>JAWNNM010000523.1:0-600000 GCA_035044965.1 Lordiphosa andalusiaca
ATTTGTATGGGCTTAAAAAAATGCACCAAGCTGTTGTCAAAATCGTAATCTACGATGAATTCTGAGAAGGTTTGCTCAAGAAACCATGGGTCTAAAATCAAAATCAAGCTTTCGATTTTTAAGAAGAAGTTTTTCGTCACATAATGGGCTAAAATTAAGATAAACAATTCCGAAAGTCGATCAAGACCGACTATTATACACTCAGTACCTCCCAAAGATTGTGTTAAGGTGTGTGAAGTGCCGCCAATCGCCGTTGCGGTCGCTACCACCAAGCATCATTTTTGTTTTCCTTATAAACCGACTACCATTCATCCGATCTTTTCCAATCCTTTGGCGAATCGGTAAATAGTCCTGATTACTAAAAATGTCCAGAAGGTACGAACCATTTATCTTCAAAACTGTGGGAGATATGACGTTTTTTCTAAATTTCGGGCGTGGGAGGGGGCGTGGAAAAAATTTAAAATAAACTTGATCTGCCTGCAAGTATAAGAAGTTTATGTAGCATACATGCCAAACCTCTATCTCTTACCATCTCTGAGATATGTGCGTTGATAAGAAAAGAACGTTGTGATCTTTAAAAATAATTTAGATGCTTATTAAATTTAAGTTATTCATCATTCAAGGAACTTTTTGTTTATAAAATTTAAGTATTTCAAATTAAATAATTTTGGCAGCAATTATTATGAAAGTATACGTGTATGTACTTTAATGTAAAGTATTACAACTCGGTTATACATGGCAGCGCACTCTTGTGTAAATTCATTTGTTCAACGCAATATTTGCCACTAAATCTGCGCGAAATTGTAATTGTAAAATAATGTTGTTCAAAACGCCTATTTTGCCCACTCAGAAAATGTGCTTTTAACAATGCTTTTTGACGACAGAAATTAAGTGCGCGAGAGGCCTTTAAAAAAAATTTCATATTATCGTGAAAAGCTTTACGACCCAACAAAATTAAGAGCCTACAGAAAGCCCACTATTAATTTTACCCTATGACCATTTGCTGGAATACATAGAACTTGAAGAACCACCGCTTCCGGATCCGAAAATTCCTCCACACATTCAAGGAACCGAGCGATTTGTGCAACTACTGACTAGTGTTTCACGTCGAACTATTGAAAAAAATCGCGATGGTGTTATGGCAGTCACGACTGAAAGTTGAAACGCAACACCTAGGATGGACAGCAAACAAGACCTTATAAATATATAGTTCCTTGAATGATGAATAACTTAAATTTAATAAACATCTAAATTATTTTTAAAGATCACAACGTTCTTTTCTTATCACCGCACATATCTCAGAGATGGTAAGAGATAGAGGTTTGGCATGTATGGGACATAAACTTCTTATGCTTGCAGGCAGATCAAGTTTATTTTCAATTTTTTCCACGCCCCCTCCCACGCCCGAAATTAAGAAAAAACGTCATATCTCCCACAGTTTTGAAGATAAATGGTTCGTACCTTCTGGACATTTTTAGTAATCAGGACTATTTACCGATTCGCCAAAGGATTGGAAAAGATCGGATGAACGGTAGTCGGTTTATAAGGAAAACAAACAATGATGTTCGGTGGGAGCGACCGCAACGGCGATTGGCGGCACTTCACACACCTTAACACAATCTTTGGGAGGTACTGAGTGTATAATAGTCGGTCTTGATCGACTTTCGGAATTGTTTATCTTAATTTAAGCCCATTATGTGACGAAAAACTTCTTCTTAAAAATCGGAAGCTCGATTTTGATTTTAGACCCAAGGTTTCTTGGGAAAACCTTCTTAGAATTCATCGTAGTGTACGGTTTTGACAACCGCTTTGTCGCGAAAAAAATTGACCCTCTCTAATATACATACTATTTTTATAGGATATTTTGTTTCTGTTGAGTTTGAATTGAATTTGAATTTGGTTTATTTTCATCTCAGTTATACAAGTAAGTAATTAAATTCTTATTTTTATAACACTAATCACAATCATTATTTTATTTTCAAACTTTACCTTACCTTGCCTGGGACTTTAACTCGGGACCTCGGAGAAACTTCAACACGAAAGGCATCTTAGCGCACTCGACTACCAAGCACGCGCATGAGTCACAGTAGAGAACGCATTCAAATAATGCAAAGCACTCAGCTGCCGCTGATATATTCCGAAAGCAGGGAACTCGAACTTGAGAATTGTGACAGGCGCAAAAATTTATAAGTATATAGTATTGTACTTTAGCGCTAGGATGAATAGCAAATAAATCAATCAATCAAATCAAATTACATGCGGTATCTTTTTACATTTTTCTTTTTTTTAGAGCGATTTTCTAGACTTTTCATACCCTGTTCCCATTGAAAATGGGAAAAGGGGGATCATGAAGTTGTGCAAAAGTATGTAACAGGCAGAAGGAAGCATCTCCGACCCCATAAAGTATATATATTCCTGATCAGCATGAACTGCCGAGTCGATATAGCCATGTCCGTCTGTCCGTCCGTCTGTCTGTCTGTATAAACGCGACGATCTCAGAGACTATAAGAGGTGCATAAAGGTAGATGTATGAAGCACGCAGGTCAAGTTTGTTTCAGATTTGGAAATTCCCCCCCGTCACCCTCTTATCACCAAAAAACTGTCAGATCCTAGCCTAAAAAACCGTCAGATCCACAATTTTCAAATAAGAGCCTCGTGGTTTAGTATACATCAAGATAGGCCCAATATCAATGTACTCTGAAAAGTTCAATCAGATCGGACAAAAAACACACAATTAAACATAATTGAAAATGAAATTCAAACTTTTTAAGAAGACTAACTTGATATGGCCCTTATTCGCAAGGTTCCACCACAATCGCTCGCTCTCGCACGTCGATTTCTTGAGCTCATGTTTATATGTTTGTTTTTGCCATTCCCTTAGTGAAAGCAGGTTATTACAAAATGCACTGGAAAATGCACATGTGTGTAGTGGCAAAGCTCGATACCACTTCAAAAAAAGCTAATATCTATTCATTATTGAGCTATCGACAACCAGGCAGATAAATCTAGTATGTTTGTGGACTTCACTTGAGATCTTTTCGTACAAGTGTCGGCGAGTTTTTCGGACATGGAGTTTTTGCGAAAAATCTCCTCCTGAATTTCGCTTGTCATTTTCCATTTTAATGAGTGGACTTTCAATTGGTGTGACTTGCAGTGGATGCAGGGAAAATGTAAATATTTTTTAGTATATTTCTTCAATTAAATTGGTATTTTTTTATACTATGGAGTGAAGCAGTGTTGGCTAGTGTCGTGCTTTTTCGAGTGATGACTAAAAGCTGACTTGCAAATGCACGCACGAAATCTGATCTTGCAACACGAACCCGTCGCGTTGAGCCTTGCGTGCTAGTGACACGACAAAAAAAACAAACACGGCGCCCAACTCTAGTTGGAATTGTCGCCCGCGAAAAATACTTCAGCATTAGTTCCTCGGTTTTTTACATCTTAAGGATACAATTTGCCCCAAAATCGCCCATTGCTTTGCCAACTAAAGATCAAATCAGAGTATCCTTTTAAAAGTACGAACACATTTTGTTAAATTTCAACGCCAACTACAAAATTAAACAAAGTTGTAAGACATATTGAAATATTGAAGCCCCGTCGCGTCCATTAAAACATAGCTTTTTTAACTTTCTGTTTTTTTCTCGCTAAATATACACCATTAACTAGCGAATCAAGGAGCCCCAGTGTGACCTTAATATTTTCCAAATCTGAAACAAACTTGATCTACCATGAAAAAAATTTGTGGCTCTATCTCTTATGGTCTCTGAGATCGACGCGTTCATACAGACAGACGGACATGGCTATATCTACTCGACTTTTTATGCGGATCAAGAATACATATACTTTATGGCAGCGATGTTCAAGAAGAGAGTCTCTCTGTAGCTCCCTGTCTCTCTCTAACACTCACTGAAGCATTACTACGGCAAGAATTCGGCATGAATTGCCTAAAGTGTTCGGTCCCTGGGGGCTATGGGTGAACATCGCTGCTGGATGGGGTCGGAAATGTTTCCATCTCCCTGTCACATATATTCGCACATCTTCATGATCCCCCTTTTCCCATTTTCAATGGGAACAGGTTTGAGTCCCATTTTCAATGGGAACAGGGTATGAAAAGGGTTAACAGGGAACACACATGGCAATGGAACCAGAAGGGTCTAAGTGGGAGCTATCGCAACCTTACCTAACCTAACCTACTATATAAATGTCCCATTTCGACCAAACCTAGTAAAATCAGTGTTTAACAAGAAAGAAAGTCGGTCAAGCCCGACTATAACATACTCTGTACCAAGAAAATTTGTATTTTCATCATAACTCGAAAGCCGTTCATCCGATCTTCTTCATTCCTTTGGCGGATCGATAAGTTATCCTAATAACTAAATATATCCAGAAGGAATAAGCCATCTATCTTCAAAACTGTGGGTATCTCCCACATGACGTTTTTAGAGCGAAGCTCTTTTACGGACGGTAGACTGGGGGGTAAATCCAGAAAACGATTGTCTTTGCGACAGATTTTTTGGCTACGCTTTTGACTTTGCAAAGTCAGCAGCGTTTGTGTGTGAGCTCACTCAGTGCGTGCGAGTATATGTATGTATGCAACTTTAATGTATGCTGCAAATTATATGCGCTCTCTCATTTTCTCACGCTCTGGCACTCTCTGCTGCCGACGTTTTCCTTTTTTTCGCATGTTGTTGTTACTGTTGGCATTGTTAACGGACTACTTTTTGCCGACGAGACCACCTAATATATTGCATCATGTCTCTGCTTACACTGGAGTCTGCTAACCAGTGTTGCCAATTTAACTATTTTCGCACCAGATCTAGGTATTTTGTAAGGTCGAAAGCCAGAAAGTCTGTGCAAGAAAGCGATAGCAGCATGTGGGTTGTGAGCAGAGTTCTCAACAACCGGTCCTCACTTTGCAGTTGTCAGAAAAAAGAACGGTTATGGTTTGCAAAGTCAGCAGCTTTGGCCTATACAAAACAGCCATAGCATCAGGTGGGTTGTGAGTTGGGGGGTCGTGGTGGGAGATCAGAGGTGACTGAAGAAGTGATCAAAACACTGACCGAAAAGGTGACTGAAACAGTGACTTAACTATGACTGAAACAGTTACAGAAACAGTGACCGAAACAGTAACCAAAGCAGTGAAAAGTGCTAAGTTAAGGCTATTTTCTGGCTTTATTTTATTTTGTCAACTCAATTAATGCACAATTTTTGAGGAATTTCAGCAACAACTTTTTTGGTTAAAGCCGGGGAGTCTGCACCGCGGAAACCCAAAAATCCCGCCAAACTTCATATCAAAAAATTGTGTCAGGAATTTTTCGTTTGTCCGTCCAGCAACATGAACAAAATCCACACTTTGTCTTGATAGCGACGTATCGATAGCGGCGTTTCGAAGGCGTGTGTGGTTCGAGAAACAGCTGATACACAGCTCAGGAACATAATGTTTACAATTATTTTGGAAGTGATTTGTCAAAAAAAATAGAGGCAAAAACTGTGAGGAGAAAATTGCTTTGATACAAGCAGTTGAGGCAAGACCATGTCTTTGACGAATCTCACATTTCTGGAAAAAGCACTTTTAAATAAAGGAGATACATGTTATTGTGATTAAAGTTATTAAGTTCATGTGACTGGTTTTTCTGTGACCTTTGTTCTTAGTAAACCTGCAGTTTTTTTAGCCGGCTCGAGGTCATGTTATGCTTTCGCACAACTTTAAACAGAGACACAACACCACAAAGGGAGGCTGGTAGATCGTACAGCTGTTTCAAGAGAAACCACCCTCTATCTTCAGCGATCAATGCATACCATCTGAACGTGTCTAAGAAGTCTCTCCATGCCAGCGGAGGCATAACCGTTTGGGAATCCCAAAGCAGAATGCGCGGAAAAACGTCGAGAGGCAGCGTAGAGGCAGTTCATTAATTTTGTGTATGCTAGCTCACCGCGAATGACTGTAAGAAGGCTTTGGAAGAGAGAGACAGAGAACGCTATGAGCGACAGTTTGTTATAGTTGGGCTCCACACACTCAAAATAAATAGCAAATTTCCGGCAGTAATTTCCCGCAAAGCTGGATACAGGCCTTTGATAAAAAATATCAAAAAACATGTAGCACTATCGACATTTACTTTTAACCATTAAACAGAACACGCAGTCAGAGGTTCTTTATTGTTTTGATGGAAGTTAAAAGACAGAGAGCCCCTTTCTTGGGAAACACTTCTTTACTAGTCAAAATGTAAATTGGATTAAAAACAAAATTCATCTGGATATAACCATACAAAAACAATGGTACTTTATATTCTTTTGAAAGTGTTGTAGTTTCAAATCAGATTATTATTATCCTTCGTAAAGAGCTTCGCTCGTACCGGGTGTTCCACGACGCCCACTCCTTTTCTTCTAAATTGCGGGGGCGGGAGGGGGCGTGGCCAAAGTTGAAAATAAACTTGATCTGCCTGCAAACATAAGTAGCATATGTCCCATACATGTCAAACCTCTATCTCTTACCATCTCTGAGATCTGTGCGTTCATACGGACAGACAGACGGACGGACGGACATGGCTATATCGACTCGGCTGTTGATGCTGATCAAGAATATATATACTTTATGGGGTCGGAGATGCTTCCTTCTGCCTGTTACTGTGTACCTACCAGAGTTGGCATTATTCGAATAAAAAAGAAAGTTGGTCAAGCCCGACTATAGCATACTCTGTACCAATGAAATTATACGCTCAGCATAAATTTTGATGCTGCAGTAGTAGCTGAAAGCAGCGCTGCTTTTGCGCTGCTGCAGCGAACAGTCTTTTGATCATAACTCGAAAACAGTTCCTCCAATCTTCACCATTCCTTTAGCTGATCGATAAGTTATCCTTATTACTAAATATATCTAAAAGGAACAACCCACCTATCTTTAAAACTGTAGGAGATATGACGTTTTTTTTCTAAATTTCGGGGGCGGCAGGGGGATTGGCCAAAATTAAAAATAAACTTGATCTGCCTGCAGACATAAGAAGCATATGTCCCATACATGTCAAACCTCTATCTCTTACCATCTCTGAGATCTGTGCGTTCATACGGACAGACAGACGGACGGACGGACATGGCTATATCGACTCGGCTGTTGATGCTGATCAAGAATATATATCCTTTATGGGGTCGGAGATGCTTTCTTCTGAATGTTACATACTTTTGCACAAACTTATTATACTCTATGTACCTTTGGTACAGAGTATAAAAATTTCTGAGTGTACGGTACTGGGTATAAAAAGAGACACGTCAATTTCCCGCGAAACGAATTGTTTTGCCATACATGACCATGTTGTACAGAATTCTTTATATAATTCCCATTTAACGCCGCTAATTTAAAAACGCTAAAGCCACGATAGCATTAGGTTAGGTTAGGTTGCGATGGCTGAGGGCGACAAGTCGCCCTCCCACTAAGGCCTCTTTGGGACCATTGCGATGCCATATTTGTTCCCTGTTAACCCATTTTGTTAATGAGGGGGGTCCTCGTTATTGAACCATTGTGTGGACAGAATGAAGTTTAGGAGAGCTGGGATCTCTAACTCGGATTTCTCCGATAGGTTAAGTAGGAGAGGTTGACCTAGGGTCCTAAGTCTCCTTCTACTCAAGGCGGGGCAATAGCAGAGGAGGTGCTGTACTGTTTCCTCCTCTTCTTCGTACCTACAGCTTCTGCAGAAATCGTGGTGAGTGACTCCTGTATGAGTCAAGGGCTTTAAGGGCGGCTTGACTATCTGAGTATATGAAGACGTTTCCTTCTCTGATTGGTAGTGTGCTAAGGTAGGTGTCTGATTCCTGGATGGCCACCACCTCCGCTTGGTACACGCTACGGTGATCAGGAAGGCGGAACGATAAGTTCAAGTTTAGGTTGGTGGAGAAGAATCCTACTTTTCCGTCATGCTTAGAGCCATCGGTGTAGATTTTGATGGCATTGGCTCTGCTTTGGGGTAGGTTTTCCCACTCGTGTCAGCTTGGAATACAGACGTCGAATGATTTGACGAACGTCGTTTGTGGCTGGGCAGTAATCAGTGTTTAACGGTATACTCGTTTGGTCATTGAGTATTGTTGAGTGTCCCGACGTACCCCCGTTCCAGGCATCGGATTCTCTTAGTCTAAGGGCTGTTGTTATAGCCAGTTGCTTTGGTATAAGGTCTAGTGGAAATAGGTGGAAAATATAATAGTATTTCGCGTTTCCGTGGGTGTTTTTCGGAGAGCGAACACTTCCGAACTTCACAGTACTTTATGCAGATTGTTGAGGACCGATTGTTTCTCAAGCGCTGGCCACCAAACTAGTGCTCCGTAGAGTAGTATGGGGCGGACCACGGCTGTGTAGAGCCAGTGTACTATGGAAGGGGAGAAGCCCCATTTGCGGCCCACGGCCTACAGCCTTTTTTGCGTTTGTTTATGTTGTCATTCCTGAGTAGTTTCCTATCCAGAATGACTCCCAAGTATTTGGCGTTGTCTCCAAATTTAAGGCGTACTCCATTGATTTTTGGGGGGATGAGATCAGGAATTTTGTATCTCTGGTGAAAAGCACTAGTTCCATCTTTACTGGGTTTAGGCCCAAACCGCAAGATATTGTCCACTGAGCAAGTGTAGTCAGTGCGTTCTGCATGAGGTCACACAGCGTCTGTGGAAATAGTCCACATTTGAAAATGGCAATATCATCCGCATAAGCCACCACTACGTGTCCCTCCGCCTCCATGAGCCGCAGCGGTCGGTTAACTGCTACAACACATAGTAGCGGAGAGAGAACGCCTCGTTGTGGAGTGCCTCTGTTAACATATCTGCGAGCAGATGCGCCGCCAAGCTCGGAATACACCGACCTGCTGGTTAGCAATTGGTTGATGAATCTTACCAGCGGTACATCCACTCCCACATATGTTATGGCTGAGGTGATGGCTTTAGGTTGGATGTTATTAAAGGCACCCTCAATGTCGAAAAATGCTACTAGAGAATAATCTTTTATTTCAAGAGATATTTCAATCTTTGAGATCAGAGAGTGCATATCGGTTTCGGTGGACCTACCCTTGCTGTAAGCATGTTGTGTGCTTGCTAGATGAGAGGGACTTATAATTTGTCTCAGGCAGAGTTGACATTTTTTTATTCGAATACGGATAACGAATAATTTTTCATAAAATTATTTTGTATTCGAATAATAATAAAATGTTGCTTTATCCGAAATATTTATTCCAAATAAAAATAATCTAAATTTATTTGCTCAACAACTTATTCGTGTCAGAATAAATTATCTGCGGATAATTTTTTCACGAATAACAAATATTCTATTACAGCTGCATAAGCCCATAAAACTTATCCTAATTATCGAACGCATAGTTCGGCATGTCCAAAACCAAAGAATAGACACGAATTACTTTCTTATTATGAGGGTACACCAATTTATCTTCCCCAACAAGCAGCTCAAGAGGGCCTTTCTCTAAAACCTAGGCGTTCAACCAGATTGGCAGGTATAACAAGAGCCACTTCTTTTGTCATACTTTTATTTTGGGGTTTCAACGCCTTCTTATCCGAGCTATATATATTCGAAAAAATTTGTCATTTTGTAGACAAATAATTTATTCGAAATGTTATTTGTCGATTAATTTTATTTAAATAACGAATAATTTTCTCTAGATAATCATTCGAATGATCGTTATTTTTATAAAAATATTTACAAATAAAATTTCAATAATATCACTTGTTTTCAAATAATTATTTAGATAATTTTTTATTCGAATAATGCCAACTCTGGTCTCAGGTGTGCGTCCATAAGTCTCTCAAGAGTTTTGAGTAGAAATGAGGATAGGCTGATTGGCCTGTAATTGTTTGGTTTCACATGTGAAGCTTTCACGATAGCATTAGTCCAATATAATCCTGCAAATCTATCGCTGACACAACTTTTGATCTTAGCCCATTTGAAATAAGTTTTTATCAACACAACAAACATAACCGTTATGATGGGTCAATAATTTTATTTTGAATGCATCAACTTCCGTGCCCTGGATAATATAATATTATTACTTATCTTCGACATCATCGGACTTTTAGTTGTCTCATGCCTAGGATTCTTGATTGAATTACGGTTTAATTTATGAATAGGGCACTGATTCCAAATATATTTCTTTGCAGTCGCGTCGCACTATTAATTTTCAGTAATATAAGACGATGACTCTTGTTCTTGTTCTCGTTTAATGCTAACTCTTATATTATCAGCTACCTGTTGCAGCACTCTTTTGCATTTGTTTCCATTGAGGATAATATTTTTTCCTTGATGCCCTGCAAATGGGATCAACAATGCATCTCAGGTCTATCAAGTTAAAAACATTAAAGGAAATGCCTTCTTCTGTGACTAGTCCAATGTATGAACGAATAAGTTATTTTTTGTTTAATTTCATTTTGATCGTTTGATTTCAAATTAAACGAACGATCCCTTTTTATACCCTGTTCCCATTGAAAATGGAAAAAGGGGGATCATGAAGTTGTGCGAATGTATGTAACAGGGAGAAGGAAACATTTCCGACCCCATAAAGTATATATATTCTTGATCAGCATGAACAGCCGAGTCGATATAGCCATGTCCGTCTGTACGTCTGTCCGTCCGTCCGTCTGTCCGTATGTATGAACATCTAAAACGCAGATCAAGTTTGTTTCAGATTTGGAAAATTCCACCACGTGCCCATTTTATCCCCAAAAAACCAAGACCTCCTCTAGCCATCCTAGACCTAAAAAACCGTCAGATCCACAATTTAAGTTAGAGCATCGTGGTTTCGTATACATCAAGCTAGGCCCAATATCTATCTTTTCTGAACAATCAGATCGGACAAAAAACACCGGAGTTGTAAGCGAAACAGTTGAGCTGATAAGAGCACCCCCCCAGTTGTTGGTCAGGACTAAAAAAAGTGTTGCCTACATTTGGGATGATAATTTTGTTACATTCATCTTCAACAATTCAAAAACAAATAAATGAAAACAAATGAACAGAACTATGAACAGACTATTTCTGTCAAATAAGTCGATCAGGGCCTTCTTTAACAGGGGGCGCAATAATATCCTCAAAAAACGTCAACACAAAAAGCGCGTTCAAAGGATAAGTCATTTTAAAAATATGTGCAAAGCAAACTGACAACAACCGACCGATTAACAATTAGTAGCAAAGCCAAGTCTATCGCAGCATGCCTATCGATAGACAATGACAGCTGTATTTAGCAGTATCAATTGAAAGGAGCGAACTATTTCTTCGATACATGCTCCTCTATCGTGATACGTTAAATTGGCTATCAAAATATAGTATCAATCGAGTTCGGCAGAATAATCATAAAAATTACTGCTAGATTAGGGAACAAGTTGTTCTGCTGAACGCAGCCATGGAATTCTGTAGGTACAACACTGTTTGTAAACTTTTTATACGTCTCAATAGAGTTTGATGTTGCGGAAATCAAATAATAAAAGTCTACTTCTTTATAGGCTTAGCTTCTCTGTTTAGAGATTTCTGATTAATTATATGATGTATTTAAATCTACCTTACTCATTCAAATTGACTCGATAGGCACACACCGATATTCTGCCTTAAAAAATTTATGTTGTGCGAAAAAACGTCGCCTGAAATCATTACCACCACTTAAATAAACTGGAGGTTTAGAATCCCTGCAATCAAAATGCATGAAGAAAAATCCACTATAATTGCGAAGATTTAACTCTCTCTCACACTTAGGATGCATATCAATAAAGAAAATCCAATAAAATCGATAAATAAAACCCATTTTGATGCCATCGACTCGTTGAACTTCTACCAGGCTCCCATAAAAACATAGCTGGCCTTGTATGTATGTACATGCTCCCAATCAACAGCGAAGTGCTGCCAATGGATGCCAATCGTTCGACGATTTCGATTTGAAGCCAAATATATTACGTATGTATGTTTGTGTGTATTTCCTTTGTCAGTAACAGCGTTCGTATGAACGTGCGCAGTTAGGTGACCCCAACACGCGTTGAGTAATTGAATACATCCACACAAATAAATGTACAGCAGCCACAGGCGTTTGAACAAACCCTCGGCTGTGTTTCCGCTCGTATTGCCATCCACATCCAAGCAAACAAACAAAAGATTCACGCCCTGCGCGAACTTTGTGAGAACTCTCTTTGCAACAGAGAGAGCGAAAAGGAGCCAGTAAGAGCGAAAGAGCTAATCTCTGAACACCTGTAACATGGAAACTGCAGGGTGTAATAAGACTTTATATCTTTAGTGTTTTGCCTCTTCCAATAAATGTATGAGTGCGCTGCTTTCTAAGCGCCTGGTAAAAGCTCCTCAAACTTTTCCACATTTGTTTTTGGTAGGGCTTATTTGCACAATTCCCAATAGGAAGTGTGTTCTTCACGTCAACTGTTTCAAAATAATTAATTTATATTAGGTCGTAAATTATTTCCATACATCAATTTAATTTTCGATTGAATACTGCAATCAGTCAAATTGATGGTGACCGTTTTGTGACCATTTTGCGTGCCAAAGTAATGAATAGTCAGCCATGCTCCGGCTTTCACTTATTTTTGCGAATTGCGATTTCTATGGATATATACCATAGCCAAATCGCAAATTGTTGTTATTGTGCAAATTGTTTAAAATATTGCCTCAATGCGAATTAAGTGGATGAGTCCGTAAGACAAGTCTAAAAAGGATAAAGAACTGAATACAAATAGTTACGTGGGCTGTCGGTTTGTGCATCAACCTAAATTTTGCATTTACTTTTCATTTCACGGACTCAGATGTCGCCGGTTTAAAAACGGCAAAACTTGGCGATTTCCGAGGGTCGGAGCACCAACTTTTACGATTTGGTGATCAAATCGCATAGTTTTTGCGAAAGCGACAATGGGAGCATGGCTGAGTATGATTTTTTCAAGGTTTTTAGGAAAACATCGATTAAAGTTGACTTACAAATTTTTTCGGTCACTGCACATACTGCTGTCCGACACTTGCCTCTATCTTGTGCAAGTAAGCACTAGATGCAGGGATGCACACCACTCGAAAATAAGTACTGTTTCGGTTGAGTGGTTCGCACAGTATATGAAACGCCGGTTCAGTTCATTACATGATTTTTGGAGCTAACTGAACTGCGGTTTCGGTTCGGTTCAGTGGTTCGCAAAGGCACATTTTGAAATATTGTGATTTCTGTAGTAATGTGACTTTTCAAACACTTTTGAAATTTAATTCTTAAAATCAATTTAAACATCTTTAAAATATTTAGAAGAATGCCCAATGTTTATTATGTCAGATTTCCGGATTCGCCTATAAGATCCTAGAGGAATGCCCTTCGAAAATTCAGAATGTCGGCTAGAGAAGAAAAAGTACCATGCATCTTAATTACCCTATTTATCAAAGTTTCTCGCCAGTTCCGAGATGCTTAGTGAGTATAAGTTCGAGTTTTTCTGTCTAGGTTGCAGCATACATTGCGAGCAAATGTTCAGCAAGTGTTTCTATTTCAAAGTTTACCACAACCTCGAGATGTAGCGTCGCTTAAGCTAAGTGTTCCGTCTGAAACATTCCCAATCATTTGTGATAATAAAAGGCAGAGTTAAAAAATGTTGCATACTTATCTAAGCCGCATGAGGATATTAACCACAAATTGCCTTAAGTAACGGGTATTTCGAAGTCGGGCAGGGCCGACTTTAACTTACGCTCTCGTTTTATTTTAAATTGAATGACACAATCTTCTTTATGAGAACAACTTAAACTAACTTATTTAAAACTAATTTTGTTTGTTCATTTCTTTCATATATTATATAAAGGATGCACCTATATTAGTGTTGATCCACTCAATGCTGGTTTCTACATCACGTAATTAAAGAAATGCTTCCGAAAAGAAAACCATCAAATATACAATAGAGGATTCAACACGGTTATTTGTTTGCTGGAAGTCTTCACTTGGAGAGCTTCACAGCCACATTAAGCTTTTAATTGAGAAATATTATGCACTGGAAAAGACTCTACAGCTGATAATTTGTTGTATGGAAGCAAGCCCATATAGTTTGGAGTCATTTTTTGTATATTCGGCAGGAATTTATAACAGATTTGATAATATTTTGCAGTGCTTGCTTAATTATCTTTATTGTTCTTAATTTAAAATATCCAGAGGAATGCTGCTTTGTTTGGATTTTTATTCAACAATATTTCTTTAACTTATACTTAAGCGAGGACGTGAAAAATAGGGCACCATCAATCAGTCCACAAATATTTGAAAACCTAAATGATTTTCTTGGACATGCAAAGATAAAGCATTTAGCTGATCCATTTGTCTATACAAACCTTCAAATATAATATATGCCCAAAATAACATTAAAAGATGTAATTTAATTTCTCAAAACGCTAGCAATAATGGTGATTCTGTAATCGAAATAACTGATCCAGACCAAACTCAAACTTTAGTAGAAAATTCAAAGCCACTTAAAGACGGACTATTCAACAATTCGATTAAGCTAACCTTAAGCACGTGCTCCAATTTGATGCCACGTAAAAAAATCTTTGAAATACAAGAAAAAATTACTAAACTTACCATTTTCCACTTCACAATGAATTGCTAAAAATACAAAAAAAATGAGGGACTCATAAAGAAAACTCATGTTTAAATAAAGATTTTTCTATTCGGAAATTATGCTTATCAAAAAGCTGTAGTCAATGGACTTGAATAGAGAACCTCAAAATATATTCAATAATGACACAATTTCTTCTGCCATAATTAAAAACAAAATAATCCTTGGGCCTAAAAAGTCAAAAGCAATAATATTTCCAATTACAAGGCAAGAGTCCTCTGAGAGAACAAGTTTTTCGGTGTATATGGCTGTCATTCTTTACGGGACAGTATAGTTTTTGCTCAGACTTATTGGTTTGGAGGGCTAATCTGAAACTGGACTCCATCTTGGTGCGGTCGATTATGTTCTTGAAGGTGTTGTATGCGAATATGTAGCTCGTCTGGGCATTTGCCGTGGCTACGTTATCATGTAGACGATTGTTGGGTTGCTTCACTTTAATGAGATCTTTTGCGGCTAGCAGCTCCGCCCACCAGGCTGGAGGTTTTGTTCCGGTTCCATGTCTATTTAACACAAAACAATTTTAACACGTCCATTTAACACACGTCAATTCAACACAAAACAATTTTAACACAATACAATTTTAACACTACCAATTTTAGCACAGCTAAGTTTAATCACTCTTCAATTCAACACACAACAATTTAAACACTAATAATTTGATAAAAAGTGAAACTAGCCTTCAAGACGAGAATTGAATGCGGCAAGAATGGATGAAAAAAAAAATATTTTTGTTTGCAACTTGTTCAACTTTACTTCGGTTCAAAATAAAAGTTAGTAAAGATTCCATGTCTATATTAAACGAAACAATTTCAGAGCGTTAATTCAACACACGTCATTTCGTCACAAAAATTCATCAAATACAAATTTAATTCGCGTAAGCACCGAGATTTTATGGGACTTTTGATACAATTTTTAGAACAGCATCTGAAGGTGTACATATATGAATTTTCAATTTGTTATTTCTTTATAGACTATATCGAAAACTACGAGGATAGTAAATGATGACCCAATAAGTGTGAACGATTTAAATCAAAACTTTGACAGATATAACGAGCGGGGGCGGGAGGGGGAGTGGCCAAAATTGAAAATAAACTCAATCTGCCTGCAGATATAAGAAGCATAGGTAATTGTCTAGTACAGCGACATACTCAGAAAATTCTAAAAAAAATTTACTCGATGGACCGCGAATTATGAAGAATTTCCATGCAGAATCGGAAACGCGGGGGTCATCCATGGTTTCCTTTTAAAGAAGCATAGGTAATTGTCTAGTACAGCGACATACTCTCAGAAAATTCTAAAAAAAATTTCCTCGATGGACCGCGAATTATGAAGAATTTCCATGCAGAATCGGAAACGCGGGGGTCATCCATGGTTTCTTTTTAAACGAATTTTTAAAATTTGTTTTTTACCTAATAAAACATGTTTAAGAAATATGTCAAATTTAATTCAAATTTAATTTATTTATTCATTTTATTGTTCATTCAATAATTCTAATCAAAATGGAGTGTACGAATTGCAATTTTACGGTGCCGAAATGTTTGTCTTTGACGAATATAGAGGTTATTGAGAATTTAAAGCGTCACAAATGTTTACTACAAGAAAAAAAATGTCGAAATTGTTCAGCTGACTGTAAGATGGCAGTCAAAAATGACGGCAAATCTTTCGGTGCCGTAAACAGTTGCCTGCTACAACCATGAGCAATAAAAAGAAAGTCAGAAACAGTGCAATTTCAATGAAAGTTTCCGCAAAAACACATTTTTTGCTGATTTAAAAGTATCCATACAGGAGATTGCCAATATTGTCGTATGGGATACAGTTCGCATAAAAGGTAAAATTAACTTTCTTGAATTGTAGCCTTTGTTTTTCTTCTATATGTTTACACTTTTTACTTTAAAAGGTTAAATTCAGTTTTTGGAAGACGAATTGGGATGGGCCAGGCAAACAATTATAGACTGGAAAAACTTTGTAAGGAAAGGTAATATATTTAGATTGGTCTATTCGTGAGAGCAGTGGAAAACTTGGTGGCCTCGACAAAATCGTGGAAATTGACGAATCAAAAATCGGAAGGCGGAAATATAATTGTGGTCGGGTTGTGAAGGGTCAGTGGATTTTTGGTGGATTGGAACGTGAGTCCGGTAAATTTTTCGTGATTCCGGATGAAGACCGTGGAAAGAAAACACTCTTAAAAATAATTAAGGAAAATGTAGCTGACGGACCCATGGTCATTTCAGATTGCTGGAAAGCTTACAATTCTCTTGAATATGAGGGGTGTTTCTACACCAAATGGTCAACCATTCCAAAAACTTTGTGGATCCCACATAGAAGAACATAGAAAGGCTGTGGCGGGACGTGAAGGCCGAGTTGCCTCATTTTGGTCAAAAAAAAAATGCACTATCCCGGATATTTGGCCAAGTTTATGTTTTACAAACAATTCCCAAGTCACAAGGATCCATAACATCTTCTTGGCTATTGGTCAGTTATATAATCCAGAAAAAGAAAACATGTTTAATGACATTCATTTTTCTGAGGTGAGTAACAGAATTGCGCGATTTTTTGAAAAAAATTGTTTCTTTATTGAGTAAAATAAAATATTCATTCTGCTCTTTTTCGTTGTAGCGTGCGGGTAAGTAATGAAACGCCTGGTAGTTCTGCGATGGCACTGGATGAAGCCTTTTCGGTAACATTTTGAATTATAGTGCTTGGACGATCGTCAGGTGTTATTGCTGCTTTTTTGGATTCTGATACTATTATTTTGGCTTCTATTTTGCTTAGGTCGGGAGCATGTGTTTCATGGATATCAAATCGCAGGATATGACCTGTGACGTTTAATAACTCAGTGCTACAAATTACACTCAAGTGCAAGAACATACCGTACGCTGTAGAGCAGGTCGCGTATAGCATTTCCTCATACTTGGTTTTCTTCGGGGACCCCCAAAAACCGTTTCGTGCTCATTTTGCTCACTTAACTGGAAAAAACTCGCGAATGGACCATCTGATTTTATATAATCTTGTTAATTCCGATACCGACGAGAAGATTCTAGTGTATATTAATCAATGCTTTCAGATATGTAACGCGATGGCTCATTAATGCGAGATAGAGATCTGGTATTTCAAATCATTTTTTGGAAATTTCTACTTTAACCACCACTGGTTTAACAATATTCCTCCAAGCTATTTTTTCTCAGAATTTATTATAGTAGTACATTAAATTCTTCGTTAGTCAAGTGTTGTTTAAATAAGTTTGCTTACCGTTTGACGAAGTTATTCGCGTATTTCTGAGCACACATTTCAGAGACTAGAAGAGCTAGAGCAACCAAATTGTAGATGTAAGCTAGTATTGTCTGCAGGCAGATCAAGATTGTTTCACATTTTGGCCACGCCCCCTCCCGCTCCCGCAATAAAAAATGTGGAAAATCTCCTACAATTTGTAGGAGATTTGTTGCTCAGATTTTGCAGTATAGTGCATGTGGCCAATATGTACAATCTCACAAGTTTTCATAAAGATCGGATAAGAAATGGCAGAGTTAAAAAACGTTGCATATTTATCTGAGCCGCATGAGGATATTAAACACTAATTGCCTTGAGTAACGGGTATTTCGAAGTCGGGCAGGGCCGACTTTAACTAACGCTCTTGTTTTATCTGTCGAGATCAGCCACAGTTTTACCGAAGATTTTTACCATCCTACACTGGAAGTCTCGCTTTCAGTATTTGGACCTGCCCCTTTAAATTCCAAAATCCCCAATATACCTCTTCGTTGCTTCCGTAAAGGAAACTTCACTTTGCAAAAGTCAACTCATTTGTGCAACAGACTGGTCTCCATTGTACAATTCGGTTGATTTAGATTTTGCTGTTACCTTTTTCTACGAGTCTGTTATTTCTCTCTTGGATATCTGCATTCCTAATAGCGTCGCTTTCACAGCGTCACTAAATCTCCCTTGGTACTGTCCTAGATTATCTAATTTAAAAAATATTAAATCTTGATGCTTTAAAAAGTATAAACGAACTGGTTCTCCAATTTATTTTTCTAAATATTCAATAACAAAATCTAACTTTACACTTTTTAACTCTGAGTGCTACAACAAGTATCTTGCTCGGTGCAAAATTCAATTCGCACAGGATCCAAAGCAATTCTATAGCTCTGTGAACTCTAAGCGTAGATCTTCTTCTTTTCCTTCCTCTTTTTTTCTGGGTAACCAAAAGGCTAGCAATGATTCCACAGCTGTTGATTTTTTCGCTGATTTCTTCCAATCAACTTATTCCTCTGTCCAATATGCTAACACTTCTTATCCTTATAACATTACTTCTTCCAACTCTTTATGTGATCCCGAAATTTCCGAACCTTTTCTTCTTTCATTTTTAAAATCATTAAAATTCTTCATTCTCTCCTGGGCTTGACAACAAAGAGAGTTCTAGTTCCTTATGCAAACCTTTGCTTAAACTCTTCAATCTATCACTCAATTCGTCTGTCTTTCCATCTCTTTGGAAAGAATCTTATATTATTCCTCTCCCTAAAAAGGGTGGAAAGTCGGATATTTCAAATTACAGAGGCATTGCTAAGCTATCCGCTATTTCCACATTGATTAAAGAGATTATAACCTCCACGTTGCAGCATTGTTGTAAATCTATTTTGTCACCTTGCCAGCATGGTTTCATAAAGCGTGGGTCAACAACGACCAACTTGCTTGAATTTACTTCGCTAGTTAATGATGGATTACTGGCGAAAAAGCAAACTGGTGTCATTTACACTGACTTTAGCAAAGCCTTTGACTCTGTCAATCATTATCTTCTCCTCTTTAAGCTCGATCGATTAGGATTTCCCTCCTCGTTTCTGCTTTGGGCCTCGTCCTATCTAAAAGATAGATCTCAAAAAGTTCTGCTTCGTTCTAATACTTCAAAACCTGTGTCTGTAACCTCTGGTGTACCTCAAGGTAGCCATGTCGGTCCTCTGTTCTTCACTCTTTTTATTAATCATCTCCCTACAATATTATCATTTTCTTGGATACTCATGTATGCCGATGACGTTAAACTTATTTTATCTTTCAGCTTGGTAAATCATTTGCACCTTAACTGCTCGAAGTGCATGTTTATGACTTTTAATCGATGCAAACCATTTTTGATTTCCTATACGATTGGTAATGAACCGTTGCAACGTATTTCGTCTGTAGTCGATCTTGGAATTCTGTTTGACCCCAAATTGAGTTTTAATCACCACATCTCCACTATTGTTAACAGAGCGAATGGTGTACTTGGATTCATTAAACGTTGGTCGATGGAATTTAATGATCCCTACACCACTAAACTCCTTTTTACTGCTTTAGTACGTCCCGTGCTCGAATACTGTATTGAATCAGTTCAGAAACAATTTTTGCTTTTTGCCCTTCGTGGCCTAAACTGGGACCCTAACCTACGTTTGCCATTGTACTCCAAAAAACTATTGCTAATAGACCTTCCTTCGCTAGCTAGCTGTAGAACAGTCTTAGGTGTTCCTTTTCTTTACAAGTTAATTATCGGTGATGTAGATTCTTCTGATTTCGAACGTCGCCTTAACTTCTCTGTTCCTTCTAGGCCAACCAGAAACTTCTTTCCTTTAATCTTGTCTAGATGCACAACTGATTATGCCCAGCATTATCGATTTCGGGTTTTATGTCAAGACTACAACGATCTTAATCACCTCCTCTCAACAGATCTCTCTCTCTCTCTCTTCTCGCAAGCATAGCTTGCCGGACTGGCTAGTAAATCTTCACCCACCGGGTCAGAGATTTTTCGGTTATCCTTTTAGTTTTACTTTAATTTATTTTAAATTTGTATTTATTTATTTTTGGTCTCTCTTCCATTTTATCTTTAATTATAGTTTTATGCCTTTATTCCTCTCTGTATTTGTAAGCCTGCTTTTTCTTATTCTTTTTTTCTTACCTCTTCACATCTCTTCGGGCATGTTCCGGGCTTCACATAATTTATTAAACTTCAAATGAAATTAAAATCTAACGGTTTTGCGTTCGCTGTTCTGGTATTCGACTTGCAATTTGAATGTTTCAGTTCCAAATTGTTTTTCTTTTAACAACTCGTTGAATCTTATCATTTGGATGAAACAATCAAAATACAAACTCCGCAAAAATCAATAGTGCTTTGATATAGCTGTTTAATATCTCGCTTTATTTTAATAGCATTTTATAAAAAATTACGAATTTACCTGCGATTTCACATGCTCCAAGCAATGTGAATTCAAATCGAGTAAATCTATCAAATTATAAAAACCAGAACAGGTAGCCAAGTCGAAATAGAAAAATTTTATGTAAGTGAAAAACTGAACAGGTGTATATTTGTTAAATGGTTTTGTTAGCTCTAATATCGACTCTGACCACAACAGGCTGTGAATCGGGGCATAGCTGGCCGGACCGGCAAATAAAAATCCCCCACCGAGCCGAAGTCGTTATTAGTTTATTTTGTAATTTTTGTTAGGCTTTCTTTTTTATGCCTCCTTAGTACATAAGATTTTTATAACGTGCTTACAAATTTGTTGACAGCCATTGTTTGTCGACTATTAATAATAAATAAATAAATAACAAGTAAGGGCGCTGCAGTCGAGTTTCCCGACCACAAAATACCCTGTTCATTTGTTTTCATTTATTTGTTTTTGAATTTTTGAAGATGAATGTAACAAAATTATCATCCGAAATGTAGGCAACACTTTTTTCTAGGCCTGACCAACAACTGAGGGGGGTGCTCTTATCAGCTCAACTGTTTCGCTTATAACTCCGGTGTTTTTTGTCCGATCTGATTGTACTTTTCAGAATAGATAGATATTGGGCCTAGCTTCATGTATACTAAACTATACTATATCAGCATAAACAGACGAGTCGATATAGCCATGTCCGTCTGTCCGTCTGTCCGTCTGTCTGTCTGTCCGTCTGTCCGTCTGTCCGTCTGTCTGTCCGTATGAACGCACAGATCTCAGAGATAGGTTTGACATGTATGGGACATATGCTTCTAATGTCTGCAGGCAGTTCAAGTTTATTTTCAATTTTGGCCACGCCCCCTCCCGCCCCCGCAATTTAGAAAAAACGTCATATCTCCCACAGTTTTTAAGATAGATGGCTTGTTCCTTCTGAACATATTTAGTTATTAGTATAACTTATCGATCCGCCAAAGGAATGAAGAAGATCGGATGAACGGTTTTCGAGTTATGATCAAAAGGCAGATTTTCTTGGTACAGAGTATGTTATTGTCAGGCTTGACCGACTTTCTTTCTTGTTGATATTAATTCAGTTAAGTTCTTAGCAACTGATTTCGATTTGAAAGTCATTTGATCTTCATCATATGGCGCAACTACACGAATACTTGAAATGATCCAATCAACATATATCGTTTTTATAGAGTCCTCCAAATCTTTTGTTTGTCCTTTCGACTGTTTTTCCATTGCAAGTTTAAGTCGGCCAAGTGCCCGAAAGTGTGCTCAAATCATGTCATGCTTTACTTTTCCGTGTTACATACATTGTTGGTTTGCGTATAACACAATAAGATGGCTTTACAACAATGTCCTAGTATTGGGATCAATATTAAGAACTGATGCAATACCTCACCAGCGGAAGGATGCACAAAGCCAGTCTTGGATCGACCACTTTTTAACACAATTTTTGGACCTCAATGATTGACATGACGCCTCAAATTAGTCTTTAGAAAAAAGTCGTTGCATTATGCTATTTATTGACTTAAAGCTTGAATTTTCAACTAGTTCTAAATTTTAACGGAAAAATTAAATTGATTTGAAAAAATAGTTGAGCTCAAATATAAACAAATTTCAACAGGATTTAATAGTAATTGAAAACTTCAACTATATAAATTAAGTAATTGTTTCTGGCTTGTAAAACTAAATAATTTTAAAAAAAAATTTATATAAGCTATGGCTGATTAAAAAACTAATCAGCTTTCCCAGCACTGGTTGCATATGGGCTCGCAAAGTCTACAGCATTGTGAGAAGACTGTTCACGATTTTTTTTGGGGTACTCTTAACGATCCTAAATTTTGGATTTGGTCTGTTTTATGTATAAATTTAACTTTTTTACAAATTGTATCTTTCAAGTTTTTTCGCTCTCTGCTTTGTTTGGGAAGACAGACGAATTGTTTTACTGCAGGTTCATATTTTTGAACCATTTCCATGCAAATTTGGATTTAAATTTGTTGCAAAATAGAACCAAAATGCAAGCGACAGCTACTGGCTTGGATGTGAGATCCCAGAGACGGCATTCGGGACCCTATAAAAATGTTTTTTTTATAAGTTTCTTTTAATAGTTCTATTGTTTATTATTTCTGATTCGTTTGGTACATAAGTAGAGTCCATAATCCTGCTTATATCTTGGCCGTCTATTTTCGAAGTTTTGCACGTCCCAGTTGATCAAGAATGACATCCATTCGGGGTAGTGGGAATTTGTCTGCTACCATATGCTATAGTCTACTACTAATCACCAATAGTTTTCTGGGTTTGCAGGGAGTGATTTCAATGGCACTAAAAGTATTGGACTTATGAACTCAGACTTTGATGGTTCCTTTATGTCATCATCATTGATCAGTTTGTTCACCTGCCTTCTTATTTCATCTTTTTAACCATAATTTGATTTCAATGAGTGCCAGTGGGCAATTTTTAGTCTTTTTAATACAAGCATTGTTAACTCGATTTCCATCTGATACGATACATTGAACATGCTTTCTCGCTTTTTCCATTTCATCTATTACATACTGGAGCCTTTCGCTCATTATGTAGCCATTTTATTTCATCTTTTTAACCATAATTTGATTTCAATGAGTGCCAGTGGGCAATTTTTAGTCTTTTTAATACAAGCATTGTTAACTCGATTTCCATCTGATACGATACATTGAACATGCTTTCTCGCTTTTTCCATTTCATCTATTACATACTGGAGCCTTTCGCTCATTATGTAGCCATTTTGCACTGTTTAATATTCAAAATTTCTATTGACTTGAACTGCCTAAACGAAGGCAATATGTAGTTTCTCTTTGCATTCTCCGCCAATGACAACCATTTTGGTATAACAGTACTTTGACATAATTTGCAAAACCTCACATAATGGTATGTTCCATCGGATTTCATCTGGGCAACAACCGCTGCGACATTATTAGTGGAATATATCGGCACTCCTATATGTAACTTTTTTAAATGAACCAAAATTGTTCCACTCTTCTTGTTTCTACCTCAGGCAGCGGGACCTTCAGGCTTGGCAGCGGGACCTACAGGCTTGGCAGCGGGACGATTTCCAGCATACATTTTTATTTTTTCATAGCCGTGCTTCGGCTGCTCCAAGTCGGGCTCGGCGTGCTCGGCACTGCGCTTGTTGTATACGTGGATAGTCTGAAAAAATAAATATGTTAACCATTATGTATTATTAACTTATATATATACTTACAGCATTGGTAATATTTATGTTGACGAACGGCACTTTGACTCTTGTTTCTTGTCTTGGATCTTGTCGGCGCGCCGGGGTTCGAAGAATAGCAAAAAGGGTGGCAGCGCTGTGTCCATTTCTAGGGCTGCAGTAGCAGCCGTGACCCAATGTAAAGTACATTCGCATATTTGCACACTCTACTCACTTAGAATCAGCAAGCCTTGCGATTCCTTCAATTGAATTATCCTCTTCCTTCTTGGACACACTTAATGTCGTTGCAAATCAAATACAAGTGAAATCACCGTGTTAATTAATATCACACGAATAAACTTACATGTCATTGTGTTCCAGAATAGTTATTTATGCATAAATAATTGTTTTATTTTTATTTTGCACCCACGGAAAATTTTGTTGTTTTTCCTTTCGCCGCTGAAATAAATATAACCTCCGTTATATTTAAAAAAATATTTAAAAATAGCAAAATGGGTGGCAGTGCTGTGTCCATTCCTAGGGCTGCAGTAGCAGCCGTGACCCAATGTAAAGTACATTCGCATGTAGAGAACTCAAAATGATCATGTAAAAAAATTAATGAAAATTAAATTTTCTCAAAAACTTTACTAACGATTTTGATGAAACATGCAGCAAAATGCATGCTGTATGCGATTTTCTCAAAAACTGTACTAACGATTCAGCTGAAATTTGCTAGGTACACTCTAAAATATACTCCTTTAAGCTAATATGCCGTGAAATGTGTGCCATTGCCTTGGGACTTGGCCACTGGCGCATATTTTTAAACGTAATTATTTGAATAAATTTTGTTTGGGAATTTTTTGAGGTTAGCCGATTTTCTCAAAAACTGTTTTATCGATTGAGCTGAAATTTTGTATGCAACTACTTAAATATATTATATATCCGAAATTTTGGCATACCGTGCCTTTCATGCCATTCCCTGAGAGAGAAGATATAGCCTAAAATGTCGCAAGCCGATTAAAACAATAGTTTATGCTTTTCTTAACATTTTGCAATTTAGTTTGTCGCAAAAAGTTAAGTAGTTCCTGAGATATTTATAAATATAATATAGCAATAATATTAAATATAACAAATCTGTTTTGTTCCACATTTCACCGTTCCAAACGAGGCTATTTTGAGGCACATATTTTTTAGAGTGCCTACCGTTATCTCAAGAGATGAGCTGGTTTAGTATTTAAAAAGATGTCGGCAGTATATAGAACTTGAAGATGTTCGACTTGCCCATATGCACTTTTCTTTTCAGAAGTTACCAACTCTTGAAATTAAGAAAAGAAAAAAAACGAGGAAAGAACTATCATTTCAACGTGCAACTATTTTGAGAACGTTGGATTGACGACCTGGCGAAGTTTGAAAAACCTTAATGAATTTTATTTAAATTCATTTTATTATACAATTCTTTTTAGTTGTTCATATAGTCGAACCACCGAGTTAAATACAAGTTCTGATTACTTACAAAAAAAAGTTTGAACATGTTTTTTAGAAGTTGCTAGATCTAGACACTAAACTGGTAAAGTGGCAGCACAGCAGCTCTTTGCCTCGCTTTTGTTGTTGCCCGCGCTTTTTCACTGCTCTGCTCAGTGCCTGCGTTTTTGTTGCTTTCGTTAAGTCAGCTCTGTGTGTGTGCGTGCCGCGTAGTTGCGTTGGGTGCGTGGCCGTTTCGTTTGGCTGGCGGCTCAGTGGTGGACTATCGCTTACAAATACTTTAGTCTCTTGTACTCTTCTTGAGAATTGAAAATTGAAAATGAGTGCAGAAAGCCGTCAAATTCGATGCAGAAATGATCCAAAAAAGTTCTGTTACGCTTGCGGACGTTATATATTTTCGACTCCGAGACCATTTTCAACAACGTTGCAAGAAGCTTAATGCTTGTATTTTGGATATTCACCTAAGTAAGATGATATGTTGTGGACCCCAAGTGTTTTATGCAGTTTAAGGCAGGCGCAAAGTGTGTATATATGAATACTACTATAATACTCGCTATTTAATATTTTGGTATCATAGGCGCTACCTGGCTTTTGATGTACCGGCAGTTTGGAGAGAGGCAAAATCCCACGTTACAGATTGCTATTTCTGCTTGACAACAGTAAAATTACGTGGACGTTTTCGAAATGTCATATATCCCCAAGTGGATTCTTTCACAAAACCAGTTCCACATATACCTTCGCTAGTACGACCTGTTTGTCCAAGAAAGCACCATGAGCTTAACAATCCTAGTTCATCAGCAGCATCTAGCATGAGTGATGCGGAAGTTAATATTACTCCACTCTTCTTTACACAGTCCGCACTTAACGATTTAATAAGAGATCTAGATCTGTCAAAGGAAAAATCAGAAATATTGGCATCTCGCTTGCGAGAAAGAAAAATGTTGACATCTGATGTAAAATGTTCTTTTTACAGAGACCGACATCTGCAATTTTCGAAGTTCTACACAAAAAATGGAGGCTATTGCCACAATATCCATGGATTATTCGAAGAATTTGGAGAGCAGTATGATCCTTGTGATAGGCGGCTTTTTATTGATAGCAGCCTGAAAGCTGTACTATTGCATCGAAAAACAATAAGCCCTCCATTCCATTGGCGCACGGTGTTAATCTAAAAGAATCTTATGAGTCGATGGCCTTGGTTTTAAATCTAACCAAATATGAAGATCATAAGTGGAAAATTTGTGCAGACCTTAAAGTTGTTGCAATGCTTACTGGCCTGCAGCAGGGTTACAAAAAACAAATGTGTCTCCTTTGCACATGGGATATTCGGGCTCATAGGCTGCATTATGCTCAGAAAATTTGGCCTAGCAGAGCAGAATTTATCATTGGGCAACACAACGTTAAATTCAAGGCATTAATTAAAAAAGAACAAATAATTCTGCCCGCCTTGCATATAAAGCTAGGTCTTTTTAATTTTGTGAAAGCTTTACCAAAATCTGGCGCATCTTTTGATTACTTAAATAGAATATTTTCAAATATATCCGACGCAAAAATAACAGAAGGTATATTTGTGGGACTGCAAATAAAAAAATTAATTGGAGACACCAAATTAAGATCGACCTTAACAATTCCTGAGGCTTATGCATGAGACTCATTTTGTCGAGTAGTTGCTAACTTTTTAGGCAACTTGCGAAGTTCCGACTATGAGGAAACCATCGAAGGCCTGCTTAAAAACTACAAGAAAATAGGTAATAACTGTTGTATTTTCTAATTTGATAATTAACTAACTAGGTTTTTTTAAAATAAGTGTCAACATGTCCTTGAAAATTCATTTCCTTCACTCCCACTTAAACTTTTTCCCGGATAATCTTGGTGATGAGAGTGATGAGCATGGGGAGCGCTTTCATCAGCAGATTAAAGATATGGAGCGGCGATAAAGGTTATTGGGATGAAGCGATGATGGGAGACTATTGTTGGTTTCTCATTAGAGAAAATAATATTTCCCCAAGAAGAAAAAGTCAATCAAAATTGTCGCCCTTTTAAAACACTTAATAAGAAATAAACTTTTCATGCAATTTAATAAAAGCATAAAAATTCGATATTGTTACTTAAAGGCCAATAACTTCTTTATTATTCCAAAGATCTCTATACAATACATGGATGCAAACCGAAATCTGCAAGTCGTATAAAACTTATCTTAGGGAATTGATTCTCAAAATTACAAGTGTCTTTAGGTAAGAGTTTTACTATTAAAGAACCGAACCGTTTTGCTTTCGGTTTTGGCATTGGTTCTGAATTTTTTTGACTCGACTCCTTGCATTAATTTTTCAATTTTGAATAACAAAAACTACAGCAGACACAGAATAAATCTGACAGCACATAGTAGCCCTTGAAAATAAAAGTAACAATGCCTCCTTTGATGAACAAAAAATCATTGAAGCTAAGTCTATTTGTATGAACTTTAAACCTTCAATTTCGTACTTAAGTGCCAGTAACTTCTTTATTCTTGAACGGGTTTAAAAGAAATACGTGGCATTAGAATTGTAATGGATGTTTCTATGATGATCAGCGAAAAAATTAATTTTGGAGAATTATTTTCATGGAGAAAATCGCGATTAAAATCTACCTTTTTCAAAAAGTGATAAATTTAAAGCAAAGTTGCCGATTAACACCTTAATAGCCGCGAAGTTTACCAACGGATTAAAATGTGATGTATGAATGATTAACAGGGCATTCAATTCTCTGTCAAATGTATCCGACCATTTTAAAATCTACAAGCTAAAACTGAAGATATACACATTTTTAGAGAGGTACCTTTTTTTACAATGAAAAAACTAGCTTTTTCGCTATGTCTATTGGACCTGATTTTTGGAATCAGCGGACAGTTTTACATATGAAATTACCGCCAAATGTCCGGGATCGCGAAATTTTTATTAATTTGTAAACTAGTGTTATTAATGGAATATATCGGCACTCCTAAATGTAACCTCTTTAAATGAATTGGTCGGAACAATTTGCGTAGAACGATTTTTTTTGTAATTTTCATACAATTCGTTGTATGAATCAAATTCACTGGCACTGACGTCGACAGCATTTCTTTGCTCTTTGTCATTGTTTTACAACAATGCCCTAAGGAGTAGTTCGATTGTAGTGCAGTGCGTTTTTTGTTGTAAGTGTTGTTATGGTAATGCAATGATGATAGCGGTAATGTGTAGATGTAAGCGGTGTTTAGTGACGTTGAATTTTGGGCTATTGTGATTGGTGGATGGTATTTTAAAATACTTTGTTTGTGTCGCTATGTGAATTTATTGCTTGCAGTATTATTATGAGAGTTCGATTTTTTTCCAATCCGGTTGCTGACTTCATTGAAGTGCAACAACCAAAAGCATATTCTTACGTGGATTGGTACATGTTTAAATTTATTTTTGCTTTCTGCTTTCAATCTCTTCTGTTTGTGATTCAATTTCCTGACATTGTGATTCAACCGATAGCAAAATAATCTCATCTGAGAGTGATGGCTGTTGATTCTCTGTTACTTGAGGAAAATTATCGCTATTATTATTATCACTTCGGACCTAGATGGAATTGTGAAAATACTTCTTTGTGAGTTTGTTTTTATGGGAATTGTGAAATTTTGCTGGATATATTTAGTTCTGTCTTTTTGTAGATAGATTTTGATTATTTGCATAATCTAGGTTGCCTTTAAAATTTTAAATGAAGTCAAGTCCAATTATTCCATCACATGGAATCGGAAGGTAGTGAAATGTTTTCGATATCTAAGTTGAATACCGTTTCTCCTATTGATTGGACACTTTCCTGACATATCCCATTTAAGCTAGTGTATAGCTAAGCTAGCGTCTATATCTGTTGGATAAATCAGACAACTTTCTTTTATCAAGCAGATATCTGCAACTGTGTCTAGGAGGAATTTAAGTGATTTAGTTTTGAGACTTAGAAAAATGAAACTATTGTTGTCTAAAATAAGGGTGCATCTTTTGTGTGTATTTACTTTGAATTCAGAGGATGTTCGGAGTTTTCCTGCTGATTATTTCACTCCCAACTCTCACATTGTTATATCTGTTTTGATCATTATTTATTATACTCTGTACCGTAGGTACACAGTATTATAAGTTTGTGCAAAAGTATGTAGCATCAAGAAAATATAACATAATATAACCTATAAAGTATATATTCTTGATCAGCATCAACAGCCGAGTCATGTCCGTCATGTCTGTCTGTCCGTCTGTCTGTCCGTATAAACGCACAGATCTCAGAGATGGTAAGAGATAGTGGTTTGACATGTATGGGACATATGCTTTTTATGTCTGCAGGCAGATCAAGTTTATTTTCAATTTTGGCCACGCCCCCTGCCGCCCCCGCAATTCACAAAAAACGTCAAATCTCCCGGAGTTTTAAAGATAGGTAGGTTGTTCCTTCAGGATATACAGGGTTGTCCATATTCGACGGACCCATCTGGCAACGCCATAACTTTTGACAGAGATGTCAGATCGCTTAATGACATACCGCGTTTGAAGCGTCAGTCCAAGCTGATTTTTATCATGGAACAATACACGCCACGCGAGCGCTCTGAAATAGTTGAAATTTACATTCAACAGAACAAGTTAATTGTGAAAACAAAATTATCATGTCCGATGAAGCCCATTTCACATTGGATGGGACCGTAAATAAGCAAAATTGCCGTATTTACGCCACTGAAAATCCTCAGGAGATTCAAGAAGTGCCTCTTCATGACGAAAAAGCCACAGTTTGGTGCGGCGTTAGTGCGAAAACGGTCATTGGGCCGTTTTTCTTCCAAAATGAAAATGGCCATGCTGTTACCATCAACCAGGAGCGTTATCGCGACATGATGACCAATTTTGTGATGCCAATTATTCGTCGAAAGCGTTTGTGGCAGTTCTGGTTTCAACAAGACGGCGCTCCACCGCACACAAGTCGCATAACAATCGATTTTCTGAAGAAATTGTTTCCGGGCCGTTTGATGTCGAAAAGTGGTGATTTGGACTGGCCACCGCGTTCGCCCGATTTGACGCCGCCTGACTTCTTCTTGTGGGGATATTTGAAGTCAAAGGTTTACGTTAACAAGCCAAGGACCGTAGAAGAGCTCCAGGACAACATTCGTGAAGAAATAGCCGCTATTCCGGCCGAAATGTTGGCGAAAACGATGGAAAATGCTGCAAAAAGGGCACAATACGCCATCAACACCAGAGGCGGCCATTTGAGAGATATCATATTCAAAAATTGATGTAAACAAATCTACTTGGAACAAATTAAATGATTAAGATTGCCAACCGCCAAATTTTTCTTTTTTTCTTTGATTTTTAAAAAAAAAACATGGGTCCGTCGAATTTGGGCAACCCTGTATTTAGTAATAAGGATAACTTATCAAGTGATTATTATATTCCTCTCTCGCGAAAAAAAACAAAGCAAAGACAACAGAAAAACAGTAAAACAGCTTCACCATGCCCGCGGGCATTAATAGGCTTAGGGCAAATCGCTTTGCCGAGTTAAGCGATAGCCCAAAATCAAAAAGACAAAAACCCTCTCCTCCGGTGTGACAGCCGAAATATCGACCTTTTTTCGTGACCTTTTTTCAACTAGTAAATAACATACGTATTTTTTTTAGTACTTTAAATGATACAAACAATTTTTTTTATTTAATTTTCCATTTATTTATTTACAATATGTAATGTCAAAGTGGAGTCCTCTAAAAAATGATGATGTGTTTCGGGGAAACACACAGCCTTCCGTACAGAGAACTGCATTGCATAGTCATTAATGCATACTATACTACGTGCTTACTACGTATTTTTTGCAATACGCATACGTACACCCAGAGAAATGTAGCACGAATCGGCAAGCACGATTTATGCTTCAATTTAGAATTTTTCTTCTTGATTTTTTTAAGACGAAATCTGCTCGAATACAAGCAGGCAAACGTTTTTGACTTCGAGCTTGAGGGCAAGGGAAGTGCGGGGAGCCACGAGCGGAGAGAGCAAACAGCAAATGAGAATAATTCTTTCTCTCGCTCTAAGCATTGCCGATGGCTGTTGCCTACAATTTATACTGAAAATTTGTCGTTGATTTGGCATAGCGCGTTGTGGCGGTGTCGGTTGATATGTCGGTGTCAGTGAGTGCTTTGCAGTCTTCGGGGCCCTGAGTTCAAGTCCTAGTTAAGGTAAGTACAAAATAAAATTATTTAATGGCTTTTAATAATTAATCACAATTAATAAACAAGGGGGGGGAGTGGCAGTGGCGTTGAGGGTGTGGGTTTTTGAGGGTGTGTGTTTTGCGATGTGTCTTCCGTGCCACTGCGCCAAGTCTTCCAAGAAGAACTAACACTACTCTTGGAACTCAAACTTTTTTATTTTTGCAACCAAGAAGAACTGTTCTTAAAGTCGAGAATATTTATGCTTGCATCCAATTTTTTCTTGGATCCAAGAAGATTTATTCTTGATATCAAGAAGACTAATTATCAGAGCTGCAAACCAAAAAATATATTCGGATCTCCGGTACACTGGTTCGAACCCAAATTTACGAATGGTTAAGGTACGGAAATTTAAGGTTCGAGGTTTTTGGGAGAAGGTTTTGGTTCGAACCTTGGTTCAATCAATGCTTTTTACAACATTACTAATTTGTGTCTTCTATGTGTGTTTTAAAAACAGCATTCGACCTAAAAACTCCCCAAATTGTTTGGGATCCGAGTGGTATTTGGGTCCGAACTGGTTAGTAGAAAACTTGGAAATATTCAATATATAATTTACAGTTTAGTTAAATTCCAATTCGTGGTATGCATAGAAAATTTTTACCAAAATAATGTCATACTCTTACTTTTGAGAATTATTCAAGAAGCTTTGGAGTCGAGGAGCTTTAAAAACAGAGACTTTTATGGGTAGGGATTTTACAAGGAAATCTAAACGTTTTGCTAGATTTTTTTCCACCCTCCTGTCCATTTTAGGAGTCAGTTGCACCAAATAACAGATGAAGTCGGTAGAAAAAAGGTACAATTTTGGTGGCAGTTTTGTTGAACCCAACCGAAATTTTGGGTTCGGAACAGGTTCGGGTTCAGCTTTAATTTCTAATTAGGTTCGGTTCAAGGTTCGGTTCGTAGTAAAATAAAAGTCGGAATTCCAGGATCGAACCGGTTCGGTTCAAAACCGGTTTGCAGCCCTGCTAATTATAAGACCAAGAATATTCTTCTCGAAAATCTATGCTTGATTTCCAGATTTTTTTCTCTTGGATCCGAGAATTTTCGATGTTGCCGTACTTTTGACATCGAATCTTCTTGATATCAAGCACGATCTTCTTCTAAGGCCAAAGGAATGTTGAAGATCGGATAAGCGACTGCCGAGTTATAGGAAAAACAAACATTTATGCTGCGAAGCTCCGGCTGAAGCCGCGATGGGCAGACCACATTTGTTAGACCACTTTATTATTGTTTCAGAGATAGGATATTTTCAATACACTTCTTGATGTCTTTCAAATTTAAAATAGGACAATAGGAGTATACACACACAGCAGTTGGTTGCTCTAGTTCTCACAATCTCTGAGATCTCAAACAGATGCCGATCAAAAATATATTTGCTTTGTGGACCCCATAGATGCTCCCTACTCTGTGTACAGAGTATAAAACGTAATAGTCTATTCACACTGAGAAACATCTTACATCATTATTGAAGATGTTCCATAAGCTTTTGCCGAACCAAAATTTGATTATCATTCCAACATCTTCTGGGGATGTTCTTTTTGCATTTCGTATCAATCAATGTTGTCAACAGTGGCGTAACTACGAACGTGCAAACCCTCAAGATAATGGGCCCCCGGGCTGAACCGAACAGGTTCGAGCTGAACTGAACCTCTTTAGAAATTTAAGCTGTTCCGAACCTAATATTTTGGTTCGGTTCAGCAAAAATGGAAGACATCAGAAAATGTGACCTTTTGTTTATCGACTTCATTTGTTATCTAGTTGGTTTTAAGGGACTGAGTCTTAAAATAGGCTGTAAAGTGTAATAAAAACCTAGAAAAGAATTAAGAATTATTTTTGAATTTTTTTGATTCTCCTTGACTCCAAAGTTTTTCCAATAATCCACCAACTATATTTATAATATTCCTCTGTGTTCCGCAAACCATTTTCAGCCCAAACTCGACCCAATTTGAGTAGTTTTTATGTAAAAGCGAAAGAACACATATAATTTATACTAAGATATAATTATATTTAGTAAATATATCAGGGACCGTAACGGTTATAATTTTTTGAATAAAAATTGTTGAATAACAATTATTTCTTGATTTTTATCAAAAAATTATAAAATATTTCTTATTTTTGATTAAAAATAAAAAAATTACGATATAAGAATAAAATTTCAATTTTTATTTCAATATCATTAAATAACGCTTAAATTCAATTTTTATAATACAAATTAAAAATAAAAATTATTTTCAATTTTTATTAAAAAAATCGGAAAATAAAGATTATTTTTCAATTTTTATTTAAAAATTGAAAATAAAAATTGAATGTAAATAACTTAAGAACCGTGAAGTGTACTACCAAAATCTAAAAACATTCATGATGTGTGAATCAATACCTCTCATATGATACTTCATATGTCCTGATAGGATCAGCATTAAGGATTCTGAAGGTATAACTTCAGATGAATAAACAATTTAACAAGTCGGTGGCAAGAAACTGAGGTATGAACTTCGAAAAGTGACAAATATATATAAAGGACTCGTGGAGACACCACCCCTCCCCCATCCTTCATAAGCATTAAACAAAAAAATTTAATTAATAAAATTCATCATGTTTTCAAGCAGGTTTGCAATTCGGTTCCAACCCGTCGCCGAATCGCTAATTCTAGGTGATTAACCAAACCGCAAAAGCGAACCGCAGCTTGGAAAACAAAACGGTTCGGCTCAGTTCACTAAGGTTGGTTGCAATTCGACCGCTTCGACTAGCGCCTCTTGTTTGTCTTCCGTGAAGCTATCCAAACTACCTATTAATTGTTATATCGTCTCATTATGTATTTATTTATTTAGGTAAGTTTCAAAATGCTCAGTCAAACATAATATGCAAAAATTACAATTGTAAAATGAGAACCCAGATATAACGGTCTAACTGTGTAAATTTGCTGCTTTGAAACGGAAAAGTCCAAAATATTTTCAATTTCCACACTCAAATTTAATCCCGTATGTTTTTTATGCAGCTCAATTAATCAAGCGTTTTTATTTCGATGCTGTGGTCTCGATAATATTGGACATTTACGAAGCAATATCAATTTTTAGGGACAAAACTTTATATTCCAGTATTTTTGAAATATTTTCTTTCACCAAATCGTATTTCTCTCTTACATGTTGCATAACATTGCGCGAAGTTATCGGATTAATGTCTAGGCCCCTAAAAATTTGTTCTGTTAATTTTTTTAATGGGTCAGAGTCCAATAGCGTGAATGGAGCCCTCTCTTCTGTGACTAACTGCACACAAGCTTCTTTCACTTCGGAAGAACACAGAACAACAGAAATTTTTCTTCTCTTTTCCGGAGGCTTGTTTGCATTACTTTGAATAGCTTCGTTTCTATATGCTTCTGCATGGCACTCCAGCAAATGTCGCCTTAAATTGTAGAAGTAACTCCCTTTAAATGAACGACTACACCTGTGATAAATATACAAAGAAGATATAAAAAGCAGTACAATTAGCTGCGTCGACAACATTGCACTCAAAAATAAATCAGCGAAAATGTCAGCGAACAGCTAATTTACTATTGAGTGAAAAGTTGTCTTCGCAGCTAATTGTACCTCTATATTAAATCTTCTTTGAAATAATTATACTTTTGTTGTTCCTAGTTGTAATGTGTAGCACAAACTATTTGACATAATTTAAATGGATAGCTAGACAACACCTTTAATAATTGAAATTATTTGAGCTACAAGGGTATATTAACTTCGGACGGGCCAAAGAGTGTTTTCCTTCATTAAGCTCGGTTCAGACCAACCAGGATCTCCGACTTGGAAATTTGTGTGTGGTCTTGTAGACTAACTGTGCACGCCACCGACTTGTTAAATGGTTTATTCATCTGAAGTTATACCTGCAGAATCCTTAATGTTGATCCTATCAGTACATATGAAGTATCATATGAGAGGTATTGATTCACACATTATGAATGTTTTTAGATTTTGGTAGTACACTTCACGGTTCTTGAGTTATTTACATTCAATTTTTATTTTCAATTTTTAAATAAAAATTGAAAAATAATCTTTATTTTCCGATTTTTTTAATAAAAATTGAAAATAATTTTTATTTTTAATTTGTATTATAAAAATTGAATTTAAGCGTTATTTTATGATATTGCAATAAAAATTGAAATTTAATTCTTATATCGTAATTTTTTTTTTTAAATCAAAAAAGAGACTTAAAACTAATTTTTATAATAAAAATTATAAATAAAGGTTTATCCTGTTTACGGAATCTTGCTTACTAAATAAGTAAATCTAAGATATTTCCATTCATGTAAACTACTTTTTTAAGGCTCGATTTTTATAAACTCATAACTCTTATTTGCGATCCCTGAAATATATAAATGTATTGCTTTTTGATACATTACAAGAAATATAGAAAAAAATATAAAATTTATTGAATTTGCATGGGAGCTATACCTAAATGATATCCGCTTAGCTTAAAACTTGGCAAAATTATGAAACCAACTAAACAAATAAGTTTGACAGAAATGTGGCACCGTACATTAATTTTTGTAGATTTCAGGTGCAATAAAAGGTAACACAAGGTGTGGAAAATTTTAATTGTGAAAAAAAAATGCCTTAAGCCTTGACCGACTAAGTTATAGTTTTGAAAAACCAGCTGAGTAGCATAATTTGTATACTTTGAACAAAAATCAGCACTTTAGCTTTAATAGTATGGCAAGCAGGATCTATATCTATATCTATATCTATATCTATATCTATATCTATATCTATATCTATATCTATATCTATATCTATATCTATATCTATATCTATATCTATATCTATATCTATATCTATATCTATATCTATATCTATATCTATATCTATATCTATATCTATATCTATATCTATATCTATATCTATATCTATATCTATATCTATATCTATATCTATATCTATATCTATATCTATATCTATATCTATATCTATATCTATATCTATATCTATATCTATATCTATATCTATATCTATATCTATATCTATATCTATATCTATATCTATATCTATATCTATATCTATATCTATATCTATATCTATATCTATATCTATATCTATATCTATATCTATATCTATATCTATATCTATATCTATATCTATATCTATATCTATATCTATATCTATATCTATATCTATATCTATATCTATATCTATATCTATATCTATATCTATATCTATATCTATATCTATCTATCTATCTATATCTATATCTATATCTATATCTATATCTATATCTATATCTATATCTATATCTATATCTATATCTATATCTATATCTATATCGGTACTGATTTGAAATCTTGAACAATTCCTAATCAAACAAAAAAATATTGAATTCAAAATATTGAGCGGTTCAAAAGTTACAGAATTTTGTCCGAGGCAAAACAATTCTGGACCACTGTGCGACGGTGCAAAAAATGGAAAAACAATCGTTGGCTGAGAAGTATAGTTTCAAACAACAAATTTTTTCTAATCTCATGTATTTCGGATGATACTTCGATTTGTAATCCGGGTCACCGTAAGGGGTCATACCTAGAGTGGCTGAAACTCCGTTTTTTCTTGACATTTTTTCGAAAAAAAAATTCATAAAAATACTTCAAATGTTTCTGGACATTTTCACATCTTATACATAGCACTATCTGTCATATAAACTAACAACTAACAGAGTTTATCTGACACAAAGTAGCTTTCATGGAGATGAGATATCGGCCCTTAAAGTATCGTAAAATACAAAGCAGTTTCGTCAAAAATGTTTACTTTAAATGTTTGTTTTTTATACCATACATTTTAATAAGTTGCTAGCACAGCAATAAAAGCACATCATAAAGGATAGAAGTCAATCTGAGAAAACTTATTGGACGAGTCTCGGATGCAGCAAATCGTGAAAAACCGACTAAACATAAACGGATTGTGGGAAAGCAGAAATATCGTGCGAACCCAGAAGTTGAAAGCACAGAAGTTTTCTTTCAGGTGACAATTTTTAATAAATTTCTGGATGTCTTCACTATGAATCTTTGTGAGAGGTTTACCAATAATGATCATATTCTAGAAGGATATTCGGAGCTCTACAAGAATGATTCAGGCGATGTTTACCACATGGACAATAAATTTGTCAAGTCTATAGAATTCCACCACGAATTTTTTGATAATGGGCTACATGCAGTTCTTACCGAGCTTATATAGTAATTTGGAAAAAAATATTTAATGTGAAGAAGCCATTCCCCACCAAAAAGCTCGATGGAAGCGCTGGATAACTACCCAAAAGAATATTTTCCAAAAATATTTAAATTGCTTAGTATATTAGCTATACTGCCATTAACAACCGCAACATTTTCTAGTTTAATGCGTATTAAAACAATTCAACAAGCCACCATCCTTCTGAATTCAGGCTTATAAATTACACAAGATTTTCTATTTCTTGTTCTATTGTATAACCGCTTAATAGACTTGGCTGCTTTAGCCATTCATCATGAAATCATGAGATGATAAAATGAGATAGCATTGGTAATAATATTTTAAAACTACAAAAATATGTTCTAAAACGACAAAATTCCTAAATTCTTGATTCGAACTTGTTAGCTTTATTTCATTGAATCTTACAACAACTTCTGTTCATTCTGAAAGTTTCTTAAATATTTTTGTTCTTGAAAAATTATGTGAGGCCAATCGATACGTTAGTTGCGATGCGTGCCCAGATAGGTGCGACGGCTTGAGCAACTATGCTCCACATCCTGGCACGAGCCAACGCAATAAGGAATAAGACAGCAGCCTCCCCACATCCTGAAAGAGATGATGCTGTAAATGGTATTCTCTGCTCGATTGAATTCCCATTAATACTTACAGAAATACGCAGCAGAGGAGTGCGAGTAGATGGGTTTTGGTGCTGGGTTTGTACTTAATAGTTGTAAGTTGACACCTATTGCAGTTATGACATGTTGCCATTACCGGAACACTTCCAAAAGCGGTCTGGCGTTGTGGCTGAGGTGGTGCGTGTGCCTGATCTGGACAGATTGAGTTTTGAGATGGCAAGTAAGATATATGTATATTCATGGACTTACTATGCATCAGAGTTGGTTGCTGTTGTACGGTTGTAAAGTACACAGGCGGTTGAGGTGGGTAATGCGACATGGTGTTAGGATTGACGGCTTGAATCTACTGAAGCGATATTTGTGATGTGAGAATGTGATCATTTCTGCGCCAGTTTCGTACAAAGATCGGGTTGCTGTTGAGTTGCTGATGATAAGCCAGCAATTGGAATGGTAGTTTGAGTCACCATCAAAAAATATGAAGACTAATTTCAAAATTAGTTTTATGAACAAAAGTTAGCAGTAAGCGATTTTTAGCCCCGCACTGAAGCTCCGCACTGAAGATATTTTTAGTGTTCAGTACTACACAGAAAAAAAAAGATCCAAAAAAGTATCCATTTGGGAGGGATATACCTTTAATATCCTTTTAATCATCCAACGGAGCTGAAAAATCATCCCAAGGATCATCATTTTTCATATACTTTGGATGATTTTAAGCTCCGTTGGATGATTAAAAAGATATTTCAGACATATCCCTTCCAAATGGATATCGGAAATCATCCTGTTTTCTCTATGTAGAGCCCTGCATGAGATGAATCAAAGTTCCACTTGACTTTCTTACTGATTTTATCTATCTTTGAATTTGTGGTCATAGTTCACAAAATTATTGACTCATTGAATTATAGCTCATTTATTTTATTTATTTATTATTAATAGTCGACAAACAATGGCTGTCAACATATTTATAAGCACGTTATAAAAAGGCTTATGTACTAAGGAGGCATAAAAAAGAAAGCCTAACAAAAATTAAAATTTAAACTGATAACGACTCGGCCTGTTCAGTTTTTCACATACATTAAATTATTTCTATTTCGACTTGGCTACTTTAGGGTGTTTTTTTGTTGGCACAATAATTTTCTTAAGCTTATAGAGTAAAGTATTTTTGAGTTTTTTTCAGATTTTTCGGAAGACGTTTAGAGGTCGCGCAAGTCGCGTTTTCCCCAAAAATCGAGTGTTCGGTAGTGTTTTTGATTTTACCAATTACTTGGGCAATAAGCACGATTTCCGAGTTTTCAAATCAACACCTTTGAAGCAAAATGTCAAAATTTTACTTTTATGAGCATAAACCAAAAGCTTTTTCTTTGCTTTTGCTCATTTAGGTACCATTTATTACATTTTTTCGTAAATTTCTCATAAATGTTGTAAAAAAGGCATTATAACTTTTAAAATTTCTATGAAAACTAAAAAAACTAGTGATGCAGTTTAAAAGATGGATAAATTTGGAAAAAATAAAAAATGTACAATTTGAATTTGGTCCTACCGTTCCAGAGTTATGCGCTTTTAAAGCTTTTTTCATTGCATGAATCTAATAATAATTTTTACAAAAATGCCCATAATTCGTGAACCAATGCTTCGTTGGTGAAACCGATAACACAATTTTGGGACACCGTATTCTACCTGTCCTGGTTTTCATAATTTGATAGAATTACTCGATTTGAATTCACATTGCTTGGAGCATGTGAAATCAGAGGTAATATCGTAATTTTTGTATAAAATGCTATTAAAATAAAGCGAGATATTAAACAGCTATATTAAAGCACTATTGCTTTTTGCGGAGTTTGTATTTTGATTGTTTCATCCAACTGATTAAGTTCAGCTAGTTGTTAAACGCAAACCAATTTGGAACTGAAACAATCAAATTGCAAGTCGAATACCAGAACAGCGAACGCAAAATCGTTCCATTTTAATTTCGTTTGCAGTTCAATAAATTATGTGAAGCCCGGAACAGGCCTGAAGCGATATGAAGAGGTAAGAAAAAAAGAATAAGAAAATATAGGCTTACAAATACAGAGAGAGATAAAGGAATAAAACTATAATTAAAGATAAAATGGAAGAGTGACCAAAAATAAAAAATTACAAATTAAAAATATGTTAAAATAAAACTAAAAGGATATGAATGACATGACTTGAAGCATCGACAACCGTTCATCCGATCTTTACCATTAGGCGGATCGATAAGTTATCCTGATTACTTAATGTATAAGAAGGTATAAACCACCTATCTTCAAACTGTGGGAGATATGACGATTTATATGACGAGATATGGAAATAAAATTGAAAATAAACTTTACCTGCCAGCAGACATAAGAAGCATATGTCCCATACATGTCAAACCTCTATCTCTTACCATCTCTGAGATCTGTGCGTTCATACGGACAGACAGACGAACTCGGCTGTTGATGCTGATCAAGAATATATATACTTTAAAGGATCGGAGATGCTTTCTTCTCGATGTTACATATATGTACGTATACGTACTGAAACTGAGCACTAGGCATTTCCACTTTGCTTCATTTTTACTTCAATTTTGCTTCATTTATGCGTACTTTGTATTTCTATAGGAAATATAACGCTCTTCGTTAAATTGTGTTATGGTTTTACTTAGCAATATACTTAGTTAGTCACTTTATCTTGTTAAGAGTTAGTTTTAATCAAAACTTATCCTCGGTACTTTCGTGAGCTGTAATTTAGACAATATTTTTATACTCTGATCCAAAGGAATAAATAATGTTTGTGCAAATATAGCAAATATAGCATGGCAGTACATAGTATCTTCGACCGTAAAAAGTATATATTCTTGATTAGCATCAACAACGCACACAGTGGTTCAGAATCGTGTTGCCCAGACAAAACTCGTTAATTTTGAACCGCTCAATTTTTTGAATTCTTTTTTTTTTTGATGAGGAAGTCCTTAAGTTTTTATATAGATAAGAGTTTACTAAAACTGATTGAGTAGTTCCGGAGTTATAGTGCGCTTAATTCAAAATTTCGTAAAAATTATTCTTTTGAATTTCCTGCAAGCCATATTATTAAAGTTGAGGTGCGGAAGGATACATTATATGATGCTCAGCTGGTTTTAATACTCTGTACCGTAGGTACATAGAGTATACTAAGTTTGTGCAAAAGTATGTAATAGCCAGAAGGAAGCATCTCCGACCCCATAAAGTATATATATTCTTGATCAGCATCAACAGCCGAGTTCGTCTGTCTGTCCGTATGAACGCACAGATCTCAGAGATAGTAAGAGATAGAGGTTTGACATGTATGGGACATATGCATCTTATGTCTGCAGGCAGATCAAGTTTATTTTTAATTTTGGCCACACCCCCTGCCGCCCCCGCAATTTAGAAAAAAAACGTCATATCTCCCACAGTTTTATAGATAGAAGATTCGAACCTGCTGGACATATTTTTTAGTCAAAACTCTTTATCGATTTGCCAAAAGAATGAAAAAGATCGGATCAACGGTTCTCAAGATATGATCAAAAGAGTGTATCTGCAGCAGCGCAGTAGCAGCGCTGCCACTGCAGCATCAAAACTTATACTGAGCATAACTTTTTATTGGTACAGAGTATAATATACTCGGGCTGACCGACTTTCTTTCTTGTTTATTATAGGCCAAGTTAGTCAAGAGAAACTTGTATTTCTGAGGAAAAAAAAACTATTTCGAAAATATACATTAATAAGACTGTAATATTGTCAAGCACATAGTATATTTTCATTTTGATGCTAACAAAGGGTGTTACAATATTGTTATGTAAAGTATAAAGAAAATCTGAAATATGCCAGCTTACAATTCCGTACTAATTGAGTTTAAGAATAATATATTGTCTACTGTGTGTGGGGCTATTCTAGTTCTCTTTTCTGCAATAATATTTCCAGCAAGAGAAAAAACCCTCTCTGATGCTGCGCTGCTTGCAGGAATAGCTAAATCTGCCAGTGCTAATTTATATAACCTTGGAAATTTATTTGAATGCTCCAATTCAAAGCTCCTCGGAGTAGGTTTCTACTTCCTCCCAAACAGTTTCGTTTTGCGATAGTTGTGGTACTACTAGTAAATCTGAGAAAAAAAAAATCCATTTCTTCGGATGATTTATCATTTGGTGAACAACCTAAGCTATTTTGTTGGGTGCTTTGAGTTGTGTTTGCCGATGTGCAGTTCTCTGATCTGAAGGCTTCCCGTCTTAAAATTTCACTGACACAAAATTCTTTTATTTCGTTAAACTGATTTTCCGGGTATTTGTTTTGCATGTGGAAATAAAAAATAGGCTACTTTGTGGATTATCTCTAAATTTGAAGACCAAGTATGAAGGCTTTCAAAAATGTTAGCTTTGAAGCTAGAAATTATTGGAATGTGCTATTGGACTATGCTTACAAATTGAAGTTAGTTTTTTAACAGATGGTAAATATAGTGTCTACATCACCACATAATTTTACCAAGGCCTCAATTACAGTTATGTCAATTTTTGCAAGCCTCTGAACTTGATTAGCGTCAGCAAGTAATTCACTAATCTTAGACCAATTGTCAAAGATTGACCTGGACTCATACTATGAAATGTATGAGTTCCCACGAGTTGGGCGGTGGCTTTTTAAAGTGGTTTCCAGATTATGCTGTAGACTAGATTTTTTTAAATATTTACAAGTTTTTTAAAACTCTCAATATTTCCCCTAGCTCAAGTGTGGACTCTACGGCTGACTCTAAAACATTCGCTAACAAGTGGTTTGAGCAATTAATTCACGAAAACTTTTCCAGAGCTTTCTTCATGTTGCTTCCCCTGTCCGTTAAAAACTGTATTTTGTTCATGTTCAAAATACCGAATTGGGATAAAATGAAGTGGATCGTAGCGCACAAAAAATATCGTTTCACATAGTAGAAACTTCGCCATTTTCCACAATTTCCTGTAGCTTTGAAGATATTTCAGCTTTTTTTTTTTAATAGCCATCGTGTTGATATGACGAGAAATAACTTAACGAGAAAATAACTTGCCATCCATATTTGGCTCCAATTGTGATAAAAAAAAAATGAGATCATTTCAATAAATCGAGCACCCTCGACTGCAGAGAACAGGCCAGGTCCTTAATGACCCATTGGGAACACATATCCAGAGTTTTTTTTTTTTTATCCTCAGCCGTAGCAGGTCTTGAAGCTTCATCAGCTGTTGCACACTTATGACGATGCAAGTTGGATGTTCTTTTGCCGTGAATGCATTTACAGTAACATACGAATCCTTCCAAGAGTCCCATCTTACTTACGCACCTCTGCGAAAACTTCCCACACCGCACTTCGGCCCCTGCGTTTGTTTAGCAGTGTATCTGTTCCATTTGCGATTTTCTCTATAATCCGAGTTTGTGTTCCCATTCTGAAAAGCATAATTATCTTTCTATTTTAAGTTCTATTTTAAGATAATGGGAATTTCTTTTTAATGCAAATTTAAGTTTTTCCAATTGATGCACACCAATTTTCAAACTTTGTTGAAGCTTTTGACAGCTATGAATTTAATTTTCATGACAGCACTTCTTACAGTGCTGCATAATTTGTATCGAAAACTAGCTGAATGCCCGGCGTCGCCCGGGACCTTTGCATTGTGAGAAAATTATTCTTATGAAAGAACCAAATTTCAAGTTCATAGCTTAAATAAATTCCGAGATTCCATAGTACCAGCCCACACACTCCAAATTTCAAGATCTTAGCTCAATTATCTTCTGAACCAGTAAAAATCTATCTCATATTACCAACAAATGTATATATAGACCAATTTTTCGAGGCTCGTCGCTTAGTTACTTTGATATATAGCTCTAAATCACTTTTGAGCCAAGTCGAAACCGGTTCTGAACCAGTAAACTATTCAACTCCATATTACCAACCTACATACCAAATTTAAAGTTCGTAGCTTAAATAATATCTGAGATATGGCTCTGAACCACTTTTGAACCTTTTTAAATCGCTTTATAATCTAAACTCATATGAAAACCTTTTTACACCTCCCATAGACCAGTCCACATTTTCCGTCTATCAAATCTTCATAATAAACTAGGCTCAAAAAAAAAATTACCAAAACTAGCATTTTGAACCGTTTATCAGCATTTTCCAATTACCAACGGATCTTAGATAACTTCGCGGGCATGCGTCCAGCCATTTGCTAAAGTTTCATCGCAATAAGATGATCGGTAAAGTTTTGGCAATTTCGCGATTTTTTGACCATTTCCAGCAAAATAATTCAACTTAGAAACTTTCACAGGCAAGCGCCAACTATCCCCCAAAATTGTATAGCAATCGGATGATCTGTATAATGTTGCAAATTTCGTTGTTTTTGGATCATTTCCCGCCCATTAAGTCAACTTAGGAACCTTCGCCGGCAAGCGTTTGTCCATTCTCCAAAGTTTCACCGGTATCGGTTGAAATTTTGAATTTTGAAATTGTCGCGGTTTTTGGACAATATCCAGCTCTCTTCCTCAACTTAGACTGTAAAGAAAGTCGCCATTTTCAATGGGAACAGGGTATTAAAAAAAATTGCAGAAAAACCTGGTTAACAACATTTCTTGAGTCAAAATCCTATCTTACTAGTGTTGGGTTGTTCATGAGTGAGTGAACAAAATTGAGTTGTTCACTAAACTGAGCAAGTGAACTTGTTCTTCATTAGTTGTTCATTTTTGCTCAGTCAGAGTTGTTCAGTTGCTCTCGTTCTGTGAGTTGTTCACCCAGAGTTGTTCAGTCGCTCAGTGAGTCTTGTTCTGTCAGAGTTGTTCAGTAGCTCTTGTTCTGTGATTTGTTCATTGAGAGTTGTTCAGTCGCTCAGTGAGTCGTGTTCTTTCAGAGTTGTTCAATCGTTCTAGTTCAGTCGCTCTTGTTCCGTGAGTAGTTCATTAAGAGTTGTTCAGCAGCTCTTGTTCTGTCTCTATTGCTCCCTGAGTTGTTCAGTATCTAGTTCAGAGATTTGTTCAGAGAGTTGTTCAGTGACTAGTTCAGTGAGGTGATCAGTGACTGTTGACTTAGTTCGGTGACTGCATGGCAACTCTGTGTTAAGCAGTCTTCTGGTGTGGCAGTCTCGTCCGTTGTTTTTATTCAGATTGTCTTTGACCAGAAAGCACAGCGAAGTTTGGAACCATTTCACCGAAATGGATACTAAAAAGGCAAAATGTAAATACTGCAGCGTTACTTTAAGTTGTAACTCACAAAGCAATCTAAGCCGCCAAAAGCAAAAAAAAGCAAAAGCCCGGCTGCAGTGCAGCCAGTTGTCCGACAGAAAAACAACAACAACGAGAACTCTGTAGTTCCGGGAAACGTCGAGCAAGTCGAACTTATAAGCCAGATTAAATTCAGTAGTTAAGTATGTCTTTCATTTCAATGTACATTGGCTCGTGAGCTACTCAACAATTAAGCAACTGAGCAACTGAACAACTGAACAACTGAACAACTGAACAACTGAACAACTGAACAACTGAACAACTGAACAACTGAACAACTGAACAACTGAACGACTGAACAGAACTGAACTGAGCAATATGACTGAGTTGACTCACTTTGAAAAAAAGAACAAGTGAACATGTTCACTGAAATGAACAACCTTTACCCAACACTACATAAATCTTACCCACATTTTTCGCATAAATTTCACTTTATGAAACTTTAAGTCGATGGTGCGGCCATCAAACATTATCTGATCGGTCCCAAATTTTTTATGATTTGTTTTGGGCCTAAGGAGAAACCATTTCTACCCGGCGCTTTGAAATCTATTTTTAAAGGTCAGTCTAGTAACTATGTTATGTTATTACGCTTGTGCATTGATCCTAGCACGATTTTCAACTAGATTAACAGTAAACTTTTAAAATATTAATGTTTTGTATCCTCTTTGGTATTTTTTCGCGATTTAATAAGTTGTCACTCACGGCAAAAAGTATTTACATAACTCTACCTACCACAAAATGGTAATTACTAATCAACTACCAATTTCTGGTGCTCTCCGTCCTAGTTGGAACTAGGCTAAAATTAATTTATATATAATATGTGCTTTTAGAATTAAAAGCTGAAACCGAACCTGTTTCGAACCTAATATATCGGTTCGGTTCAACAAAAATGGTGGACATCAGAAAAATTGGTACTCTGTCTAGAGATTCCATCCGTTATCTGGTTGGTTTTGAGCAACTGAGTCTTATACTAGGTTCTCACCGCCGTGATTTTGTCATCGACATCACGATTTATCGAAAAGATGCGAAATGGTGTTCGCATTGGCAACATTCTTGCATTCTTGTGTTGTTGCACTGAACAGATGACTGGGATTTGTTGACATTGTGAAAAAAAATTTGGCGCAAGTAATATGGGTTTAGATGATGGTTTTCCTTTAATAGCTATGGATAACGACGAGGCAATATTTCTGCACCTGCTGCATGTGTTGCAGAGAATACAAATAAACTTTTCTTGAATTTTATTTTTACAGTTTTTTTTTGTATTTTGTTACAAAGCTTCATATTTAAACTTAGAAACAATTAGTATTTGGCTTTTAGCAGCAGCCTAAAATAATAATTCATCAAACCTGCTTGTTTTGCCATTGCTATTTTCTTTTGATTTTTGCGCTTAAAGTTTCACAGCTGTTTATTGCTTGTGTTAGTGCTGGCAGTTGCAACGATACCAGTACGATAGACAAAATTATCGATACCCTGTCTAGTCACTACTCGAAAAGTCACGGAAGCAACTACATTCAAATTGGATGCAACTTATTTGCTACCACTAGCCCCTATGATTTTTGTATGGCGTGTACGTATAATATTCCCATCTATAGTAGCCTGTGTTTTTTAAGATCCTTGACTCCAAAGCATTTTCAATGATTTGCAAGAGAAATATTTTTCTACAAAAACTACGAAATGTTATTTTATCTAGTAGTAAAAATGTATTTTCAATATTTAGTTTCGATTAATGGAACACATGGGATTAATCTAACTTCTAAAATTTTGCAATGTTTAGTATCTAAATAAATATATTGCTTTATTTAATATTAATATTGTGTCCACCATGGACTGAACCAAGGTTAGATCCAAAACATTCTTCCAAAAACCTCGAACCTGAAACTTTTGAACCCTAACCATTGGTAAATTTTGGTTTGAACCAGCGATCCGGACACCCAAAAAATTGTATGGGATTGCAGCCCTGATTTAAATCTTAATGATTTAAAGCAGGCACCGTAATGATAATGATCTTTATTTTAATACTCAAAAAATTGTTATTAAACTTGATTTTTAAAATAAAACTCAGCAGATAATCTTTATGACTTAAGTAAAAGAAATAAATATTAAAAATAATGAAAATCTTTTGACATTTATTTTTTGAGGGTAGAAAATGTTCGCTCAACACTTACTTGCGTTGCTGGAACAGTGGGAACCACTTTGGCCAGCTTGCATAAACACGGACATTCAAACCTTTTGCCCTCCTTATATACCATTTATGCCTACAAGTCCACGATTGTATCTAGTGGCTGTGTCCATTTTGAGGCTTATCACTCTATTTTTAACCACCGCTATGAATTTTGATTTTATTTCGTAATATTTCTGCTCATTGCATTTTTCAACGTTACTGACGGCATACCAAAGCCGGTGAAAACTTGGGATGTCAATGTATTAAAACCTTAAGAGTCGAAAACAGAAAAGGACAATTTTTCTGCTGTAACTTGTTCGACACAAGCATCCTCCACCTCTTTTTTTGCTCATTGTTAAATCTCTCATCGTACTCGCTTCAAAAAATACTATTTGCCAAATAAAGTATATAACAGAATTTTGCATTTTTAAAAAACCGCAATTTATTTTATGTTTGCCAACTTGTAAATTTGTTATATTGTTTCGATTTGATTCACTTATTAAGGATATGCATCAAAATTGTGACAATTCCTTATGCACTAGTCGTAGCCGGCATTTGAGTAATATTTTTGGAGCAAAAAAATAAAACTCAAATGATAATCATTATTTTGGATTTTAATATTTTTTACTCAAGTCATAATGAATTTGTTTGGATTTTTTTATTTATTTACGAAATTCCCTTTTCTATACCAGCCAAATTAAAAAAAAAAAACAATTTCAATAACATCGGTCAAGCCGCTTTGAAGGATTTGGCTTGTTAATACTGAAAAACTACCTAGCACAGTTTTCGACTGCGTCTTTTATGCGAACATGCCGTTTCCCGTATCAGGACCCAACAATAGTCACCCTTCATGACCTCGTTCCAATGACCTTGGTATCAACGGTCCAAATGATTGATTTGCTGGTGAAAACGTCACCAAGGTTTTCTGGAAAGATATCTAGATGCAAATGCCATAGGTGAATTTTCAGAGACATATGTATATGCGCCTAAATTGTAAAAGGCTTTAAAAAAGTCCAACATTTTCAAATACAAAATGGGCTTCCTGTAAAGTTCTGGTAAAATTTTCTGCCGCGCAAAAATGTAAGCTATGAATGTAAAAATGGCTCACTGACATTTTCCCTTTTTATATTAAAAACAAAAATGAGTATTTTTACAAAACTTTGCATAACATCGCCATCTTGTATTCAATCTCAATGGTTGTTGGCAAAAAATTTGCTAAAAATGCGAAGCCAAAACCGAAAAAATTTCAAAATCACTGAGCGTGGAATGACACGTTCAATTTCTACCGACAATTTCTAGCCGCAATATTGTTGGGCGAACACCACGAACACGGCGAATTCGGAAAATACCTAACAGCAATAACAAAAAAATGCTGAAAATCAGTGGAAATTTAGTATTTCTCCAGATTTTGTTTGGCATTAACAACAAAAAAGGTCACACTGGCTATTGGCGACAACTGATAAAATTCAAACTAGTAAATTTTAAAGAAAATACTTTCAGTCCTTGAGGTCGGGACCCTGAGCCAGCCAGCATCCACTTTGACTAAAATAAAACCAGGTCGCTAAACCCAAAGTCGGAAATACTTTCAATTTCTTGGCTCGCGGGCAAATGTATTGAGTCTTCTGTAAGTAGTAGGACAACATTCATTTGGGGCGCCCTTTCACCAGATTATTAAAATAGAAAAAACATAGAAATCTTCCCATTGCAGTCACTTTAAAGACATCCCGTTTTTTGATGCGTTTGTATTCCTTGCAGAGGTCAATCAGGTCTGATGTCTGTAACGCAAAGAAGGAAGCACAACCATACGTACTTATATTCATCAAATTTACGAACCGAGTGGACTTAACCATGTCTGTCTGTCTGTCCGAAAGTCTGATTCTATTCATACATATTACAATCATCTTGTTGCTTGCCTAGCCAAAGATTTGAAGAATTCCCACATATTGGGCAGTTTAAAAATCAAAACAGCTTGCATTTTTTAATGGGAAAAACCATTTTTATTTACAAAATTAAAGCATATATTACAGAAAATTTCTGTTTAATCATGGCAATTATCAAATGATTTACATGCAAAGTGCACAAAGTAAGATATGAGACATCCGTTCTGATTAAATGCAGGCCAAAAATGAAAGGAAACACAGCAGCCATAGAAAATTGCTGTCTAGCCGCAATATTGTTTCTACCAAGTACAATTCTGCTAGCTTCTCTGTCGTTAGCAGCAATTTATTGTGCGGCGAATTCAACATACGTCCATCTCGCTCTCACCTATTTCGATTCCCTTAAGAGCAAAATTGTTGTTAAAAATTGTCGGTAGAAATTGAACGTGTCATTCCAGCCTGACCCCTTTTTGGAAAGTTTATTATAAGTAAATGCTAAATTCTATTCACATTTCTTACAAATCGGTGCACCACAGACTATGTTGATGTGTATACTAAGCTTAAGATTTGATTTACATTTCGTGGATCAGCTGTTCACAGCTGCCGTATACAAAACAAGAAAGAAAGTCGGTCAAGCCCGACTATAACATACTCTGTACCAGCAAAAGGATATGCCCAGAATAAATTTTGATGCTGCAGTAGCAGCTAAAAGCAGCGCTGCTACTGCGCTGCAGCAGCGAACAGTCTGTTGATCATAACGACAACCGTTCATCGGATCTTCAACATTCTTTGGCCGATCGATAAGTTATCCTGATTACTAAATATGTCTAGAAAACCAAACCATCTACCGAACCATCTATCTATAAAACTGTAGGATATATGACGTTTTACCTAAATTGCAGGGGCGGAAGGGGGCATGGTCAAAATTGAAAATAATCTTGAGCTGCCTGCAGACAAAAGCAGCCTATGTCCCATACATGTCAAACCTCTATCTCTTATCATCTCTGAGATCTTTGCGTTCATACGGACAGACGGACAAGACTCGGCTGTTGATGCTGATAAAGAATATATATACTTCATAGGGTCATAGATTTCGCGAAATCTAAATCGTGTCTAAATCGCTTTCGGGATTACCACTATTGTGCTAATTGGCACATCTATTCTGCGATAGTGCGGCGAAAACGACTTCGATGGCAAACTTACTTTGTTGTAATGCGGGGCTTACACCGTATCACAGCGCTGTGACAAGCCAAATGATTACTTTTGATGTGAACGGTTATTGTCACTGTCACAGAGCGCTACAATGTTAAAAGTGAACAGTTCCACCTAGTCCTGTGACCCATGATTTCGAAGTTCACATCGCGCTGTGACACTAAAATGTGTCACTTTGTGACGTTGTGTAAACTCAGCAGAACCCTTAATTCCTCTCTTACTATGGGCACACTAGACATTTTGTATGGATAGCAGCTGTAAACATCTGATCGACGAAGTCTAAAATTAATCTAAATCAAATCTTAATCGCATTCAGGAACACCACTATTAAAAATAGATGCGTTGTATGTGACCAGTTTTGGCAACACCGAAGTAAGCTAAACATTTCGGTTAGCCAATCAGTCCATCATGACTGCTTGATTGTCAGCGAGGAATCGAATTTTATGAGAATGTTTCTAATGCACCGTGAATTAGCTGATAACTACGACCACAGCACAGATGATGAACTGGAGTACATTTTGGAATCAGTGTTAATGCCAGATGATGGAAGCGCTGAGTTCAGGCAGCTCAAGACTGACTTTAATTCGCAGCTGGTTCAGCATTGTAGCTGCACGACAGGCAGCTGCGATCAAGCCAAGGGTTGTCCACACGGAGGCTGCTACGAGTATTGCATCGATGGAAAGGAGCTGGTGCTGAAGCAAAGTATGGGTGGTGAAAACTGCCCTGTTTTCGAGTGTACCAATCTTTGTGCCTGTTCGATTAACTGCTGCGCCAACAGACTAGCCCAGTACGGGCCAAGATGCGGACTGGAGATATTCCATTCGCCAGTATTTAAAACTAAAGGCATTCGCACTCGTGGAAACATTCCTCGTGGTGCTTTCATCTGTGAATACGCTGGTGAGTTTCTCACTATCGAAGAGGCCAAACGTCGTGTTAAAGCTCAGGACGATCTAGGCATAATGAATTATGTATTGTGCTTCAACGAATACACCAAGACTGGGGAGAGCAATCTGCGACCACAAGTTACCATTGTGGATCCATGTCGGCGGGGAAATATTGGACGATACCTTAACCACAGTTGTCAACCCAACTGCGAGATTGTAGCAGTGCGGATAGACTGCCCCATACCAAAAATAGGTAAGTTAACCTTGTAGGGTTTGGTAGTCTCTACGTGATCAACTTGATTGCGTTGCACTAACCAGGGCTGCAAACCGCTCGAATCTTAAATCTACTTCGATTGAACCGCCTCTCGTTGGATTTGTAGTTTTTTTCATTTGGCAGGTAAATTTTACGAATATTTAAACGTGTGAAAAAAGTGAAATTTCTCAGAAAAAATATAATTTTCATATTTGAAACAATACTATGGTATCTTAGGAATCAAATATAAACTTTGGGTTTGGTTTTTCGTGATCGTTGTTCATCTAAGTTTGCTAAGAAACAAATGTGGTTTGAATAGGTTAATTAATGTGGCTACACGACCCAAAAAGGTGAACAAACCTCGTTCAACCCACGTTTATGCAAATTTCCCATAAACCTGACGATCTGGGGCAGAACGGACAATTTATTTGAATTCAACACCCGAAAATACAGTAGGAACGCATGGTATCGTCGGTGGTTAAAAATGTACCGTTCTTTTGTAAACTTGTGTAATCGTCAAAGGGAATATATTATTTTAAAAAACCTCTTTGTGATTCTATACCATGTTCAGCTTCTGATGGAATCTTTAGCTAAGGAGCTAGAAAATAATGGTACACGGCAAATATAATATCGGTAAATCATTACTTTTTTTTTAATTTACATAAATTTGGTCCAAAACAAAAATGCTGATTAAACCCCGGTTCGAGCCTAAACCTCGTTTCAGCGAATTTCCGAACCCGATCCGTGAACCAGAACCCAGAAAGTCTCGAAGGTTCAAACCCGAGTGAATCCCTTCCGATTTTTTTGAGGTTTGCAGCCTCGGCAATAACATTTCCAATGAACAAAGTAGATCGAAAGGCGCCAAATTGGTTTTACGATTCCAGTCCACTTGGCTCTAAGCAGTTGGTTTCAAATCTAAGCTCTTTACTCCTTTCCCTAGTTAAAAGCTTTATTAGATTAGATGGCATTGATCTACTTATATTTTAAAAATCTTTTTAATTTTAGGAATCTTTGCGAAACGAGATATTCTTGCCCAAGAAGAGCTTTGCTTTCATTATAGTGGCGAGGGTCAACAAGACCCAACAGCGGACACCCAAGTCTGCCTCTGCGCTGCGCCCAACTGCATGGGGGTCATGCCAAATGCCAAGATGTGACTTAAAAAATAATAAAACACAAACCATTTTTTACAATAAACAGGCTTTTGATTCCCAGTATTCTGGTTTAAAAGGGCTTCAGAGTTTATTCTGCACATCGGTTTCGAGGGGCGGCAAGAGCTCCAGAATCCATTGACGAATGTCGACCAGCGATGATTTCTTCAACTCGTGGAGGGTATTTTTCAGCGGCGTAAATGTACCCTCGACTCCCAACTTCTGCAGACTCTCAAAACTCTCCCTTCCCCATTCCAGAGGCACCAGAGTGTCGCGCTCACCGTGAAACATACGCAACTGTGGCAAGTGGTCAGTGATCTCTGCTTGCTCCTGTAACGATTCATACACCACTGACCCGCGATTAAGGAAAGACGAGTGCGCAAAGACACCTGCCAGACCCGTGTTTAAGTGGTACCCGGCATGTAGGGCCAAAGCACCACCCATAGAGAAACCACCGACAATAATACGATTCAGCTGTATGCCCTGGTCCACTTCATCTTGAATTAGCTGGTGCACTATTTCGTAGGACTGGGACATGCTCTTTCTGCTTTCCTGGGCCGCAATATTCACCGAGCGCCGATCGAACCACACGGTAGACTGTTCTCCGTTAAGCGGTGTATACTTCTGCATTGGTGCGGTGGGATAAATAACCTTGATGTGTGAGTACTCCAAGTCACGGCCAAGTAGAAATCGCACCCACTCCATTACATTTGGCCCAGTGTCGCCAGAGCCATGAAAGAATATCACAGATGCACTGTGAGTCCGGTTTGCCGCATTAACGCTCATCATGGCCGTTCTCATCATCGCCGGCAACCCCAGGAGGTCAATAATAAAGCAGAGTCCAAAAAGTGCTATCAAATCAGAGGGCAGGTACCCACAGTCGCCTTGCAACTGTTATCGAAAATTATCGAATCTTTAAGGTTGACTTTTCGTTTGCAGTACAATTTGTGACGTCATCACAAAACAACGAGGCCCATATTCCTTCAGACAAACTAGATTGACACACTGGCAGTATGCCTGTTTCTGGCAAAGAGTTCAGATTGAGTAAAATAAATGAGAATATTGACAGATTTCTCTGACCACATACATATTTCACCTCTCAACATTACACTAGCAGGGACTCAAACGTGTAGGCAGCAATGGGCACCTAAAATCTGGAAACCTTATATAAAAAAGTGCCTGAACGCACCCATATTATCATTTATTTGATTTTTTTGTCCAAGCCGCTAAACAGATCACGAAAGTTTCCCAGTATCTCCATGTCGATTAAAAAAAGAGTCATTGGCATTGTGCCATGTCTGTAAACCGATTTGAAGAAGGTCAAAACGGTTCAAAGCTGGCTCAGAGCAGACTTTATTTGAGCTATGAACTTCAAATTTGGTCTGTGGGTCTGTAATATATAGTCGTATATTTTACTGGCTCAGAACCGATATCGATTCAGTTGAAAAGTGGTTCAGAACCATATCTTAAAAGGTTTTAAAGCTATTCGTTTGTATACAAACTTGAAATTTGGTCTGTAGGTTTGTAATGTGGAGTTGGACAATTTACTGGAAAACTGGAGCACCCATTTCGATTGGAAAAGTGGTTTGCAGGCTTAAGCTTAGTATACACATTAACAAAGGAGCGGCCAAAACCAAAATCTCCACTCTAAAAAAAACTTACAAAACTTTTGGCACCAAAGCCCTTTGGCGCTTCCTTTGTTGTATACAGTATACACTTCAACAAAGCACCTCAAGTAAAGACCGCATAATATACTAGATTGATATTTTTCTGTATCGTTTCCGATAACTCAAGAATGATTGAATTTTGGTTTATTCTTGAGGTGTCGCACATTGCCGAAACACAAATGTGCCTTATCGATGGCACTTTCAAATATTTTGACATCACTAATAGGGCAGCAAAACCAAAATATGGGAAAAAATAAATAATGTGAGTGCAAGAAATCGACGTGCCGAATTATTTTCTCTGGATGAGAAGATTAAGCTTATAGAATCTGTGAAGAGGAAGCGATTGTAGTGGAAACTTTCGGAAGGTCACAGCAATTTAGTCTTCCTGAAAAGTGCGAGGGACAATATTGGACTGCAGATGGGACGTGACGGTGCATTTTAATAAATCGCTAATGAATGAAGGAAGGGTGGATGGACATCGGAGTGTTAGACCACCGAAAACAAGCCCAGAAAAGGATCAATTGCAAGAGTGGCAGCGACGGTGGCTATGTTATCGCCATGATTGATGCCAGTGCTAATCCGTCCACGACAGCGCTAAATAAAAACCCTTGTCTTCTTCTGTTTTCTTCAGAATTCATAAATTTATTCACTAATTCAAATTTAAATTAAACAGTTGGCAATGTGACCATAATGGATGCAGGTATCTCAAATCTGGTCAAACTAGGCCAAACCAAAACAATTGCCGCTTCTGGTATTTTTGTTTTGGCCGCTCCTTAGTTGATGTTTTTACTAAGCTTTATAATAAGAGGTTCATACATTTCCCATATATCAGAATTTATTTAAGACTGAAATCTGGAATCTAAATCTGAAATTGGATATCTGTCGTTTGATTATTTAAAAACTGATCCAAATAAAATAAATATTTCGCCTTAATCAGCCGACAGGGCACCTCTTAGCTTGTGAACTTAAAATTTTTGCACAAGAGAAAGGGAGCTACGGCTTAACGCCGAATACGAACGGCTAAGTTTGAGAATCTTTTTCATGGTTGGATTCTTTAAGGCTGGCGCCAATGGCTTGGGAGCTGAATTTGAAACGATCCTGATCTCCGTATGCACAACAGAAGCTTACATACAAAATTTGGTTGAGAGATTGTAGATATTGGGTTAGTGTATATGCAGTGGTATAAGCTTGATCTCTTAAGAATGGTTGGAGTTATTCATGGCGAGGGACGAAGGAGGGGGGTACAAAATTAGGTTGCTCTAGTTCTTCTAGTCTCCGAGATCTAGGTGTTCATACGGACGGACGGGTATAAATGGAGAAAAAATGGAGGAAAGCTAATTTCGGCTCAACCGAAGATTTTATACCCTACAGTTGGTATGAATTTAGAGGACGCCATCGTCAAGAACAAAAAAATTTCCCACTAAAACTATGTTTCAAGCCTAACTTTCTGTAGCAGCTATACTATATGGTGACAAGACATAAAGCCCACGACAATATTGGCATGGGAAATGACGAAATTTGAATTCAGTGTCAAAACACAGCTATAATTTGTTATCAAAATACCTAAATATACTACAAAAGAAGATTTTGGAACAGTACAAGATGGGAAATGGTGATTTCTGGAAGACGAGGGACGTCGATTATTGATAGATATGAGGAAGACCAGAATCTTCAAGGGAAAGCAGTTGGTGGGATCGACTTTAATGAAACTATTGCAGCAAGCTATTCCCACAGTTGGTGCTATTGAGACATGGCATCAAGCGAAAACGATCACTGAATAAAAACTTTCGACTTTCCTAAAAAAATATGCTATAATAACAGCGATGAGTCTTATTTTGAAAGAAAAAGTGGAGTTTATGTTCTGCAATGGCAATCAGAAGGAAGCTTCTCCGGCTCCATAAAGTCTATATATTCTTGATCAGCATCAATAACCTCTTCGTCTGTCCGTATGAACGCATAGATCTTAGAGATGGTAAGAGACAGAGGTCTGACGTGTATGTGACAAAAACTTCTTTCAAAAACTTATATCTGCAAAAAGTAGTGATACAAATTTGTTATATGGGCTTTATGTCTTTCGGTTCAGTAGTTCACACAGTTTATGAAACGCGGTTTCGGTTCGGTTCAGTGGTTCACAAATATTATGATTTCTGTAGTAATATGACTTTTCGAACACTTGAAATTTAATTCTTAAAATCCATTTAAAATCCTTAGAAAAAAATCCAATGTTTATTATGTAGGACTTCTAGGATTCGTCTGTAAGTTCCTAGAGGAATGCCCTTCGAAAATTGAGAATATCGGCTAGAAAAGAATACGTACCATGCATCTTAATTACCCTATTTATCGTATCCTTTAAGCTCAGGGCTGATTCGGCTATGATTCAGGTCTGATTCAAATGGACGCGCTGGTCCTGAATTCATGAAAACCTTTTTATGAGTTTCAGCCATGGATTTTACACTGCCATGTCCTACTTCGTCATGACCTTAGTTGATTTCGGGCATGATTTCAGTACTTAACTCATGAGTGATTCACATGGGAAGTACTTAAACATGCTTGAATTCAGGCACTAAATTAAGTTATTCCTACTGCTCAGGCCTGAATCAGCCCTGACAAATTCAGTACCGAAACGTAGAACTGCAGGGATTATATGAGAAAATTCTCTCCTGTCTAAGATTGTATTAAAATTAAGAAGTAACACAGAAAATTTAAAATATTGTCTACTAGAAGAAAAATACAGAACGATGAAAGGTATATTAGAAGATCGGCGGGCAATTGCAGATGACTTACAATTTTACATGTAAAATCTTCGTCGTCATCCTTTAAAGTTATATCGATCCGGCAACGCTAAATATGTAGAGGGTTGATCGAAATGTAGAAAAATTTTCTCCGGGAAACGATTTAAATTCCCAAACTATTAAAAATCATTGGCTAGCGGAAAGGGATTCCCGTTAAAACTCTTCAGAGAACTGAGCCGAACCGTATCTTTTTTATTTGTGGATTTCAGTTCGGATCCGCATTTCTGAAAGGAAGCCGGTTCGGTGTGCGGTTCGGTTCGTCAGCTGAAATAAGCGGTTCGGCTCGGATCAAAGCCGGTTCGGTTTTAGAACAGGTTTGCGTTCCTCTGTGTAGGCTTCTATTATCCGCACGCAGATCAAGCTTGTTTCAAATTTGTACCACCCGCTACCGCCCCCACAATAAAAAATGTTGAAGAACTATTTGGCAGTGGTGTTTGTTCGAGTATATCGAAGGCGGCCAGGGGCGACATTCTCTGTTTTCAAATGACGTTCCTCGAAGAACTTGTGGACCATTTCTGCAAATGCGACATCATCAATTTTGGACATTCTTCAACGGATTTTAAAGATATTCAAATGGTTTTTAGTAATACCATTTCCGCAGGCTGTGAAAAGTCACATTACGACGAATACTTCATAGTGCGCCTTTATGAACCACTGAACCGAACCGAAGCGGTTCAGTTAACTTCAAATACCGTGTAATGAACCGAACCGGCGGTGCCGAACATGTGTTTATTAATTAATTAATTATTAATTTAATTAATTTTTTTCTGGAGGCTCAGAAGACATAAAATATCTTGACGCGTTTTCTTTGCAAGACTTAAAATAAAAAAAACTGGTAAAATTCGTACGTCTAAATTAGAATACCTTCTTAGTCGGACCTGTTCCCAATTCCGAGTCGGCTTTCGTGTAAGCGGTGGTTTTTCTAATTGCAAACTCAAAGTGTTCTATGAACGGTAAGGAAAATGTCTGTGTCTACTGGATCAGGCTGTCTGTTTTTGACGAATTGAATCCATTTGGCACTGAGCTATCGGTTTCAATTGCTTTAGAAATTGCGATTGATTTAGCTACCATTGAAATGCTTGTCACCTTCCTTACAACATTGCTATGTTCAAACTCTACATGGCAACGCTTTCACGAAAACCGGCTCGGTATTCGGAACAGGGCCGAATAATTTTTTTTTACATTTCAACCATTTAACCGCAATTCACGACTCACGGGCCTCTTGTGCCTTCACTGTGCTACCTTCTTTTCGAAGTCACAGGTACATCTCTATTACACTGCCGACAGCTGCGTCGATAACCTTTCAGCTGTTCGTTTACAGAACAATGTTAGAGCCAATGTTAAGTCATAAATGTGGAATACCTAAACTAGTACATGGAAGTTTATCTAAATTTGTATGTATTTTTGTCATTAATTAATTGTAACAACTGTTGCCACATGTTACATTTCGGTTGTTTGTTGGTGTAAAGTGAATTGAGCAGTAAGAGATACGCCGACGCAATATACGTGCAAAATATTTGGACAAATGTACATGCAGTCTTACCTTTTTTTATATGTATATATACACACATTGTTCATATATAAGCACCAACTTCATTCACATGCAAAGGTTTTTAAAATGATCAGCTGTTCAGGTGCTTGTCTGTCATGACATACATACAAGCAAGTGGTTCAATGAGTGTAAATAAATTTGTGTGTGTTGTTTCATTCAGAATAAGTGACAATTTGCATATGTATATTGTTCTTAAATATGTTGCACCTTGTCTTTACATATTAATAGCAGCTTCAACAAGTTGTTTGTAACACAATTTCATAATAAGTACATAAACGTACAATTTGTTTATACAAAAACAAAGTTCAACGTTACTCTGTCACACATACACGTGCGCTGATTACGCTATTTGTATTTTACCCAACATCTATATACCACACATATATATGTATGTTTGTATCATTGTATGTGTAGGTGGATGCATGTGTGTTTGGATTTGCCTCCTCACCATGAATTGGCAGTATTCACACTTGTTTTATTTATTTATCTAAGCCTGAAATGCATGAAAGTCCTCAAAGACAATTTTTGAGTATTCGAGACAGTTCGAATTTTCCTTTTCCAGAAAGTTTTATCATAATATATTTTAAATTAGGGTTTTCTCAAAGCCATATACCGAAAGGAATCAACTTAAACTCAAACCGGGACTGATATTTCAAATTCTCTGTGTACCGGTATCAGAGAACCGATATTGTGCAACCGAACAGAACCTAATTAATGGGCGCATTTAGCAGATAAATTCGATCTACGATTACTGATTTATGATTCTAGCTGATTGCTGATGTTTCTTTGCTGAATGTTACTGATTAACAAATTAAGGTAATTTTCTAGCTTTAGTACATCTGCTCAAGAATACATACATATACATAACTTTTAAGAGCCAAAACAGACACATGATAAATCTGAAGCAAAGTTGTTGATATATCCCCAAATAGCGCCGAATTCAACCATTGGACTAGGACTAAAGAACAAATAGGACATTACAATTCCTTTTAAGACAACCTGCACTTTTAATGAACAATCAATCCAAATCTAAATTTATACACATTATTCTTAAGTTACTTCCTCAGAATCCCTAAGCTAGCTTTCCAGTCATATGTCAAAAACGGTCACATTTTAAAATTGTTGGACTTAATGTTAATGTATTTAGTGGGTTAGAAAAATGTGTCTTAAGAAAAAATTTTGTCTTGCTGCACAATCGCTTTATCTATCTACGGGTTTGAAGTGGCCTTAAACTTTTCAACCCTCGTTTTTTAAACAAAAATATAACTTAAAGACTCAAAGACCCTTCCGAGTAGTAGAGTACAAACCGTAGTTATCCCATTTATTTGTCTCTGTTCTGTAACTGTTGACTGGTTTTGATAATAATACGGTTATACACAATTTTTTCGGTTAGAATTAGGGGTGCGGTTACATATTTGAACTGCTTATATCGGGAAAGACTTCGCCTTTAATTTTCGATTCTGATCAATTTGAGTCCAGAAATTCATCAAAGGCTAAAAACTAGTCTCTCAGTTTTAAAGCTATCGTGCTGATATTTTTGAAAATTTATCCGTTTGCTGCACGCTTCTAATATGTCGGAACCGATCAGATCTTATAACTTTATTGCATAGCTCCTTTAGAAACGATCGGTCGGAAAACCTATTTTAGTGAGAAAAACTGTTATATTTTTTTCTTTGTAGCTATAGGTTTTCTATGCTTTTTTATAATTCTAAAATTGGACAAAATCGGAAGAAAAAGTTATATTGCTTCCATAGGACCCAATCGGTCGAAAAGTTCAAGTGAATCAGAGTTTTGTTTTCAATGTTAGCGTTCTTTAACTCTGTCATCATTCATAAAACACGATTTCAAACGGATTTAACCAAATTTGGTCGGAATCAGTACATCAAATCGAGCACTGGTAAGGGTATTAAGACTTCGGCACAGACGAAGTTAGCTTAGTCATCCTGTTTAAATTGCAGTCAGGGGTGCGGCGAGCTCTAAAGACTCCATGGGCGCGGTGGGTCACTAATCAAGAGCCTGTGAACCTGAACCCAAAAAGTTTGCGGGCTAAGAATCCCGTGGTAAAACTTTGCTAACTCCCTAAACAGAGGAGGGATCAATATCATTTAGTCTGTACGTTACATAATCTTGTACAAATAGTGTATACCCTTTTACTTTGACATAATCGGGTACCAAAAGCTAAGAACATGGTGAGCGAAGATCAAGGAGATTCCATTTTCTGAAAAAGAATTCAAGGAATTCCATGAAAATGTTCCCTGCGATCTTTCCAATATTTAATGGCCTTATATCCACATCCATATCCATAAATGTTAACAAACTAACATTAAGTTACCAGTCATCCCATGCAGACATATTGATATTGGGCATATAAATGTTAGACGGAAACTAGAGCTTGACATCTTTCGAATTGTAGGAGGAATTTAAAAGTTAGGATACTTGGCAAACATATGGAACAAACTTGATTAGCGTGCAGTCAGGTGTGCGCTGGTAATTTTTACAGATTTTCGTAAATTGGATTGCCTTTCCAACTAAACATAAATGATTTTATTTGTGAAGCGACAAAAGGGCTCGGTAGTAAAACCGAATGAACTAATAAGTCTACATGGGTATTTAACTCTTGTCTTTTGATCTAGTAACCGAGCTTAATTTTGTCATTTATAAAGGCAATACGAAGATCTAGAGACTTCTGGGACTAATCCGATGTCTCTGACATCGAGGTGAACAGGGCTAAGTCGGCTCGGCCACTTGCTAATCAAGAAGATCCTACCTGTTACACACACGCACACTCGCACTAAGTTAGTATAATCCGTGTTTTCTAAACACAATAAGTCAGACTCTTCTTGAGTGGCCCCCGAAAATACTATTAGCACAGAGGAACCTCATGAGGAACTGAAATCTGATAAGGATAAAATCAGGCAAAGGCAATCCCTTCTGTGATTATTGATTAAGAGCCATTGGGTGCCCGTCCAGTACCTGTTCATGCAAGCAATTGGACAGCTATGTCTCTTATTATTTGGCTTGTTTATCTACTCTCACTGGCTTGTACGTTCGTGACGTTTCTGGTTTTGCTGTCGTCTTCGAAGCAGACCCAAAATCACATGGGCATGGGTTAACATTGTGTTTATGTCTAGCCAGTTTAACTCAAACGTCGCAGCAGTCAGTAGTATACTCAGTCCAACTTCAATCGTAGAATCGTTCGGACGATAAAGTCGAGCGGAGCGAGTCAGCTGATCTGATGAGCATTGTGTAGTTTGTGAAGTTCGTTTTCGTTATCGATTGGACACGCGCGGGCGCAAACGTGGTTCATTGTTCATTGATGATCCGTTCCACTCAATTCGAACGAGCCAAAAGCGATTTGTAATCTCAGAAATAATACATACATAAGTATAGTGCCTTGTGTGTAAGTTCTTTTAGTAGAAAACCCTGCTATCAGCCCGATCCCCAAATTGATTGAAAGAAGCAAAAAGAACTTCAGTTGAATTTTGAATCTGCTTTCAACGCTGCTTGTATATTGGTGGCGATTAGACTTTGCCCACCTCGGGAACTACCCAGATTTGCTGGATCAAAGTTTGTGAAAAGTGTATGGATTACCATTATCAGTGACAAAATGCAAATGCAGTATGAAAATCACGTCCAACTGCTCAGAGCCAGACCTCGTCGACGCATCACGGGTCGAATGGCTGCACTCTGAGAGCAGAAGTTTTGTCGTTTATGCTTTTCTGTGCTTATGTGTGTGTGAATAGGTAGATATGTAATATTCAATCTCCACACCAATGTGCTGAGTAATTCGCATTTAGTTCTCTGCCTTTTTTTGTCGATTAAAGCCATTGAGCATGACTGTGCACATTGTGAATCGAGTTTGCTTATTCGCACCAGCACAATGACCGGCAAAAAGTTGTCGAATATTTTTATGGCTGCACAGTGAAGTCTGTTTAAGTTCAATATGCCACAACATTGGTCTTAGTTGCTTTTCAGTGTCCGCTGGTTTTAATATAACGATTTCGAATTCACACCATTTGTTCCCGGGGACTATGCAAATTCTTTTCTACTGCTTAAAAAGTTGGAAGAAACACTTTAGTAAGTCTTTAATATTTAATACAACCAATAAGTAAGATCGTTCCAATATAAGCTTGTGGTTAAGTGATATTATTCGGCTTAAGCTTGACGAAAAATTACAGCAGAATACCATTATGCCCGTTCAATGTTAAGCAGGTTAAACCAAAAACCAGCTTTAGTTGTAAAATCCAAAAGAAGCAGAATTTGTTTCTTTGAATTACAACATGTGTTAATATTGACATAGTAACTGCGAAGATTCGGTCAAATGAAGATGAGTTTGCTAAAATCTATAAAGCTTCCAAAAAATTGTTAGATCTGTAAATATTCAGAGAAAAAACAAGAAAGAAAGTCGGTCAAGCCCGACTATAGCATACTCTGTACCATCGAAATTATACGCTCAGCATAAATTTTGATGCTGCAGTAGGAACTGACAGCAGCGCTGCTACTGCGCTGCAGCAGCGAACAGTATTTTGATCATAGCTCGACAACCGTTCATCCGATCTTCACCATTCCTTTGGCTGATCGATAAGTTATCCTTATTACTAAATATATCTAGAAGGAACAACCCACCTATATTTAAAACTGTAGGAGATATGACGTTTTTTCTAAATTGTGGGGGCGGCAGGGGGCGTGGCCAAAATTGAAAATAAACTTGATCTGCCTGCAGACATAAGAAGCATATGTCCCATACATGTCAAGCCTCTATCTCTTACCATCTCTGAGATCTGTGCGTTCATACGGACAGACAGACGGACATGGCTATATCGACTCGGCTGTTGATGCTGATCAAGAATATATATACTTTATGGGGTCGGAGATGCTTCCTTCTGGATGTTACATACTTTTGCACAAACTTATAATACTCTATGTACCTACGGTACAGAGTATAATAATGTATGGATTGTGTTAGGTTTAGGTTTTACTATGCGATTTTCCCTGAATGCACATCTAGTTTGAATCAATCCAAACTACGCCGCATCGAAACGTTTATTCATGCTTGCAAGCCAGACCAGCGGCAGTTTAAAAATACAGAAACGAAAATTAAACCGCTAAAGAATCCGATTTAAGGCGAAAAGTCGCTAAATTTAGGAAATGTATGAGAAAAATCAACTGTATTTAAGGCGTTTTACCTTTGTAGAATTTTTCTAACTAACTCACAAAGGAAACCATTTGTCGGGTTACAGAAGGGTGTCAGAGTTTCAATAAAATTTGATGTTGTCCATCTTTTGCAGTTGCATATTGAACTTCGTGATTTCTGTAGATTCAGTTTAGTTGGAAGTGTTTTTCCAGCTGTTCATTAGCAGGCACCTATTTTGAAAATATTTGGGTTCGGGAGAAGGGAGCTGGTTCAAATGGATCAGGTTCAAGCCTGAGTTCATTAATAACACAGTATTACAGCAAAAATATTTACTTTCGAAAAGACCTACCCTACGCTGTAGAGCTGTAGTATGAAGAGGTTTTCAATGAAAACGCCTTCAAACATTGTATTTCTTATTTTGCTCTGCACTCCCATGTTTCCACTTAGTTCGGTTGAAGTCGGATATCTATATATTTAGTATAGCTGTCTTAGAAAAGTAGAGTCTGAAAAGTAGTCTTAGTGAGAAAAACTTGTTTTTATACCCTTGGAAAGGGTATTATAATTTTGCCCAAAAGTTTGCAACGCATTTAAATATTCATTTCCGACCCCATAATCTATATATATTCTTGATCAGGGTGATGAGCTGAGTCGATTGAGCTTTGTCCGTCTGTCTGTCCGTCCGTCCGTCTGTCTGTCTGTTTCTACGCGAACTTGTCTCTCAGTTTTGAAGCTTTCGAGCTGAAATTTGCACAGTCTTCTTTTTGCTGCACACTACTAATACGTCGGAGCGGACCGGATCGGATGACTTTATCCCATAGCTCCCATAGGAATAATCGATCGGAAAACTAGTTTTAGTGAGAAAAGCTTTTTTTCAACGGAAACGTCTCCAAACTTTATAATCGTTGGTTTACTATGTTTTTTTTTATAATTCTACCAAGTTTTATTACAATCGGACAACTATATGGGATAGCTGCCATACAAAAGATAGGTCTGAAAAACAGTTTTAGTTAGAAAAACTTTTTTGTTTTTTATGGTAGCATCCTGCAATTTTATATTTGTTTTTTTCACGTGCTTTCACATAATTTGAAATTTTTTTGGCCAAATCGGATGACTATATCATTTATACGAACGATAGGACGGAAAATTGGAAAAGGGTATTTGTTGAAAATATTTAAGCGAGCATTTGTAAGGGTATTAAAACTTTGGCACAGCCGAAGTTAGCTTAGCATTCTCGTTTTTAATATAAATCTCCCTTAAATTGGTTACAATCACGTTCTGCAAAATTATAAAAACTTCGGATGAGCCGACGTCAATTTCCCTCTATTTTTATACTTTGTACCGTAGGTACATTCATATCTAAATATATATCGAATCCAAAATATCTAAAGCTCAAAATTAAAGTGGACCCTTATTTTAGATATATAGTCGGTAAATACTAGTTTAATGGCGGATGCCATCTTTTAGGTGGTACTGAACCCCAGTATTTATGTATTGAAGTATTAATACTTATTGATGCTGAAGAAGAATATATATACTTTATTACATACATTTGCACGACTTTAGTATACCCTTTTTACTCTACGAGTAACGGGTATAAAAATATATTGAATGTAGAACTTCACTGTGATTTTAAGTACTAAATACCATTAATAATTTCAGAGAATCAGAAAATCACAAATAATCGTTTGTTTATTATATAATTTACTTCACCTCTCTTTGACTGGGGATCGAACTTTGGACCTCTTGCCCTTAACACGAATCAAATGGCGAATTATCGGACTGCACCAACTTTCAAAGCTGTTTATTGTTTTTTTTTGGGGTGGCAGTTGGAAAGATTCCCCTACGATAGTCAAAGTAGTTGATACCTTGTCGAGTCACTACTCCGAATATCACGGATGCAAGTGCATTAAAATTGGATGCAACTTTTTTGCTAACAATAGCCCCTATGACTTTTGTATAGAGTGAAAGCAGCATTCAACACAAGAATGCTGAAATGCAAGAATTTCAGCTCTTAAGCTTCAAAACTGACGGACTAGTTCGAGTAGAAACAGACAGCTCAATCAACTTTGTTCGTCAAGCTGATCAAGAATATATACTCTATAATACTCTCTGCAACGGGATCATAAGGCTCCGTTAAAAACTTAATGGAATTCCGACCTACTTCTCATGGACCTTTTTCTTCTTTCGTGAAATATTGCAGACTTTGAGATGAACGACCACTCGGAATGTTCCCTTTCGAGCGGGCGTTTTGACTCGTCACGCTCACCAATTGATGATCACGATGCCACGGACGATGACATGACATTTTGCATGTCCAACTACGCTAAAGAGGCTCTAAAGATGATGTTTATGATGCGATCTCACGGCATGCTTACGGACGTAGTGTTGGAGGTGAAGAAAGAGCTTTTCCCTGCCCACAAGGTTGTGCTGTCAGCTGCATCGCCTTATTTCAAGGCCATGTTTACGGGTGGCCTCAAAGAGTCGGAGATGTCGCGCGTGCAGCTGCAAGGGGTAAGTAGTGCAGAGCAGTGGAGCAGCGCCCGCCTCAGCTTGTTGCTATAATAGATGAACAGTTTGGTCTTTTATTCGCTTCCATAGGTGTGTCCCACGGCGATGTCGCGAATTCTATACTTTATGTACACGGGTCAAATTCGCGTGACCGAGGTCACAGTGTGCCAGCTTTTGCCGGCAGCCACCATGTTTCAAGTGCCAAATGTCATTGACGCCTGTTGTGCCTTCCTAGAGCGTCAATTAGACCCAACGAATGCCATCGGCATTGCGAATTTTGCCGAGCAGCATGGCTGTGTCGAGCTCCAGAAGAAGGCTAACGTTTTCATAGAGCGCCACTTCACTCAGGTAAATTAAAATCAGCAAAACATCCGCTTCTATCACTGACGTCGATTGCCCTAGGTCTGCCAGGAGGAAGAGTTCTTGCAGCTTTCTGCCTATCAACTGATCGCACTGATTCGACGAGACGAACTAAACGTACAGGAGGAGCGTGAGGTGTACAATGCGGTCCTAAAGTGGGTCAAGTACGATGAGGACAATCGACACTGCAAAATGGAACACATACTGGGTGCTGTGCGCTGCCAATTCCTTACTCCCAACTTCCTCAAGGAACAGATGAAAAATTGTGATTTACTGCGCCGAGCGCCGGCATGCCGCGAATACCTAGCAAAGATCTTTAAAGATCTAACACTGCACAAGTGTCCAGGGGTTAAGGAGCGAACTCCCAACACGACTCGCATGATATTCGTGGCCGGTGGCTTCTTTCGACACTCCCTTGACATACTGGAAGCGTACAATGTAGACGACAAGACGTGGACTACCTTGCCGAATTTAAGAATTCCACGGTCCGGTCTGGGTGCCGCATTCCTGAAGGGCAAGTTCTATGCAGTTGGCGGGCGAAACAATAACATTGGCTCTTCCTACGATTCTGACTGGGTGGACCGATACAGTGCCATTAGCGAGACGTGGCGGCCATGCTCTCCAATGTCGGTTCCACGACATCGGGTTGGGGTTGCGGTCATGGATGAACTGATGTACGCTGTCGGCGGATCTGCTGGCATGGAATACCATAACACCGTAGAATAGTAAGTATAAGAAAAAAATATTATTTCTGAAGCTATAACTTTTGATTGGCATTGCCCCGAAGGCTTTGCAAATGGACCCTAGTAACTACTTATATACGTTATTCGTGCAGTAAAAAGAGCAAACTAAAATCGAATTAATTTATATAACAGTCAGCAAGAAGGATCTTCGATTTCATAATGAATATATGTCTGGAAATGAATATAAAAAATAAATCTCTGGAAATGAGGCATACCAGCATATCCCCAGTTATATCCAAAATTCATTTATTAATACCCATGAACATTCTATATTGTGCCAAATTTGCACACCAATCGAATGATTGTTTACAAAGATGCAACGGTCAAACATAACAACATAAGTTTTGATCAGCGCTGCAAGCCATTTTTTTGGATCTCCGGAACGCTGGTTACAACCAAAATTTACCAATGGTTAGGGTTCAAATATTTCAGGTTCGAGGTTTTTGGAAGAAGGTTTTGGTTCGAACCTTGGTTCAGTCCATGCTGGACACAATATTAATATTAAACAAAGCAATATATTTATTTAGATACTAAACATTTCTAAATTTTAGAAGTTAGCGTTCCATTAATCTACCACTAGGTAAAATACCATTTCGTAGTTTTTGTAGAAAAATATTTCTCTTGCAAATCATTGAAAATGCTTTGGAGTCGAGGTTCTTAAAAAACAAAGGCTACTATAGCCTGAAACCTATTTTAGGTTTTTTAATTCACTTTGCAGCCCATTTTAAGACTCAGTTTCTTAAAACCAACCAGATAACAGATGAAATCTCTAGACGGAAAGCCAATTATTCTGATGTCCACTATTTTTATTGAACCGAACCGATATTTTAGCTTCGGAATAAGTTCGGGTTCAGCTTTTAATTCTAAAGAGGTTCGGTTCACAGTAAAATAAAATTCGGAATTCCGAGTTCGAACCGGTTCGGTTCAAAACCGGTTTGCAGCCCTGGTTTTGATAAGTCTAAAAGTGTAACGGTCTATTATGTACTTCAGATGAATTTGAGTTATCTGAAGTACACAATAGATTCAATGGAAAATATAAGAAAACACACTTGGGTCATGGGATAACCGGAAAAAAACCCATTTTTAAATTTTTATACTCTGTGCCATAGGTACATAGAGGTATTATAAGTTTGTGCAAAAGTATGTAATCCAATCCGTACATTTATGTGCATTGTACATAGAAGGTGATAGAGGTCATATGGATGATATCTATAATAGCTTCCTAAGCTTATGTTTTATCAAAAACGTTTCAAAGATATAAAACCTTAGGTTTGATATGTGAAAGAATACGTCCGAAGCCGCGAACTACAGTCAGCGAGAAGCAAGCTCTTGCTTGGGAACTGCGGGCTGCTGCAGGATCGCTGACTGTGGCTCGAGGCTTTTGCGAAGAAGCTGGGAGCAAAAATCGATTCCGAACCCTGTTTTAATTGTCGCTAAGCGGTTAAGCTAATTGAAAGTAAAACAATTTCCATCAATAAGCTCTTCAATTGGTGTGATTGTTATCTAATGGCTTTCCCTTATAGCTATGACCCAGACCAAGATCGATGGACGCTCGTTCAGCCGATGCATGCCAAGCGCTTGGGCGTTGGAGTGGTGGTGGTAAACCGTCTACTGTATGCCATCGGTGGATTTGATGGAAACGAGCGATTTGCCAGTGTGGAGTGCTACCATCCAGAAAACAATGAGTGGAGCTTCTTGCCGTCCTTGAAAACCGGACGAAGTGGTGCAGGTAAGCGCGCTTTGTTCCTCAGTAAACTGGCTCTTAAGTCGGTCAATTATATGCTTCCAGGTGTAGCGGCCATTAATCAATACATTTACGTGGTTGGAGGCTTTGACGGCACGCGTCAGCTAGCCAGCGTCGAGCGATATGATACTGAGAACGAGACCTGGGACTTGGTTGCACCAATACAAATCGCACGCAGCGCTCTCTCCCTTACACCCCTCGATGGGAAATTGTATGCCATTGGTGGCTTTGATGGCAACAACTTTTTGTCGATCGTTGAGGTGTACGATCCGCGATCAAATACATGGGAGCAGGGCACACCCCTTAACTCTGGTCGCTCCGGGCATGCTTCAGCCGTCATATACCAGCCGTCATGTGCTAGCACATTTATGGACTACGAAGAGAGTGAGCCGCCAAGGCGAGATGGTAGCAATATGGATGACGCACAGAGGAATTCGCCTCGCGATCCTTGCCACAGCAACAGCAGAAGTCCACATTTCGCTGGCATCACTTCCAATATGCAGTTTCACTCCTCATATGGGTCAAGTGGGTGCAATAACTGTGAGACGGAAATGAAAGACGGAGAAGAGTCGACAATCGATGACAGTTCAAGAATAGACCACAGTTTATACAAACAACACATCACAAATCAATCCTGCCAACAATCACCGCCTGCGTCGCCACTTAACCGTCTTCTACATCAGAAAACGCACAAACCCTGCTCTATACTGAATCCAATGCGCACTGCCATGAAACAAATGCTGCTTAATACCATCGAATGGCGACTCAAAAAGTGCACCGCGGCAGCAGTTTCATGACCATAACGGCCAGCACACGCCCTTTTTGTATAAAGCTCACCACACATCATACACAATTCCATGTATTGAGAAGCATTCCAACGAATCACTTGTTACACCACATCGTAGGCTATTCGGTATAAAATAAGTTAAGCAGAATTTTAACTAAGATTACTCACATTAAGTTGACAAGGTGATATTTGTGCATGTATTTAAACATTTTTGTATGGTATCTGAAGGTACAAAGTTTACTGGCAGACTTCCAATGTGCAACCCATTTAAACTAGATTCATTAAAGCTTAACTAAGACTTAATAAAACATATTTGTACATAAAGACCCTACTAGCATAGTGTTCCTCAATATCTTATGATAGAAACTATTTCCATAGCATTACAAAATATTGTATTAAGTATGACCAAAATAAAAAGTTTGAATGGCTGAAATTAACGCGATTTGTTTTAATGGTAGCATCATTGAATAGATGCCAAGTTTCATCATCGCAGTGTTAATATAAACAAGAAAGAAAGTCGGTTAAGCCCGACTGTAGCATACTCTGTACCAACGAAATTATATGCTCAGCTCAGCTGAAAGCAGCGCTGCAGCAGCGAACAGTCTTTTGATCATAACTCGACAAGCGTTCATCTTATCTTCATCATCATTCCTTTGGCGGTTCGAAAAGACATCCTGACTACTAAATACGAACGAACCATCTATCTATTTTTAAAACTGTGGGAGATATGACGTTTTTCTAACTAGCGAGGGCGGGAGGGTGGCCGAATTTGAAACAAATTTGATCTGCGTGCAGACAATACTACTCTACATTTAAAATTTGGTGGCTACAGCTCTTCTAGTCTTTGAAATCTAGGTGTTCATACAGGCAGACGGACTTGGCTCTATCGACACGGCTGTTGATTCTGATGAAGAATATATATACTTTATGATATCGGAGATGCTTCCTTCTGCCAGTTTCATACATTTGCACGACTTTAGTATTCCCTTTTTACTCTACGAGTAACGGGTATAAAAAGTGCGCACACATATTGAAACTTGTAAATACAATAAAGTGCAGAGTGCAACTAAGCAGAAACAATTTAAATTTTGAATAATAATTTAAATAAATAATAAATTATCGGAAATTAAAGCTCAACTTATTAAAGTCGAACTGATCGAAATAATCAGTTTTAAAAGTATAAGGAAATATAAGCTATAGAACGCGTGACTTCAGCAGCTCACCCGTTGAGCTATTAAACCATTGAACCATGCGGAAATATGTGGGTTCCACCAGCAGGACCCGCAATATAATATTTTGTTTTGTTTGTCATGTCCGATCTATTCATTGCTAAATCTTTGGTATAAGCCGATTCGAGCATGAATTCCATACATCTGATTCTCGCATGCAATGACGAAATTCCGAATTTTTTTTATGCTCGTCTGATCTCAAAGATTGAAAGATCTCTTGAAGTAAAAGATTACTCTCTAGTAGCACTTCTCGACATTGAGTGTGCCTTTAATAACATCCAACCTAAAGCCATCACCTCAGCCTTAACAAATGTTGGAGTGGATGTGCCGCTGGTAAGATTCATCGACCAATTGTTAACCAGCTGGACGGTGTATTCCGAGCTTGAAGGTGCATCTGCTCGCAGATATGTTGTCTCTCCGCTACTATGGGTTGTACAAGTTAACCGACTGCTGCGTTTCATGGAGGCGGAGGGACCCGTATTGGTGGATTACTCGGATGAAAGTGACATTTTCAAATGTGGACTATTTCCACAAACGCTGTGTGACCTCATGCAAAACGCACTGACTAAATTTGCTCAGTGGACAATATCTTGCAGCTTGGGCGTAAACCCAGCGAAGACGGAACTAGTGCTTTTTACCAGAAGATACAAAATTCCTGATCTTATCCCCCCAAAAATCAATGGAGTAAGCCTTAAATTTGGAGACAATACCAAATACTTCGGAGTCATTCTGCATAGGAAACTACTCTGGAATGACAACATTAGCGAACGTTTTAAAAAGTTTTCTCGTGCAAAAAGGCCTTTGGCCTCAAATGAGGCTTTTCCCCTTCCATAGCACACTGGCTTTACATAGCCGTAGTCCGCCCCATACTGCTCTACGGTGCACTAATTTGGTGGCCAACCAGCTTGAGAAACAATCAGCCCTCAACAATCTGTATAAGATGCAGAGAAGCGCAAAAAATGGCTTAGATATATTGACGCAGAAAAATGTGACAGCCGCGTAAACTTGGTCAATTTTTCACAAACCGAAAAATGTAACTGCTTTGGATTATTAGTGTACTTTGACTTATCATATCTTCAGATGCAGTGAACATTTTGAAGTTCTTAAAATTTTCCTAAAGAGATCTATTATTTCTCTTTTCAGAAATATGTAACACTTGAAAAGCTTATATGTGGTTTGTGAACAATTGCTTTTAGCGCAGGTATCTGTTTTACACCTGATTTAAGACTTTCGGAGGCTACCACAAGTTGTCTTCAAAAGTCTTCAAAGATTTGATTGCTTCATTTTACAGTCTAAAGTGTCCCCTTTTAGGAACACTTCATTAACAGACCCCGAATGACACCCAACTCGAGAAAATTTTGCACGCAATATTTTTGTGCTGACTTTTGAGCTGGCTTTTTATATCCTTCCACACAATATATTGCCAAGTTGGATCGAAATGATCATGCCACTGCGGCTTTTGATAAAACCTAATGAATTTACTAAAAAAAAAAAATAATAACAATTTTATGTGTTTGCTAATACAAGTTGTAAGATCATTGACAATGGAACGCACACACAAGTAAGGGCGCTGCAGTCGAGTTTCCCGACCACAAAATACCCTGTTCATTTGTTTTCATTTATTTGTTTTTGAATTTATGAAGATGAATGTAACAAAATTATCATTCCAAATGTAGGCAACACTTTTTTCTAGTTCTGGCCAACAACTGGGGGGGTGCTCTTATCAGCTCAACTGCTTCGCTTATAACTCCGGTGTTTTTTTCCGATCTGATTGTACTTTTCAGAATAGATAGATATTGGGCCTAGCTTGATGTATACTAAACCACGAGACTCTAACTTAAAAATTGTGGATCTGACGGTTTTTCAGGTGTAGGATGGCTAGAGGAGGTATTGATTTTTTGGGGATAAAAGGGGGACGGGGTGGTATTTTCCAAATCTGAAACAAACTTGATCTGCGTACAGCATAAGTCTACCATCATGTAAAAATTTGTGGCTCTATCTCTTATAGTCTCTCAGATCGACGCGTTCATACAGATAGACAGACGGACGGACGGACGGACAGACGGACATTCGCACAACTTCATGATCCGCCTTTCCCATTTTCAATGGGAAACGGGGTATAAAAACACAACTCACGGAAATGCAACGGAAGATGCAAAGTGCATGGAGAGGTGTTTGCATACAAATTAGTTTATATCGATTCTCCGAACGGTAAAGGCTACCAAGTGCTGCTGTGCGTTTTCTTATTTGGTTAAAATTAAATTTGCGATTTGCTCAAGAGATTTGTGTTTGTGTTTCATCCAATCGTTTGTAATTATTTTTAAATAAACATTAACAAAACAGTCTTTTTTAAGACTTTTGTCTATTTAATATTATTTTTTCCAGGTTTCGTGCATTTTACTATATTCTACTTTTTGTATTTCAGTGCTTTTTAATAGATTTTGAAGAGTTTGATTCTTAGAGTTTATCCTGTTCAATCATAGAAGTTCTTTTGGCACACACCCTTCCCCCACCCTTTTATAATTACTGTATAATATTAAGCAAATATGTCGACAATAACACATAGGGATTTGGCCATTGTATTTTTTAATAGCAAGGATGAAGAAAAAGTGTTGGCCAGCGAGATTACTAGAACTGATTTAGAGCTCACTAAAAGATTTAAAATTTTATTATAAGTTCTTTTTTGCTCTAAGGCTATTGATGGAAGAAATATAAAGATAATGCTTTGCGAACTGCTGAACTGTACAATGAGAAATATCCTTGGAGAAACAAAGATTATAGATATTATAGGGTACATAACACAAGAAAATTTTGAGAAGTGCCACGACTGAAGATCTTTTTCATGTGCTTTTATCTTCATCTGATTCATTAGTTTCAAGTAAACGGTAAAGCTTTAATAGTATGGCATGCAGGAGCTTCAAAATGAACTTATTTTACTCCGTTACTGCTCACTCTATTTTAATAAACTTTTATTTATTTGAAATCTTGAACAATTCCTAATCAAACAAAAATTTAATTTAAAATATTGAGCGGTTCAAAAGATACAGATTTTTGTCCAAGGCAAAACGGTTCTGGACCACTGTGCGATGTCTGCATTCCAAGCCGTCACGAGTGGGACAACCTTCCCCACAGCGGAGCCAATGCCATAATCTTGACGAAAATGTAGGAGGAGTCTTCTCCTCCAACCTAAATTTGAACTTGTCGTTCCGCCTTCCTGATCACTGTAGCGTAGGTAGTGGCCATCCAAGGGCAGCCACCTACCTTAGCACGCTACCAATCAGAGAAGATAAGGTTAGGTTAGGTTAAATAGGCTGCTCGGCGGAGGCCGAGTTCACCGAGAGGCCTTTTGGGCCATTGTGATGCCAAGTATGGGGGTGGGGGTTTGGGAGGGGAGTGGGTATTGGGTAATGACGGTCAGATTCTACGTAAAATCTCTATTAAAGCTAGTACTGTATGCAGGCAGATCAAGTTTGTTTCAAATTTTGGCCACGCCCCCTCCCGCCCCCGCAATAAAAAATGTTAAATATCTCCTACAATTTGTTAGCTATCGAGTTCAGAATTTGCAGTATAGTGCATGTGGCCAATATGTAATCCAAGGCCAAGGCAAATGAAGGCCAATCACAAAATTTTCATAAAGATAGGATAATAAATGGCAGAGTTAAAAAAACGTTGCATACTTATCTGAGCCGCATGAGGTTATTAAACACTAATTGCCTTGAGTAACGGTTATTTCGAAGTCGGGCAGGGCCGACTTTAACTTACGCTCTCGTTTGTACTTACCTGGTAATAAAAAGCCAATCTAGTCGGTATAGCCACGTCCGTCTGTCCGTATGAACGCACAGGTCTTACAGATGGTAAGAGACAGAGGTTTGACTTGTATGGGACAAAGTCTTCTTATACTTGCAGGCAGATTAAGTTTATTCTCAATTTTTGCCAAAAATCTTGGCCTTGGCATATTTAGTAATCAGTATTATTAATCGAATCGCCTTAGAAATGATGAAGATCGGATGAGCGATAGTCGAGATATAGCGAAAGCAACCTTTATAATGGGCGGCACTGGCTGGAACAGCGATGGGCAGCACTCAACACACCTTAACACTTTGTGTGGGAAATGTAAACTTTTGAAGGTACAGAGTATGTTAAAGTCGAGCTTGACCGACTTCTTTCTTGATATAGACTTGTCGAAATGTTTGTAACGCATAGAAGGAAACATTTCCGACCACGTAAATTACAAATATTCTTGATCAGCATGTTTATCCTTTTGTCTGTCGACCAGCTTGTATTTAAATACCGCATAACAAAAACCACATTTGCTTATATGTTTTTTATGAACTTAGGACAAATTAAAGGCTCCTCTGTTTCCGAGGCCGTGGCGGATTCCAAGAAACTAGCGTGTTATCTGTAATGGATACGATGTTTAGTCCGCCCATTTGTAATCCCTTGATGGCTGACTGCAAACAACAAAATGTTTGATTACTAAGATAGGTAAAGAATATGAACCTACCATTCGTCCTGGTCCCAGTCCGCGGACCTTAACTCTTACTGTTTTCCAACCCAATTCGATTGATTTCTGAATTCGAAAGGCCATGCAGTTCATTGCAATAGTTGTTACACACTTGATCAATATCGACAACTCACCGAGCTTATGGTTACGGCGGTCGCTTGGGCAGCAATATTGGTTCCCTTTCTTGTATTTTTAAATCCCTCAATGCCACAAGAGCGTATTAGCCTCGGAACCCCTATAGCAGAATGGAATGTAATAACAACACCCATATATAATTGGGAATCTTACCTTTGTAGTCAGTTACTGAGATAATGGTGTTGTTGGGCGACACACGAATATTACATATGGGCAGCTCATTAAACGGAATCCCGTTGAAAAGCTGAGTGGCCGTACTTCCATCCGGAAAGAATTTTGCCTTTCTGTGGGGATTACAAAATCATAAGATTAATTTGGGAAAACTATTAGATAAAATTTGGCAATTGCGCACCTGTTAATGAGCGTATCAATGTCAACGGATCTCTCTCCCACTGTTCCTTCGTCCTTAGCTGGCAGCGAAGCCAACATTTCCTTGCGATCCTCTGCCTTTCTGTAAACGGCGCTGGTGTGGACGTCAAACCTGCCTAGCATGGTGGGAAACAACGCCAGACTTTTGGTATGTCTAACGGCAGCAAAAATCGCTGTTTTTACTAACATTTTGTTAACAATTGAAGGCAGTTGTATTTCCTTTGCAATCACACACATACGTAATGGCATTAGAGATGAGAGAATATGCGGAGCTGTCGCAAGGAACGAGTCACGAACGTGATTCGTCTGCCATCGCCTATCGGCTCGCTACGACCTATCGCCTTCTTGACGGCAACGACAACCCTAATATTTTCACGTGTTCCGAAACAGACGTATATTGTATTTGGTTCTATTTGAAATGGCTCTTAAACGATTAAAAAGTAAGTTATTTGTTATTATTTACACGATGTACAATAGATAAACTTGCCCAAATTACAGCTAAGAAATCGAAACGGCTGACGGGCAAGCTAAAGCACAAGATTGACAAAAAGGTGCGAGAGCACAACAGAAAGGTCCGCCGCGAGGCAAAGAAGAATCCAAAGAAAGGCAGCAAGAAGCAGAAACTCATCCAGATTCCCAACATATGTCCTTTTAAAGATGAAATTCTAAAAGAAGTGGAGGAGGCTAAGCAGCGACAGGAGGCTGAGCGTCAAGCTCGCCGCGAAGCCTTTAAGGTGGAGCGCGAGCAAAACAAGATCAAGTCTCTGGAATCGATGGTGGAAGATGCCGATATGAGAAGCACAGTCCATGGCCTAATGCATGAAAGCGATCCTGGAAACGATGCCAATGAGAAAAAGTACAAAAATGCGACGACTAAGGAGCAGTCTTTGAAGCAATATTTCAAAGAATTCCGTAAAGTCATCGAGAACGCCGACGTGGTGCTTGAAGTGGTCGACGCACGCGATCCGCTCGGAACACGCTGTAATGAAGTGGAGCGCGCGGTGCGTGGTGCTCCTGGCAACAAACGCCTTGTGCTTGTGCTCAACAAGGCAGATCTGGTCCCTAGAGATAATCTTAACAATTGGATAAAGTACTTCCGGCGAAACGGCCCTGTTACTGCATTCAAAGCCTCCACGCAAGATCAGGCTTCGCGTCTGGGTCGCCGCAAACTGCGTGAAATGAAAACGGAAAAGGCCATGCAGGGGTCTGTGTGCATTGGAGCTGAGTTGCTGATGTCAATGCTGGGAAACTATTGTCGCAACAAGGGCATTAAAACTTCGATCCGGGTCGGAGTCGTGGGTATTCCCAATGTGGGCAAGAGTTCCATTATCAATTCATTGACACGGGGGCGATCGTGCATGGTGGGCAGCACTCCAGGCGTAACTAAGTATGTCTGCCCTTTTTTAACGACTCTAAGTTTTTCTCACCCTTCGATATCTGGTCTTTCTAGGTCCATGCAAGAAGTCGAACTTGATTCCAAAATCAAACTGATCGATTGTCCTGGTATTGTGTTTACTAGTGGAGCCCACAACAGCGTGGGGGAGAATTCACACGCTGTCCTCAAGAACGCACAGCGAGTGGGCGATGTTAAAGATCCGTTCACTATTGCAGAGAGCGTGTTAAAGCGGGCCAGCAAGGAGTACTTTTGCACTATGTACGACATCACCAATTACGATACTTTTGAAGAGTTTTTTGCCAAGAAGGCAGCCCGAATGGGTAAGTCATCCTAATGGAATGTGCAAGAAGTATTGTAAGCTTTATTGTGTCTTGTTCTCAGGTAAATTCCTAAAGAAGGGCGTCCCCGATGTGGTGGCAGCCGCCCGAAGTGTCTTGACCGACTGGAATACGGGAAAAATTAAATACTGCACACAACCGCCTGTAGTGCAGGAAAGCCAGAGTGTACATATAAGTGCCTCAATTGTACATGCTGAGGCACGAGAATTTGACGTGGACAACTTTGAGTCAATGGAGACAGATATACTGGACCAATGCGCCGTGAAGACTAATGATGTTATGGAAATATCGTCCACCGGTCCTCTCGAAATGAGAGCACCACCTCCCGAAGAGCCAGCACCTGCGGTGATACACGAACAGGAGAAGTCGAAGAACCGTAAGAGAAAGTCTGACGATGCAAAAGAAAAGCCAGATCCCGTACTGCTTTTGGAAGGTAATAAATCTCAGCATAAGCTAATAATTGCAATGTAGGAATCTTGTGTGCTTTCTATTGTTCTAGAAAACCAGTCTCTTAACAAAAACATTAAGGAGCTGCAGAAGAGAAAGAAGAAACAGAATGTACGCAACGAAAAGAAAATTACAAAAATTACCGACGTACTGGACAACTTTAGCTTGGGAGCGTCTTCATCGAAAGCTGAGAAATATGATTTTGATGAAGATTATGTTATTGAATAAATATCATTTGCCTTATAATAAAAACTAATAATTAATCCAACCGATGGGACGATCGTATAGCCAGCACTCAATTTAATTCTCGTAGTCTACAATGTTACCAGTTTAGTTTGCTGTCCAATATTTTACTAAATGTGGTATGGAAACAGACTCTGTAAGCAAGAATCGATCCCATCCTGAATGCAGTTCTAACTCGATCCTGTCCCTATACTGTCAATCCAGAAGCCAAATGTTTACTCACCCCTCGAGGGTAAATTTTATCATATAGGAGCTATGAGATATAGTCATCGGATCCGTTCGGTTCCGACATATTAGTAGCGTGCAGCAGAAAGAAGACAGTGCCAAATTTCAGCTCGATACCTTTGAAACTGAGACTAATTGAGAAAGCTCAATCGATTCAGCTCTTCACCCTGATCAAGAACATTTATGGTTTATTGGGTCGTAAATCAATATTTCTATGCGTTGCAAACTTCTGGGCAAAATTATAACATCCTTTGCAAGGGTATAAACAGTGTTGTTCGTCAGCACCACTATTCGAGCACACAATTCCCAGCACAACCCAACACTCCATCGGCCATGTGACTTACAATCCACAAAAGGAATATAATGGAAGATTCTTGCAGGAAAATACGAACGCTCTCAGTACTAGGCTTAAGCAATAATCCTTTCAAAGTTTTCGTAGAATAATATTACAAATGTAATGTTAACCGGTTTTCAACTGAACCGGTTCGAAACCCGGACCCCATTTACAAATACCAGTTGAACCCGAACATGTTTCGAACCTGAATTGCGATTCGGTTCAACTAAAATGATAGACATCGGAAATTCGACCTTCTGCCTAGCGACTTAATCTGATATACGGCTGGCTTATTGCGACTAAATCCAAAAATGGGCAGGAACGTTGGTTAAACAAACAAGAAAGAAAGTCGGTCAAGCCCGACTATAACATACTCTGTACCAACGAGATTATGCGCTCAGCATAAATTTTAATGCTGTCGTAGCAGCTGAAAGCAGCGATGCTACTGCGCTGCAGCAGCGAACAGTCATTTGATCATAACTCGACAACCGTTCATCCGATCTTCACCATTCCTTTGGCTGATCGATAAGTTCCCCTTATTAATAAATATGTCCTGAACGCACAGATCTCAGAGATGGTAAGAGATAGAGGTTTGACATGTATGCTTCTTATGTCTGCAGGCAGATCAAGTTTATTTTCAATTTTGGCCACGCCCCCTGCCGCCCCCGCAATTTAGAAAAAACGTCATATCTCCCACAGTTTTTAAGATAGATGGTTCGTTCCTTATGGATATATTTAGTAATAACATGTCGATTAGCATATCGATAACATGATAACATATCGATTAGCCAAAGGAATGGTGAAAATTGGATGAACGGTTTTCGAGTTATGATCATAAGACTGTTCGGTGCTGCACCGCAGTAGCAGCGCTGCATTCAGCTGCATCAAAATTTATGCTGAGCGTTTAATTTCGTTGGTACAGAGTTTATTATAGTCGGGCTTGACCGACTTTCTTTCTGGTTTATTTCGGTATACCGGGATGAACGGTATAAGTAAATCATCATTTAAATCATTTTATTCATTTGTAATTTAAAGAAACCACACTGAACATAAAAGCTTCAGTCGTTTGACATTTAAAGTACAATTTAAACGATTTTTTCATTACTATTATTTTATTTTATGAAGTTAACATGTAAGAGAACTTATAATTATGAAGTTTGAAATACTGTTTCTTCGAACTTAATTTTGACTTTTAAATGCCCAAGTCTTATTTACATAACATAGCATTCTTGTCGTTTAACCGCATTAGCAATGCGCTCTGCAAAAGTAACAAAAAAATACCGAAACAGTACATGTACCAACGTTTCGGTTTCGATCCGGTTCGATCGGTTCCAATTATAACGGTCAATGGTATTCGGTTACCAAAAAAAATTGTATCGGTTCCGGTTCCGGTTCCGGTACGTGATTTGAAATGGTTTATTTCGGTTAACGGTTCCGGGCCTGGTATTAATCCCTGATTACAAGCAGTCATATTTTTGCAAAATGCCAGAAAGATATTTTTGTATAATTTGAGGCTATTCAATACAAGTAGTATTTTAGCCGTCGAGCAGCCAGCATACGCGATGGCACAACTGATTGAGACGGCATTCCAATCGAGAGTAATACAAATTTAATACAAAGTAATACAAAGTTTATACAAATTGATATAGTTCGCAGCTTTTCAGAACAAAATCTAAAAGAATTCTACTCCAGGAATTCCATTACAAAGAAAATTGAGTGAAGATTGGCAGGCAAAAATTTTAAATAAAACAAAAGTTTTAGCTGTTTCCAATGTTAAATATAACTATTGCCAATATTTAATTTGAAGTGTGCACACACTCACATACGAATGCCATATTTAACGCTAAAAAACAATGGTGAAAATAGTGAAGTCATCGTGTAAATATTAACATATATCACAGTATTTTTCCCTGGGTGTTGTCACTGTCAGTGACTATAGAAATATACAAAATTAAATTTTTCAAAATCGTTTAGACGATTGCGATGAGTCTTCTTTTGTTAAAAAAATGAATATAAAATACAAAACTTTTGACATATCGTGCATGTTGGTACATCTCCCAGCAAATCGCGCAATCTTCAAAAGAAAAGGTAGCAATGAATTGCATAAACTCAAAATCTGTTCACACGATTGTAACGAAATATTTTTGATACCTGGGATTAAAAAAAAAAACAGCGCAACAAATGAAAAAAAAAATAATACTAGTACTATTAAAATTTAATATCTTAAAATGTGTTATTTAATAAATTATAATGAATACCTTTTTATATAAGTACCCAGTAAGTTACGGTATTGGGAAAAAAATAAATCTAAATTTAAACAAACAGACCAGATCAGCTATTGTGGGATGGACTCGGAAAGCAGTTGAAACACCTTTGGGAACTTATCGAAAAATCGTGGAATCGATGAAAGGGTGAGGTGGAAATCGGCTATAAATTTGATCCTGACAAAATTTTCACAAAATTTCCAAGTATTTCCATATATGCTAAAATGGTATCTATAAATATCCGACAAAGCCAAAGGCTTGTAGCAAAGGGTTTAGTTTGATTTGAATTCCCATTTCGACACCATTGACTTGCAAAAATTAATACAGTCGGTCATGCCCATCTATAACACACTCTGTACCATAGACCTGCAACAAGCCTCTAATTTTCGATCACGCTCGTTCATTTACTAGTCTTGCTTGTGATCGCCGCCTTGGTTCGACACACTTGAAATGATCGCAATCACATTAAGTCAGAACGACCAAGCTCTTTGCTTCGATAAGGCTTTTAGCGAACTTTTCAATCACGATCGCTGCCGGCTGCTGAACGAGTACTAGCAAACCTTACGCCAGCCACGGGCAAGCCTTTTTATACTAGTTACTCGAAGAGTAAAAGGGTATACTAAAGTCGTGCAAGTGTATATAACAGCTAGAAGGAAGCATCTCCTGACCTCATAAAGTATATTTATTCTTGAGAAGCATCAAGCCGAGTCGATATAGCCATGTCCGTCTGTCTGTCCGTATGACCGCACAGATCTCAGAGATGGTAAGAGATAGAGGTTTGACATGTAAGGGACATACATCTTACTTTTGCACAAACCCCGTTTTTTTTTTTTTGCCAAAAAGTCCAAATACAAAGATACGGGAATAAAATTTCACACTTTTTTTTGACCGCACAAATGTAAACCTACCTCTCATACAAATCAATCAACCTCACAAAATAATTAATAAATTAAATAATTAATTCCAAAATTGCAAGTGAAATTGTTATCTTTTGTTTCTTGCTCCTGTTATTAAATGATACATTTGATACAAGCGGATCGGATGTGTCAATTAACTAATATTTGACTGGCATGTGATATTTACTTCCGGCTAGGAAGCGTTTGCCCTTGTGGTCTGCAATGTAATTTGGCCTGTAGCATTTTTTCATAGCTGGGATATATATCGAAGTTCTTCTGAATGTACATTGCTCGAATGCAGTTCTACTGACTTTTGGTCAAAGCATTGTTCAGCTAACACTAAGGCCACATCTTCTGTTGAAGGATCCGGATTTTTGAATCCCAGAGTGTGCTTTAGCCCAGATTTATCTGGCGTGTTTAATGATTGCTGCTAAACAAACGACAAGGCCTTATCAGTAGCCTTTTTGCAGAAGCTGGTGCTGCTTGCGGAAGAATGTGGCATCGTTCTCTTTCGATAGATGGGCTACAATTTTTCTCTTAGGGCTCAATTTTCAATACTCACACTTTTGACCCCTCAAAAGTGGCCGACCTTGATTTTTTGTTGTGTTATTCTTCGGAGTCTACGCTATTTCATTTTTTATTATAATTGCTAAGACATTAAAAAGATATAGCTTTTTATACCGTGTTCCCATTGAAAATGGGAAAAGGCGGATCATGAAGTTGTGCGAATGTATGTAACAGGGAGAAGGAAACATTTCCGACCCCATAAAGAATGTATATTCTTGATCAGCATGAACAGCCGAGTCGATATAGCTATGTCCATCTGTCCGTCCGTCCGTCGGTCCGTCCGTCTGTCCGTCTCTCTGTCTGTATGAACGCGTCGATCTCAGAGACTATAATTCCACCCCGTCCTCCTTTAATCCCCAAAAAAACAAGACCTCCTCTAGACATCCTAGACCTAGACAAGAATGAAAGTAGGTCAAGCCCGACTATAAAATACTCTGTACCAACGAAATTATACGCTCAGCATAAATTTTGATACTGCAGTAGCAGCTGACAGCAGCGATGCTACTGCACTGTAGCAGCGAACAGTCATTTGACCATAACTCGACAACCGTTCATCCGATCTTCAGCATTCATTTGGCTGATCGAAAAGTTATCCTTATTACTAAAAATGTCCAGAAGGAACGAATAATCTATCTTTAAAACTGTGGGAGATATGACGTTTTTTGTAAATTGCGGGGGCGTCAGTGGGCGTGGCCAAAATTGAAAATAGACTTGATCTGCCTGCAGACATAAGAAGCATATGTCCCATACATGACAATACTCTATCTCTTACCATCTCTGAGATCTGTGCGTTCATACGGACAGACAGACGGACAGACGGACATGACGGACACGGCTCGGCTGTTGATGCTGATCAAGAATATATATACTTAATAGGGTCGGAGATGCTTCCTTCTCGGTGTTACATACTTTTGCACAAACTTATAATACTCTATGTACCTACGGTACAGAGTATAAAAACCGTCAGATGCACAATTTAAGTTTTAAGTTTAATTTAAGTTAGAACCTCGTGGTCAAGTGTACATGAAGCTAGGTCCAATATTTGTCTATTCTGAAAAGTACAATCACATCGGACAAAAAACACCGGAGTTATAAGCGAATCAGTTGAGCAGATATTAGCCCTTTTACTTCTCAGCACGTACCCAGCGTGGGTAGACATGCAATAATTAGTTTAATACGCTCGGAATACTAACCAATGATCTCGATTCGTAGATCTAAGCAATTCTTCTCAAGAATGGTGACCATTTTGTATTGAATAAAATTAACGTAGACACAACTTGTAAATATATTGAAATTTTATTACAAAAATTTCTTAAAACTTAACAGTATAACTACATTTATTCACACTGATTAAATAGTTGATCATTTTGAAAATATTGTAAATCTGTAATATGTCTTCGTTAATTTCAAAATGACTCAAGTCCAAGCAATTTTAAAATCAGCCTAGTAACTATACTTGCATGTTCGCTTTTATCAAAAAACTGTATGGCTATTGTAATAATAAATTTTTGGAATACAAATACACATGCATAATAATCTTGCACTTAGATATAAATATTTGAAACATGTTCTTGATTAACAATAGGGAAGAAGCAACAATAATTACAAGGGGGCGGCACGACTTCCTTACAAAGTCAAGTTCCTGGGATGCGGCTGCACTATTATGATTCGCTCTATCGCGCACATGAATTTTTTGTTGCAATAACAAATGCAGTTCTATACATGTATGTGCTCCAATTATCATTTCAACAAGTTCGAAACGAAATGGAGCTGCAGGCTTTGGTCAAAACAAAATGAACTCGACAACTGTATCCTGAACATAAACATATATATCTTTTGCGCTACCTCCCAAAGTTTGTGTAAAATGGTGCACATGGCCATAGCGGCAGGTACAGCTCAGCACAGGTTTTAGTTTTCTTTATAACTCGATTATGATTCATTCGATATTCACCAAACTTTATAATGCTGATTACCAGAGCTGGAAACCCAAAAAAATATTGTGATTCCGGTACACTGGTTGAAACCCAAATTATCGAATGGTTATGGTTCAGAAATTTAAGGTTCGAGGTTTTTGGGAGAAGGTTTTTGGTTCGAGCCTTGGTTCAGTCCATGCTTTATACAACATTACTAATTTTTGTCTTCTATGTGTTTTAAAAACAGCATTCGACCTAAAAACTCCCCAAATTGTATGGGAACCGACTGGTTTTTGGGTCGAAATTGGTTAGTAGAAAACATTTAAATATTCAATATATATTTTACAGTTTAGTGAAATTCCATTTCGAGGTTTATATAGAAAAATATTACCAAAATAATGTTAGACTCTTGCTTTTGAGAATTATTCAAGAAGCTTTAGAGTCGATGAGTTTCAGATTTTGAATATTTATAGTATGTTTATGTTCGGGATTGAAACAGTCTAATGCGACCCTATAATTGGTATGTAATTTACAAAAACGATCAACAAATCAACATAAAATAAAAAAATGTTTGAATATGACGTTTCCCAATCCAAAGCCCGTTTCATTCATATGCGCTAGAGAGTTAGATTGCTACCGTTCTACCCGATTAGTTCTTGTACTTAAGTGATGTTGCATGTCATACGGGTGGGGACTTTTTCAGAGTTTTCAGACAAGCCAATTTGGGGAAAATTGTGATGATTGTGTGACTTTTGTGTGTAATGAATTTTGGTTTTCATAACTACTTCCGAATTGCCGAAGTGGAAACTTTCGCCCCTAATTCGCTTTTCTGCTAATTTTCGATTTTATAAATTAATAAGGCTTGTATATTATTTATACATATCGTTAATAAGTATATAGAGTGAATCACAGGATTTCAATTTTAGCTATGTAAGTTTAACAAATCAATTATCATATATTTTAATTCACCATTCACAATTCTCTGGTCTCGCACTTCTTTAACCTAACTTCGATGTTGCTGTTAGCCGTTGTTAATTGAAACTTGTTTCATTATTGTGTAGGTATTTACAAATATTAAACATAGAAAATGATTTCTTTTGCAGTCCTTTGTTGTCCTTATTTATTGGTTGATTAGTCTGGCAATTTGCGCATATTCAAGTCTCCTACATCCGCTGTTAGGTGGTGGGTTTAGTAGAATTTATCTCCGCGGCACAGTCTGGTCAACAGCTTATGCAGTTTACTCAACAGTAGGCGCGATCGTTGCAGCTTCCTTGAACAGCATCGAGTGTCGACAGTGAAAATTGGCTCGGTAAAATGCAACTCTGCTGCTGGTGCAGTGACTGCCGCCAGGGCCTCCAGCAGGAATTGTCACCGCAGATGCGTGAAGTGGATTTCCAACCAGCAAGGGCAGCCTATGATGTCCTGCCTCCGATAGGTGTTGCCCCAGCCTTTGGCGAAGCTGATTTTCATGTAAAACCAATCCATGGGACCCAGTTGCTGACGATGCGAATGCTTGCGGGCAAGCACTTGAGCCCTAGAAGGCGCAAGAGAGTTAGCTAAAATTTTCTTTGAGCCTGATTTCTTGGTAAGTGCATACCTGTGTATTTGAAAGGCCTTTAGACAGTACCCAGGCATCACTTTGCAGACCCGATCCAAGTGCTCGGCCAGAGTGGGCGAGTCCACAAATATAGGCACATTGCCGCGGTTGTAAATCCAAACATCATCGCATTCCAGACTCAAGGTTACACCTGCAATCCGGATCTTAATGTAGAAGATGGCGTGATAAATAAAGACGTTGTCTTACCCAAACCGACTTTCTGACGTGTGTTTTGCACTGTCTCCGAAAAAGGCCGCTTGTTCAGACAAACTAAATCACTTAGGCACATGCTGTCTCCATCGCAGTCAACTGGACCCTCCGTAAAGATATTGACTGCTGGTTTGTGGACATGGCACAAATCACCAACTCGTTGCGACAGCTCCCAATAGGCAATCTGGCACCAGCCTTTGGTGTAGGCGTTGCGGTCTAAAAAATATCAATGTTACAATCAATTGGTTACATATGAAAGGTCAGTGAAACGGCAAGTAAAAATTGTAAAGCAAAAAAATGTTATTATAAGATTTAAAATGCGCTATTTAGAGCGAACTGTTTTTCTCGAACCGATGTGATATTTAGGAATTGATTTAAGTCGAAAAAGTTCCACCACCACTTGAAGAAACGAAGCGTCGGAGAATCTCGTGCTAAAGAAGACAAGCTGACATACAAAATTACAATCCCATTTAAAAGCCTCACGCTCCCAAGTCAAATGAATCTAAATTTTCGCCTTTGACCAGAATAAAAGCCACTAATCTTGAATATGGAAATCTTTTTACGAATTTTAGACATTTACTATGTATAAATCCAGAGCTACCCAACCAATGTAAACTCTTATTTGATCCCAGAACAATTCACAATCGAACAACAGTACAAAACTTAGAGCTGCTCAAAAGTTTCCGAATGTTTCGAATGCAAAACGATTCTGGATCACTGCACGTTGTACGCGATAAAGTTCACAAGCAATTCGGAAAGTCGGTAAGGCCTGAATATAATATATTCTGTACCAACGAAAGTGTACCTCTATGATCAGTATGAATTTTGATGGTGCACTTGCAGGTGAAAGCAGCGCTTTGGATAATAACACGACTTTAGATCATCCAATTATTATCACTTCAATTGGGCCACTCCAATTCTGATTGCTTTATATGTCCAGAAGGTACGAACCTATATATATTACATTATGAGGGACTTGACATTTTTATACCCTTGCAGAGGGTATATTAAAAGAGAACATTTTTATTTTCAATGAAAACGTTTCCAAGCTTCGTATTTTGTAACCGTTACTCGTGGAGTGAAGAGGGTATACTAAAGTCGTGCAAATGTATGTAACAAGTAGAAGGAAACATCTCCGATATCATAAATCATATAAATATTCCCTTTCAACATCAACAGCCGAGTCGACATGGACATGTCCGTCTGTCTGTCTGCCCGTTTGTATGATCTCCCTAGTCTTCAAGTAAATATAAGAGTAAGTATAGGAGCTAAAACAACCAAATTTAAGATGTAGTCTAGTATTGTCTGCAGGCAGATTTAGTTTGTTTAAATTTCAACAAAATAAATTTTCAAGTTCCAAGTAACAACTCTTACAATAGAAAATATCATGTCATGGCAATACTGTTATAAGGTGGCACTATATAAGTAGTAGCACTACCACAATATATAGATCAAATAGAAGTATTTACAAGAATACTACAACTATTTGCGGTAGCTTTACCACAAAATTTACAATTTTTGGTAATCAGTTGTGTTTAAGAGTTTCCTGTAAATAATGGACAAATTAACTATTTCTTACTATTTTTGTTGGCCGGAGCATCTTCAACTGAAATTTTGGTACAAATATAATGAGCTACAGTGAGGATTGCGTTATGTGTTGATTCAACCAACGATATTGTTTGGAGCATATTTAACTATGGAATTGGTTGAGTTTACTAACCAGTTGTTTTCTTTGTACTCTATGTATCTTTTGTGGTACAGAGTATAGCCAAGAACATATTTTGAGTTTAGTTTTGTCTTTGCTACATATATCGGTATTCATCGCAGTTTACTTGAAAAATGGTTTTTCAGAAATGTAGGCTAAATGCAACAATGGCCGCATCGAATGTCATTCCTTTTAGGAATTGGGTCTGTCTAGTTGGTTCATTTTGGCGTTCAAGCAAACAAAAAAACTTCAACCGAACTCCAACAAAAGTATCAATTCTTCCCATAGTGCACTGCCAGTTCCATTTCACACAGACGTACTGCAAACAACTAACATTAAGCGCCACATATAGGCAAAAGTATTCGCATTACATTCACACTCACTTGTGTATTTAGTCATTTAAATGGTAATAATTTTGGCGCCATGGCATTACGTAAACAGGCCGGCGCCGCTTGGCTTTTGGTATATTTCGATTTAGAATGCGCTGTGGCGAGCTGAGTAAGTTGGCGTTGAGTGCGAGGGTTGGCTGAGCAAGTGCAAATATTTATTTTCCTCTTTTAGTTTTCTTTTTAAAATCTATTCACGAATATGTAAAGACCACAAATTGTACTGTATTAATGGCTGGGTTGCAAACTGCTCAGGAATACGAATTGGTTCGGTTTACAGGTCTGCATATATTTTAAGAAACCGGTCCGGTTGGAGGAGGAAACCATCGATTCGGTTGGGTATCTTATAGGTTCTGAAATGTTTCCTTTTGTGTGTATACACATTTGCTCTAAATTATTAAGGCACTTGTTTCCTTGTTCCTTTGGAACAGGACATAATCATATTGAACCATTATTAGGATATGCAATGCGGCAGCAATCAAATCGAATTACGACAATATGTACATGTATGTACATTTAATATGTTCACGTTTCTAACAGAGTTGAATAGGAATAACGACAACAACAATGACAGCACGCTTTCGATTAAATGACCAAACCCAGACGACACCAACTTTGGCGCCAATCTAAAAATATATCGCAATAAATCCATAGACGGATTTGTATGGTTTTCGTGCGCTTGTGGCCAAAGGGGACCGGCGACGACAAAGACTATTATCATTTAGCTATCGGAAGAAGCGCCATTTGCCGCTGCAAGTGGATCCCGTCGCAGAAGACGCCTGATTGGGTCGACGTCGCATCTAGCCATGACTTCTTAAAAAGGTTAACCTGGTTTTTGACAACCACCCAACAAAGCAGGCGTACTGCCCATAGAGAATATGCCATCATTAACCCACCGAGTAAGCACAATCAATACTAAAACAAGTAATGACGCTGTAGTAGAGTGTCTCCACTTCAAAACTCCATGTACCCTTGGTTTATTAAATTTTTACCCGAATCTATGCACAAACACTCACACATACACACATCCTACAAGTATTCCTAAAAGTATCGTTTTTTTTTCATAAATCCGGTGTTTTTTGTCCAATCTTATTAAACTATTCAGAATAGGTCAATATTGGGCCGTACCAACTTAAAAGCTATGCCTGTTTTGTTGTGGTTAAAAAGGGGAGAATGGACAATTTTCAATATCATACAAATACCTACATGCTCTTATTTGCGGCTCTATTTGCTGTTTATCAAGAATATATATATTTTATAGGGTTGGAACTGTATCCTTCTTTCTGTACATACTTTTGCAAGACTTCATGATCCCCTTGCAAACTTTTGTGTGCAGGGTATTAATAGACAGTCGGTCAAACACTCCCAGACCCTCCGGAAGAACAGTTTTTGCAACCTGGCACACACACTCGAAGAATGCACCCAGACTAAGGACGTGTTAAGCATAAACCACAAAGTGTGGTGTACAACGGAGCTTGGCCAGTCTAGGAAGGAAACGAGTAAGCTCTTCAATAAAACAAAATCGACTCACTTGCAAGAAGACTGACATGCCTACCGACCAGAGTTGGCATTATTCGAATAAAGAATTATCTAGATAATTATTTGAAATCAAGTGTTATTTATAAAATTTTATTTGTAAATAGTTTTATATAAATAACGATCATTCGAATGATTATCTAGATAAAATTATTCGTTATTTAAATAAAATTAATCGACAAATAACACTTCGAATAAATTATTTGTCAACAAAAGGACAATTTTGTTCGAATAAAACGAATAAATATAGCTCGGATAAGAAGGCGTTGAAACCCCCAAATAAAAGTATGACAAAGGATGTGGCTCTTGTTATACCTGCCAATCTGGTTGAACGCCTTGGTTTTAGAGACAGGGCCTCTGGAGCTGCTTGTTGGGGAAGATAAATTGGTGTACTCTCATAATAAGAAGGTAATTCGTGTCAATTCTTTGGTTTTGGACATGCCGAACTAAGCGTAAGATAATTAGGATAAGTTATATGGGCTTATGCAGCTGTAATAGAATATTTGTTATTCGTGAAAAAATTATTCGCAGATGATTTATTCTGACACGAATAAGTTGTTGAGCAAATAAATTTAGATTTTTTTTTATTTGGAATAAATTTTTCGGATAAAGCAACATTTTATTATTATTCGAATAAAAATTATTTTATGAAAAATTATTCGTTATCCGTATTCGAATAAAAAAATGCCAACTCTGCTACCGACTGAATTTTCAAAATTCAAAGGGGCGTGACATTGCTTGCACTAGTGAATCGTCCACACTTCGACGTGTGCTGCCAGAGCTGGACGAAGTAGATTACACGATTAGCGGCCGAGTGATCAACTCTAGACTCTGTGCAGCAACGCAAGAAATTGAAATTTCCAGCTCGAGTCTTACAAGATCGAGCTTGATGCAAGCTCGAAAGGCTTGAAGCAATCCTGAAGGCATTCGTCAAACCGAAAAGGCTAGTGTTAATCTCGAATCCTTACATGAAGGTCAAATAATCCTGACTCGAGATTGAAGTTAGTTCGAATGTCCTATGTCAAAACGAAAGAGCAAAAGAAACTGAGAGCAAAAGAATCTCTCTCCAATACTGTGAGGGTTTGATGCCTTGAAATTCCCAAACAGTCATAGCAATGCTGGCATGTGGAGGAAGCTAAAGTCTATTAAAGATAGAGGCGTGGATATGCAAACAACTTATGACCTCGAGCAGCCAAGAACTTGCTGGTTTGAAAATCAAGAAGGTCGTGAAATAAGTCGCATTGGGCTCTTATGGGAAGCTCATTTTGAGGCAACATAAAGTTGCAATAAAGAAACAAAGTCAAGCTTGGTCATTTTTGAATCAATCCTTTTTCGAATTGAGTGTAGTTTAAATTTCGAGCTCAATTTAATCTCGGGCGAGCACTGTGACACTCAAATTCGCTTAACCTACAGGTCAGTTTGACTAACCGGACATGAAAAAACGGGCCTTAGATACTTTTGCAGTCTCACATTCTTTTAAAAATAATTTTTAAAGAAACCAGCAAAGCAGTTAAATAAATAGTTTAAATTTTGCTCTGTGCCAACCAAATCGAATTCACATTTAAACATTGTTCAACAAGTTCTGGTGTTCACCTTTATATGAAACGCTGTTAACATGTTCATAAGATGATACTTCAAATAAATTCGACTTTTTAAGCAGCTTTACTAAAATACTATCAACATTTTAGACTTTGCTGAGTGTTGCTTTTCTCTGCGCCAGCTGATTAAGATGTAAAAGTAGTCAAAGGAAACATTCTAAAAATGAATCATTCGAATTGCAAATCGAATGCAAATAGTTGTAGTACCAGAACAGCTAAAACAGCTTAAAAACAAAAATAAGAAACACCAATATCGACATCGACCAATATCACATCAAGTATGAAAGTCGGTCAAGCCCGACTTTAATATACTCTGTACCAACGGAAGTGAACGCTCAGAATGTAGTTATACTCTGTACCGTAGGTACATAGAGTATTATAAGTTGGTGCAAAAGTATGTAACAGCTAGAAGAAAGCATCTCCGACCCTATGAAGTGTATATTTATTTTTGATCAGCATCATCCAGCCGAGTCATGACCGTCTGTCTGTCCGTTTGTATGAACGTACAGATATCAGAGATGGTAAGAGATAGAGGTTTGACATGTATGGGACATATGCTTCCCGAATTTTTGAAAAACGTCATATCTGCCACAGTTTTAAAGATACTTGGTTCGTGGCTATATCGACTCGGCTTTTAATGCTGATCGAGAAATATGTATATTTTATAGGGTCGGAGATGCTTCCTTCTGGCTGTTACTTACTCTTGCACCAACTCTACCGTAGGTATACCTACGGTACAGAGTATAAAAACTACGATACCGAAATCGATTTGTCCACAGTTTTCTTTCCAGTTCAAAACTCTTGTAAGAGAAATTAACTATTTCAGTTGCCCATTTCAGGTGGCTGTTGCACGACAACTGGGCCTGAGAGGCATCAAATTGACTTGGGGGACTCTGTTAGCGCCGCTTTGTTGCCTTTCTTTTCTTATTCATTGTAAATGTGCAAAAATATGAAGATGTACTCATTCAAGTTACGTTAAATCATCATTAAATTTAGAATAGATAAGGGTGGGTGGGAATAGAGGTCTGTACATATACATATGTGTGTATGCTGTTGTAGGCGAAGGGTGCTCTGATCCCAGATAAAATTAACTATAAGAACTACATTGTGGAAGTAACCACAGCGTAAAATCAGCTTCCACATTAATAAGCAAAACTTTGGAGCTCTGCAATCAGGTCAGCGGGAAAATAATTTGGTTCGACTGCTGCGTCCAAATTGTAATCGTACAATCGTCAAGTAAAGACGCCTTGTAACGGTCCATTTAAACTTAGCTCACGTTTCTTACAATTTGTCTCCGCTACAATACAAATCATTACAAACACATTCAGACTTATGTCTAATGTACATACAAACATACACATACATACGTACACTCATTTTGACCAGTTTCACGGCACTGTCGCGACGTCCGGCGGCCAGTGCGGCGAATGATATCATAGCCCTCATGGACGTGCAGCGGCGCTGCCACTCCCAGCGACCGCTCTACAAAACACTCGTAAACCAGCGCCAAGATTGTTGTTGCCTGCTTCGCTCACTCACATTTGCCGGGCACTGTTTCGGTTTTTTTTTTTCGCTCATTATTTATTTTCATTTTGTTATTGCTGTTTTCGCTTAAAAGTTAATATCAATATAGAAAGTGACGACCTGACGCGGCAAGCTGGCGCCACGAACAACTTGTCCTCAGTCGCTGCCAGCGTGCCCGAACACACGCACGCGACCACTACCGCTGAGCCAAAGCTCTCCCACAAAACGCACACACAGGCATACACTTCGCAAGCTCTCTCATTGCGAAATAGTGGCATAAGTTCTCTTACACAGACTGTATCAAGATATAAGCATTTGTACATAAACAGCACAGTAAAGAACAGCTTGGTCGAAAAGGCACGAATAAGCACGAAAAGAAACAAAAATGTCCCAAAGGAGCACGAATTTCAAATGTCGCAGATTTATCCCCCAGCTTATCAATTGTAGCGCAAAATATATCGATGTGTTTACACACACAATTGAAAATACATATATATACGAATATGTACATATGTATCTCTACATTAAATCAAGGATGGGCTGGTATGACGTTTTGTCCCTTCGATATCCCAACTCCCACAGAAAAGCTTCTGAATGTTCCTAAATATGTTTCGCCGAATATACAATATATGTATGTAATTAATTTGTATACTTTGAAGAAAACAAGAAATTCGGTGTACCCGCTAGAGACCTTTTCGAGTGACTCCACCTTATGATTATAGGCAAAATAAATATTTTTACGATGTCACAATACTTCTGTGCTATCATGTAACCGTATATAGTAATCGGCATCGTGGCACCGTATGATTATAATCGTACCACCGTCAAAATAAAGGAAAATAAAATACTTTTGCATTTTAATGAAGCCACTTTTTAAAATTTTATTTTGTTTGTTAAAGATAGAAATCTTTGATAGCCGTTAAGTTTGGGACTTGGAGTTCCTCACCCACTTAAACTTCACTAAGGGAAAGCCTCAACTTCATCAGCCTAGGATTTGTTTTTGAAATGTGCCGTCTTTTAGCTCGACGCAAGGATCTAAGCGGCAACGGTAAAAATATTAGCCCAATTTTTTTGCGGGCTAAGTAGGATGTCAATTAAATCAACGACTGGGAATGGTCTTGAAATGCTTTTGCACACATCTTCCCGTTCTTTTTGTAAACTCAGAAGTATATTCACCCTGCAATTGTACGACTCAGTACTGAATTTTGCAGAGCTGATTCAGACCTGAGCAGCAGAAATAACTGAATTTCATGCCTGAATTCAGGCATGTTTCAGTACTTCCCATGAAACTAGCCCATGAGTTCAGCCCTGAAATCATGCCTAAAATCAACAGAGGTCATGACCTAGTAGGGCATGTCAGTGCTAAATTCATTTCTGAAAGTCATATAATGATGCAATGAATTCAGTACCAGCCCTTCCATTCCAGTGGTGATTCAGCTACGATTCAGGTCTGAGTCGAACTGAAAGGTGGAGACAATAACGTCTGTCTAGTAGTATTTTGTATTTTGAGTTCTCACTAGATGCTAAGTTTAAGACCTTATTTTCGAAACTTACCTTTTCCGTCAGTGGTAAAAGATTCCAAACTTGGGCCGAACAAATCCGTTTTGGTTTGCTTGGAGATGCTTGAAATGCTGTGACTCTGTCCGCTGATGTTTTGCTGATGTGTGCTCCATGAAGCCACGGTTGAATTTTCGACGTTTTGGAAGTCTTCTTCGGAATCTGCAACTGTCAAGGTTCAGTCATGGTTAAACGTTGAAAGGCAGGCCGAAGCGACTTACCTGCATCTCTCAGTCTCAGCATTTTTGAGCGGTGGTAAGGTGGCGGTGCGGATTCTGAAATTGAATGTAATGGTAGTGGAGATTATAATCATGAGTTTAAGTACTAAATAATTTGACTTGTATTTTGTGAAGTCGCGAGTTGATTGATTTGAAGAATAATACAATATGGTATTTAGTACAGTAAAACCGTTGCATACCTTTTGGTTTTTCATTAACGACCACAACTTTAGCCATATATTTGGCGTCAGCAATCACTATAGTGATATATAGACATATCGGTTAATAAAATCTAAATTTGATAAAATTAATGTTTGAGCTAATAAACATTTCATCCTCTGTGACACAGGGAATTCGACTTAGAGCACGTTACGTTACCGATTTCAAATTCTAGATCAGGAGACTTGACAGAACCAAACACTTTAGAACCGTTTTACGTTGGATAAATATATGTTTTTTGTGTTTGGCAAGGGATTGAACAAGGTTTCGTACATTAAAATTGATTAAGTGGTTCCTGAGTTCCGTATGATCGCACAGATCTCAGAGATGGAAAGAGATAGAGGTTTGGCATGTTTGTATTTTCAATGTTGGCCCCGACCCCGCTATTTGGAAAAAACGTCATATCTCCCACAGTTTAAAAGATAGATGGTTCGAACTTTTTACACTTATTTAGTAATCAGGAAAACTTATTGATCGATGCCAAAGGAATGATGAAGATCGGATGAACGGTTGTCGAGCTATGATCAAAAGACTGTTCGCTGCTTTCAGCTGCTACTGCAGCTTCCAAATTTATGCTGAGCGAATAATTTCGTCGGTACAGAATATGTTATGGTTGGGGCTGTCCGACATTCTTTCTTGTTTACAATTGATATGGTTCAAACTTGTACGGAATCGCTCTTGAGAAAGCCTGGGTAAAGCAAATGCTCGCTAACTAAAATTTTGATTTTTGATTGGCATCTGTTTCTAGTACTACGTTTATGCTTAAATAAAAAAATCATGATTTTTGCGCCCCAAAGTATGTTGTATTTATATATAATATATTTTATTTTATAATATTGTCTTTAAACATGATTTGTTTATTACACCAAACACTTGTCAGACAATCTCACTGCAAATCAATTATCTCATTCAAATGGATAATTGTGTACGTAAAGATAGTTGGCATACTTCAAAGCGAAAAAAATCATGATATTTTGCAAGCATAAACGTGGTATAAGAGACTTAATAAACCTATCAAACAAAAGGTTTGCAGCTAAAAAGACCCATGGTCTATGAATGACAACCAAGTTTACGGGGATTTGATAAATAAATTGGCTACTACTATTTGTTAGGCTAACAAAATGTAACTTTTCAACAAAAAACAATTTATTGTTCTCTGATTGTACTTTAGACTTTGCAATGAATTCTACCTCCGAACCTTCTGTACATTTTTAGTAGTTTGTCGAACAAGTAGTTTCAGTTTGTGAGATGTTGTACCCACAGAGTAGCTTCTCTTCTATGTACATTAGGGTGGACGCCGATAAGGTCCTTAACAAATCGTATCATAAATGATTCCTTGTACATACCATATTATCTTGATCAATTTTTAATTTTAATGCAAACGCTATTGGTCGAATGGTGAAAATCTCCTTTAGTTTGTTTTGTTACTTAGTTAAATAGTTTGGTTATTTCCACAGTAAATTATTTTATTGTTTCATTTTCCATTCTATGTTTCATCTTGCTTCCAAAATAATGTTTTGCTTTTATGTACACGTTCTGCAAAGTTTTTCTATTCATTACGTTGAATTGCGAGTTGACCAAAACTTAGAGTGTTTAAGACGAGCGCTGTATGATGAGATCATGGCTCACAAAAATAATACACACATACATACTTTTACCCTGCCTACATACAAATATACAAACAGAAACAACAACAGAAAGAGCAACCACAGCAAGCAAAAAAAAACTTTAGTATACGCAAGCCAAACATCAGCAACGCGAAATAAAAATAAATAAAATAATGTTTGCATATCAGCCAGCAGCACTGGGGGACATTTTATTGGCACAGAAATCGTTTGATGTGCTGCGCTTGCCGCTTGGGCGGGGAACGAGGGGAGCTGGCGGCGTCAACGGCGCTCGTCAATTTGCTGGTCCGCCGGTACCAGTTAAACCTGATTCCGATTACGTGTGGACGCTGTCGCCGCCGCCAGCATCGCGAATCTAACAATTCTTAAAACCCGAACCAAACCAAACCGAAAATGAAGGGAGAGCAAAATTCCAACGCTACCTTAATCACTCCAACAAGCCGCAGTCCGACAAATCGTTCCAACAGACCGGGAACCTCCACACACACATAAGTGATCAACTGATTTTTGCATGGGTTGCCGCAGTCGCCAAATGTATGATTGATGGATTCGATTCAGAAGAAAGAGTAAAGACACTGGCAGATCTTCCGCAAAAATAATTCGGATCGCAATGAACTAATTTTTAGAAACCGATTGTAGAATCTCATGATTATGTGCGTTCGTGTATGTGTAGGTTCGATAGAGAGCAAGAGCAAAAGGAGCACCACCACGACGACGACACACTGAATGGAACTGGCACGCAAACCAAAATTTTGTATGGGAGTGCGAGGCGAATGGACAATGAAGAACAGAGAGGCATCACGATCGCGGCAGCCGTTGTTACAATTCCTGGAATTATGTTCCTTGGCTCGATGTGGATGGAATAACATTATCGACTTGTTTAATGTGTTCGGCGCCACCATAAAAAACCAGTCACGTTGATCTGTCGACCGGACGAAGACAACGAGCACCGATCGGTGCTGATGCTGCGCCTGTTGCACAGGTAGGCGGCGGCGATGGTCCGCGCTGTCTTCGTGTGTCCAAAAGCTGGTTTGTATGTATATAAGAATGCCCACATGGGCATTCCTTTACCTTTATTTCTGTGGGGCTCACTTTTTTATTTAATGACAAGAATGGTATTTTGTATGTATGCGTGAATGTGTTTACTTACGAACATATTTTATGTGGAATCTGGGTTCCTGTAAGTTTGATGCAGATGATAGTACTGGCTAGCAGATTTAATCGAACGGAGATTGACATTAAATGCTTTCGGATCTCGTCAACTTTTATTAATAACTATTGGAAAGTAATTGCTAAATCTGCATTTTCGCTTGTCTAATATCCCATAAAAGTTTCTCAAATGAGATATAAGACAAATGTAATTGTCAATCTAAAAAGCACAAAAATGTATGAGAAGTTGCATGTGAATTAGACTATCTGAGTTGCCTAATGAGTTTTTTGACACCCACCTCACAGTTAACTGAGGTATTTTTTGCCGACCTCATATGTGGTCTCGACAAGTGAAAATACAGCCTCTATGAAGATATGAAGGTATAGCTTTCCGGCTGAGTCATTCGTTAATTTGCTTGGACACGAGTAGCTAGTACTATGTGGATTCAAAAAAATTAACAACATTAAAACAGTGTTTCAAATTCTTAACTCCTAGATTTCGATCAAACTTTTATCAAACTAATTTGATCATACAATGGAACCCAACTTGATACCTCAACAATTTTAGAATCGACTTTTCGCTTTGATTTGAATTTTTCGATTTGATTCGATTTTTTTAAGTAGATACGCTTCCTGTTTCTATGCAGTGAACAACTTGTGAATCACAAGTAAGAATGCCCGACTATAACAAAATCTGTGTACCTCTTAAAGTTTGGAAGTGCTGACCATCGCTGCTTCAGCCGTTGCTGCCCGGCAATCGATCACCCGATCTTGATATTTTAATATTTACACTTTGACTTCACTATTTTCACCATTGATTTAGCTTTAAATATGATATTCGTATATCTAATGAGTGTACACTTTAATTATAGTATTGGAAATAGTTAAATTTAACATTTTTCAATGTTAAGAATTTATTTTTTAATTTGCCCAGCCTATATATACTCAACATTCTTTGTAGTGGAATCCAAGAGTAGAATTCTGTTAGATTTGGTTCTGAAAAACTGCGAGTTATATTAATTTGTATAAAGATTTAATATATCGAGCAATTTGCAAAAATACGACCGCTTGTAATTCTCAAGTTGGAATTCCCTGAAGTGGGAATATAAAACGGGTAGCTGAAAAGTTCTGGTTTAATATGTTTTTAGTCAATCCCAAATGCTTTTTAATTAATTTAAATACAAAAGTGGCATAGTAAAATCAAATATGATTGTGCTAGGTTTATTATTATGCGATTTAACCCTGAGTATACGGAACGGCTTTTATCTTTAAAATTTTTGGAGATAGACGTTTTTCACAAATTGCGGGGCGGGAGTGGGCGTTAGTTGAAAATAAACTGGATCGATCTGCCTACACGTATAAGAAGTTTTTGTCCCATAAATAGCAAACCTCGATCTAACATCTGTGCGTTTATACGGACAGACAGACGGACATGGCTATATCGACTCGGCTGTTGATGCCGATCACGATATCAATACATATACTTTATGTGGTCGGAGATGCTTCCTTCTGCCTGTTACATACTTTTGCACAAACTTAATATACTCCTTGTACCTTTGGTACAGAGTATAAAAAAGGTTAATCCATAAATTTAAAAGTGGAGTTTGTTAGAAAAATTTCAGAAAGCTCTTAAATATTCAAGACATTTCTTAAAGTTTCTAGAAATTCAGGGAAGTATAGAATGTAATAGAGCTAGCTATGCAGCTGTTGAAACACAGACATCATATGATGCTTGGATGAAAATCATGCTAACGTAATGCAATATCAATGTCGACCAATTACTGGAGCACCAACAAATAAAAAGTATTCTCCATGAGATTTTCAGCGTACCAGATTCTGATTAGAAATAGTCAAAATAAATGCATTCTGAAATGTCGTAAACTTTTTCATCAATTTATTGTAGACATGTATGAAAAAATTGAGAGTGAGCGGCTTCTTATCATCCGCTTACATCAAATGAAATTTCGGGTTGACGAATACATCTTCGAGATGCTGTTGAGATGGATGAAAAATTCCCCAGGAGTGAGTAGGGTATTAGTGCAGAGTTGAATATTTGACTGGTTCAGAACCGGTTCATCAGTGGTTTAGAGCCATATCTCAGAAGTAATTTAAGCTATGAGCTAAAACCGGTTCTGAACCAGTAAAATATCCAACTCTGAACAGAAGTTTCCTCTGAACCAGTACTATATCCAACTTAAAGTTTTCATCCTACAGTCCAAAGGTCTGGTTCATAGCTTAAAAGCTTTCAAGGAAATGGCACTGAACTAAGCCGGTGCACAGGCAACATAATGAACATAATGTGAAAATTTAGTGAAGATCGGTTCAGGGGTTTAGACGCCTTTATGGAACCAACACAAACATTCAAACACAAATATTCATACATTCACTACATGTATGTTTTGATAAAAGTATTTAAATTAAATGAAGAGGACTCCAGATAGCCCGAAAAACTTTGATTTATTAAATTTTGTAAATTATTTTGGTTTTTACAGTGGCTCTGCTCCCAGTGAGTCCGAACATTTTTTATTTCTTTAATTAATTATCTAAGGCAGGTTAGGGGTGTTGTACAAGCGAGATGTCTCTGCGGACCTGGACCTGGAATCGGACCTAGACCTGGAGTCGGACCTAGAACTGGACCTGAAATTGGAGCAGGAATACACCTTGCGCCTTCTGCGCAAGAGGAAGCAAATAGACTTTCAGGAGTTCAAGACATCGGAGATGGACGAGCATAATTATGAACATTATGCAAGGATTATATGTGTGGAATTCATCCTCAATCTGGCATACCCTCTTCCACGACAAAGGGACGACTTTGATGACAGTGCCATTACAAAAACAAAGGAAAGTATATGAAACCAGGATATACAACAGAAGTTCTTGGGTTCTTATCCCTCAGACACATCCGATCACTAGAGAAATAAACAAACGAATATTCACCAGAAATATTAAGTCTATTAAGCATTAATGATATATTTTATATTGACAACCTTTTAAATGAAAATTAACTATCCCCAAGCTAGAACTAATCCTGTTCTATGTATAAAACAATGGGAGATATGACATTTTTTCAAATTTCTGGGGCGGAAGGGAGTCTGGCAAAAATAGAAAATAAACTTGATCCATCTGGCTGTGTAAGGAGCGTACATTAGTCCCATACATTTCAAACCTATATCTCTTACCATCTGTGAGATCTGTTTATTCATACGGTCGGACAGATGGATATGGCTACATCGATACGGCTGCCGATGGTGATCAAGAATCATTACACTTTTTAACAGGGGTGCCCAACAACTTCTTATGAGTGCGTTTTTACCCACACAAACGAAAAACCAAAATCAGAAACAACAACTTCCACAGGAAAACGAAATAGAAAACCGCTTACTGCCGGTTGTGTGTGTGTGCTTGTGGCTGTCTGCCTGTATTGTTGTTGCCTTTAATTCCGTGGGAGCATAGGTGACAGCCAGCCTATGCCTATGCTTATGCGTTAGCCCTATGCGCATGGCTGACGCGTTCTCGCATTACAACAACAATGGCGCATGAATCGTATAAAGCTTGGACATCGCTCCTTTATAGGGTCGGAGATGCTTCCTTCTGGCTGCAGAAGTATGTCTGCACAAACAGAAAAATGTTGTTCTTAGCAACTAATAATGTTTTTTTTTTTTTTTTGAACGGGAATTATTTGTGACGCACCGATTTTTGTAAATATAATCGCTAACCTCTCTGGGTGGCTTCGCATTGTCCCGATATACATACCTAATCGACGATGCAACTATCTACATACATATATGTTATGTTTATAGTCCATGCATATGTATGTAGATATTGTAAAAGTCTTGCAGCTTGTACATGTATGCAATAACTATGTGAGTGCACTGTTTATGCGCGCTAAAAATAACAACAACAAATCGAAAGAAAAAAACACTAGTGCGATGCGCCAACTAGCTGGTGGCGACGGAATCAACGCACAGAACAAGTAACGGCCGCAGTTTGCGTTGGCGACGACGAATGATTATTTCCTGGCGCCAGTTTCTAAATTTACGCAAATTATTTTTAAAAGAATTTAGTCGCCGTCATGTCGGCCGACCGCTTGCGTGGCGCTTTGCCCGCCACTTGCACGCACCTTCTCCTACATCGTCTAGGTGTACCCACAATACATATCAATACATGCATGCATATTTGTGATAGAGCTGTGCGGAAAAAGATTCGTTCCTAAATGTGTGAAGCCAAGGAAAGGAACTTTTAAGTCAAATTCACAACGAGAGGAATTGTACACTTTTCCCTCGACTCCCCACCAAACCGTTCCATGATTCCCCTATGGTAGAAATGTTCTCGTCTGTGGGCATTGCATAGTTGATATTCATATCGTTACAGTACACAGAAATAAAAGATGCATTTGGAATGAATATTGATCAACAACCGAGTCGATATTGCCATATCCGTCTGACTGTATAAAAGCTTCGATCGCAGAGACTAACTATCAGATATAAAATTTTTGCATGAAGGTAGGTGCGGTGGCTTACGCGGACGATACTGCCATTTGCAAATATGGAATATTTCCACAGACGCTGTGTGAGCTCATGCAGAACGCACTGACTACACTCGCCGATCCTGTCCCCCCCAAGATATTCGGGATTAAATCAATCCGAAACGATGTCAAAGTCGGTCAATCACGGATTTTCTCGTTCCAGGTAAGAACAGGAATGACCTGATCTCGTTTTTTTTTTAATCCGGGATTCTTGCCTTTATCCCACATGGAACCGGCTTGGTGCAAGTTCGCCCAAGAATAAATTGAGCTCTATATTCAAACTACACTCAATCTGAAAAAGGATTGCTTAAAAAATGACCGAGATTGACTTACGCCAGAATTTCGAACTTGCTTATATCTGGAAATGGGGTTGGTGCTACTTTGCTCGAGATTAAATTGCGCTCGCTTATCGAACTGCACTCATTCCGAAAAAGGATTGCTTTATAAATTAGCGAGGTCGACTTTATTTCTTTATTGAAACTTTATATTAAAATGAGCCTCCCATTAGAGCCTCATGCGACTTATTTAACGACCTTTATGAGTTTCAAGCCAGCAAGTTCTTGCCGTCTCTAGGTCATGAATTGTTTGCATATCACCGGTTCTATTTTTAAAAGATTTTAGGTTCCTCCAAATGCCAGCATTGCTATGACTGTTTGGGAATTGTAAGGCATCATGGTAGCAAAAATCGACGCATACCCATTTAGCCACATAGTATTGGTTTTCATGCTCTCAGTTTCTTTCTTGTGTCCGCCAGCGTTCCCCAGCCATGCTCCGGGGCACCGAACATTTTTGGCAATTCACGCCGAACGGTTGCCGAAGTAATGCATCAGTGAGAGTCAGTGCATGCGCGCGTGCGTTTGGGTGCATGCATGAGTGTGTGTGAATATATTCGGCCAAAAATGAATGAATCAAATTTAACCCAAGGGTACAGGGTATTTTGTAGTCGGGACACACGACTAAAGCGCTCTTATTTGTTTAAAATTATTATATCCGTTTTTCATATCCTTTGGAGAATTTGCAGCTCCCCTGGTTAACAAATTGATATCCATTTAAAAAAACGGTTCTCGGTTTAATACAACATCATAGATCATTTCGAATTTTGTATTGAACATTATTCTGAGTTAGCCATAAGTTTAAACAAAGGAATTAAATTCTGCCTGATATAGTTAAGCTAACCTGACATATTTAGTATTTTCCGTAAAAAGACAGTTAACTTCGACTCGGCCGAAGTTTGTATACCCTTGCAGAATGTTTTTCTCACCAATTTGATATATGTCCGATTTCGACCAAACTTGGTGGAATCATGGGAAAGCATAGCGAACTACGAAATACAAAGTTTTCTCAACAAATTTTTCTCATTAAAACTAATTTTCGACCGATCATTACTATGGCAGCTATATGCTATAGTCCTCCAAACCGGCCGGTTCTGATACTTGTGCATTCGTACTACAAAACATCGTGCAAAGTTTCGTGATTATTGCTTTCAAGCTGACGGAGGAAATCGCATAGAAACAGACGGACGAACGAACAGACGGACATGGGTAAATGGACTCAGCTGATCAAGAATATATATACTTTACGTGGTCGGAGATGCTTCCTTCTATGCGTTACAAACATCTGAACAATTTTAATATATCCTCTGAAAGGGTTTAATAAAAAGGGTTGGTTCAGTCTACGAGCAGACCCGTTGTCAGAGCCGGTGTTGAAAGTTATTTTGTACAAAAAATAACATATTTTTTTAGCCGATATGGGAATATTTAAGTTTTCAAAAAATGCGAGGTAAACCAAGACCGTAACTACCGAGCGTATTTTATTTAATTACAAGTTTTCGTTGTCGATATAAATCCGCTGTTTCGAGTATTTAATGGTTATGTCAACCACTGGCTTTTGTGTCTTTGAAGACATCATCGACCTACCTGTATCGATGAGTTGAGTTATACGGCACCAGTGCAGCGGATTGCAACACGCGTAGACGCAGTCGCGTGCATTTGGACAAAGGGGCAGACGCTTCAGTTCGCCACCATCCCTGAGGTCGAACCAGAAGAATAGCCGGCACGCAGTCACATACTGTTCCTCGTAGGCGGGAGGAGTGCATTTGATCAGAATGCACTGCAAGGCACTTGGCGTGGCGGAAAAGACGGGGCTGGATGTCGGTGTGTTTGATTTCGTTAGCGGACCTACACGGCTTTTTACTGCACGCAGTAGATCGGCCATCTGCTTGTTTTTGAGCTGCTTTATCAGGACATCGAAGTCTTTGCGGGTGCGAATCGCCGAAGATGAAACAGCTGCTTTCGCGACTGCTGCTCCATTTGTTGGCCAGGATATGTTTTGGGGAGAATGCATGGGGCTGGTGAAAGGTATCACGGGCTGAGGGCTCTCGGAACTCGAACCGCTGCTGGACTCGGTGCCATGACCGCCCCCACAGCAGTTCCGAAACATGTTTGCCGCAGTTGTTGCCAAAGTTGCAGCTCTCACAGCTGGGAAGGATCGGGGCGTGGTTGAGTCTGCTTGGCGGCTGTTGAGACAAAGCGGTGACTGCCACAGCCGTTGTCCGCTTTTGTCGATCGACATGACGTCGCCAGAGCTTTCGCAGCTGCATCCACCTTTGGTATAATAATTGTCCGCTTGCGGTATGCAATTGCGGTCCGAATCTTCTGTGGTTAGGGATGCCAAATAAAAATCCGTCCTTGCTTGCTTTTCCACATCCAGTCGTCGAACCAGTTGATGTTTCTGATGGTGTCGGTGGCTGGTATTCTGACAGTAGGAGCCAGAGCAGTCTATGCAGTTGTATGGTGGCGGGGGGGTTTGGCTCTGAATTTGACGCATCGCAACAGACTCGTCCTCGCAGGTGCGACTGCTGCCAAAAGATACGCGCTGCGTCGTCTGAGGGTGGAGTCGATGTAGAGGGGGCGGCGGCTGTTGTGGCTGTGTGGGTATCGCTACCCCATCGGACGTCGCCGGATTGTTTCTTGACGCATAACGCCATAATTCTTTTTTTATTTTTTCGTTTGGGAATATCATGGAGGGACATACAAGTTTTTGGTAACATCGATCTTATCGCATGGGCATTTTTTGAGTTGACCAACTAATTTCGCAGACTCGATGGGGCCGGCTAGTCACGGAAGTCGGTCGGGCGATGAGTGGTGGGCGGGGAGGACTAGGTGGGTTCGAAGCTGGGATTGCTGCACACCGACTCGCCAAATTTAACTTGGAAGTTTTACGATTTCGCGAACCTGTCGTTTTATTTGCTTTATATCACACGGATTCTTTGATATGCTTAGGTGTGTTTCGTTTGCATTAATATGTGCACTCTGCAAGAGAAAGAAAGTATGCTTATAAGTCAATAGTCGCATGGCTATGTATCTATATATATATGTCAACATATGTATGTATGTACTCGTGTATATGCTTAGTAAAATTCCAACGCACCGCATAAAACCCGAAACAAGGCGTATAAGCAATGTACTGATCGCGGAGGCTGGCGCCGATGCCGATGCGGATGCCGATGCATTTCAATTTCAATCGCGCTGCTGCACAGCAGCATCAGCAGCTGTCGAGAGAGTGTACAGCTACAAATTAACAACCCAAATGAGTACTTGTGTGTGTGTGCGTGCTCATGTGGGAGAGGGGGGCACTTAAACAAGCCCCTGCGAACATTTCCATTTTGTTGCTGCTTGGCTGACTCGCTGGCATTTCTTGTGCTCCTTATCGACGACAACAGTGGCGCCGCCGACGTGACGGCAACTCGCAAACAACGCAGAGATATAGGCACTCAATACACACAAACAGGCACTAACGTTTACAGAATTTATGCATGTATGTATGCTTGTACAGGGTCCACAAAAAGTATTCGCCGAAAAGTCGTATATTCTCAATTCCACTTCCAGAATGTATTTTATAAAGTGTAATCAATTCGAGTTCTGATAAATGTACAGCGAAGAGTTTTGCGGATTCAAACTTTTGCCTTCTATATAGTGAAATTGCTAATACTTACATACATATACAACTACTCAACTAAATCAATTTTTGACCATTTTAGATTTTTTGCTAGGCTAGCAAAAGAGCACGAAAATTACAAGTTTCAGGGTTGATTTTGAAAACTGAATAAGTTGAGTAGTGAGTAGTGTTATAAAAATAAGTATTTAATACTTGTAGCACTGAGATGAAAATAAACCAAATTCCAAATAGATCATTTCATTTAATATTATCTTTTGTGTTCCACCCTTTATCGCCGGGTTCGCCAAGAGAAGAGGATATGGAGAGAAAAATTGTTAATCCAATTGCTAACGAATTTATTTATTAATCAATTATAATTAAAGAGATTGGCAAGAAATCAAATTTAATGTACAATTTGATAAGGTTTTGCCAGAGCGATCTCGATCTGCATGCATTGAGTGATGTTAAGCGATAGTCGCCAACTTCAAATTTTACTAAAATTTATAGTTGATAAAGGAAGGCGCGGTGGTTAGAGGGAAACAAAAAGAACTCAAAGAGCAGAACTGAACTCGACAAGCTGTCTTAATTCTAAGTTTTATTGCCTAATGATGTTTACGACTGACCTATTGAAAGTGAGTGAGACATGCTTCCTGCTAGCTATCGGATCGTATAAACATTAGTGAGTTTCCAAAAGTGTACGGATGTCTGGGAACCACTTAATGCACTGCAGACACTAATACCCTTAAAAAAAATCATATGTGTCAACAACAACCAATCAAAACAAGTAAGGGTGCTGCAGTCGAGTGCCCCGACTACAAAAAAGCCTCATTTATTTTTTTAAAGAATGAATACACACACACACTCACGCATTTCCTTAACCTAAATTATAGATTCGTTCGTAATTGAATATATAAAAATTTGTTTTTTTGAATTTGAATGTAACCGGTTTTTATAACAGCTATTAAAGGGTCATTCTGAAAGAAGGCAACATTATTTGGTGCTATTAGCGGTTTTAGAAGTAACTGACGATGCGGTACCCCCCTGCTTCCACAAGTTCATATGATTTGAATTTTCCAAATCTGAAACAAAATGGATCTGCCCACGGTATATACCCACCTTCATGCAAAAATTTGTGGCTCTATCTCTTAAAGTCTCTGAAATCGATGCGTTCATACAGACAGACGGACATGGCTACACCGACTCGGCTGTTCATGCTGATCAAGAACATATATACCTTATGGGGTCGGAAATGTTTCCTTCTTCCTGTTACATGCATTCGCACAACTTCATCATACCCGTTACTAGTAGAGTAAAAAGGGTATACTAAAGTCGTGCAAATGTATGTATATATATATATTCTTCATCAGCATCAACAGCCGAGTCGATATAGCCATGTCCGTCTGTATGAACACCCAGATCTCAGAGACTAGAAGAGCTAGAGCAACCAATTTTTAGATGTAAGCTAGTATTGTCTGCAGAATGTTGGCCACTCCCCCTGTGCTTGTGGCCAATATGTACAATCTCACAAATTTTCATAAAGATCGGATAATAATTGGCAGAGTTAAAAAAACGTTGTATGCTTATCTGAGCCGCATGAGGTTATTAAACTTATTAACTCAAGGCAATTAGTGGCCTTGAGTAACGGGTATTTCGAAGTCAGGCAGGGCCGACTTTAACTTACACTCTCGTTTTTAATGGGAACGGGGTTACAAAACATATAGAAACTAAAGATAATTTTTATTTTGACACGCAGCTGTATTAATGTTGTCGCCGATTTCAAAAAATTGTCTTTGCTTACAAATGTGACACCCAAAGGGTGATTTTTTAGAAACTTTCTTTTTGGCAACACGGATTTTGAAAGCTCAGCTGACTTCGTGTCATATGCAACTTTCAAACATGTTCTGGTTCGTCTATAATTTAACCATGAATCGACTTACAAGCGAACAACGCTTGCAGATTATTGAATTTTATTATCAAAAATGTATGCTCAATTAGGAAAGTGCATCGTGCACCTCTTCCATTTTATGGTCACTTTGGGCGACATTCTGAGGCGGCTATTCGAAATCTTGTGACTCAATCTAGCACCAAATCTACATTAAGGGACATTTAACCACCAACACGCATACGAAAAGTGCGGACAGAGAAAAATATCGCGGCTTGATCCGCCGTGAATGGGACAAAAACTTTGGATACTTGTAGGCAGATCAAGTTTATTTTCAATTTTGGCCTCTCTCCTTTCGCCACCGCAATTTAGAAAAAACGTCATATCTCCCACAGTTTTTACTATGGACGGTTCGTACCTTCTAGACATATTAGCTAATCAACATTAGTTTTCGATACGACAAAGGAATAGGAAAATACTGTTAGATACTGCTGCGCATTTAACATTTAACCACCAACACGCATACGAAAAGTGCGGACAGAGAAAAATATCGCGGCTTGATCCGCCGTGAATGGGACAAAAACTTTGGATACTTGTAGGCAGATCAAGTTAATTTTCAATTTTGGCCTCTCTCCTTTCGCCACCGCAATTTAGAAAAAACGTCACATCTCCCACAGTTTTTACTATGGACGGTTCGTACCTTCTAGACATATTAGCTAATCAACATTAGTTTTCGATACGACAAAGGAATAGGAAAATACTGTTAGATACTGCTGCGCAGTAGCAGCGCTGCCTTCGGCTGCTACTGCAGCATCAAAATTTAGGCTGAGAAAAATAAAATCGTTGGTACAGATGTTATAGTCAGACTTGACCGACTATATTTCTTGTTTTTATACCCTTGCAAAGGGTATTATAATTTTGCCCAGAAGTTTGCAACTCATAGAAATATTCATTTCCGACCCTATAAACTATACATATTCCTGATCAGGGTGACGAGCTGAGTCGATTGAGCTTTGACCGTCCGTCTGTCCGTCCGTCTGTCTGTCTGTTTCTACGAGAACTAGTCTCTCAGTTTTGAAGCTTTCGAGCCGAAAATTTGCACAGTCTTCTTTTTGCTGCACACTACTAATATGTCGGAGTCGACCGGAACGGATGACTATATCCCATGGCTCCCATAGGAATAATCGGTCGAAAAAATAGTTTTAGTGAGAATAACTTTTTTCTTTTCAATGGAAACGTCTCCAAACTTAGTAATCGTAGGTTTACTATGTTTTTTATAATTCTAACAAGTTTTATTAAAATCTGACAACTATATGGTAGCTAGCCATACAAAAGATAGGTCTGAAAACAGTTTTAGTTAGAAAAACTTTTTTGTCTTTAATAGTAGCATTTTGTTTTCATTTTTGTATTTGTTTGTTTCACGCGCATTCACATAATTTTACAAATTTTTGGCCAAATCGGATGACTATATCGTATAGCTCCCATACGAACGATCGGTCGGAAAATCGGAAAAAGAGAATTTTTTGAAAATATTTAAGCAAGCACTTGCAAGGGTATAAAATCTTCGGCACAGACGAAGTTAGCTTAGCTTTCTCGTTTTTTTCTCGATAGTAGACAAATTTTTTATTTGTCATAAGCAAAACATGAAAGAAAATGCAGACACAGAAATTGGAACGCACAGAGTAAGACTGTCATGCTGATTAATATGCAATAGTTTAATTCTTTATTATTGAGGTATTTAGCAGATTCATTTTCCCAAGGTACTGACCTGGCTGCTAAGTTCTTCATCTAATCTTGTTCCCGAACGTGAAAGACTTCAGTTATATTTATTATATTTGACTGATATCGCCAAGTCCGTCTGACTTCTTAGGCACATGTGCTTATATAGAAACTAAAGACTACGTGTGCTTATGAACCAGCACATCCAACCGCTATATTAGTGGTCTATATGAAATAACTAAAAACCACTGGGCTGATCGTAGTAAAGATTTATCTATTGATAAATCTTCGCGATCTTTCGCGTCTGCATATTAAAGGTGTATCATATATATCATTTCCCATAACATTAAAATATCTATAAAAGTAATCAACTAGTTCATAAACAGTGCGCCCAAAACAGTGTGACCTTGCACCCTTTAGGCCTTCATTTGAGTTTCTGCTCACCCTGCTTAAGTTGTTGGCTGTGTATTATTTTTATACCCTTGAGGGTATATTGAAATTGTCCAGATGTTTGTAACGCATCGAAGGAAGCATTTCCGACCACATAAAGTATATATATTCTTGATCAGCATGACGAGCTGAGTCGATATAGCCATGTCCGTCTGTCCGTCCGTCCGTCTGTCCGTCTGTTTCTATGATATCTCCTCCGTCAGTTTTAAAGCTATCGCCACTAAACTTTGGACGAAGTCTTCTGGTCCAAATACGCTGCACATTTGTCGGAACTGGCCGGATCGGATGACTATATCATATAGCTGCCATAGGAACGATCGGTCGAAAAACTAGTTCTAGTGAAAAAACTTTTTTGTTTTTAATGCAATCGTCTCCAAACTCCGCATTTACTAATTTTTAAAGCTTTTCCAGAATTCTGCAAAATTTGGTTGAAATCGGACATCTATATAGTATAGCTGTCAAACAAAAGTAGAGTCAGAAAAGTAGTCTAATTGGGAAAACCTTGTTTTTTTTCAGTGGATATGTCTTTCAAATTAGTTAGAAAACGTGCTGCAAGGGTATACAAACTTCGGCTGAGCCGAAGTTAACTTTCCTCTATTTTTTTGTTTGAATGTACAATTGTACCTAAATTTACCGACTTACATAAATCATAAACTGCCTGTCATTTATATCAGCGGTGGGCATGCAATTTGAGTTTAGAACTAGGCCAACAACAACCGAAAAACAACCCTTCTTAGAGAGGCACGAGTCACCGAGCAAGAATCACACTGCATATATTTGTTTTTGGAAACATCATGATCGCGCACACTTCACCTGAGTGCACCGACAAACAATGCATTTGCTTGCTTCCAAGCTAGACAGGAGTGTGCGGCTGACGCCAAGAAGCGAATTTTGTATGCGTCTGAATCGGCGCCAGTTTCCGCAATGTTACTCTCGGAACCATGGGAGAAAGGGAGTGCCCACTGCTGATTGAAATCGGTAATTTATTTAAGTATCCAGGAATACTTTAAATTTGTAATTTATGCACGTTTAATTTAGACTGCAGCCCAGCTCGCTAATTCACTCAAAATATATTAAAAAATCATTACCTGCTTCGCGTCCAGGCTCATTAACGATAGACTGGGTAACACCTAATTGGGATATCGTCGATTGCAGTGCCCTAGGAAACGCTGGGGTACCCCTAGAACGGAAATTTTTTGTAACTTACAGCATGACGAATACTTTTTTCGACCGCTGTAGCTGCTTGCGTGCTTCAGTCGCGAACAGAGAGAGGCAGGGCAGCAGCACGACGAGACGACTCAGGCAAAACAGGCGCCAGTGGGCGCCACTGACGTAATAAAAGAAATAATAGTAACGATGTCGGCGTCGTCGTCGTCGTCGCAATGGCGCCACCAATATAAACTTATATCAGACAGACACGAACAGGGGCAGCGCCAGCAACAACAACACAAGCCAGACGATGCGATAGACCGTCGGTTTGTCAGCCGGTTTGGCTTTGGCAAGTTGAAGAATCAACAATTTAAGGTTGAGGTGAATATACATACATACACATGCACATACTACATAAAAGAATCTGCTCAGACTTTTGAGTCTCTGAAACGTCTCTTAAGTAAATGTGTGGTAAGAAGACTGAGAGAGCGCCGACGGTCGACCGTTTTTTGTGCTTATGCACGAGGGGGAGCTTGTACATATGTATGTATTTATACAATCATATATTTTTAAATTCTTCTAAGAAATAATCGGAAAAAAGTTGGGGCTTGTGCAGAAACTTGCGATGGAATGCACCAGCTAGGAAGTTATTTAGGTATTTGAATCTTGGCTTCGTACATGCATATATATGTTTGTATGTATTTACATAAAAATATACAAATAAGAACGTATGCACCAAGCGAGACATCGAAAACAGATATTTGCACTTCAAGAACATTTTGCAAAGAGAGCAGTGTGTCTGTGAGAGGCTTACACACTAATACGAATGCGGACATACATACATAAATTCATTTGTATGAATCGTATAATCGATGGCGCCACTCACACATACTCCAAAGATACAATGGCGCCGGCAAAGAAGAAGAGGTACCCACACAATTGCTGTGTGCGCTCATGGTATGCAGTTTGGGAAGGTATTGGAAAGCAAGTGTACTGGCAATTGTCATCATCATGATCGGAAATTGCTCGTGTCGGCATAAAAAACCCACTCGAGTTTGATTAGCGCCAGGTGCTAAGTAGAGAGATGTTGACACATACAAATGTATGTACATAATCGTGATGTGTTCTGAAAAGTATTATTCATTGTAATTGATCGTACATACAAATATGTTTATGAAACTTAATCATTTTTGTAGAAAGCTATGTATCCAAACATGCAAATGTGTTATGTCTTTAATTTCTTTTTATACTTAGGGTCTTCATGTGCTTTTCAGGGCAAAGAATACTGAAAGCCCCGAACGTGCCAGTTTAACAGCCTTAGTTTTCAATAGGATTGTCCCTTTTTTGGGAATGCAAATACTTAATTGAGATAGCCCTACAAATGTGTGTAACCCTGTCACGACAGTTGAAGACTGAATTTAATGTCCTAAAGGATTACTTGAGAGCCACGTTAGCATGAAGACCCTAAGTGTTTCCCAGAGTCAAATCTGCGGCCTCTTAGGTTTCTGTTTTTGCAAATCCATGTGATACTGAATACTGAAATGGCTTTGCAGTACAAATAAAAATAAAAAAAATCTGTTTATTTACTTTACTTATTACCTAGCTTAAATAAATTATTGGCAATCTTAACTTTTTTAAAGCAGGTTTGAGTTTTTTTGGGTCCCTCAAGCCGGACCAGACTGTAAAATCGGTGTTGAAGTCAGAATTAAAATGAATCCCCGACTTGTATGAACAATACATTTTATAAGTTTGAATTAGAAATGATACCAATTTGGATTCGTGTTCAAAATTGTTTGATTTTAAAGTCTTGATTTTGTTACTTTGCAACATTAAACACTTACAAAAGAAGTATTGAGATAAATGACCTACAGTTTAGTGCTGATCTAACTGATCTTAAGAATTTTTGATATCATCTGACATCAAGGCGACTGCTGCGTATACAAAGGATAAGTCCCGTCACGACCAAAAGAATATTTTGCCTAATCTTTTCTTCCCAACTTTCAAAAGGACGAATCTCAACCTGGAAAATACTTGGATTTTGGGGCGGGTCAATTTTCAAACTTGGTCTTGTATCCAGAAATATACTGTTTTTAGTTGTAAATTGAGAATCGAATAGTTCCAGAGTTATGGACTCAAAAGAATCACAAATCAGAAGAAAAAATTCCTTCCCGGCAATAAATTTTCGCGATTTGGACACCAAAAAAGATTAAAATAATTTTTAAGTTTTAGTAATTTAAAATATGGGTTCGGAAGTAAGTTTTGTGATTTTTTTTAAATATTTTTATTGGCAATGGCTTTGGATAGCAAGCCATTTAAAATAATTTAAATAACACAATTTTCAAATTAAGCATATTTCGACAAAATGCTGAAGTACGTCTACACTATTTTGGAATTGAGAATACGAAAAACCAAATTTACCAATTGTTTTGGTTTTGGTTTGAACCATGGTTCTAATAAAACCCAGGAACTACAAAAATCCAGAGTCCAGTACTCTACTACTACAGACTTTTAGGTAAAATTCCCTTTCGTAGAAAAATATTATCAATTTGATGTTGCGCATGCTTTTAAGAAATAAATTAAATGCTCGGAATGTCGCGAATCTCAAATGACAGAGGCTAATATTATATTATTTTTATTTATAAGTAATTCTAAACGATTTTTTTTACACTTTCTTCCGCATTTTACGAAACAGTCGCTCAAGACCAATCAGGTAACAGATGAAGTTGATAAGCAGAAATTAAGTTTTAGGTTCGGAAGAGGTTCTGGATTAGAGTTTATTTCTAAAGAGGTTCAGTTCAACGTTCGGTTTAAAACCGGCTTGCAGCCCTGAAATAAATACTAATACATATATTGAATATAAATTATTCATTAAATATGTCGAAATAGATTCGAAATCAGAATGTAGTTCAATCCAAAATAAATTCCCTGTTACTCGATATTGAGTTAAGAATTAGGGTTCTCTGCGGACCGTTTTCTTTTCATGGCATATACACGGAAACATACTAACGCGTTCGCTAAAATTGCAATACGTGTGTGTTCGTGCTTATCTAGCCCAGTGGTAGTAAACTAAATTGCTAAGTTTGCTATCAGTCGAAAAGATAATAAATAAATACAAGTTGATTCACAAGAGAAAAGTAAAAATAGAGGAAAACTGACTTCGGCTCCACCGATGCTTATAAACCCTTGCAGATTGTATAACATTCATAACAACAATTTAACATTTGGTTTGAACAGTGCTAAATCATTAGATGGATATCCCCACTAGCGTGACATTTGTTGATTTCATCTGGGAGTCTAGTTTTGTAATCATCTTTTTTGATTGAATTGTACTCCTGTTGTCCACTGCCCGCATTATTAAATTTCTATTTTCTTAAAGGTCCTTTACTGATGTTCGATCCAACTGATTGCATCGCTTTGGTACGACTCAAACATCTGGGAAGCTTTCATTAAAATCGTGATATAAAAAATTGGATGATTTATTTCTATATGTTGTCAAAATGTAAGCTGATGTAGGCTACCGAAAGCGATGCTGGTCCGATTTATTGGAACTGCTTATAACTCGACTTTCGATCACCTATTCGTTACCACACTTGTTGGATCAATAAAAACTGATTAACATATGTATCTACAAAATTGTGGAGGATGTGTGGTTTTTATAAATAATTAAAAAAAACCTATTATATATAAATATAAGAAGTCTACATTCGAAGATTGGGTTAATACTTATAAACGGACGGTCAGGCATTAATTTTGGGCCGTTGCATGCCATGTTGTTTAAGGAACGCGAATAATTCTAGATATAATATAGGATTGAAAGTGATCCCATCTTATTCGAACGGTCGTTGATCGGGTGGGTTTATCGAATATAATTTTAATGAAAAACAACTTTAGCATACACTCAAGTACATACTATGAATATGCGATTGGTTTGACATTAGCCATATGTACAGGTACTTACTGTTGGTTATTGAATTCATTTACTGTTGCTGTAGCAGCCATTCCTTATTCAGTGATGTTGATGATAGATATGTAGGTATTATATGCATTTAATACATATATTTAATATTTACATTGCTTTATGTATTCCTGATATGTACGGAGAGTTCACTTGATATTTGTATTCACATTGCTACATTTATTTTATTTAGAATAAATTGAAATTACACAAGGCATCCACATTTGTAAGTATTATAAATATATATATATATAATATATATCTGTACGTATGTTTCCATTTGCACGTGCCGCCGCGGCTTGAATTTATTGAGAGATCGGTTTGTCGTTTTCATTTACTGGTTTGCGCACATACACACACGCACACATACAATGACTATCGTTATGAATGTATGAACGATACGAAAACGGTTTGGGCTCTGCCGAACTTCTATTCCAAGCCAAAAGGCTTGTCCAAGTTTCGCTGTCGTTGCCAAACAAACAATAACATTAACAATTTTGGATTGGTGCCGAAACTTAAATCGAATGGTTTGTATGATTTTTAATTGGCTTAATGCTGGCAGGCGCGTTGTGTACACCCATGTTTGTTAGTTACTGGTTCAATCTAATCGCCATCATAATGATTTTATAATTTACATAGAAAAATAGTTGCACACAAATTTATTTTGGACGCAATTTTCTTTTTTTTTTATATAAGTGTTCCTTACAGTCTGTTTAACTCTTGGCTTTTTAATCTTTCATGTAACGAGGTAGAGCTGTGAACTAAAATCTACAACTCGTATTATACACTATAAGGCAGAAAATGCTAAATTCGTGAATTTTAGCTTCAGCCATGACGTAAGAAGCCTTTTAATAAGCGGTAAAAACGATTTTCGCCATTCTCATGCGACCATTTAGGCCAATTGGATTCACAGTTATGGAACTTTCTTAAAATATTTATTCCATCCATGAAGTGCATTCTTTGGGATTTCAGTGGATCCCATTGTTGATCATCTTGAGCTTTCCCCACTCCTCGTCCCACTATTCAATCCAGTGTGCCCTTTATTTTTTTTTTCTTTACATTTGAATGTTTTCTTAGAAATAATTGACTGGATTTCAGTTGCATTGCTGAGAAATTTATATGATCAAAATTCTACAATAATTAGTTTTTAGGCAGTGTTCTGAATTTTGAAGATTAAGATTTACTGCATGGCGAATACATTTATTGACCGCTGTACGTATGTAAGTATATATATTTCTGAAAATTTAACGTAAGCAGTGAGCAATGGCATGTCTCTTCAGCTGCGTCGGCGGTAGGGTAAATTAGATGAGAGCAGGTAAAATGCGTGGAAACTAAGGAGTTATTGAAGTAATGTTAACAACAAAGCAACAAATCAGCAGTCAGCAACTGCTCTAGTGCGGTCACTGTCGGCGTGTGTATGTGTGTATGTTTGTATGCACGCTTATATACATATGTATGTATCTCTCCATCGGCTCATGATAACGATATGACGATTGAAACGTCGTTTTAAATTTATTAAATTAGTTTAGTTGGCTCTCTCACTTGGTCACTTTGATTCAATTCACAATTCGGCTTACACTTAGCGCTGGGGGCGAACACTGAATGGGTTTTTCTTACACATTTCACATTGCGCTCAACGCTTCTCTTTTCACTTGACGCGCCGCCTAACACCACACGGTATTCGAAATTTTGAATTCAAAATAAGGGCCAGAAAACGCTGAACACTCTATACAAAAGAACGAGTCGAATTCTTGCTTATGACATTAATTTATTGTTTACGTCCGCGATTAAAGCCAAGAACCGTATTATACAGCAAGCAACAAAAAAATACACGTCCGCTAACAACGACAGTTCCTTGCGATTTGCCAGTCACACATCGAGCGACTCGCTGAGCAGAGGCAGAGAAACCCGAGTCAATAAAGAGATACACTCGGGGGTGTTCTGTGGTGAGTTCAGCGCGCTCTATATCTCACTGCCCAAACACACAGATACATTCTCTGCACGCATACAGACATGGTAACATAACGCAATAAGTAAAACAAAATACGTAAGCGTAACAAAAAGTGGGTTTGCATGCAGTGTTGAATAACATCAAAAGGGAAATATTTCGGTCAAAATTTTTCGTTTTCTTAAGTAAGTGTTCCCATGTTGACCCATATTTCGAAATGTACGATTTTTGGAGCGTTTCGTAGACATGTGAATTGCAAGTTGACTATTTGGATTCGAATTTATTATGAGAATATGATTCTTCGAGTATATCTAGTATATTCAAGTTATAATGATGCTCACATTTGAACTTGGGCAAAGTTTGAAGCCAGTTTTCAAATAGGAAATATAAAATTGTTACACATTTTCAACCCACGCACTAAAATACAAATTATATACCCCTACGAAGACCATTAAATATAATTTTGCCATGAAGTTTGCAACGCATAGAAATATTCAAATTCAATCACACGTAAAATATCTTAGTCCGTCAGTCTGTCTGTTTTTACAGATGTTCTAGATGTGATTGTTCCACATTAATATCATGATGTGAAAATATTTCCCGTGCAAGTGTTTAAAATCGAATTTTGAAAAAAGAATACATAATTCTGTGGTAAAATCAAAACCACACAGAAAAAAAAAATCCGGATTCGGGATTGAAAACGGGGTGATCTCGGGGCATGCTTGCAGTGATCCTGTTTTTCGGGATCAAAAAAAAAAAAGTTTAAGTAAAATCAATGTTTTTCCGGGATCAGCTCAAGAATTTCGGAGATAATCCCGTTTCGGATTGATTTTTTTTTGAGTGCATGTTCTACCCGACTATAACATACTCTGTAACAACGAAATTATACGCTCAGCATAAATTTTGATGCTGCAGTAGCAGTTGAAAGCAGCGCTGCTACTGCGCCGCTGCAGCGAACAGTCTTTTGATCATAACTCGACTTGGGTGCTCTTATCAGCTCAACTGTTTCGCTTATAACTCCGGTGTTTTTTGTCCGATCTGAGTGTACTTTTCAGATATTGGGCCTAGCTTGATGTATACTAAACCACGAGGCTATAACTTGAAAATTGTGGATCTGACGGCTATTTAGGTCTAGGATTTCTAGAGGAGGTTTTTCTAGGTTTTTGGGGATAAAAGGGGGACGGGGTGGAATTTTTCAAATCTGAACTTGATCTGCCTACAGCATAAATCTACCTTCGTGCAAAAATTTGTGGCTCTATCTCTTATAATCTCTGAGATCGACGCGTTCATACAGACAGACAGACAATCTGAAATCAATCCTAAACGGGAACAGGGATCAATTCCGGAACATTATTAAAGCAATCCTGTTTTTTTGTGATTAAAAAAAAGGGTGAGGCAAATCAATCTTTTCTCGGATCGGCTCAAGAATATTCGCGATTACCCCGTTTTCAATCCAGTTTCGGGGATAACTGAGGACCATTCAATAAGTTAATGTACGCTTTAAAGAATGCTAGTTGAGTGATATCCGAAGCTGACCAAAGCTGATGGCGCATGTACTATGCCTTTACTGGCCTTTTTATTATATGGCAGCTTAGTATGTATTAATCCGATTTTAATGCAATTGGGCAAAATTGTCAGGAAGCAGATAATTGCTGTCTTATTTTCGGGGATTTGCCTATTTATAACGGGGTATATAGTACTGCTTTTGTCTCCTAGCGCATTGTCTGTGCTTGTTCTTCTGCTTTTTATTGGACCCTGTTCATGAAGTTGTGCGATTGTATGTAACAGGGAGATGGAAACATTTCCGACCCCTGTCATTTACTCCTGTCATAGCTCTTTAACGGACAACAAATTGGTCATCACGCCACCAAACAAATTGCACTCACTCTTGCCATTCCTCTTCAACGGACAATAAATCGGATGCAAAAAGCAAACCGCATCTACCTCTCTCATACCTCCTTAAACGGAAAGCAAACTTGCCACCATCCTGAAAAAGCAAACCGCACTCACTCTTGTCATACCTCCTTTGATGGATCAACTACCACGGCTACCCTCACACCAACTAAAAGTCTCATTATCTTAATTCACTTTCATCACTAAGGTGCTATAGGTCTATACGCGCTGTCGCCGCACACAACTCATGTAATTGCTCGCCACTGTAGCTCTGAGACCAGCCCCTCAAGATCTCGGTGCGCAAGCAATTATGGTCACTCCTGAAATCTGAGGTAACGCTCTGTATGGGCCTACCTGACAAGTCTGTCCGTCCGTTTCTCCACATTGATCTCAGAGACTATAAGAGATAGAGCCACAAATTTTTGCATGAAGGTAGATTTATGCCGTACGCAGATCAAGTTTGTTTTGAATTTGGAATATTCCCCCGTCCCCCATTTAACCCCAAAAAACCCTTAGATCCACGGTTTTCAAGTTAGAGCCTCGTGATTCAAGCAAGGCCCAATATCGGACAATAAACACCAGAGCCATAAGCGAAACAATTGACCGTATAGAAGATGCCGCCCCCCAGGGTGGCGTGTTAGTCACGGCTAGATCCGCTAAATAATGTAGCCTACTTTCAGGACGACACTTTAATATCAGTTAAAAAACCAGTTACATTCAAATTCAAAAACCAGTAAATGAAAACAAATGAAACCAATGAATTCGTAGTCGGAAAACTCGCTTGTTGCGCCCTTACTTGTTTGTAAATTCCGTGCTCCATATCGTTTTGGTGCCTTAATTCTGTGAAGAGGACATCATGTTTCAGAAACAACGAGATCCTCAAAGTAAGTGCAATCATTTTTTTGAACAGTACGTACACTTTTGTGCAGTTAATAAATTGATTGACACATAGAACATGCATCAGCTCAGGCTAGTACGCCAAAAAAGTTTTTAGGTCAAAATGTGACCCACAAATTTGTGTTGGTTGGTGCTCATTCAAGACAATGTAGAATGCTCGGATGTGGAGGAGGTACTAAAAACACTTGGGAAAGACAACTCAGATATGGAATACAGCGAACAGTTTTTTGATCATAACTCGACAACCGATCTTCACCATTCCTTTGGCGGATCGATAAGTAATCCTGGTTAATAAAAATGCCTAAGGGCCGTTTTCTAATCTTCTACATAGAGCTATCACATAAACCTACAAATACAAGAGAAAATCTAAGTTTATCTAACACATAGCAGCTATTTAGAAGAAGAGAAATCGGCCCTATAAGGTACGAACAATCTATCTTTAAAACCATGGGAGATATGACGTTTTTCCAAATAGTGGCCGCGGGAGGGGGCGTGGCCAAAATGGAAAATAAACTTGATCTGCCTGCAAGTATAAGAAGTCTTTGTTCAGTACACTTCAAACCTCCATCTCCTACCATCTCTGAGATCTGTGCGATCATACGGACAGACAGTCCGACGGGCATGGATATATCGACTCGGCTATTGATGCTGATCATGAATATAACAACTGCTGGGGGGGTGCCCTTATCAGCCCAATTGTTTCGCTTATAACTCCGGTGTTTTTTGTCTGATCTGATTGTACTTTTCAGAATAGATAGATATTCCGCCAAATTTGTGGCTCTATCTCTTATAGTCTCTGAGTTCCACGCTTTCATACAGACAGACAGACGGACGGGCAGACGGACAAACGGACAGACGTGCAGACAACTTCAAATTTGAATTTAAAATTTGAATGCTCTTGGTCTTCTAGTCTCGGAGATCTAGGTGTTCATACAGACAGACAGATCAAGATCACATTTTAAGTTCGAAAAATTTTTCGAGTGCTCGAGTGAACCCTTTTTGATTTTTCCGAGGCTTGCAGCCCTGGTAATGGGTATTTTAAAAAAAACTACGAAATGAAATTTTAAATTTGAATTAATTTTATTTTTTAATTTTGAATGTTCAATACATTAAAACACCTACGCATTACCGGTAAGCCCAAATGGGCACTGCCAAGTACTGATAATGCCTTATAGTATACCCAAAAATAAGCGGCCAAACATGGTAACAGAAGGCTAGTAAATAAATAGCTTTCTTCTTCTTCTTTGCTCCAGACACCGTTTTCGGCCCAAAACAACCCGATGTAGAAAACTAGTTCAAGAACACATAGAAGTAAATTAACTACTAATATAACAACAACAACAACTTTAATATTAAGTAACTAAGTAAATATATTGCTTTTCATACTCTGTACCAAAGGTACACAGAGTATATTAAGGAAGGAACCACCTCCGACCTCATAATGTATACTATATATATATTCTTGACCAGCATCAACAGCCAACTCGATACAGCCGTGTCCATCTGTCTGTCCGAGCGAAAGCAGAAATCTCAGAGATGGTAAGAGATAGTGGTTCGCTAAAGCTTCTTATACCTGGAGATAGATCAAGTTTATTATACCCTTGCACACTGGCCGGAAAAGCGTAAATTTTGGCGTAAAGTCCAAAAAAATTTAAGAAAAAAAAAAGCTAAATTGCTGCAATAGAATATAGAACTACGAACCCTAATTACAGTCTCAAAATTTGTTTTTTTTTGTGCATCTCTGTAATTTTGCCACGGCCCTAAAAGCGAACTTTTTTCAACAAAAATTTCATTGCTCTACTGCCACCGGACCACGTGCATTTTGTAACAATAACAAGTAAGGGCGCTGCAGTCGAGTGCAGCGACTACAAAATACCCTGTTTATTTGTTTTCATTTAATTGTTTTTGAATTTGAATGTAACCGGACTTTGTAACAGATATTAAAGGCTCATCCTGAAAGCAGGCTGCATTATTTAGTCATTTTTGCGGGGTTAGGGCTTAACTAACGTCAATCTCAATTGTTTCGCTTATAGCTCCTGTGTTTTTTGTCCTTTCTGAGTTTACCTTTTAGAATAGATAGATATTGGGCCAGCTTGATGTATACTAAACCACGAGGCTCTACCTTGAAAATTGTGGATCTGGCGGATTTTAAACCCGTTACTCGAAGAGTAAAAAGGGTATACTAAAGTCGTGCAAATGTATGTAACAGGCAGAAGGGAGCATTTCCGATATCACAAAGTCTATATATATTCTTCATCAGCATCAACAGCCGATTCGATACAGGCATGTCCGTCCGTCCGTCCGCCCTTCTGTAGGCAGATCAAGTTTGTTTCAAATTTTGGCCACGCCGCTTCTTGCCCCAGCAATAAAAAATGTTGAATCCTCAATCCTCCTACAATTTTTATCGAGCTCAGATTCAAATCGCAGTATAGCGCATGTGGCCAATATGAACAATCTCACAAATTTTCATAAAGATCGGATAATAAATTGCAGAGTTAAAAAAACGTTGCATACTTATCTGAGCCGCATGAGGTTATTAAACACTAATTGCCTTGAGTAACGGGTATTTCGGAGTCGGGCAGGGCCGACTTTAACTTACGCTCTCGTTTAGGTCTAGGATCTGACGGTCTTTTGTTGATAAGAGGGGGACGGGGGAAAATTCCAAATCTGAAACCAACTGGTTCTGCGTACGGCCTACATCTATCTTCAAATTTGTTATAAAATCAAGCTGTAAGGGTATACAAACTTCGGCAGAGCCAAAGCTTACTTTCCTATATTTTACAGACTTCTCTTTTGCAAGTAAGCTATTCCATATAGTTGTCCGATTTCGACCGAAATTGGTAAAATCATGGAAAACCATGTATTTCTAATAAGTACGGAGCTTGGAGACGTTTCCATTTAAAACAAAAATGTTTTTCTCATTAAAACTAGTTTTTCGACCGATCGTTCCTATGACACCTATAAACTATAGTCATTCTTGCGAAGTTTGGTGGAAATAATTTTAAGACTGACGCACGGGCGACTGGAGAAAATATCTCTATCTAGAAAAAAATTATGCTTAATAATCCGACAGAAAATAGTGTAGGCTTGTTGAAGGATTGAATTTACAGAATAGGGCATTTTAATGTCTGTCTGCAATTGATTTACATAAATATGAATCATTTATTCGGATATGTGCAATTGAAAGTGTAGGTCTTGACTTTTCTTAGTTCGTTATCATAAATAAAGTTTTCATAGAAAATTTGTTTATATATTTTTTAAACTATTTAAAAAGGTTCCAAAAACTAAATTTGTTTTTGATTATTGTAGGACATTAAGTAGTTATTCGGTCTAGATCGGTCTTTTAAATTATTTTTATAAAAAAAATTGCAGCCGGATGACCATAGCATATGTATAGCTGCCACAGGAACGGTCGATCAAAAAACTAGTCTTATCGCCCCTATCCACTGGACATACATTCGCAAAACAGCATGATGCCCCTTTTACCATTTTCAATGGAAACAGAATATAAAAAACCTAGATCTAGATTAAAGAAAAACTCATTTCAACTATTATAGACAGGAAAAGGAATGAGGGGACTGTAGACATAAGACTAAAACACTAAGTCTGGTATAACCCCTTATTTATTATTTTAATAACATATTTTCTTTCTGTTGGCTCACTAAAGTCTTTTTTCTGAAAATCACATTGTTATTAGAAATCGTTATTTTATTTTCTAACTGTATCTTGCCTGGGACTTCAACTCGGGACCTCGCGGATCATGAAGTTGTGTGAATGTATGTAACAGGGAGAAGGAACATTTTCCGACCCCATAAAGTATATATATTCTTGATCAGCATGAACAGCCGAGTCGATATAGCCATGTCCGTGTGTCCGTCCGTCCGTCCATCTGTCCGTCTGTCCGTCTGTCTGTATGAACGCGTCGATCTCAGAGACTATAAGAGATAGAGCCACAAATTTTTGATTTATGCTGTACGCAGATCAAGTTTGTTTCAGATTTGAAAAATTCCACCCCGTCCCCCTTTTATCCGCAAAAAACCTAGACCTCCTCTGGAAATCCTAGACCTAAATAGCCGTCAGATCCACAATTTTTAAGTAAGAGCGGCGTGGAGCTCGTGGTTTAGTATATATTAAGCTAGGCCCAATATATATCTATACTGAAAAGTACAATCAGTTCGGACAAAAGACACCGGAGTTATAAGCGAAACAGTTGAGCTGATAAGAGCACCCCCCCGTATGCAGATCAAGTTTGTTTCAGATTTGGAAATGTCTCCAAGCTTTGTATTCATAGGTTTTTATGCTTTTTTATAATTATGCCGAATTTGAGAAAAATCGGACCACTACATGGTATTTGGTATGGCTGCCAAACTTAAGATACGGCTGAAAAACAGTCAACAAAAACTGTTTTGTTTTTAATGGTAGCATCCTGAAATGTTGCATTTGTTTGTTTCACAGGCTGGCACCTAATTCTACAAAATTGTGTCCAAATCGGATGATTTCATCATCGATCGGTATAAATATGGGTCGTTGAGAAGAAGTGTTTCAGGAACAGCAAAATTTAGTAAATAAAAGAAAAAAGCAAAATCAAATAATATTTGTATACCCTGTTCCCATTGAAAATGGGAAAAGAGGGATCATGAAGTTGTGCGAATGTATGTAACAGGGAGAAGGAAACATTTCCGACCCTATAAAGTATATATATTCTTGATCAGCATGAACAGCCGAGTCGATATAGCCATGTCCGTCCGTTTGTCTGTCTGTATGAACTCGTCGATCTCAGAGACTATAAGAGATAGAGCCACAAATTTTTGCTTGAAGGTACACTTATGCTGTACGCAGATCAAGTTTGTTTCAGATTTGAAATTCTACCCCGTCCCCCTTTTATCCCCAAAAATCCCCAAAAATTATCCCCAATATATATCTATTCTGAAAAGTACAATCAGATCGGACAAAAAACACCGGAGTTATATTACCCCCATCCCCCAGCGTAAATTCCAAACTGTCTTTGCGATAGATCTGTTTGTTCATAAGAAGACAGATAAATGGTCGTGGATTCATCGACTCATCTGTTAATACATGGTATAGTATTAATGTGTATTTTATGCTATATCATACTCTGGAGCTCCCAAAGATAGCATTTATCACATGAAGTATTGAGGTGTGTAAAGTGCTGCCCAGCGAAAATGTTTGCTCGCCCTATAACTGCAGGTTTAAGAAGCTTGTGTCCCATTAATGTTGGAGCTCTGTCTCGGCAATGGCTATATCATAAGAAAATATACTATTTTGCACAAACTGAATATACTCTGTGTACATCGGGTTCAGAGTTTAAAGAGATGTAAGATAGTTCGTTTCAGTGAGAGACAGTGAGATGGGTATTCGTTGGTAAATCATATAAGAGGTTTATTCTCATGTTACAGAAAAAACGACATATTTCGTAGGCAGCACACGATATGTGTAAAGATCCTTCGTTTTTGTCAAAATCATCAAATATAGAATTTCCTTAGTGAGAATTTTAAATATAAAATATTTTACTAGATTGACCTTCATCGAAATAATTTTTTTCGTTAGGTAAAACAATAAGCGCGTGTCCACAGTGTTGAAGTAAGTGAATCGCTGCCATTCCACGATCTTTGTAACTGTTCTAAAAACGTTCGCATCATTTTTAAAACCTTAAAAGTAGTAACCATTTAAATTGCACATCAGATTGCACTTAGGCTGTGAGTTTCATGACATATAGGATCGCTTGAAGTAGTCCCACATGGATTTTCTTACCTCTAGATCATATAGATAATTTTTAATAAACTTGAATTAAAACAGTTCATTGTTAATTAAGAGTTTTTAATATGAATAACAATTAGTCGTGTTGGCGCGCGCTATTTCGATTATCACATGCTTTTGCGTCAATTAGCCGGAGGCGAACTGTTGTGTCCCGTGTCATGATTGTAAATGAACTAAGAGCCAGCCGCATTTGAGAGCTTCCTTTTATATTAACTGGTCTTCTAGTGCGCACTTGTGACCAGTGCGCAAGGACTGACGGAGATGGTGGCACAGAATCATTGGACAAGGCGCCGTCGCCGCCGCCGTCTCGAACGCCTTGGACGCCGACGCCAATCAGTCCGCACATCGACTTCTGACTCATTGTCAGTTTCGTACATATTTTTGTACACAAATAAAGATGAGCCTCGAGAATGGGGGTAGGTAATGAATATGAACACATTTGTTGTGGTTCCAAGTGGTGTGTGGTGATTTTGGCGCGTTGTCTGGTTAACTGCTTTCTTTTTAGTTGCATGAAACTTTAGCGTTCTCTTTTTTTTAAGTATAGTTAGTTTATTTCTGTAGTGTTTACTGAGCATAAGTTCAAGAAACAACGTGTTTTTGTTACAAAATTGTGCAATCCATTCTAGCAGCAATCTAACACAAATCTGCGCAATAAAGAAATTTCCGGTAAAGTTCAGTATTTCAAAATGTAGGAAAGTCAGCCAAGCCCACCCAAGTTTTATTACAGCTAATAACTTTAATGTGCGCCATTAAATTGTGAAAATTGAAGTGCAGTTCGTTACCCTTGCAGTAGCCCTGATTCTGTTAATTTTACTTTCCGAATAACTCGATTTTCGACTTTCTGACCGTTTCTTAACTTGGTAGATTGATAGATAATGCTGCTATTAATATATTAAGAAAGTCTTAGCAATAAACCAAATTGTAGAAGATATCCCGCTAAGATAGCCAGGGGCGTTTCAAAATTTATATATAGCTCAAGCTAAAACCATATCTGACAGATTGACTGGCATGGTCATACCGAGTCGGCGATTTTTCATTCTGATTGTTACATAATTGGCCACAAACTCATTAAACTCTTTGTACCTTTGCTACAGAGTATTCTAATACGATTGGGTAAGTGGTTTTCTATAAAATCAGAAAACTGTGCTGAACGAATTAGCGCCAACAGATTACATAGGGGAGACCATATTGAAACGGAATGATTATTAAAATCGCGGCAATTGTAGTAAATAAATTTTTAGTTGGCGACACTTGGCGTCTAGTCCCAATGGTGTCTAAGCTAAAACCTATCTTCGCGCAATTTGGTTCTCGAATGTTGGCTGCCGGTCTGGCTGTGCCGGGTCTGGCGGCGACCACGACGGCGTCGGTAACACAGACGGCGACTGGCGGCCGAAGTCAACTAAGCAACGAAAGCCATAATAACGCCACCAGCAGTCAAATTCAAACGACCCCGTGGGAAATGTCTATGAGCATCTACGACATCCCATTGGCAATTGGCTTGTCTTAGCCAACAAACAAAGAATTGTTTAAATACCCTGGACTAAATTAAATAAGGCATAATTAGTTTGTGCATGTGTTTGTAAATTTGACTCAACGACATAATGGCTACAAATCGATCAAATAGCCATCTGCACTCCACAAGTTTTTATACTCTGTACCGTAGGTGTACATAGAGTATTATAAGTTTGTGCAAAAGTATGTAACATCGAGAAGGAAGCATCGCCGACCCTATAAAGTATATATATTCTTGATCAGCATCAACAGCCGAGTCGTGTCCGTCATGTCCGTCTGTCCATCTGTCTGTCCGTATGAACGCACAGATCTCAGAGATGGTAAGAGATAGAGGTTTGACATGTATGGGACATATGCTTCTTATACTTGCAGGCAAATCAAGTTTATTTTCATTTTGCGACACGCCCCCGCGATTTGAGAATAACGTCATATCTCCCACAGTTTTATAGATAGAAGGTTCGAACCTTCTGGACATATTTTCTAATAAACATTTTTGTTCGATTTTGTTTTTGCCAAAGGAATGGTAAAGATCGGATGAACCGCTGCCGAGATATGCTCAAAAGACTGTTCGCTGCTGCAGCGCAGTAGCAGCGCTGCTTTCATCAAAATTTATGCTGAGCGTATAATTTCGTTGGTACAGAGTATATTAAAGTCGGGCTTGACCGACTTTCTTTCTTGTTATATGTAGTAACCCACAAAACTTTTATTTTACTATAAATTACGCATGTTTTCAAACTAATCTTGTACTTTTAAATCGATTCGACCCAGCTTTTGCACCTAAAATGTTCTTTTTCATTTGTAAAACGAATATTTTCATGTAGGTTTCTAAAATATTAGTTTTAGTTTTAAGTACTCAGATTTTCAAATATGTTTCTAAAACATTCATGTTAGTTTTTCATACCTAAATTTTTAAGATCGATTTTAAAGCATTTGTTTAAGATTTAAGAACGAATGATTTAGAAAAGGTAGAGTGGAAGAGAAAATACAGACCGCTGAGTGAGAATATTGAACTCGTGTTGCAGTTTTGCTCGTCAGTGTAAATAGAAACCAAAAACCATGTTTATTTTGTTGCCAACTTTTGATCAGAAAAAAAGCAGTTTTTGACGGAAAAAAATCGTTCTTTTGTAAAGGGTTCCATAACATATTTGTTTAATACTTTTAAGTATCAGAGTGTTCTCAATTATAGTATTTTCATAAGGTAATCTAATTCAAAGAGATCGGCGTGAGGTTCGCTTTCGTACGATTGTTTCGTACCAATCAGTACGGAGGTAAGTACTCGGCATCTCTTAACTGTAGCAGCATTATCCAAGTCTCAGTAACCAATATCTGTATATGTGCATAAATAAAAATAAATTAGCGCGCAAATCGCTTAATATCGCTGTAATTGTGCTTTTGCAATAGCTGCAGTACACTCTCCGCTCGTCAGTATCATCCTTGCGTATCCAATCCTTAAATTCGTCGCTTTTTAGCCAAGCTTCTCGGCACTTTTGCTTATAGTCTTTTGGCATCTTTATTTTTCTACAACCATTTACGAGCACTTTTACCATAGAGAAGGTAATTTGTCTTAAACTAGAGATGGCATTTGAAAATATCGATAAAATGTTGATGAAGATACTTAATACTTTATATACAGTTATAATTTGTATATCAATGTTAGCAAAATAAAAAAAAATGCGGAAAAAAACCAAATACATTTAAAAATAATCCAGATTCCCCGCTTCCCGCAATTTCAAAATTTCTCCCGCAATTAGTCATCAAAAAAAGCCTGATTTGAAGGGAAAAAGCGAAATTGGCAACACTGCATAGGCCCCGTTCCGACCAATAGTGCAACCGACGTCTCGCTCTAACAAGCAACATTCTATCGAAGTAGGCTATACAGCATGTTAGCAGGCCCCGCCTGGCTAAAGACCACGTAGCCCCAATTTGACATTCCAGTGTTGCTAAATCAGTATACAGTTCTAACTGCCAAAGTAACAGGACCATTTCTAATTGTTGTTACATACGGAATTTACTATGACACGACATATATATTTTTTTTTTATTAATGACTATTTCTTAACAATGCACTTGGGACCCCCGAACCTCTATAGTATGTGGCACAACAAAAGAAAATATTAAAATCAGAGCTCGCAATTGAGTGTTAACACTTTTGTCAAATGCGATCAGCCTCAGAACAAAACAGAAACAAACGCAGCACAAACGCTCTCACACTGAGCGAAACACTTATTCTCGCTCCTCTCCTGTTTTCTGTTACATGTTTTCGGTTGAGCAAAACAAACGAGTCGGTCTGCCGAAGACCACTGACAGAAACACTTTAGAGCGAGTGCTCATCAGAAAACTGTGTGCAAATGACCAGAACACAATAAGTGTCTGCGAAAAGTGTTTTTGTTTTGTGCATTTGGTAGGCTGTGTGTATGTATAAGTGTGTATTTACACGGGAGCAACACAAAATTACTCATACATACGCAAAAAAAACACTTTGGAAGTTTGCTCTCGGCAAAACGGTCAGTGAAAGACACGAGAGAAACAGAAACGAAAAAAATGTGTCTTTGCTCTGAGCAAAACAGAACTGAAGGTGTCTTTCGCTCCCTCTTTTCGATGTGTCCGCAACCAAACTGTTATTTTCCGACACTAGGAAAGTGTTGATATTTACTTGCGAGCTCTGATTAAAATTAAGAAAAATATTTTACGCCTGCACTGGGACTCGAATCAACCACTTCAAAGTCCCAGACCAGCACCCTAACACCTGAGCCACGCAGATTCTTGGTAAACTAATGCTTAAGCTGACATTACTACACTACAAACATTAGGAAAAATTTAAGGTTACTATTTCCTCAACAATAAAATGACTGAAAATTTTGCCAGCTAAAATGACTGGGTTCTTTAGAGTAACTTGACCCTACGTCGCGCGTATCGATAATGGCGGACAACGTTAAGACGTCAAGTCATGACAGCCGGGAGGACCCGGGCTCGAGACCCAGTTAAGGTAAGGTAAATATTTAACAAAAAATTTTAGAGTTTTTCAGAAAGAAGAATTTCAACACAATACTACTACCCCACCACCACACCAGGTCCAAGGTATGGTGGCTTATACAACTCCCAAATCCTTTGAGGAAAGGGATAGACATTTTTTTTTTAAATTTTTAAGAATTTTGTACCTTAAATTTAGGAACAAAACTCCTAACTTTTAGGCAACTTATTGCCTTATACCAAGGCAAAAATTACTTAAAAAGTTAAGGTAATAAGCGACCTTAAAGTAAGGTTAAGATGTCTTTGCCTCCATTATTAGGCTAAATTACCATGAATTTAAGGTTATTTTCGGGGTTTTTCGGTGTAAGAGGGGGACGGCATGCAAAAATTTGTGGCTCTATCTCTTATAGTCTCTGAGATCGACGCGTTCCAGCAAAGTTCAGTTTCATCTGCATTGAAAACTTGGTCAGGAAAGAATTCCTCTTTAATGAACCGCTTAATTTGTTCTGGGTATGTGGTAGCAGCCGATGAGGGGCCGATGTCGCTTCGCCCTTAAATTTTATGCTTTAAATGGAGAATAATTTCTATGCTGGAAGATGGCTCTCCATTTTGCTTGAGCAGTTCATAAGTCCTAAGCACATCTTCCTGAATGATCAGCTGGCTTTTTTTTTCGTAATTATCGTCAATTCAAATGCTAAGTGCTCTTTCCATTTTCTCCAAAATAGGTGCACGTGCTCTAGTGGTACATTTTGTAGATATAGATGACCCAATCCTTCCCCGTCGTATTTCAGTATGATTTTTTTCGATAGTGCAAACTATTGCCTTGTCTAAGCGGTTCAGAATTTGTATTTTTATACCCTGTTTCCATTGAAAATGGGAAAAGAGGGATCATGATGTTGTGGAAATGTATTTTAAATGGAGAAGGAAACATTTCCGACCCCACAAAGGATATATATTCTTGATCAGCGTGAACAGCCGAGTCGATATAATCATGTCCGTCTCTCTGTATAAACACCTAGATCTCAGAGACTAGAAGAGCTAGAGCCACCAAATTTTAAATGCAGACTAGTATTGTATGCACGCAGATCAAGTTTATTTCCAATTTTGGCCACGCCACATTTTTTTGCATGCATGAACATTAGAGCGGACCTCCTAAGTATGAATTTTTTAAGGTCATGGTCTTACCCCTTATCTGATGCGCTTTGGTGTATAATAAGCAGGGATGCAAACCACTAGAAAATAAGTACTGGTTCGGTTTAGTGGTTCGCACAGTTTCTAAACCGCCGGTTCGGTTCATAACATGGTTTTTGGAGTTAAATGAACCGCGGTTTCGGTTCGGTTCAGGGGTTCACCAAGGCATATGACTTCGGTGAAGTGGCTATTCGACTATTTTTGAAATTTGATTCCTATAATCCATTCGAATATCTTTAAAATCGTTAGAGCAATCTGCAAAGATTATTATGTCGGATTCCCAGGACTCGTCTATCAGTTCCTGGAGGAATGCCCTTATTTATTGGCAGATTATACCGATAGATTGTACCGAACCGAACCGTTTTTATTTGTGGTTTTCGATTCGGTTCAGAAATTCTGAAAGGAAGCCGGTTCGGTTCACCAGCGGGAATAAGCGGTTCGGTTCGGTTCAAAACCGGTTCAGCTCAGAACCGGTTTGCATCCCTGATAATAAGCCTACAAAAAAACAAAAATATAAAAAATTGAGTTTTAAACGGCGCGCCGAGGATCGAAAGTTTTTTTTTAATTACTCATACGCAGTGTTGCCTATTTCCATACATTGTTTTCATTTATAAATAGTCGGCGTTGATTTAATTTAAATTCAATACGAATTTAAAAATTAATTAGAGAAAACTATGATTGCCTGGTTTTTTTTATAAATATTTGCGAAGCTAACCCAATTTTTAGGCAGATGGTATATATTATATGATTTATGCACCTTTGAATACTGGTTGTATTACCCTGCGGTTCTGAAAACCAGTCCAGGCCTAGGTCTTTGACTAGTCCGTTTGGGCCACCCCTAGTCCACGGGTAAACCATTTCAATGCAATACTCCTATCCCATTTTATTGGGGCATGTCATTTGAGCGGACGTCTCCGCCGCCTTGTATGTGTATGTATGCCAGGCCTCGGCCAAATGGAGAGAAATGTAAAATATGCCCATCTCTCTCTGACACGCAGTGATGATTGATATCGGCAAGCACTCAGAGTGAATTGACTACAGACTTCGGGCGCCAGCTCTTCTCTCTTTGATTTCACGAGCTCCTAAAAAAACAAAGCGTTGCGTCGGCAATTTGTTTTTTTTTTCTGAAAATGGTTGGCCGCCGTTGCTTCAACCTTGATGCGCCCATAACTAGTCCGATTGAGATAGGCAGTTTCCAAGCATGTGGGCAAATGTTTTTTATAGAGAGTCTCCCGCCGTTGCATAGATAGAGGTTTGACATGTATGGGACATATGCTTCTTATGTCTGCAGGCAGATCAAGTTTATTTTCAATTTTGGCCACGCCCCCTCCCGCCCCTGCAATTTAGAAAAAACGTCATATCTCCCACAGTTTTGAAGATAGATGGCTTGTTCTTTCTGGACTTATTTCGTTATTAGGATAACTTATCGATCCGCCAAAGGAATAAAGAAGATCGGATGAACGGCTTTCGAGTTATGATCAAAAAACATTTTCTTGGTACAGAGTATGTTATAGTCGGGCTTGACCGACTTTCTTTCTTGTTCCCATAGTAGACAGTCTTTTCAATTTCTCATTTAATCCCTGCAGTTCTACGTTTCGGTACTGAATTTTTATACTCTGTTCCCATTTAAAATGGGAAAAGGGGGATCATGAAGTTGTGCGAATGTATGTAACAGGCAGAAGGAAGCATCTCCGATATCATAAAGTATATATATTCTTCATCAGCATCAACAGTCGAGTCGATATAGCCATGTCCGTCCGTCTGTATGAACACCTAGATCTCAGAGACTTGAAGAGCTAGAGCAACCAAATTTTAGATGTAAGCTAGTATTGTCTGTAGGCAGATGAAGTTTGTTTCAAATTTTGGCCACGCCCCAGCAATAAAAAATGTTGAATATCTCTTACAATTTGTAAGCTATTGAGCTAAGATTTTGCAGTGCATGTGGCCAATATATACCATATCACAAATTTTCATAAAGATCGGATAATAAATGACAGAGTTAAAAAAACGTTGCATACTTATCTGAGCCGCATAAGGTTATTAAACACTAATTGCCTTGAGTAACGGGTATTTCGAAGTCGGGCAGGGCCGACATTAACATACGCTCTCGTTATACTCTGTACCGTAAGTACATAGAGTATTAAAAGTTTGTGCAAAAGTATGTAACATCGAGAAGGAATCATCTCCGACCCTATGAAGTATATATATTCTTGATACGCATCAACAGCCGAGTCATGTCCGTCTGTCTGTTCGTATGAACGCAGAGATGGTAAGAGATAGAGGTTTGACATGTATGGGACATATGCATCTTATGTCTGCAGGCAGATGAAGTTTATTTTCAATTTTGGCCACGCTCCCCAGCAATTTAGAAAAAACGTCATATTTCCCACAGTTTTAAAGATAGATGGTTCCTTCCGGACATATTCAGTAAAAAGGATAACTTATCGATCAGCCAAAGGAATAATGAAGATCGGATGAACGGTTGTTGAGTTATGATGAAAAGACTGTTCGCTGCTGCAGCGCAGAAGCTGCGCTGCTTTCAGCTGCTACTGCAGCATCAAAAATTATGCGGAGCGTTCAATTTCCTTTCTTTCTTGTTTTATATTTGCAATATAAACTGAGCCAACCCTTTTTTTAGGAAGATGGTATATATTGTTTATGACGATGATATGATATGATTATGCCGCCCCAGCAATTTGAAAAATAGACATCTCTTCCACAGTTTAAAAGATAGATGGTTCGTTCCTTCTAGACATAGTTAGTAATCAGGATATCTTTTCCGTCAAAGAAATGGTCTCCTGACGCCGCCATACCTTAATTATTGTATCATGTAACCGAACATGCTGAATAGATCTTATGGGAATTTGTGCTTTCTTCCATGATGGTTCCAATTGGTAAGCCACTACGCTTGCGCTTTCCTTAAGCTTATAAGCTTTAGTAAGTAGTATACATATCAAAAAAGGAGCGGCCAAAAAAATTAAACTTTCTCTTTAGGGCGGAGAAATCGGCATGTAGTTCACTGGAGCTGTTTGGCTGCGTTGATCCACGAACATGCTAATCAGTGGGTCCAGTTTTTGGACGATTTCGTCTGTCAGCTGGTCTCTGCAAAATATATGCTGGCATCCAAAAATATATTTTCTTCCATCCAAGACTACTTATGCTTGATATCAAACAGACTAAATTCAACATCAAGCATTTTCGTGCTCGAAAATCCGTTCTTGATTTCAGTATTTTCTTCTTGGATCCAAGCATTTTCGTTCTTACGTACTTTTGACATCACATCTTCTTGATATCGAGCACTATCTTCTTTATTTTTCTCTGAGTGTAGTCTTAGTTAAAAAACGTGCTAAGGGTATACAAACTTCGGCAGAGCCAAAGTTAACTTTCCTCTCTTTTTTGGTCTGAGTTTACAACTTTGTCCATTTTGATAACCGTTACTCGTAGAGAAAAATGGGTATACAATGTAACATTCAGAGGTATGCATATCCGAACCCGTAAAGAGTAAATATTATTGATCAGCAGACACAGACGATTCGATATAGCCCTGTCCTTCCGTCCGTCCGTACCCTCTAGTTCGGCTCAGACCTGAAGCATAGCTGAATCAGCCCTGAAATTGAAGGGAAGGTATTGAATTCATGGTATCCTTTATATGAGTTTCAGACATGAATTTAACACAGAAACTGATTTAGCTGACTTAGCTGATACCAGGCATGATTTCGGTAATCAACTCATGGGTGAGTTTCATGGGAAATACTAAAAAATACGTGAATTCAGGCTAGAAAAAACGAGAGCGTAAGTTAAAGTCGGCCCTGCCCGACTTCGAAGTACCCGTTACTCAAGGCAATTAGTGTTTAATAACCTCAAGCGGTTCAGATAAGTATGCAACGTTTTTTTAACTCTGCCATTTATTATCCGATCTTTATGAGATCTTTTTTTGTGAGATTGTACATATTGGCCACATGCACTAAACTGCAAAATCTGTGCTCGATAGCTTACAAATTGTAGGATTTATTCAACATCTTTTATTGCGGGGGCGGGAAATTTGAAATAAACTTGATCCGCCCACAGACAATACTAGCTGACATCTAAAATTTGGTTGCTCTAGCTCTTCTAGTCTCTGAGATCTAGGTGTTCATACAGACGGACGGACGGACGGACAGACGAACATGGCTATATCGACTCGGCTGTTGATGCTGATGAAGAATATATAATATATACTTTATGATATCGGAGATGCTCCCTTCTGCCTGTTGCATACATTTGCACGACTTTAGTATACCCTTTTTAGTCTACGAGTAACGGGTATAAAAATACTGCTGAAAAGTAAAACTGCAGAGATGTCGGATCAGTAGCGGTCCAAGGGGGGCTTAAGCCCCCCAGTGCTCAACTTTGTAAGGCCACCAAATACCCTTACCAAGCTTAAAAAAGTTCGTTGTTTCTATCTGTTCCCGATTACTATCCTTAATAGAAAAGCAGCGAATGTAGCGCATTAATTTGTTATACTTTCGACTGAACACATTTAACTGTGCGCCGCTGGGCAGCAGCATTAATTATCCCGTTTTTTGTTTTGTCTCATTCGGGTTATTATTTTAAATAAGGATATGTAAGTTAAAGTCGGCCCTGCCTAACATCGATATACACTCAGTGGAATTAATGTTTAATAACCTTATCTTATGTTAAACAGAGCACTAACATTATTGTAAACATATCATCATTATGTTAGCTAGCAGAACATACTGCTCTGAAAAGTATGCGACTTTTTAGCTCTTCCATTTATTATCAGATCGTTCTTTGAAAATTTGAGAGATTATAGACATTGGGCTCATTGAGATTGCATGCTTGGACGCGGTAACTCCAGATCGGCAATAGAATAACCTTATTAAAAAGAACCTGGTTTTTCAGAGAAAATTTTTTGTAGGTGTTCAGGTCCAAGCAACTTTCCATAAACACGCCAGAAATAAAATCCCTTCTCAGACTGTCAGCGATGCACTTTTCTGTACTTACATGACCGGGTGTGGTGCAGCGGTCATTGTCGAGGACCTAATGAACAAGTTTTTTTATACTTTGTACCGTAGGTACATAGTGTATTATAAGTTTGTGCAAAAGTATGTAACAGCCAGAAGATAGCATCTCCGACCCTATAAAGTATATATACTCTTGATCCGCATCAACAGCCGAGTCATGTCCGTATGTCTGTCCGTATGAACGCAGAGATGCTAAGAGATAAAGGGTTGACATGTATGGGACATATGCTTCTTATGTCTGCAGGCAGATCAAGTTTATTTTTAATTTTGGCCACGCCCTCTGATGCCCCCGCAATTTAGAAAAAACGTCATATCTCCCACAGTTTTAAAGATAGGTGGGTTGTTTCTTCTGGACATATTTTGTAATAAGGATACCTTATCGATCAGCCAAAGGAACGGTGAAGATTTGATGAACGGTTTTCGAGCTATGATCAAAAGACTGTTCGCTGCTGCAGCGCCGTAGCAGCGGTGCTTTCAACTGCATCATCAAAATTTATGCTGAGCGTATAATTTCGTTGGTACAGAGTATTTTATAGTCGGGCTTGACCGACTTTCTTTCTGGTTTTAAAACAACTTTATAAAACCCTCTGCAAGAGTACACAAAATTCGGCCAAGCTAAAGTTAACTCTCCTCCATTTTTATTCACGGTTTTTACTAGGGTCGTGTGTACAGTTTTTAAAATGAAGTGCATAGACAGAGTCAAAAATAAAATATTTACTCCACTCCTGTCCAACTTGGCTGCTGTCCTTCGGATTGTGGTGGCGTCAACAAAAACAACGGGCTTGGCGCGCCATAACTTGTCATCATCGACGCGACAACTATTTTCGCATCTAATTCTGAAAGCAACGGCAATCGTCGCGACGATGGTGACAATAATGGCGCCCAATGGCGCGCACGCTGCGCCTGTTTGCTTTGCAAATCAAAGTTCTGCGTATCCGCATCCGTCGTGTCCTGCACAAACTGCGCTACTGTCTGCGACAAGTCCTGTCTCATGTTGTCGTCGTGCATGCCGACGCCAGCTTCGTCGTCGTCGTCTGCCTATGTCTGGACACTGTGTGGGACTTACTTCATTGAGAAATAAAATGATGCCGACAAGTTGTCGTCTTGGGGACCGACGCCGTCGAAGTTGGCGTCGCCGATTCTGAAACTCGCAACAATTTTCGAAGCGCGCCGCCGCCACTTGTTACGCACTTTGGCGCCTTCTTCCTCGCAAAATAGTCCAGCACGATGGACAACGCAATTCTTGACGCTTTGACGCTTGGTTTTACGTAAGCGAGAGCTTAAGTTAAAGTCGGCCCGGCCCGACTTCGATATTCCCGTTACACAGGTGAATTTATGTTTAATAACCTCTTCTTATGTTAATTAACAGAGCGTTAACATTATTGTGAACATTTTATCAAGAGCTGCAAACCATAAAAAATAATCGGATCTCTGGTTCATTGGTTCAAACCAAAATATCCAATGGTTAAGGTTCGGAAATTTAAGGATCGAGGTTTTCGGAAGAAGGATTTGGTTCGAACCTTGATTCAGACTATTCTATATACAATAATAATATTTTTTGTGTTCTATGCATGGACGGAAACAGCTTTAGCTTATATCGTAAAACTATATACTTAATAGGTATTCAAAGAGTTTTATTTTATTACTCCTATGACTACAGTTATTGCGGAGTTTTATAAGTTTTCTCAGTAAATAATAATTTCTAAAGAATTATTACTGAATTATATAATAAAAGTCCTTCGATAACTTTTATTTTCTGAGTTTTAAAAAAAAGTCTTCAATAATTATCATCACCTGACTTTTGAATATAAGTCTTTAAACGAGAGCGTAAGTTAAAGTTGACCCTACCCGTTACTCAAGGCAATTAGTGTTTAATAACCTCATTCGGCTCAGATAAGTATGCAACGTTTTAACTCTGCCATTTATTATCCGATCTTTATGAAAATTTGTGAGATTGTACATATTGGCCACATGCACTATGCTGCAAAATCTCTATGGCTCACAAATCGTAAGAGATATTTAACATTTTTTATTGCGGGGGCGGGAGGGGGCGTGGCCAAAATTTGAAACAAACTTGATCTGCCTGCAGACAATACTAGCTTACATCTTAAATTTGGTTGCTCTAGCTCTTCTAGTCTCTGAGATCTAGGTGTTCATACAGACGGACGGACGGACGGACAGACGGACATGGCTATAATATATATACTTTATGATATCGGAGATGCTTCCTTCTGCATCTTTTAAAAAGCTTGAAAGTGAAGGGATCTTGTACGTAATTTTTCTAGATTTTATAGTTAAATTTCCTGCCCATTTTAGGAGTCTGAAACTAACCATACAAAAGATGAAGTCGCTAGGCAGAAGGTAAAATTTCTGATGTCTTTAATTTTTGTTGAACCGAACCGTAATTTGTATTTTTATTTGTAAAGAGGTTCAAGGTTCAGAAATTCCAGAAACTCCCAATTTTCCCGTTCTAACCGGCTCGGATCAAAACCGGTTTGCCGCCCTAATTTATTAAAACCTTTATAATAATAATATATAAAATTTTATATCGCGATATATTCCAAATTGTTGGAGTTATTGAACATTTTTCATTGCGGGGCGGGATATTAAAATAAAAATAAACTGGATCTGATTGTTTGCATAAATGGATTTAAGTTGTTGCTTTAATTGTCATAAAAAAAACCATTTAATATTTAGGCGACTGTCTGTTCTACGCTGCTTCTCGATTATTTGCGCGCATGCTGCTTTGAAATTCCCAAACTGTTATGCCACCGCAGGCGTGGAAAGACGGTTGAGTTACGGACAGTTGGTAGGCATTGATCGCTGATGAGAGAGGGTGGTTCCTCTTGAAACAGCTGTTCGATCTACCCGCCTCCTTTGTGGTGTTGTGTCTCTATTTAAATTTGTGCCTCAAGCATAACATGGACCTTCTGCCTTTTGCAAACAATTGCACTACTTTAATATACCGTTTTTAATTGGGATTGTGTTTGATCTTTTCTGTTGTCCGTAAAGTTCATGAGTACGGATAATGTTTGTGGTCTCACCAATATTCGGCACATAAAAATATAATTAAATTTATTTGTTTTTGTTTTTAAGCCCAGCGCTGCAAGTACAATAAATTGACTTATAAATAAAACACTATTCACATAGGGTTGGAAATCAGAATTTTGATATTTGATACAAACTAAAAAATCTGTACGAAAGCAATCCGTAAATATTACTTAGATCCGACTACGATCTAACCACTAAGCAAGTATATAGTTTTAGTGAGAACAACTTTTTTCTTTTTAATAGAAACGTCTCCAAACTTTGTAGTCTATGCTTTTTTTTATTATTCTGCCATGCTTAATGAAAATCGGATAACCATATGGGATAGCTGCCATACTAAAGATAGGTCTAAAAAACAGTCTTAGTTATAAAAACTTTTTTTATTTTAAAGGTTGCATTCTGAAATTTTTTATTTGTTTGTTTTACATGCTTTCACCTAATTTTATGAAATTTCCAAATCGTATGACCATATCAAATAGCTCCCATACAAAAATCGGTCGGACAATGGGTCATTGTGGGAAAAAGATTATTTTTGAAAATATTTAAGCGAGCACTTCCAAGAGTATAAACACTTCGTCTTACACGAAGTTTTCCTTAGCTTTCTCGTTAAATGAAGGACGACTAGAATAAGTGTCCAAATGTTTTTGTTCTAAGGTCAACAATTTTTGGTTTCTTGGATCCAGAAAAGCAGGTGTTAGAATTGGGACCGAACTTAAAATGTGGGAAAGTTGGACAGTATTCTGCAGAAGACTTCAGAACTTGTGTGTGAAAAGTGTACCAAGTTGAGTAGAAATCGCTCTGGGCAGAATGTGAAAGAAACATACATTTGAACCGAAACCTTTTTAAAAATTTTTTTCTCCGGTTCAGGTTTGGGTTCGGCAGGGAAAAATTGTGTTGCTCCGGTTCGGGTTCGGTTAAGACTTGCCAAAAAACACGAAGTCTGATAGCAATTGCACTGTAGTCTAAATGTTGCATAAAAATACTTTGAGTACCTTTGGTAGAGGGTATAGCAAGTCTAATTGGTGAGATTCGAGGCCGCATGCGAAAAATAAATAAACATTCTACATTTTAGTATAAGTGAAAGCGAATAGGGAAACTAATTTATAAATTGTTTCTTTGTTTTGCGCATTTTTATAATGTACAATGTACATACTACTGGATTTTCTTTACAGTTTTAGGGATAACAGCAGTTTCAGTTTCATGGTGAAAATTTCTTAGAATTCTTCGAAGATTCCAATTCTGATGGAACAAATTGACCCGCCCTCTTGTACACATTATATTTTTAAGTACACACAGATAATTTCAGGTCACTCCGGCAATTATTTCTGTTATCGAAGCTACGCGCATATGTGTAAGGACAGGAAAATTTACAGTGCTGTGAAAACTTTAAGCGCAATTTTCTGAAAACTGTATTTTCATAGTGTCATTCAAAAACCTCTTGGTGGATTTGAATGAACTTTGTAACAATTTATTAAAACATATTAAACAAGTGTTGTGTCCTTGATAGAAGGATTTTTTCCCAAAAACTTGAGTTTCACAAATTACATTGGATTTATCCTGAAAATTCGAAACTAAATTGTCTGAGTACTTTGTTTATTTGCCAAAACAGATTACTAGATTAACTATTAATAAAGATAATATTTTAATGATTTCGGGTGAAGTGTTAAGAAATTACGATGGTCACCGTCAATATATCTGACGAAAACTTTTTAAATATTTTAAAATTTGATTTATTTTATAATTTTGATTTATTTTGTCAGTAACTTTTTTTTATGAGCTTGACAATCATGTTTCAACTTGATTTTATCCTATCTTCACAAAACAAAAATAGAGGAAAGTTAACTTCGGCTCGGTCGAAGCAGCACGTTTTTTAACTTATTTGAAGGACATATCCACTGAAAACAAACAATTTTTTCTCAATAAGACTACTTTTCTGACTCTACTTTTGTATGACAGCTATACTAAATAGATGTCCGATTTCGACCAAACTTGGCAGAATTGTGGAGAAGCATAGAAAACTAGTAAAGACTGAGTTTGGAGACGTTTGCATTAAAAACAAAAACGGTTTTTTCACTAGAAATAGTTTTTCGACCGATCGTTCCTATGGCAGCTATATGTTATAGTCATCCGATCCGGCCGGTTCCGAGAAATGTGCAGCGTATTTAAACCAGAAGACTTTGTGCAAAGTTTGGTGGAGATAGCTTTAAAACTGACGGATGAGATAGCATAGAGACAGACGGACAGACGGAGATGGCCATATCGTCTCAGCTCTTCATGCTGATCAAGAATATATATACTTTATGTGGTCGGAAATGATTCCTTGCTTTTTTCCACAGTTTTATAGATATAAGGTTCGGACCTTTTGGACATACTTAGTAATCAAATTATGTATCGATCAGCCAAAGGATTGGTAAAGATTGCATGAACAAATGACGAGGTATGAGAAAAAGATTGTTCGCTGCTGCAGAGCAGTAGAAGCGCTGCTTTCAGCTCCTGCACCATGAAAATGTATGCTGAGCATACACTTTCGTTGGTACAGAGCAATATTTAGTCGGGCTTAAAGGATTTTCTTTCTTCTTTTAAAATATGCTAAGCTCTTTTTGAGACAAAGTGAGAAATAAATCCTATTAATCTGATTTGCCGTATGCTCTTTGGGTACGTTTTGTTATTGTAAATGCAGCAGAGGTCGAAAATATCTCACTCAACTGTTGAAGTGTTACAAAAATAACTGTTGTTTTGGAACACTATAAAATATCTCACACAACAGAGAGAATGCCGTGATTTTAAACAGTTGCAGAGGGTATATTGAAATTGTCCAGATGTCCGTCTCTCCGTCTGTCCGACTGTTTCTATGCTTTCTCCTCCGTCAGTTTTAAGGCTATCGCGACCAAACTTTGCACGATGTCTTCTGGTACAAATACGCTGCACATTTCTCGGAACCGGCCAAATTGGATGACTATATCATATAGCTCCCAAACGAACGATCGGTAGGAAAATGGGAAAAAGAGTATTTTTTGAAAATATATAAGCGAGCACTTGCAAGGGTAAAAACTTCGGCACAGACGAAGTAAGCTTAGCTTTCTCGTTTTCATTTTTTTTAAATTACCAGTCAAGAGAAATCACCTAAACATATCTGAAAAAAATAAAGTACTGGGAGAAACAGTAATTGATTATGATATTTGGGGTTTCTGTCAGTCAGAAACAAATTGAAAATAAGAGTTGTGGGTAATTTTAGACCTCTGGAGTATGGGAATGCAATAATCGTAAACATGTAGGTCGCTGGGTATACAAAACGACACACATGCAAAAATGTGTTTTTTGTTTCCATTCATTTTTTCCCGTAGGTTCCTCTGCCAATTATCAAACATGTTTGATAATTTCACTGACCCCCTGCGAGAATTTATCAGCTGTTTGGCCAAAAAACGAGTTGGCAGGTTATGCTCATTCTCAGAGCAAATTTGTGTTTTCTCCGTACCCGCTCTGAGAATTTTGTGCAGCGCATTCTCTGAGCTATGTAATTAGATGGGCTCCAAGAAAATTCTCAGCGTCTCCGTACCTAGCTTTTAAGAAGAAAATAGTTTTTTTCAGTTGGAGTTCGAGCAGAGAGTAATACGAGTAAGTCTACATCTTCACCAACAACAATAGTTGTATTTGTCAAATTGAATTGTTCCATTGCTGTTTCAATTATGAATACATCAGCATCATTATTAGCTTGTTTTACCAATAAATTTTCAGCAGTAAATTTTTCTTTCAACATTGAAATGAACCGAGTATAATTTTTACGACGATTTTCTTGTATTGTCACAGATTTCTGATTTTTAAGATATTCCGAAAATTCATCTGCTCTTTCGACACTTGCATTTATTAATGTCTCCATACCACGTTCAACAGTAACAACTTCACTTTCAGTTAAAAGTTTAGCACAAATAAAACAATATTCTGACATTTTTTCGTTGAGTCAACAACCAAACTGGTTTTTAAAGACACTCGGGAAAGTGTTGAGAGTTACTTGCTAGCTCTGATTATAAGTGTAAGTTACAATGACCGATAGAAAAATATTTTAACATATATTACAACTATAGAGATGTATATACGTGGCGTACAATCTCTGCTAATATCCAATATTTTGCAATAGTTTCAAATTAAATAGGATCACAACAGACCCGTGGAATAGGCCCACGGAAACCACGTCAAAAAAACGCGCTAAGTACACTACCTCATAGGTGGCGTGGAAACGTGTGCATATTTTGACGACTACAACTTTTACAACTTTTTGAATCGTTATATCTCAAAAACGGTGGCTCGTAGGAAAAAAAGTATTAGAAAATTTTTTGTAGATAGTTTTATGATCTACAGTTTTTCTCCAAAGTATTTTTATGATAAAACTTACCGTTTTGCTGAAAATCGCGAAAAACCGCGAAAAACTCATTTTTTTTACCTTTGACTTTGACCTTGAATAAAATTTTTTTCCTTACAGGAGAATGTTGGGGAACTTTCTAATTTTATTTGTAATCATATTCTAAACAATTTTACTGATTTTCAGCTTGGTGGGAATTTATGTACCCTAACCATAATTTTTTGTCTAAATTGACCGGACTATTACTTTTTTAATTTAAAACGGGCTCTTTTTATTCCGTCTTTATATTCTGTCACACAAAAGGAGAATGTTGGGGAACTTTCTAATTTTATTTGTAATCATATTCTAAACAATTTTACTGATTTTCAGCTTGGTGGGAATTTATGTACCCTAACCATAATTTTTTGTCTAAATTGTCCGGACTAATACTTTTTTAATTTAAAACGGGCTCTTTTTATTCCGTCTTTATATTCTGTCACACAAAATTAGAAGTTTCAGCAGATTTGTTGCATTTGGTAAACGCATTTTATTAATGGTTCTTGGAATTCTTGCAAAAGTTGTTTGCATTTCTTTTGAGTGTGCCCGTTTGTCAGATAAATATCATAAATCATTATTCACGTTTTCTGGTCTGGTACTTGTTAATCAAAAAGCTAGAAAGTTAAGATAACTTCGTCTTTGCCTTAGTTTTTATACCCTTGCAAGTGCTCAATCAAAAATTTTCTTAATCAAATAATCTTTTTCCCCACAATGACACATTTTCCGACCGATCGTTCGTATGGGAGCTATATGATATAGTCAACCGATTGGCAAAACTAGAATTTTCTGAAAGCACTTGAAACAAACATATGCATAATTTGTAGGTTGCTACCTTTCAAAACAAAAAGTTTTTCTAAGTAAGACTGTTTTTCAGACCTATCTTGAGTATGGCCGCTATACCATATAGTTGTCCGATTTTCATCAAACTTGGCAGAATTATAAAAAAGCTATCAATACAAAGTTTGGAGACGATTCCATTGAAAATAAAAAATCTAGTTTTCCGACTGATTGTTCCGACATATTAGTAGCTTGCAGCAAAAAGAAGACTCTGTGCAAAATTTTAGCTCGAAAGCATCCAAACTGAGAGACTAGTTTGCGTTGAAACAGACATAAATCACCAGGACAGGACAATTGACCAGTCATTTTGCAAGTATCAAAGAATTTTAAATCTTCCCAGAAATCTGGAGATAGGTTAGAGTGGTCTTCTTCCCTAAGGCAGGGAAGATAAACCACAAATCTCCAAAAGACTACAGACCCATCAGTTGATAATCGTTTCTTTTGAAATCGATTGAGAGACTCCTGGATGTCCACTATGAACGTTCAACGGTGCGCAGCACGCCTACTAAGGGTACATCTGTTGACACCACACTACATGAAGTGGTGGGGAGCATTGAGAAATCGCTGAATCAGAAGGAGTTTGCGTTGGCAGATTTCCTCGATTACGGCACACCCGATGATTACTCACTGGCTAAGGAACATACTTACCGGCCGAGTGATCAACTCTGCACTCAAAATAAATGATATTACAAAACACATTGGATGATTTCAGCATCCATTTGAAATATATATTTTTTTAGTATCCATTTTTGAAAATTAAAATATCCCAGCAGACTAGTGCGCAAGGACCCCTACAGGACAACACGACGGAAGTGCAGTGGAGGGCCAAAAGTAGGACAGATCGACAATGGGACCCCGCACCCGGTTGTCACATCTCCCTATCACTCTGGTCAAGATATTCACGCAAAAGAAATTCCCAATTTCTACACTTCACCATTGGGCATATGGCCATCAGGATGCGCCTTTTATCGTAGTTGTTGAAATGAGGAAGAAATAAAAAGTATCCAATACCTTCTTTGCGACCGTCCTGCAACTCTTAGAAACCACACCCAGCATCTGTGTAAACCATTCTTTAATGAACTCGGTAGTTTAACTAGGCTGTTGACCAATGTTATCAAAATATAAATTCTATTTTCATAATCTGATCTTGTGTCCAGTAATGTCATTTTTATACTCTGTACCGTAGGTACATAGAGTATTATAAGTTTGTGCAAAAGTATGTAACAGCCTAAAGGAAGCAACTCCGACCCCATAAAGTATATATATATATTCTTGATCAGCATCAACAGCCGAGTCGATATAGCCATGTCCATCTGTCCGTCTTTCTGTCCGTATGAACGCACAGATCTCAGAAATGGTAAGAGATAGAGGTTTGACATGTATGGGACATTTGCTTCTTATGTCTGCAGGCAGATCAAGTTTATTTTCAATTTAGGCCACGCCCCCTTCCGCCCCCACAATTGAAAAAAAACCTCATATCTCCCACAGTTTTAAAGACAGATGATTTGTTTCTTCTCGATATATTTAGAAAACAGATCCGCCAAAGGAATGGTGAAGATCGGATGCACAGTTGTCAAAAGTTGAGTTATGATCAAAAGACTGTTCGCTGCTGCAGCGCCGTAGCAGCGGTGCTTTCAACTGCAGCATCAAAATTTATGCTGAGCGTATAATTTCCTTGGTACAAAGTATGATATAGTCTAGGGCTTGATCTGCGTACAGCATAAATCTACCTTCGTGCAAAAATTTGTGGCTCTATCTCTTATAGTCTCTGAGATCGACGCGTTCATACAGACAGACAGACGGACGGACATGGCTATATCGACTCGGCTGTTCATGCTGATCAAGAATATAGATACTTTATGGGGTCGGAAAATTTTCCTTCTCCCTGTTACATACATTCGCACAACTTCATGATCCCCCTTTTCCCATTTTCAATGGGAACAGGGTATAAAAATGTATTTCTATCGGCATAGTATCGATATATACTTTAAATAAAATTTGCGATGCCAAAAGAAGTTTATAAACAAAAAGTCCGAGATGTTTGGCTGCAGAGCACGGAGTTTAAAAGTAATAGAATCCTTCGTGAAAAAGAAATAAGGGAATGCTTTACGGGTTTTGTAGTAGAGCTGGCCAAATAGCAAAGGTAAATATTTTCTTTTTATTTAATTTTTTTTTTGTTATAATAACTTAATAATAACAACTTTGTCCAATTTCAGGTTGCCGGACAATTTTAATATATTGAAACAGATTGATGCACTTTCTGTTGAAAATATTTTAAAAACGAGAGCGTAAGTTAAAGTCGGCCCTGCCCGTTAATAACCTCATACGGCTCAGATAAGTATGCAACGTTTTTTAACTCTGCCATTTATTATCCGATCTTTGTGAAAATTGAGATTGAGTCGGTCAAGTCCCTATATCATACTTTGTACCAAGGAACTTATACGATCATAAAAAATGTTGATGCTGCAGTAGCAGCTGAAAGCAGCGCTGCTACTGCGCTGCAGCAGCGAATAGTCTTTTGATCATAACTCGAAAATTGTTCATCCGATCTTCTTTATGGGTCCAGAAGGTACAAGCCATCTGTCTTTAAAACTGTGGGAGATATGACGTTTTTGCTTAATTGCGGGGGCGTGTCCAGAATTGGCAATAAACTTGATCTGCCTGCAGACAAAAGAAGCATATGTTCCATAAATGTCAAACCTCTATCTCCTACCATCTCTGAGATCTGTGCGTTTATACGGACAGACAGACGGACATGACTCGGCTGTTGATGCTGATGAAGAATATATATACTTTATAGGGTCGGAGATGCTTCCTTTTTGATGTTACATACTTTTGCACAAACTTATAATACTCTATGAACCTACGGTACAGAGTATAAAAATCAAAACCTGACGGAAAAAAAGCGGAAGTGACATCACTGCTTGAGTCTATCTCGATTATACTTTTCATAAGGAGAAAAGAGACTCGTTACGGCACGGCATCTACAATAGAATCTAGTCTTGTTCATCTTTAAAGCTGGGAAAAAGCTTTTGGATAGCAAACTTGAGCTAAGTCATTTTACTGAATAAATGAGAAGCCATTGTCTGCCGTGACTTTCCACATTCATATTCCAGTATTCCATACTAGCACCGTAACCCAAACAAAATTATGATAATAGCCTTAACTCGATGCGAAACCAACCTATAACCGTAGCATATCCGTAGAAGTCCAAAACAGTTACAGTATCCGTAACTTTTATTTTTGCGGTCCGAATGCTTTAAAAATAATACATATCTAATCTAGTGTCCTCTGTGAAATGTATGCTTTATTTATTAAACTCTGAAATCAAATAATTGTTGTAGTTGTGATATATAATCACCAAACATATTAGAGTTAAAGAAAATATTGAAGTGATTGCATGTTATAAATACAGATACATCTACCATAATTAATGCATAGTTCGCACGATCTTAAATAGCTATTCTATTTCACTTTTTCTTTCTTGAAAAAAAAGATGTTCGCTCGAGGTATATGCAAAACTCGCTATTTTTAATGTTACAAATGATGTTGATACGAATTATGCAATTGGATATAACACAATGAAAATAAAAAAAATTGAATTTTAAAACATCAACGGCAAACACACAAATTACAAATATCCAAATCAAGGGAACGAACAGATTAAAAAATTTTAAAAACGCATTAAATGTGACAACAAATTTGTATCCTTTACTTTTTAAATAAATATATATATATGTATATATATATATATATATATATGTATTTGTGTATGTGGTATAAAGGGATAAGCAGTATATATAAACGAGTTTTCGTTTTTCTTTATGCGTAAACCTCAAATGTTTGTTATTGCCTATTTGGTTTTCCGTTTACAAAAGTCAAAATTTATCACAATTTTGAACATTTTTTAGTAAATATATGGATTTATTTTTCACAATGCTAGTTCTGCAATAAACATTTATGCTGAATGTTTCGTTCGTGCTAGTCGGGTTGAACATAAATTAGATTCAATGCAACCCAAGATGTGTGCAAAGATAATTTATTTGACCGATATTTACAAATACCAGAAGTTAATTAAGTTGCTAATTATGCTTGCAGTTTTTGTACATATGATGTACGTTTATGCATAGATGAACTCATGTATTTTAGTGCTTTAAAAATCTCTAAAGGTAGTTAATTCTAGTCGCGCCCTATTTAAATGTTCAATTGAAAAGGAACAGAAAAATGTAGATTAACATTCTGGGGTCGATTAGTTTAATAAATCTCTATTGAAAAATGCAGGACAAGTTTTCCTTATTAGATACAAAATGATATATGTACAATGAGCAAAACTTATCGAGCCATATAAAAAAAAAACATCGTTCTGTGTGTTAAAAAAGTTCATATTAATTTGGATAAGAGAACGTTTATGGTTTCACAAATTATTCTTAAGACGTGGATTTTTAAATAATGTGTTTTGAGTACGTAATCAATTATGGGAGATTGGATTTACCCTGATGTTGCAATATTCCTGTTCGTATAAAAGAAAAATAAACTAGTGCTCATGAGAGAAATAGATACACAATTGACTACCCCAGCACATATGCAAAATTGATTTCAACAGAGCGAACATAGTTCTGAAAAGAGAGACCCAATCGCACTCAATATGACGAATCTACAAACTAGTGCATATCCTAATCGATTTGATGCCTGGCTTCTGTTATAAGTGCCAAAAGTGCGTCCAATTTCAAGTCCTTAAAGCGCGCAAAGTGATCCATTAGTGGCTGAATTGCATCTGACTCGATGGCGGCAGAGATGGTCTGATTTTGTATGGTGCGATTCAAACAGGACGCTACTTGTGCCAAAAACTCACGCCACTTTTCCTTGTTGTCCTCTGTTAGAGTGGCGTCGTTGATGCTTGGCACGTAAATTGCCTCCGCTCGCAGTATAAGGGCAACGAGCGACAGTATGCCAAACTGCAGGTGAAATACGAATACCCTTAAAAATCATCATCATAAAAATGTGTACGGCTGACTTACACGACTGCAAAAGATGCCCGTCAGCTTCTTATCGTTTAGCGTGATCGCTGCCGATATGCCGACTAGCGTTTCAAAATCGGCATCGCCAATATGCTTTTTGAATTCTGGGTAGAGTGCATATAGAACACCCTCGACATCCTCTCTATCCTTCTTTACAACATTTTGCAACGAACAAAATACACCACTCCAAACTGTCCAGCAAACGGCTTGGCCCTTAATAAATGGCATGATGCGGCGCAACAGTATCTGCAAAATGTTGAGCTTCAAGAATCAGCAAAAGCATTTGGCATGCTCACCAAAACTTACCTTGCCCTTGCGCACATTCATCATGGCCAGTACCTTGTCGAATGTGAGGCCCGCTTTCAGTTTGTTCACCAGCACAGTGTTCGGCTCGATTTCGTAATTAAATTTGTTTCGCAGCTGCGGATTCATGGGCTGTGGATTTGTTGTGTCGGCGGCGCGCTCCTCGGGGGTTTTGTGTGCCAGTTCGAGTTGCTCTAGAGCGGCAATTCGCTCGGCCTCCTTCTTCTTTCGCAAGACTATGGTGGCCATCACTTCCGGATTCTCCAAATCCTCCAGCTTGAGAAGATAGCGGTAAAGCGTTTCTATATGAAGCAAAATGTGACGCGATTTTCGCATGCTACTCGGTGTCACCTCGCAGCTCGCAGCCGGCAGTTGTGGGGTGCCCGCATTTGACTTTGCATTGCCCACATTTCCTGCCATAGCGCTCCCTGATGACAACGAAGCAGACGCGGCTCCGCCATCTGCTGTTGCACACGTATCGCTGCTCATGATATCCGCGTCTATAATCTTGCGTGGTGCTGTTACACTGCCATATTGAAGTTTACCCAAGGAGTTCTCAAACTTTAAGGGCGAGAAAATGTATGTGGGCAAGTTGCTGCTGTTGCTGACTCCAGCGGCACCAACACCGCTATTTGAGGACCCACCAGTCAAGCTGCTACTGGTGTTTTCGGAGTTTCGGCGTTCGCGATGCTGTCCGTGGCCATGCCCGTTTCGCGATCCGTTCTTATTGCCCAACTGTACGAGTATTAGCTGTGCATGGCCTCTGGGTTGGGTCAAAGGATGGTTCAGCTGGTTGTCCTTGTGGGCCTGGCTGTGACGCATCTGACCATTCTGCTGGGCTTTTCGCTCCCTGTACACCGTAAAGTAGTAGTCATCGATATACGGTGTGTCCGTGTTCAGCTGCGACAACTGAATACCGATCAGCCAGTGCTTGTCGCGAGTGCTCATTAGATTCGCATACTCATCGTACTCATCAAGCGGGAGATTTCCGTTGGCCCCAATGGCACTCCCGTCGCTGCGTCGATTTCCCAGCTGCTGCTGCTGTAACTGCTGCTTCTGACGGTCGCTACCCACAGAGCCGGCGCGACTTTGCTGCTGCTGGCGCGCAACAGCTGCACTCTGCTGTAGCAGCGGATGGTTCTGTTGGATCTCCTGAACAAGTCGCATATTAAACATGTTGTACATCGAGTTGGGCGGCTGGTTAAGCAGATTATTTGCCGCCTGCAGGGGATGAGGCGGCAGGCGCGGCTGGGGCTGCATAAATGCCTGCGCCGCAGCCGCCGGATGCATGCCAGCGGCTCGCATCGCATTAAAGCTCGGATGCATGGCAAAGTTGTTTAGCGCAGTTGGCAAATGATGTGGATTTGGCAGTGGGCGTTGATTGCCAAGTGCTGGAAAGTGCTGTTGAAGCAGTGGATGATGCTGTGGTAAATTTGGTGGATAAATGAATCCCGGCGGTGCACGATTTCCACCCAAACCGTTTAACTGTTGTTGTTGTGACTGCGGTTGAGGTGTGGGCATCAAACCGGAACCCGGGCCAGTCAAGGGATATGGGCCGTGAAAACCAACGCCTGCCCTTGGTGGAGAAGTCTGTGGCGTGGCCAAAAATCCTGGAGGCGCTGTAATTAGCAAACAATCAAATTAGCTACTTTGATGCATCTGAGAAATTAGAAAAGAAACAAAAGGGCCGGCCTTACATAATTCTTTTGAAGTCGTCGAACGGGAATAATAAATAACAACATCTTAGACTCTTTGAAGTACATGAAGTACGTACATAGTCTTTCTAAAAAGTTAAGATGATCAACTTCTAGCTTTAATCTTTTAATCAAGTTGAACAATTCCCCATTCTGATGCATAGCAAGAATGTTTTTACACCTAGTTCTCGCCATTTTTTTTGGTACACGGTTTTCATCATAAAATGAAAACTAATGAATATTTTTCAAAACTTGTTTCTTCTTTTTATTCTGTCTGTCAATGGATGTAAATCGTAGAGAAACCTATTTGAAATGGACGCCATGTGCTATCCAGCAACGCCGAAATCTCTCTGGCCACTCATCGATCGCAGTGAGCACCTCATGCATTGGAAAATGTCCACTGCTCGGACAAGGGAGCGCTTCAATCACTTAATATTGGGAAATCGAGTAGAGAAATCCATAGCCTCGAGAACGTACCATAGTTTGTAGTCTAATGGATTCAGGCCTGGGCTACCAGCAGCCCCTTCATCTGTAGAAATGAAGTTCGGTACATGGGTTTATAGCTATGTTTGAGTCGTTTTTGACTTGAAAGGACCACGGCTTCCAATAAGTTGGACTAATATATTTTCGCCGGAGTAATTTTAGTAGCCAAGACTAGCTCTACTCGACACCCAAACAATGAGTTTTTAAGGCGCGATCATTGGAATACTAGTTGCGAGTACTAGGTATGAAACGCCCATTAAAGAAATTCGATAAAACCAGCACCAAACTATCGAAATGATCCGATAAAAAGATATGCTGACGTATTCTCAACTTACTCGGAGACTATTAAAACATAGCAATATAAAAATGTTACACAATTTAGAACACGATATAGGGAACTATACTGCATCATTAACTCAGAAATCGTGTTTTTTGAGTAATGACTAGAGAATGGATTTTGCATATTTTCAAACAGATTTTTAACCAAGTATGCACAAGTAAATGTGCGCAACGCTATATGATATGCTTACTTCCAATTCAATTCCAAGATGGGTTTTGTAATTATTTCATGAATTGGAACGGCAGCAAAAGACAAAGTGATGTGCATCTACTTGGATCTACTTGGATTTAAATCGGTGTAAAAATTTGCAAAGTCCGCTGTCTAGTAATGACAAATTCGACCATCTAAATAATTAACACTTAACATTCAACAGCACTGGCTTCGCTCTAAATTTGCTTGTCAGTTGGATTTCAGTGAGACCAGCATGCTACCGAAACTGTAAATCTGCACAAAACAAAAACAAACGAGATCGTCATGTTAAGGTCGGACCTGCCCGACTTCGAAATACCCGTTACTCAGGTGTTTAATAACCTCATGCGGCTAAGAAAAGTATGCAACTCTTTAACTCTGCCATTTAATATCCGATCTTTATGAAACTTTGTGAGATTGTAGATATTGGCCACAAACACTGCAAAATCTGAGCTCGATATCTTAAAAATGTAGATATTCAACGTTTTATATTCTGTACCGTAGGTAGAGAAATAACTGTATAAATATAAAATATACAAAAATAAATAACTGCAATTTAATTTTTTTTGTTAGCAAAGGCCACATCTTAATACTCATATGAAAATATGGTTAAAATTTTGAGGTAATTGATTTTGATTTACTATGCTAAACGGGAGCACCGGACCATAACACACCAAGCAGTGCATTTTTCGGGATGCATTGGCAGTTCACACAAAAAATGCACATCAAAAGCGGCAATGTTGTGTGTTCGTCGCTTAACGTTGCAGCTTGAAGCAGCGCTGCTACTGCGCTGAAGCAGTGAATAATCTTTTGCTCATAACTCGACAACCGCTCAACCGATCTTTACCATTCCTTCTGCGGATCGATAAATAATTTCGATTACTAAATATGTCCAATAGTTCTAAATCTTCTATCTACAAAACTGTGGAAGATATAACGTTTTTTTCAAATTGCAGAGACCGGAGGGGGAGTGGCCTAATATCATATCGATTCGGATTACTCAGACTCAGAGTACAAAAATAGAGAAAGTTAACCTCGGCTCGGCCGAAGTTTGTATACCTAGGAAGCATGCTATCTGTCTTACCCTTGTGCAGTTGCTGATGTGGAGGCTTTTGTTGTAGCTGCAGCTGTTGTTGTTGCTGATTTAGTTGTTGGTGTACAGTAGGGGTGGCCGTATGCTGTTGATTAGTCATATTTAAGTCATCAAAGATCTTACGATCTGGGGCCTGCTGTGGCAGCATTTGCACCTGCTTGGGTATTGCTTGTTGAATGATCAAATTCCGCTCAATGTCTTCAAGAGTAGAGATTTTGGGTGCAGCGGTCGATTGCACATGCGTCAATCCGAAATTGGCATTGGGTTCGTGCATTGGTTTTATTTGCGGCTTGAATGCACTACGAAAGTTATTCCGAAAAAGTGGCTCCGTCCACACAGCCGTGTCCAAGTTGATACGATTGCTCAGATGACCAGTGGCATTTCCGTCACTTTCACCAAACGAGGACATGTCGACATCGTCCAGTTTCATCGATGACAGATTGAGCTCTAGATCGGAATCGCCCATATTTCGTGGGTATCGGAACTGGATGTGAGGTTGGGAGGGGATGTTGAAGGAAGCTGGCGTTGAGCCGCTCGACGATGAGGGTGCCGATGAGTTCAAGTGCAAATGTTTGAAGGCACTGTTGCCACCACTGTGATCGGAAAAGTCCCCAACTCCAGCTCCGCCACCACCTCTTTTCCGAACTCTCTCCCCACTTCCGCCAAGACGCACCAGCGTTTCGTGGGCTTCCTCCCAATCGCCGTTGATGGCCGATCCAAAGGTTTCGTCGTTCAAGGCATCGTACTCCTCTTCCGCCATGGGCCCGCCGTCACCACCATCCTCGTCCTGCAGAAACAAAATAAATAAATATATCGAAGTCGGTTTATTTAATATATCTGGTTAAACGTGAGCTGTATGTGGCCTCAAATCAATGAAATACAATTAACAAAAAAAAAAAAAAAAACAAAGACCTGGGTCAGAATGGCGAGTCTGAGCCTTTCTGTCAATTGCAAATACCCGAAATGCGTGTTGGCTCACTTATTCCCTTCCATGATGTTTATTCATTGTATTTCATTCCAGTGATATTGCTTACCGGTATTGTTGCATCAAATCCGAAAAACGAGTCGTCCATTGCGGAAAACTATTTCGTTCATAAAAAATTATCATGACTTGTCAGTGACAAGTTGTCACCAGTGTGACCATAGGTGTCCCGATGGCAAAAATATCGATATATCCGCAATATCGATAGTTGATGCGCGATGCCTTGTATCGATACATTGATGCAACATTTGTTACACTCTGTGTAAATACACAATCATTGTAATTTTTATTTTAATAAATATATGTTTTAAACAAAAAATAACACACAAAGAAGTTACTGCAGTGTTGGTTTCCATATCGATAAGCTTGCCGCCGATGTTACAAATCGCGTCAGGACCTGTGCGCAAGTGGTTCATCGAGTCGTGCAAGTTCTCTGAGTTCCGAATCGGTTGTAGTCCAGTCAAATAAGCTAAAATAAATAAATAGGCGATAGCAAGCAGAAAACTAGTATAAACCTACAATTTATATCATTGGAGCAATAGAAAGGGATAGAATCGCGAAAACTGATTTTGTTGACCCTTGACCTTGAATAGCTTACGACACCTATAAGCCAAATCAGAGTCAGAGCTGAGAGCATGGAGTTCAAACGTTAAATTGGTGTTTTGGGCTGGAAAGAACAACTAAAGCTGAAAATAGAAATGAGCTCCCAACTCTTATGGCGATGGGAAAACCGACATAAGCAAGCATATCGATAGGTATGGGGCTTGGGGAGGAGAGCGTAAGCCACGGTACCGATAAAAGCTCGACAGGGAACGGTTGAAAATTTGAAGCTTGGCCGTCCTGGGCGAATAGTTTCAAGGGAAAGAAGAAAGGCTCAGATTGTTCAGAAAGGCATCTTCGCCATTCAGCTCATAGCCCGGAGCCGAGAACTTGTCTAAAATTTCGTTGTTACGAAAATCCTTCAAGTAGGTGTGGAGTTCGAAGCTCGGTAGGAGATTGTTAATTTAAGTTTGTGGCAGCTTTTAATTTTAAATTTTTTGTTGTTGAGGAATTTTTGAAGAACCACTTACCGGCGGCCGCAGAGCCAATTGTCTTTTTTTTTTGTTGGTCTCTATTTATGTAATTATTAATTAATATTAATTGTGCATTGCACCACCTAAATGCCCGGGCACATCGCGGAGAGAGGAAATAAATATAAAATTTTTGTTACTCACTGACTAGAACCTCTTTCAATGCCGAACTCATCCCTGAGTCAGCTGAAAGCTGACCCGGGAAGCAGAAGTCGGATCATAGCACTAGTTACGCTTTTACTAATAGAAGGGCCAAAACCAACTTGCAAACAAGTGGATCCTTGCGGAAAAAGGCCACATCCATCTTTTTAAAAAGTTCGTATTTCCTTTTAATGAATTATATTCAATCAATCAAAACAATTGCCATTGTAACTATAGTTTATGCAGGTTTCTCTAATATGGATACACTGGCCAAATCAAAAGAATTATAACTTTTGATATTAATACCCGTTACTCGTAAAGATCATAAAGATCGGATAATAAATGACTGATTTATAAAGGCTTCAAAACGTTGCATACTTTTCTGAGCCGCATGCGGTGTTTGCTAATAAAATGTTGAAGTGTTTAAATTAATGTTAATGCTGTGTTTATTAACACAAGGAAAGGTTGTTAAACATTAAATCCCCTGAGAGAAGTCATATCTCTAGTTAGTTCACACACTCAGCTTAAATAATAAACTGGTATTTTCCCCATTTTGGGCCGATTTCACATCTTCTTAATATGTGCTATGTTTCAAAAGCCCTACTTAATGACCTAAAATAACCAATGTCAAATATTTACAAATCGTTGGATCATTCCATTAATATAGATAGATAAGGAAGAAGAGGAAAACTGGATATTCCAGTTGTAACAACCCATTCATACTTATCGGAAATGGCTAAATCGGCTGGAGCACGTCTCCAGCTCGCCGCACACTCGTCGAAGCAGATGCAATGTGCGCAGTCGAGACGACTGCAAAAACCAATATGTATATGCAGAGTACGTCTGGGTTGTCGGTTAGAACCTTAATTAAAAAGGTTCTCATTGTCTGTTGTTGTCTGCCCACCGCTGATCTAATTCACTTTAGAACAACATGTTGCCAGCTGCCCTAATAATTTAAGTTTGGCACCTAAATTTCACATGCTGGAAAGAAGTGCCTTGCCTACTACGCTACTAATATGTCGGATCCGGCCGAATCAAATGAATATCTTATAGCTCCCATAGAAACCATCGGTCAAAAAACTTGATTTAGTGAGAAAAACTGGTTTGTTTTCAACGGAAACGTCTCCGTTTTTAAATTTACATATAGGTTTTCTATGCATTTTCATAATTCTGAGTTTGATGAAAATCGGACAATTATTTGGCAGGGATGCAAACCACTCGAAAATAAGCACTGCTTCGGCGCAGTGATTCGCACAGTATCCAAACCGCCGGTTCGGTTCATTACATCGTTTTTGGAGTGAATGAACCGCGGTTTTGGTTCGGTTCAGTGGTTTACAAAGGCATAAAATATTATGATTTCTGTGGTAATGTGACTTTTCGACTGATTTTGAAATTTGGTTACTATAATCCATTTGAATATTTTTAAAATCATTAGAGAAATGTGCAAAGTCGGATTCTTATCAGTTCCTAGAGGAATGCCCTTACTTATTGGCAGATTAAGATTGAATCAAGGTTAAGAAGTACCACAGAAAATTGAAAATATTGTATAATGGAGAAACAAATTTAGATTGATGACAAGTAAATTCGGAGATCGGCGGGCAATTGCAGAAAACATGTTGTAAAATTTTTGTCAGGTTATGCTTAAAAGTTATATCGATCCGACAACGCTAAATATGTAGAGGGTCGAACGAAATGCTAAAAAAATTTTCTATGGGAAATTTATAAAAATTTTAGCTAAAGGAAATCGATTCCCTTTCATTCTCGTCAGACTACTGAACCGAACCGAAACGTTTTTCTTTGTGGTTTTCGGTTCGGTTCAGCAGTTCTGAAAGGAAGCCGGTTCGGTTTGCGGTTCGGTTTATCAGCTGGAGAAAGCGGTTCGGTTCGGTATAGGGACGGTTTGCCACGGTACGGGTTTGAACTTATTTACAATATAAATTTAGTTTTTAATAAAAATCTACCGTGCCTGTTTTAAAGATATTCAAGAATTTGTGTTTGACACCTTCTGGAGGTACCTTAACGAATTGTACGATAAAAGCGATTTTTTGATATTACGTTTCTATTGTCCCTGTCTGCGTTTGGTGAATTTTGTAGATTTTTGGTCTGAACCATTAATAACTAAGTTTAAATTGCTAGTACAAAAGTACCCATAGAACGCGAACATAGGGTACAGATGAAAAACTGGGTATGAGGCGATGCTTACAGAAGTGCCTTCTATCAGAATTTATGAGTCTCATCCCGGGTTTTTTTTAAGTGTCGTACTGTGTAATATGCCAAAATAAAGCAATGGATGCGGTTTGCTGAACGCATCCGCAATTCTTTATGAAAACTCTGATAGCAAGTTCGATAACGTGAACCACCCTGAGTCGTCTCACGAACCACTAGTTCATTCAGCCAGGCGTCGCAACGCTACCAATTTTTGGTGAAGGCAAATTATCAACTAAAATCACTAAACATGATGAAACGACGAACTAGCGAAATTTGGAGTTTCTTTCGAGCGGTGGACGACACATTCGCTTTATGCAACATATGCAAAGCTAAGCTTTCCTATAAGACGACAACAACAAACCTTAGCAAGCATATGCATCGCATGCATCCAAATAATGCATTTTTATCTCCCAGAGATAAGTTTAAGATTGAATCGCCGAGAGAAAAAATCAAAATTGAGCCATTGACCATTGACCGGAACAGAGGGAAGCCACGAAACCCTGCGCAGGAAGTGGTGTTGGTCAACTTCATCAAGAAGCACCCTCGCTTGCTTCAGAATCCCACATGGGACACACGCAATTCAGTTGAGTTGCTGTGGGAGCAACTGACATCGGAGTTAAATGGTCATGGACCGCCTCATAAAGATGTGGCCACGTGGAAGAAGGTGAGTTCGTGATGTTCAGCCAGCCATTTTTGTGTTCTTAATTAATTAACTTAATCGCAGGCGTTGAAGGACTGGAAGCGGTTTATTTTAAAGAAGGTGGAGAAAAATGAAATGCATAATATTCCATTTGAGACAAGCCTGAGCGCGGCTGAGGAAACCATAGCCAACCTCAGCCGCATCAACGATGATTACAGTCAGATTATTATGAGTGCATCAGAAGATGAGGACTATCATGTAGTGTCTAATGCAGCGTACGATTTAGATGTGGAAGACGTGGTGCCCGAAGAGGACCAGGATCACACTGCGCTCGATACCGCCGGATTTGATTATGAACCAGAGGACTCGAAACCTGCAATCAATATTGACCCGCTCTACCTACAATCTGTCAAAAAGGCAGCCTTCGATGGAAGGCGCGTTACCATGGCTGCCATAGCCGAAGATGACTCCACCCATATGGAAATTATAGGCAAGGACATCGAATTGGTGAACGATGTAGCCTCAAACACCCATCTCGCGATCAAAGAATTCTGCACCCTTTATAAACAAAAATTAACCGAAGACAAAAGGCACCACCTGGCCATTGAAAAATTGATGACAGAAAAGAATGAACTAAAGAGAAAATTTCTAGAAATTGAGCAGCGAAAGCGATCGATGAAGTGACGTGACATCTTTATATAACATCTTCTATATAAATTGTGTAATTAGTAAAATCAATAAATTTATTGAATAAAACTGCCTGTTTTTTTTCCAAAACCCAGATCATTTCTAATTTAGCCATGGATTGGCCTTAATTCAATTTGAATGATAATAACTGCACCGTCGGTCAGGGAAACCGCGAAACTCCAAAAATCATGGTATGAAGCCGTTCGTGTAAACTTCAAGGAACATTATAATATGTAAAATCAAGTAAATTTGATCAAAGTACAAGCACAAATTAAAAACTATGTTCATCTGGATATTACATATCCTTCATTGGATGCGATTCTTAAATAGTGGTAGTAGTGATTTTGTACTTTTAAAAAAAAAATTCCCAGATGTTTTTGTAAATAAATTGATGGATTTTCGAACAATACATTTATTTTTTCAAATAAGCCGATTAAACAACGAGTGCGTAAGTTAATGTCAGCCCTGCCCCACTTTGATATACCCATTGCTCAGGGAAATTAGTGTTAAATAACCTTCCTTATGTTAATTAATAGAGCATTAACATTAATTTAATTATTTCAAACTGCAACTTTTTATACCCGTTACTCGTAGAGTAAAAAGGGTATACTAAAGTCGTGCAATTGTATGTAACAGGCAGAAGGAAGCATCTCCGATATCACAAAGTCTATATATATTCTTCATCAGCATCAACAGCCGAGTCGATACAGGCAAGTCCGTCCGTCCGTCCTTGTATATGAACACCTATATCTCAGAGACTAGAAGAGCTAGAGCAACCAAATATTAGATGTAAGCTAGTATTGTTTGTAGGCAGATCAAGTTTGTTTCAAATTTTTGGCCACGCCCCTTCCCGCCCCCGCAATAAAAAATGTTGAATATCTCCTACAATTTGTAAGCTATCGAGCTTTTTTGCAGTATGCACTATGTGGCCAATATGTACAATCTCAGAAATTTTCATAAAGATCGGATAATAAATGGCAGCGTTAAAAAACGTTGCATACTTATCTGAGCCGCATGAGGTTATTAAACACTAATTGCCTTGAGTAACGGGTATTTCGAAGTCGGGCAGGGCCGACTTTAACTTACGCTCTCGTTTTTTACTACATGTAAGCAATTTTGAAATAAATATTGAGATAAAGTTTGCTAGTCGAAATATATTTATTTGTCTACTATTTGGAATTTAAATTTTGTTGCCAAATAGTTTTTTATAGCAATCTTAAAACACATGCACACAACTAGGCGCCCTATATTGATCACAACAAAAAATACAGTTTCCTTTTCGTGGCTAAATACATATAGAAAATCCGGGGCCACACTGTCTTTATTTACATTTTGACGGCTCAAAGGTTGATCGAAGGGCGACTGAGAATATCGATGCTGCGCAGTGCGCTATTGTATCATGCTTGACACTGAGCTCGATTTGCGCAGTTGCGCATTCTGAAAAGTACAATCGGATCGGACAAAAAACACCGGAGTTATAAGCGAAACAGTTGAGCTGATGAGCTGATACGTATTGACGTACTTCAACCAACATTTCTTGGGAACTGCTCAACCGATTTTTATAGTTTCTTTTTTCGGTCAAAGCTTACATCCAAAATAGATTAAATCCATGTTTAAAATAAATTAGAAATCATTTTTGCTTAATGGAAAACAGCTGTCGCAACTTTAAGCGCGATTATCTCGAAACCACTTTTTCGCAAACGTTTCACTCGATTTGAAGATTAACTGTTGACCGACTTTGAAATTTCTTTATATACTCCTCATAGCTACCATTATAGTGTGAACTGGGATATTTTGGATCGGTCAATAAATAACGGAACTAGAAAAAAATTCGATTTGTAACATTTCTACTTTGAAACCCCTTAACTCTGTTATTTATTGAATGATCCCATATCTCTTAGTTCACACTATTACATCTTCAGTTCTTAACAAAACTCTGTTTTCACTTTTACTTTCAGATAATCCGTTCTCAAGAAATCGTGTCAAACATTGGCCTATATATTGAATTTTTGGCCAACTTTTAACCATATTATAATAACAAGCCTAGCAACAACAACAAAAGTTCTAAATTTAATTTAACCGATTTCATATCGAATAAAAAACCCCGCTTGGTTATATCATTTTTTGATCTTTGTGTAATTAAATTTTTTGTAAGCCTTTAACAAATGGTTTCCCAACACCAAACTTTCTGAAACTTTCTATTCAAATATAAATTACAAATAACCCAGCGGCGCAAAAGGCCATTACAAGATCTATGTTCTCTTTAACACTTTGAAGGCCAGCCTTCAAGTATCGATTACAACCCTGTATACTTTTGCATAAGCTTGCCCGTTTTCCTGGGCCTCCTATCTTCAAAACAGAGCTCTATGTAATCAGAAATGTGGGCGTATAACAGAAATTACATACAAATGTTGGTGAAGAAGTATGCGTAAATGTCATAAGCAGCACTGTGAATATTCTTATGTATTCATGGGAATATTCAATATATAATTTACTGTTAAGTACAAATCCATTTCGTAGTTATCATAGAAAAATACTAACAATGTAATGTTAGAATCATGCTCTTGAGAATTATTTAAAAACGTTATAGAGGGGAAGAGATTAAAAGATAGAGGCTTTTATTGGAGGGGATTTTATAAGTTAATTTAATCGTTTTTCTGGATATTTTATTCCATTTTTCTGCCCACTTTACACACAAAAAAAAAAGTCGGTAAACTTAACATTTTTCATTGGTAAAATAAACAATGTCAGTAGTTGTTTTTGAACTTTTCTATCTAAAAATGAAAGGTCGGCTTGATTTTAAACTTTAAAGTTTTCCACTTTTGATTTAATACTTTACACTTAAAATTTTAAAGTGATACACTTTTGAAATTACTACTTTTCCATTTAAAAAAAATAAAAATAAATTTGTCAACCTTGGCTTGTTTGTGCGCGCCGCCCATAAATCCAGTTTAGACTTGTAATTCTCAATTGGCTTTAAATCATTAAGGTTTAAATCTTCTTGAAATCATTGATGATTGCTCTATGGTAATTTAAAATTCTTTCGGAGCAATCAAATTGAATTATATTTTTCTTGATTTCAATCATTGAATTAAATCCAGAAAATGAACTCATTTTTATTTACATGTGAAATTTGAATTAAATCTTATAAATGAAATGTTGTCTGACTTAGATCTGAAATGGATTTAATACGAAAAAGATTTAAATTCAGACTTTAAATCCAGACTTTAAATCTTTTTATATACTAGTCAAATTTTAAATTTTATTTTGTTGGGTTTGATGAACTTTTTTTTAAGTATAAATAGGTATTCGTTTTTAGCAGGCTCTAGGTCCTGTTTTTAGCAGTGTGTTTTATTGTAAGAACAAATATAACGCCACTATTATGGTTTAATTTTCCGATATATTTCGTTTGTTTTGTTTGTCTCCAACAAATGACGATACTAATAAGTGGGTGTGTTGATAAAGTGGAACATTTCTAAAGTAAACCGTTTATTGTTATGTTGCTCTCTTTCCAATATACTCACTGCTGCGAAGACAAACAAAACAAAAAATCAGTTTTAAACTCCACACCTGATCGACAAGACGCAGTGTTTTTGTATGTATAACAAGAAAGACAGTCGATCAAGCCCGACTATAGCATACTCTGTACCAACGAAATTATACGCTCAGCATAAATTTTGATGCTGCAGTAGCAGCTGAAAGCAGCGCTGCTTCTGCGCTGCAGCAGCGAACAGTCTTTTGATCATAACTCGAAAACCGTTCATCTAATCTTCACCATTCCTTTGGCTGATCGATAAGTTGTCCTTATTACTAAATATATCTAGAAGGAACAACTCACCTATCTTTAAAACTGTCGGAGATATGACTTTTTTTCTAAATTGCGGGGGCGGCAGAGGGCGTGGCCAAAATGGAAAATAAACTTGATCTGCCTGCAGACATAAGACGCATATGTCCCATACATGGCAAACCTCCATCTCTGAGATCTGTGCGTTCATACGGACAGACAGACGGACGGACGGACAGACGGACATGGCTATATCGACTCGGCTGTTGATGCTGATCAAGAATATATATTCTTTATGGGGTCGGAGATGCTTTCTTCTGGATGTTACATACTTTTGCACAAACTTATTATACTGTATGTACCTTTGGTACAGAGTATAAAAAGTTCATGTATAGGAAAATTGTTTAATTTGTAAAAATTTGTATTGTTGTTTTTGTATAGCCCTGAAGACGGATTCCGGAGGAACCCGAAATATATCGGAAAATTAAATCAAAATAGTGGCGTTTTATTTGTTTTACAATAAAACACACTGTAAAAAACAGGACCTGGAACCGGCTAAAAATCAATACGTACTTAAATTTTAAATTTAATTTGACAGTAAAAGTCATTAAAAAGCAATAAAATTTTACCTTAAAGGGCACATAGATAAATTAATTTTAACCTAGTTCCAACTATGTCGCAGAGGTACCAGAAATTGTTAGTTGATTACTATTTTGTTTCAGGTGAGTTATGTAAAGCCACTTTACGGTGACTGACAACATATTAAACAGCTAAAAATAGCAGAGAGGGTACACAATATTAATATTATAAAAGCTTACTATTTGATTTTATTTTATTCCTTTTGCCATAAATTTGCACGACTTTAGTATACCCTTTTAACTTTTCGAGTAACGGGTATAAAAAGAACGGCCCATAATCCACACCACTAGTGCATTTTTTATATGCTGCTTTTCACACCTAATGACATTTGTTTGTTCACGTATAAATTCAACCAGAAATGAGCTGAATTTTGCGAAGTTGCGGAGTGAAACGTTCAGCAGATGAATTGATCGCAGAACAGGTATCAGACAAAAAAAGATACATTGAATCGATTCTGGTGAACGAAGTGCTAACTTTTTAGACAAAGGCTTTAAAAGACAACTTTTTAAAAGCGGCGCCTATATTGGCGCTGCTCCATGTCAACGTGGAAATGGCATAAAAGTAGTTGAATTTATTTAAATCATTTATCGCCCATAAAAAACCATTTCTAAACTAAGTGCCCAAGTTAAAACCCATCGATATACAATTACAGCTGTAGATGGCAGCATCACTTGAAAGGTTCTGCTGAACGCAACCAATAACAAAATACATGCACGTCCGACTTTTAAGTGAAAAGTACTATTTCAATGGTACATCGTTTTGGTAATGCAAAGAGTGAGAATTCTAATTAGTATTGTGGTTGGGTTACTTTCGGTGTCGACTTCTTGCTGGGTATAGACACTGATGGAACTACTCTAGCCAGCACTTAAGCTCACGACTTACTGCAAGGAAATCGAAACAGTATTTCCTCATATGGACGATTTTTGAGTGAAACTTATTTTCGGAACACTCCCGATAGATGCGCAAGTATCGATATCCCAATACCGAACGAATGAGCAATCGGATTTGGTTACCTTCCATTCCCCAAATACCCATTACAAAATGCGTTCGTTTGGTTGTTTCTACAATTTTACCCAGCCAATACGCAATGCCTCCACACAACAGGCCGCTCGGCGACGTGTGGTAATTACAGGCAGCGGCGCCGTTACACCCCTGGGTAACAATGTGCGAGAATCCTGGCAGCGCCTTTTAGCCGGCGAGTCGGCAATCTCACAGCTGGGGCCAGAGTTTAAGGGGCTGCCGTGCCAGGTAGCTGCCCAGATTCCAAGGGAGAGCTTGCAACTGGAAAAGCATCTTAGTAAAACCGACCTGAAATTAATGAGCCCCGCCACACAACTGGCTGTTCTGGCTGCGGACGAAGCTCTGGCCACGGGACATCTGAAGCCGAGCGAGCTGAGCGCAGAGCAGCGGGAACGGTTTGGCGTTTGCGTCGGCATGGGGATGTTCGATCTGACCGAGGTTTATGGCACCTGGCAGCAGCTGCAACGTGGCTACAATCGAGTCAGTCCCTACTTTGTGCCGCGACTGCTGCCCAGCATGGCTTGTGGTCACATCAGCATGCGTCATGGTCTGAGGGGACCTAACCACTCCGTCTCTACAGCATGCGCTACGGGCGCACACGCCATCGGAGATGCTCTGCGCTTTATACGCAACGGCGATGCGGATGTGATGTTGGCCGGCAGTGGTGAGGCCTGCATAGATCCTCTATCAATAGCTGGTTTCTGCCGTCTACGTGCGCTAAGCACTGCGTTCAATGATAATCCGGCGGTGGCCTCTCGACCTTTCGACAAATCGCGGGATGGGTTTGTTATGGGTGAAGGCTCGGCTGTGCTACTATTAGAGGAGCTGGAACATGCACTAGCCAGGGGAGCACCCATCCTAGCTGAGCTGCTGGGCTATGGGCTATCCGGCGATGCATACCACATCACATCGCCCAGCGAAGATGGTATCGGCGCCACCTTGGCCATGCAACGAGCAATCAAGGATGCCGGCGTGGCTCTCGAGGATATCAGCTATGTGAATGCTCATGCGACATCCACGCCAACTGGAGATCGCATTGAATCGCATGCCATTGGACGTGTGTTTGGCGAGCATGCGCCACAGGTTCGTGTATCCTCCACAAAGGGTGCCCATGGCCATCTGCTAGGCTCATCGGGCAATCTGGAAGCACTGTTTGTGGTGCACGCCTGTGCTGAAAATAAACTGCCACCTTCGATTAACATCCAGCAGTTGGATGTGACTGTCAATGTGGTGACAAACTCTTGCGATTGGACCACTGGTCAGGGACCAGAACGGCGCGTTGCCCTGAAAAACTCGTTCGGGTTTGGTGGCACCAATGCCTCGCTGTGTATAGCCAGCTTTAGCAAGTAGATTAACCAACTTAGGTTGTTCATTGTTGGCACGAATAAAAACGTGGATTCTTTGCATATTTTTAGGAAAAATGTTTAGTTTTAAAACTTTATTTGGAAAACTTTTTCGGTTGCTTGTCTCACACTAATCTGCCTCGTCGTCGGTTCTCGGCTCTGTAAAAATGTATTTGCGTATTGTATTATGCAATGCGCAAGTGATGTACTGTTATATTGTATATCTGTATATAATATATATAGGTATATATAGTTATGTATATAGCTCTGTTTGATTTGCTTCTGTTGCTTGACTCTCGGTTCGTTATTGCTACTTGCCGCCAATGAAATTGCTTCTCAATTGTAAATAAATCGAAATATACGGATTTTTAACTCAAATGCCGGATTCCATGATTCCGGAATCTTGCGTAATGTATGTGGCTGCTGCTGTGTTTGCTCTGGCCAGGGGCGAGGGAGGGCTGTTGTTTGACATTAGTTGTGACTTTCTTTCCCTCTCTGTTCACTTAACTAACCTTTTGAATTTGAAAAGTTGCTTTTTTATTTTACAAAATTGCTTAATATGTTAAATTAAAAGTATATCGGCTTACAATTAGAATTTTTTTATAATAATTTGCTTTAAATGTGTTTCTGCTGGTTGCCTTTGCCTGCCTTGCTGCTCTACCTCTAGTCATTCCACGTTCTTTGCGAAAGATTTAATATTAGTAGTATTATTCATACATCTTGAAATGTATTAAAAAAAGATACTTCTTAGATATTTTTAGGCGTAAATAATATGCTATATGTTCGTGTGGTGTTTTGTGTGGTTGTGTAAAGTACTGAACTTTGTTTTGTTTTATATAAATTATGAAAATATTTTATTCGAATTTACTTTTATTCCTTTTACTGTACAGTTTTTAGAATTTGTCGGTTAAAATTATATATATATTTTTCTTTAAATAATCTTGCACGTCACATTTAATAACAATGTTCAATTTTGTTTGTTATTTTTTAAAGCGTTTAAACAATTTCAAAATATTTTTCGCCTTTTTTCCGCGATCAAATTTGAGTTGAAAAATATTTTAAATATTTGTTAAAATTACGGGGAGGCCTTTACATTTCGAATTTACGTATCTGGTTCTTAGCTACAAATGAGCTAAGTGGCATTAGTGACATGTTAAAAGAAAGGAGAAAACATTACAAACAGGGCTAATAAATATAAAACGATTGAAAAAGGGTGACCACATTCACGGATAATTTAGAGATTTTCATTTGAAAAATATAAATAATTTGTTTGTGTTTTGTTTACTGTTTCTAAAGACCTTAACACTTATTATCTTACTATTGTTTTTTTTTTAAAAGACATTTATTTAAGCGCTAGTAAAGTGGTTTCTTGTTGTTGAACCAATGTCGTACAGTGATGCTGTAAACTCTAGCCTACGCTAAATTTATAATGAATGCTTATTATTGGGTGCTTGTCGGTCTCTCTGTCTGCTGTCTATCTGAATGTATGCATGCGGGGTGTATGTACATGGCAAGCTATTAAACCAAAGAATGGTCACTAGTTAAGCAATGCATCCATGGTATATGGAAATGGAGGATGCTGCTCGAATCTGTTTGCTGAAGACGACAGCAACTTTGTGGCTGCTGTTGCTACGGTGGTATGTGCCGGCGGCGACGGTCAGTCCAGTATGACGATTTGTGATTCAATGGGCCTGCTACTCGGCTCGGCAGCCATAGGTTTGATGGGCAGTGTGCGCCATGGTTTACGCGCCGCACGACGCAAATCCACGGCTGGGAGTATTTTTCGCGATTTCCTTTAGAGTAAAAGAAAATACCAAAGAAGGTTACAATGCTCGTGCTTCAGAACACTTACATTGGACTTACTTGTGTGCATCGGTAGCTCTGAAGTAAACATCGTCGGGGGCATCCATCCAACTGATGACTTGCTTGCGTCCATTGCCACCGCGAGCCATTTGTGCAATCTTCTGCTTGCCATTGAGCTAAAAATAAACCAAAGATGATTATTGGATACGTCTGGTTAGCCACAAGCTTTGGCTTACATGATGCCTGGAGAGCGGCTGACCCGATGCCGCCATCATGGCTGCAAACTGTTCGGGACTGGGACAATGCGAAGGCATTGGATCTTTGTTGGGTCGCTTTGCTGGCGGGCCGCTGGGCACTATGGTCACTAAAATGGAAATTTTAAAATTTAAAGTTAATCACCAAATTTTTTTTAGCACAAACACAAACTCCAAATTCCTTTGCGTGTTAATTCTTCACAAAAAGAAGAATCTTCTTTTTGTTTTTATTCACGTTAGTCGCAGAGTAATCAAGAAAGACAGTCAGTCAAGCACGACTGTAACATACTCTGCATCAACGAAATTATACGCTCAGCATAAATTTGGATGCTGCAGCAGCTAACAGTCTTTTGATAACTCGGCAACAGTTCATACGATCTTCCTTTGGCGGATCGATAAGTAATCCTGATTACTAAATATGTCTAGAAGGTACGAATGACGTTTTTTCAGGCGGACGTGACTACATTGACTCGGCTGTTGATGCTAATAGTTCAATAATTCGATTTACCCCACATAATTTAAACTATTTTCCTGTCCGTTCAATATTTCGTGTACAACTAAATAGTTTGTTAATTCGAACCCTCCCTAATTCGATGGAATTTTGAACACACAGTTGGTAAACCGAACCGCAAACCGAACCGGCTTCCTTTCAGAATCGCTGAACCGAACCGCAAACCACATATAAAAACGGTTCGTTTCGGCTCAGTTAGCTGACGAGCTTCAACGGGAATCGCTGTACTCTAGCCAATGATTTGTATTAATTTGGAAATTTGAATCGTTTCCCGAAAATAATTTTTAAACATTTCGATCGACCCTCTACATATTTAGCGTTTTCGGATCGGTTTTACTTTTAAGGATGACCTGACGAAAATGTTACAATTACCCGCCGATATCTTAATTTACCTGTCATCAATCTAAATTTGTTTCTTCGTTAGACAATGTTTTAAATTTTTTATGGTACTTCTTAAACTTAATTCAATCTTAATCTGACAATAAGTAAGGGCACTCCTCTAGGAACTGATAGACGAGTCCTCCCAGGACCAACATAATAAACTTTGGACATTGCTCTAAAGATTTGAAAGGCATCAAATTTCAAACATCGTCGAAAAGTCACGTTACTACCGAAATCATAAAAATTTTATATTGTGACTTTGTGAACCACTGAAGCGAACCGAAACCGCGGTTCATTTAACTCCAAAAACCATGTAACGTACCGAACCGGCGGTTTAGAAACTGTGCGAACCACTGAACCGAACCATTACTTATTTTCGAGTGGTTTGCATCCCTGATTATTATACCTTGCAGAGGGTATATTGAAATTGTCCAGATGTTTGTAACGCATAAAAGAAAGCATTTCCGACCACATAGTTTATATATTCTTGAGCAGCATGACGAGCTGAGACGATAAGCCATGTCCGTCTGTTTCTATGCTATCTCCTCCGCCAGTTTTAAAGCTATCGCGACCAGACTTTGCAAGAAGTTTTCTGGCACAAATACGCTGCACAATTGTCGGAAGCAGCCGGATCGGATGACTTTAAGAGATAGCAGCAATAGGAGCGGCGATCGCTCGAAAGCTAGTTCTAGAGAGAAAAACTTTTCTTTTTTTAATGCAAACGTCTCACAAACTCTGCATTTACTAGTTTTCATAAGTTTTATAAGTTTTCACACAACTCTTCAAAGTTTTGTCTAAATCGGATGACTATAGGTTATGGCTGCCATATGAATGATCGGTCGACAAACTAGTTTTAATGAGAAAAATTTGATTGTTTTCAAAGAAAACGCCTCCGAACTTTTTATTTCTTAGTTTGCTATGCTTTTCCATAATTCCACTAAGTTTGGTTGAACTCGGACATCTATATAGGGGGGGTGTCATACAAAAGTAGAGTCAGAAAAGTAGTCTTAGTGAGTAGTCGAGCCGAAGTTAGCTTTCCACTATTTTTAGAATCTAAGTGGCTGCTATGTGTGGGATAAACTTTCAGTTTACTCTGTTGTTTGTAAGTTTATGTAACGGATAGTCAAACACACTTAGGGCCGATATCTGATCTCCCAGTGAGCTGCTCTGTTATCTTTTTACGTTTTCCTGACATATATCAGCTACTTTGCAGTTGAGAAATCGGCATTAAATGATATCTAAGATGCAGCATAATAAAACAAAAAAGTTGTAAATGAATGCGAATTCCTGAACATACCCTCGTTGCCATTCAGCGGTTGTTCCTCGTGCGCTCGCTTTCGTATCGTGGATGTCGCTTGCGCTGGAATTATTGATAGTTCTTTCTCAGCCGGCACTGCCACAACATCGGGAGATTTGTTGGGCACGCGTTCGTAGACTAAACTGCCATCTGCCGCTTTCGGCGGTTTGGGGAATGAGACTACAACGGGCTGAGGCATTTTATCTTTAGGCGTGAGCACCAGCCATTCGTGTGGACCACTGCCAGGCGCACCCAAGCGGTTGGCAATTTTAGTAACACTTCCACGATCCTTGGGCTTGAGCAAGAGCAGCTTTTTAATCTCCACCTGCGACTTACCGCTAATACGATTCGTAACTTTAAAAAGGGAATTAGTGGCATGTTGTTAGCAATCTAGTACCGATCCTGCTAATGACTTTCACTTACATTCCTGCTTAACCAGCAGCGCATTGATTGCGTATGCGCTTTGGCGCGCTGCCTTTTTGGGCTTCACAATGCCGCGACAAACAACGCGAGCCGCGCGCGTCATGGGATTCGTGTGCAAGTAGAAGGCAGTGCGCGTCTTCATGATGGGTCGCGGTGATCCAGAGCTAATGGCAATGCCATGCGCTTGCGCGTAATGCCGTGCCAGATGGGTCTTAAGCTTGAATTCCTTGCCGCAGTTTACAATGGAACATCTGTGGAGCAACCACAATTAGTTTTTATCTACAAAACGACTGTTCAAATTTCCGGCTTACCTGTGCAATTGACGATTGGTAAGATCACTAATTTTTTCGTCGTCGTTAAGATCAACGACTGCGGTGGGCGTCGTTGCAGCTGCTGCTGACGCTGGCGTTGCCGTTATCACTGCCTTTTTCTTGGCATCGGCATCGCTTACGTCACCTTTGTGTACCGACTTCATACTGCCGTACTTTCTCCAGTAATCCCAACAGCTCTGACACAAACGACATGTTATGTGTCCGCTGCTAAATGAGTTCCACTGGAAAAAGCAAGAGAACGACGGAAGTTAAAACTGAACCTACATAAGAAATATATCTGCCTTACCTGTGAGGACTTAGCTGTTCCGCACGATTCGCAGGGCTTACCATTGTTAGACAAATCGGTGCCGCCATTGGTTGTGCCATTATAAATTCCACTTCCCCCACTGCCTGCTTTAACACTGGCCCCATTGCCCTTGCTATTGTTGTTGTATTGGGGTATATAGACCTGCTTCAGCTTGAGTTCCGCCTCAACGGCCTTGACGCGCTTCTGCTGCACATAACGATCGGTGGTCTTCCACATATAATAGTACTCAATTATCTGCTTTAGCGTTTTCCATGGCAGCTATAAAAGTGATGGGAGAAGAGTACAGATCAGATTAAAATGAAGTGGTATAAGATTGTGTAAATATTATCTACATTCTGAAATCAAGCCTTTTTTTCCAGGTCTGCAAACCGGGTTTGAACCGAACCGAACCTCTTTAGAAATAAGAGCTGAACCCGAGTCTGTTCCGAACCTACAATATCGGTTCGGTTCAGCAAAAACGGGCAGGAAAGTGTAATAAAAAAACCTAGAATATAATTAATAACTGCTTATAAAATTCCTATCCATAATAGCTTCTGTTTATAAAGGTCCATCTTAAGCTGCATGTTAAGCCCGCGAGTGTGGTGCGGCGCTTAGTGAGCATGCCTGTCTCAAAACTTAATTTTCACTTTGAAGATGGCGGAAGAGATGACGCTCCTACTATGATCATTGATCAAAATTGTGCTGAAGTAGATAATACAAGAAGCTGGCAAGTTAAAAACGTCAAAAAAATGTAAAACAAAAAAGTTTTTCTCAGAAAAACTAGGCAAGCTATATGTTATTGTCATCCCATCCGGCCGGTTACGACAAATGTGCAGCGTATGTGCAAAGTTTGGTGAAGATAGCTTTAAATGCTAATTACTTTATGTCGGCGATGCCCATGCTTTATACGCTGCATGCGCCAATCTTGTTTAAATGCGCGAAGGCCTCAGCCATGCGCATGGGGCTGAGGCATAGGCATAGGCTTGCTGCTCTAGTGGAATTAAAGGCAACGCCAATACGTGCAGGCAGCGCTGTATCCGACATTCACAAGCACACACACACAGCCGGCAGTAATCGGTTTTCTTTTTCGTTTTCTTGTGGTAGTTGTTGTTTCTGATTTTGGTTTTTTGTTTGTGTGAGTAAAAACGCACTCATAAGAAGCTGTTGGACACACCTGCTTTATGTGGTCGGAGATGCCTTTATCTTTGCGTTACTATCATCTGAACAATCTTAAAGTACACTCTGCAAGGGCAGGGAAGAGTAAAGATATTGTTCAAACTGACAAAGGAGAGCATAAAAACAGACGGACATGGCTTAATCAAAGCAGCTCGTCAGATAAAGAATAGATATACTTTATGTGGATGGAAATGCTTCCTTCTATGCATTACAAAAATCTAAAAAAAAAAATAACTTTTTAATTTATTTTCACGATGATTGTCCCTATTCACTCACGGAACATGCACGGATCATGGATGTTCACGCATCATGTTTGCTCACGATCTCGTAGTAGCACACTGCGACACGTTTAAATTCACGTCGCGGGTGCACCTCTGGTACGCCGCGCTACAGCTACGTTTAGATGGTGGCCGTTCACTAGCTGGAATAAGATTGTTCAAGCTCTCACAAGGCTTATCTGGTGTCACTGATAGTTATTTCGAGAACCGTACATTGCTATATAATGAGATGTATGACGGAGTTCTCCGGCTAACCACATTGGTGGGGGTCAGCAAAGTCGGCACTGTAGATGAGATAGCCAAAAAGCTATTGGATGTACAGTCCACAAAAAACGACGCTTAAGTGCCGATAATCGGCTGCTTATGGTGTGATTATGTGATGGTGTCCGTTTCAGCAGCAGGAAACAGAGAAGGATAAAAGGGGTTAAAAAATGGCCATCAAAGCACCGAATGCATTAAAAGGTACAATGGCAGATAGCGGTGGACCTCGACTACGTTGCTGATCACTGATCTACAGCTTACGTCAGATTCATTTTAATTTATGCAGCGCCGATCTGGGCCCCTGCAATCACCATATCATTATACAGAATAGTCTTTCACATTTTATTGTACATGTCATGTGCCATTTATATGCTTTAAACCACGGTACCGTGTACGCACTGAAGAGTTTATAACGAAACAATGAGTCTGGGTGGTCACCGGAGTCCCCTTGCAACATTTTGAAAATCACAAAGATCGGTTGAGGGTCGACTTAAGCTCATGGACAGCACGCCAGATCAACTTTTGCCCAACACAGTTATGTCCTATTCTTGAACGTATATATTCATTGTCTGTACGAGATTTGCTACCGGGTGGGAAGAGCTGCTACTAATTGTTGGAAGGCACAGTCTTTTAATTGATGAACATCCTTCTTAGATCTTAGCAACTCTTGGCATAATATAATAATGTTCAAAATCATATAAAAAAGGGGATATATCTTTAACCTGTCCCTAAACACTCCCAACTACGCCATTTACATCGAAACGGAACTACCTAGACTGTTCTGTCACGTCACTGTCAAGGCTCCCAATTATTATAGTCGAATAACTTTCGATTGAAAGATCATAGTTTTTCTTGAATGGGATGTTATGGCAGGAGAAAACAACATACGAACATATTTAAATGACAGCAGAACCTGGGAAACACGACAAATGAAACTGTAACAGAGGATTGAAGGAGATAGGAATGATTTCGAGCGGCATGCAGAGTGACACTCGATCCACATACAAGCGCCTCAATTTCGGTATGTATGAAGGAAACTATTTTAGAGACGATTTGGATACCTATGCAATATCGCTTATTGTTCAAGCAAGAACTGAAGTACTTAGACTAAACAATAAGTAACATTGAGGGCCGATGCACCCTATTCAATTTGGATGAATCTGGAGATGTAGCACATTTTATGGCCCGATGTCCGATACTACCCTAGAATCAACGGAAACGCTTGACGTGAACGGATCCAATTGGCTCCCCGAATCTTTTATCTAAGGGAGACTTACAAAAAGAGGCAGGAGTTTGTTGGACATTTTTAAACAATAGTGTCAACGTTGAGGCATAACAATTACATCCTGGAAGAGTTTTTGCTAGGGTGCATTGTTACGAATCGAAGCAGCTATTTATGTTATAATCATAATTGTATTGTGAGATAGCTAATTGTCATTTTGCAATAGAGTTCTAAAAGTGTAAAGGTTGCACAAAAAGAAAAAATCAATTGTAAATTTAAGCCTTAGTAAAGGCCATACGATCGTTCGTATGGGAGCTGTACGATATAGCCATCCGACTTGGCCAAAAATTTGTAAAATTATGTGAAACAAACAATACAAAATTGCAGGATGCTACCATTAAAAACAAAAAAGTTTTTCTAACCAAAACTGTTTTTCAGACCTATCTTTTGTATGGCAGCTGTACCATATAGTTATCCGATTTTAATAAAACTTGGTAGAATTATAAAAAACATAAAAAAAACCTACTATTACAAAGTTTGGAGACGTTTCCATTGAAAAGAAATAAGTTTTTCACACAAAAACTAGTTTTCCGACCGATTATTCCTATGGGAGCTATGGGATATAGTCATCCGATCCGGTCGGCTCCGACATATTAGTAGTGTGCAGCAAAAAGAAGACTGTGCAAAATTTCAGCTCGAAAACTTCAAAACTGAGAGACTAGTTCGCGTAGAAACAGACAGACAGACAGACAGACAGACGGACGGACAGACGGACGGACAAAGCTCAAACGACTCAGCTCGTCACCCTGATCAATAATATATATAGTTTATGGGGTCGCAAATGAATATTTCAATGCGTTGCAAACTTCTGGGCAAAATTATAATACCCTTTGCAAGGGTATAAAAAAAGCCTAGGGGGAAATCAATTATTTATGGCAGCAATGGCTGGAACAGCGATGGGCATCAGTTTACACACCTTAACAATTTGTGTGATATATATACAAACTTAAGGAGGTACAGAGTATGTCTGGCTTGATTGCCTTTCCTACTTGTTTTCATGTGAAGTATTTAACTTACAAAATCTTGTCGTATATCATTGAAGTCTTTGCCATATTTGTCTAAAGCCTCCTCAAACAGATTTGCCTCCGATGCGCTCCAATCTTCGATTTCATCTCGACAGAGCACCGGTCCAGTGGAAGGAACTAGCGAAGACATGGACTCCTCAATTGAATATTCGTGTTTGTGCAGAATGTTCATGGCGTGAAACTGGAACAATTAAAGAATCCCAGTTAACAATTGGATCTGCATTTAAGTCTGCTGGAGATACTTACCAGAGTAATGTCCCGACTGGCAGCCGCTGCGGACATGTGCAATGAGGGTTGCTTCACCGAACTGCTACAATCCAGGGCGCGGGCGAAGGTGCCAATGGATCGCGAAACGACAAGAAACTGATCGATCTTTCGATCGGTCAAACTATGCTCCGGCGTCCACACCAACGACTCCAACTCCTCCAGCTTGCGCTCATCCGTGGCGGTGTCTTTTAGCTTGGCGGGTATATCACACTGATAACGACTGCCGACGCGTATTTCGCCTTTGTCGGCGAGCAACGTTTTTTGATTCGGATCAAACACCAGACAATAGAAGAAAGTGTCCTGTGAAATGGAGAATAGAGTTAGATTAAATGGCTCCTCAGGCACATGGGTCAGCTAAGAACCAACTGCTGCTGCTACCAACTACTACGACTCACGTCTTTATTGAGATAGCTCTGCAACGACTCCGTCTCATTGAGCAGGGTCACTGAGCATTTGCCTCTTATCTGTGTGGCGGGTATCGTTTCAACTTGGCGCGACAGGAATAGCTCGCGATGCTTGATCTGATAGCGTTGCTTGCTGGTTAATGCTTCACCCTTTTCTGCATCGCCAACGGCCGAGCTGCTGCTGTTGCTGCTGGCATTGCCAGTGGCTGAGCTGCCACTGCCGGTTTGAGCTGTAGGGCTGGTGCGTTCCTCTTCAAGGGCAGCTGTAAGAGGACAACAAAAGCAATAAGAAGTTTTCCAACATAACTACTATCTAACAGCAGAGCTAATCCAAGCTACATAACAGCACTAACTAAATACAATCACAAAATATCAAGATGATACGAGAAAGTAAAAGAATCAACGTTAATGCATTCCGAAATAGATTTTGAGCTACGATTGTTTAGGATGTTGCTTTTGTGTACCTATTGAGGGATCAAGCACAGCTTGTGCCGCCTGCTCCTCGCTCACGGGTGTTCTAAGCCAGGTTTTCTTCAGTTTCGTTGCCAGCGGTGAGTCCTCGGCGGTTGCCACTGCATCATGAAAGTTGTTTTTTTTTTGTGATTTTGGAGGGGAAATATGTTTATTTACAATGATGGTGGTTAACAAGCAAACTAAAGTTACTTAAATCAAATAAGAACAAGTTGGCAGCAAGCACCTAAAAGTGAGGTTAAGTACAAGAAGTAATTTCACTAAAATAAGTCTGGGGGGAGAGGCAAGAGTGGGTGCTCAAGCAACAAAATAAATACAAAACTTTTTGAATTCATTTCGAATACCCAACGACAGGGAGGCATGAAAATGTACCCACTGATGGGGCAAGGGTGGTCGTTTCTACTTAGCAGAACAAGGCGTGGGTGGAGGCTTTGGGCGCCAAGCAAAACCTCCCAACAAACAGTTACATGGAGTTTGGTTGCAGAGCTGACGTTACAGAAGCAGCAAGCGGCCTAGGTGTGTGGAGGAGACGTTTGGGTTAAGGGGAATGAGTGTCTGTTTGGCGGCCATAGATAGGACACAGAGCACGTTGTTGAGGGTGGGGCGTGGCTGATTTAAAAAAAAAAAAAATGCGCGCTGTCAGGGAATTTCTGGTTTGCGCATTTTTGTTTTTATGTGCCACTGCTTTCAAGACGTCAGAGACGAGAACGACGTGGCGGCTATTGACTTTGTTTTGTACTCCCCAATTAATAGATTTTAATACTTTCTAAAATATGCGTTTGGAGTGGAATATGATGATTAATCGGCTAAATAAAAACCGAGCACACATCAACCTCCAATCACTCAGAAATACTACTTTATGTGGGACCAGGTCAAATTTTCCTTTTGCATGCATTTAGGCTACACAATTTAAAATGTCGACTTATAAGCAAAACTCATATTTATCGCTTTATCTTGGATGCGGAGGGTGACGTGGAAAAACTGATAGCAAATTTGGGATGCACTTTGTTGCCCTGTGTAATTTCTTCATTTTTTTTGCATTGACCCTGAATAATTAGAAGCTGTTTTCGGAATATCGTTCTCCTGTTCTTTTGCGCTCTCTGCTTGGGCCATCAGGTCTACTGAGTTAATATTTGGACTCATTCGAGAGTAATGTACGTGTCGTCTCCGAGTTTGTCTGTTTGCTTACATAATGTTGAAATATTCAAATTAATGTTAGTACTCAGTTAATTAACATAGGGAGAGGTTATTAAACTCTAATTCTTCTGAGAATTCGGGCAGGACCGACTTAAGCTTATGCTCTCGTTTTGATTGGAATTAGGTAGTCAGTCCTTAGATTGGCCCGGTGAAAGCCCTCAGGACAGTCCTGTGGATATTGTCTGTGCCTTAATGAGCGCCAATGTATGAAACCAGCCCTCGGAAAATAAGTTATTCATTTCAAAGTGTGACTTATTGTCGCTGGGGGAATGAGCCATCTATACCATCCAAATAGCAGTGCAGGCATGGGTTTGGCAATTACTTCAGATAAACTCGAAACTTGCCATCTCTAAGATCTGTGAGTTCATACCTACAGACCGACGGATTTGGCTTTATCGCATCAGCTGTTGACGATGATCAAGAATGTATTTACTTTCGCGAGTCGGAGATGCTTTCGTCTGGGTGGCTCGTACACTTGCCCATACTTAAGATACTCTACTCTGTGTATCTTTGGCACAGAGTATAAAAATGTAACTATAAGTGGATGCGCCAGCATTAAAAAGGTTGTAAGTTTTATATGTTTATCCTCGAAGAAGCATTTCGAGTTATCTCCACAAGGAGATTCGCATTCCTATTCATAATTTGTGTGCTAATATGTAATGAAAGATTTGCAACTTGATTGTCAAAAGTCAGAACACACGCATTAAAATCTCATGACTGGAAAACAAAGGACAGCAACAGCACAAGATGATAACAACACAATCCATGTTGCATAGGTGTGGGTCATAAAGAGGGTTAAAGTTAATGGGAAATGTGCGTTGAGTTGGAGGTGGATGGGTATACCACACGGAAAACGCATTTTCGTTGGGGTCACGTTTCGAGTGGGCGGCACTGGTCGAACCCCAGAACCCAGAACACAGCCTGGCTCAGTTTTTTGGGGTTTGGGTGGATAATTTTTTTTTTTTTTTTTTTTTTTGGCGGAAGTTGGGTTGATGCTAGCCGTTGTTGGGTACCCCCTCTGTGTATGTATACATAAATGCAAAGCGCGCCTCTCAACTGCGTGTGCTGCTTCTGACCTCCACCTCTCCCCCAGCCCTTGCAGCACTCATGAACATTTTCGTGCACACAGAGACATTCACATACTCTCGCGCTCGCTCATCGAGGTAGACAGCAAGTCTACCTGCTACTCCTACTGACTGCTTGACTGAGAGTATCACATTCGCATTGGTGCTGGCGCCGCCTAGCAGCAGCCAAAAACAGCAACAACAACGGGGTACAGTGCACATTATGTTTATGTTGTTGCTACGGATGCGACGGATGCTGGGATTCCGTTTTCTCTACGCTTTGGCTGCCGCCTGCCTCTGTGTGTTTTACAGTTGTTGTCATTGCGGTTCTTGTTGCTCTTGATGTCGGCTTTGGCCCGTGGTGGTGGTGGGAATGGGTGGGGGAGTGGGCGGAAATTGAATGGGTGGGCGCATGCCTTGACACATTGCACACTACCCTGGGTGGGGGTTTATAGAGACTGAGACGTAGTCGTAATGTGTATTCGTCGGCTCTGCTTTTGGGTTTTGGCATTTTTGTGGTGGAAATGTGCTTAGTGCTGGAGGACCTACGTAAAGAGTGGGGGAGTGGGCAGGAGGGAAGTTTTAGCGTTTAACTTGTTTGAAGGCCACTACAATAACCTCACTTTTCAGCCCAGAACCAAACATTAAGTGAACTGATGATTGGAGATTAGCGACCGCTGTTGGTCAAGATTACTTACGTTGATGTTTGTCGGCCAGCTGGACCAATGGGTTGGGCAGATCACGACGCCGATAGAAGCACATGACCTTCGCTTCCACATTGCCGCTTTGGTTTTTATTCAATTCCTCGATACGACGTATCAGATAGGGACAGTTCGGCGCTGTCTCAGCGTACACGTAGTCTAGAATAAAAATTGTCAAATATAGAAATTTAATTCGGGAAAATGGATATTTGGAATTAATCTAACGAGCTCGTAGGCCTTGTTTACCAGCACAAATCGATACAAGTAAATCGGTGGATCTTGTTCGATTTTTGCAATGAACTATTGTAATGTGCAATCTGATTGCTAATTTTTGTTATTTGGATAGAAAAAAAGTACACAAAATCTCAAAACTGTCATTATACTCTGTACCGTAGGTACATAGAGTATTATAAGTTTGTGCAAAAGTATGTAACATCCAGAAGGAAGCATCTCCGACCCCATAAAGTATATATATTCTTGATCAGCATCAACAGCCGAGTCATGTCCGTCATGTCCGTCTGTCCGTCTGTCCGTCTGTCTGTCCGTATGAACGCACAGATCTCAGAGATGGTAAGAGATAGAGGTTTGACATGTATGGGACATATGCTTCTAATGTCTGCAGGCAGATCAAGTTTATTTTCAATTTTGGCCACGCCCCCTCCCGCCCCCGCAATTTAGAAAAAACGTCATATCTCCCACAGTTTTGAAGATAGATGGCTTGTTCCTTCTAGACATATTTAGTTATTAGGATAACTTATCGATCCGCCAAAGAAATGAAGAAGATCGGATGAACGGTTTTCGAGTTATGATCAAAAGAAACATTTTTTTGGTACAGAGTATGTTATAGTCGGGCTTGACCGACTTTCTTTCTTGTTTTAAAATAAAGATGGGGATCTGCGTACGGTATACACCTACCTTCATGCTACATTTTGTAGCTCTATATCTTTTGGTCTCTGAGATCGACGCGTTCATTCAGACGGACGGACAGACGGAAAGTCGGACAATGCTATATCGACTCGGCTGTTCATGCTGATCAAGAATATATATACTTTATGGGGTCGGAAATGATTCATTCTCCCTGTTACACACATTCGCATAACTTCATGATCCCCCTTTTCCCATTTTTGATGGGAATAGGGTATTAAAAGTCGGTCAAGCTAGACTGTAATACATATACTCAGCGCCGGACAGAGCTTACAAGGAGTTAAAGGTTTGGGACGTCGCACCACTGTGAACGCACAGATCTTAGAGATGGTAAGGGATAGAGGTTTGACATGTATGGGACATATGCTTCTTATGTCTGCAGGCAGATCAAGTTTATTTTCGATTTTGGCCACGCCCCCTGCCGCCCCCGCAATTTGGAAAAAACCGTTATATCTCCCACAGTTTTAAAGATAGATGGTTCCTACTTTCTAGACATATTTAGTCAGGATTACTTATCGATCCGCCCAAGGAATGGTGAAGATCGGATGAGCGGTTGTCGAGTTAAGATCAAAAGACTGTTCGCTGCTGCAACGCATTAACAGCGCTGCTTTCAGCTTCTACTGCAGCATCAAAATGTATGCTGAGCTTATATTTCGTTGGTACAGAGTATGTTATAGTCGGGCTTGACCGACTTTCTTTCTTTCTTCTACATCTGCTACATAAACCTACAAATAATAGAGCAAAATCTTTGTTTTTCTGACACTTAGCAGCTATGTAGAAGATGTGAGATCGGCCCTAAATGAATAAATGATAAGATAAGATGCACGGATAATTAAGAAGGAACCAATGAAATTGGCCTTTTTATTTATTGGGAGAGCGAAGGTGACTTAAGTTCAAAGAATCCATTCATATATACACACATTTGCATGCATTTAAGTATTAGTATGTATGTGTATACGTGGACATGCTTAATTACGGCAAAAGGTATGCGCGTTGCTCAATTAAATACAAATGTGGGCATCCATCCATCCATCCGACTGTAACAACAACAACTGTGTGCCATGCATTGGAACCTGTCCCACCAAACGAAATTCGATAGAAGAGAAAATTTCGAAAAAGAGCGATCAAGCAAGCCAAAAGGAAAATGTGTCTTTTGCATTTGGTAACAAAATAAGAAATGAAAAAGAAAGTGCGGACGCAGCCTGAGCTTTGAGTGTATGTATGAACGAGTGTGTGGTCATTAAAAATGGCAAGAAAAAAGAGCTGATGAGACATTAATACATGTTTATTCATATATATTAAAGACAGCACTTGAGTGGTATAAGTTAGAGTTTTATTCACTTACTATAATTTAGATTTTACTTAACAAGCGGTACGCCTTGAATGCCTTGCCTTATCTCGCCCTATAAATAAGCTTACCTACATACTCAACTATTAATTACGGTTTATCTTAAAGCTATCGATCACAGTGTCTTTGAAAAAGTATTCGTTCCAGTGTATCTTAAAGCTATTTATACATATATTATACGACTACAATCCGGCCTTACTTTTAGGACCTCCTGATTCATTTGGTTTTTTATTTTCCCTACTCCTTCTCATACTTTGATATGATTGATCTCATACATAAAGACTAGACTAGTACTAGTTTTTTATTCCCTTTTCCTTTGCACCTCTTTTATTATCTACTATGTCTGTATATTTTTCGCTTGCATTATCATTGAATAAATCTTCTTGCTGCAGTCTATCTTTTGTCTTTAAATTGTGAACTGCCCATATACCATCATTTGGTTTCATTGCATAATATCATTGCCTATAACTTTCGAAACCATGAGTTTGCTTCGTCATTACTTGTAGAATCTAAATTTTTCAACCTCTTCCACATCAATCAATTCACTTATCATGGGCCCGGCCCAAACCTCTATTTATTCTTTTTACCTGGCAGATTGCATGAGGCAATCTTCTTATGACAAATATTATTTTCTAACACAAAGTTCACAAATTCATCTTACGTAAAATACTTAGGGGAACGTACACTGCCTGAATAATCATGTAATTCATATATTGCTTCCTTTGGTTTCGATGTTTTTGAAAGTAAAGTCTCACTTACTTTGTACTTGGTTCCATGACAACCAAAAAATGATATTTTACCGACTCAGTTGTTTATTGGCCCATAATGGTCAACGTAGCAGCCTTTGGAATCGTATCAAGAAAACCCTCTGGCCTGTTCTTATGTGATCTTCTGTTTTCCTTTTATATTAGTTCAACTAATAGCTCTTGCCAATGACCTCCCTTACTTGTTCTGTTCCCAAGTGTCCCATTTCAATATGATACTTATAAAGTACACGTCCTTCCATTCTTTCTTTAACGCAAATCATCAATTTATCTCTCTGCTTTCCATATCCTACATCGTTCCTCATTTCATAAAGAGAATGCTTTCGTTCATTTGGTATTTCATTTATTTTTGTATTCAATATTAGTTTTAATGAATTAGTCTGTTAGGACCTTAAAAGAAATTATAATATAACACTGCCAGTGTCTTCAACTCAACAACAAATCTTGATTCCGTATCCGTTGTTCTTTTTGACATATAAAATATAAAGGAAAATAATCTTCGGCTCGGCCGAAGCTTGTAAGCCCTTTTAGCACGCTTATCTAATTAAGACTACTTTTGTGACTGTACTTTCCTATGGGATCTATCCTATATAGAAGTCCGATTTCGACCAAACTTAGTGGAATCATGCAAAAGCCTAACAAACTAAAATGTTACATTTTTGGAGTCGAGTCTATTAAAAACAAAAAAGTTTCCTTAATAGAAATACTTTTTCGGCCGATCATTCGTAATGCAGCTATATGCTATGGTCAGCCGATTTTGACAAACCTATGTCGAATTGTGTGAAAGCATTTAAAATAAATAAATGTCAGTTTAAGGCCCGATTTCTCAAAGGTTCCGGTTAGCCAACCACCGGTCAGATTTGTTCGTCAAGATGACGAGCGATTAAGTCATTTGCTTTTCCTAGCAGCACTTTCGCCTGATATCGATAAGTGTCTATCGCTGCTTCAGGGTAACCAAACAGTTTGACTAAACGAACGAGTAACACAGCTGACTCGGTTTGGGTTGTTTGTTTTTTAATGCGATTGGTTGTTGCTGGTCATTGTTTTGCGTAAATTTTATGCTCTGCATCTTCGAATTGTATTTCAATTGCGTGGACTATTTTCTCAACCGATTGTTCCTATGACAGCTATAAAGTCATCCGATCCGGTCGGTTCCGTCAAATGTGCAGCGTACTTGTATTAAAAAGACTTCGTGCAAAGTTTCAGACAGACAGACAGACGGACATGGATAAATCAACTCAGCTCGTTGTGTTTATCAAGAATAGAAGAACAGAAGTTTGCAACGGATAGAAATATTCATTTCTGACCCTATAAACTATATATATCGGGCCGAAGTTTTGCACAGTCTTCTTTTTGTGCACGCTATTAACATGTCGGAACCGACCGCATCGGATGACTTTATCTTATAGCTCTCATGGGAACAATCGATAGAAAAACTTTTTTGTTTTTAATGGTAGCATCCTACGTGCTTTTGCCCAATTCTGGAAATTTGTTTCCAATTCGAATGACTATATCATATAGCTCCCATACGAACGATCGGGCGGAAAATGGGTCGTTGTATGAAAAAATAATTTTTGAAAATATTTAAGCGAGCACTTGCAAGGGTACAAAAACTTCGGCACAGACGAAGTTAGCTTAGCTTTCTCGTTTTAATAGTATTTTTCCAAATCCTACGGCACTCAAATCACAATGCAGTTCAATTTCGTCATTTGGATCGTACATAGCCGATATCGGTGTTTCTGACAGCTGGACATTCGATACTTTTAAAACTTGAAATTGTTTAATTTTGAACTTCAATCAAAAATCCAGCAAGATATCTATTAATGATTTTGGATATTTTGTCCTCTTATTCAACTCTCTGTAATCTAATCATATTATATTTTTTAAACATTCGTTTTCTTTTTAACCAAAACGAAAACAATATTTACAAACCCCTTATCTAAAAACTCCTTCCTCCTGATCAATCTACATTTTATCACATCCGTTTTTCTGTGCCATTCTCATGGCCCTGGTTTTTTCCCCACATTTTTATGAAAGCATCGACTAAAATCGATTTTTAAAAACATGTCGTAAAAATTCTTAAGGTAGTGCTCACATAAGCTAACAACTCACAATATACAAAATATGATAAATCGGCCTTAATAGAATAAGAATAAATATATTTGTAATATAAAAAAAAACAAGAAAGAAAGTCGGTCAAGCCCGACTATAACATACTCTGTACCAACAAAATTACCCTCAGCATAAATGTTGATGTGTAGTAGCAGCTGAAAGCAGCACGGCTACTGCGCTGTAGCAGCAAACATTCTTTTGATCATAACTCGACAACCGTTCATCCGATCTACACTATTTCTTTGGAGGATCGATAAGTTATCCTGATAACTATTAATATGTCTAGAAGGAACGAACCATATATCTTTAAAACTGTGAGAGATATAACAGAAAAAAACCCAAATTGCTGGGGCGGGAGGGGGCGTGGACAAAATTGAAAATTAACTTAATCGGCCCGCAGACATAAGAAGCATATGTCCCATACACGTCAAACCTCCATCTCTTACCATCTCTGAGATCTGTGGGTTCAAACGAACAGACAGTCGGACATGGCGGACACGACTCGGCTGTTGATGCTGATCAAGAACATATATACTTTATAGGGTCGGAGATGCTTTCTTCTGAAAATATATCATCATTATGTTAGGTATATGTTATGCCAAATATTATACGACCTTTAAGAATATTTGAGAGATAATAGCTATTGAACTAATGTAATGCAAAATACGATTTCGATATCTAACAATTTTTAGGAGTTATTCAATTGATTTAAATTTGATTTGCAAACGTTTCTACGAGAATCACTAGAGATATGCGTAAATCATATAGTAAAATAAAATTAGTTCTCCAACCTTTAGTTTCTATTATTAAACAGGATTTGCGCCTGTCCGAGATTATGTTTCAAACTTTGCTAAATATATCGATCACAGTGTCCATTACTACTACAATTTATAGTTAAGTAGGAGCCGTATTCGAAGGGGACCAATTCCATAGGAGGCTGAGCTAGCTTATATTAATTAGCAACCTCGTAGAGGCCCTTGCCAGGTTGTACAAGTCAGCTATGATCGTTTGTAGCTACATTGAGAATAGATGATCAACTTCGATGTAGAATTGTTGCTCTTTATTACGTGTTCTTCGTTGCACGTCTCAAACTAAACTAACTTATCTGCTAGACATAATGTGCTAAGGCTAAGGAGCTTTCAGTAAACTTGATGAAGAAGTATAATAGGCATTATACGGTACATATATATTTTTATTATTTATTAATGATTGTTTTAATTAGGCGATTGCTTTTTCAGTTCATTTGCATTTCTTACCCAACCGTAGAATACTCACTACACACACGCAAGTCAGGTGTATACATATATATGCAGATGTCTCCCCTCCCCGAACAATTTCAAAATAAGAAGACCTGGTCACATAGGAATGAGGGAGCCAGTAATAGGCCAAATGTTCAAAGTGCGTATCAAAATTGAAGTTGACAAAAATGCAGAAGGGAAAACTCGCTAAATTCGTAAGGTACTTTGCTATTAGCATAAGAAAACAGAAGTCAGCAGATACACACACACACACAGTTCGAGATGATCACAACATTGGCATCAGAAAACACTGACCATTTACATGTCATTCCATTCAAGTTTTCCTGATTACCCCCTTTAAAAGCTTATCGGTAACCAGCAAAAAATAACACTTGCTGCAGCTGCGACAATTTCGTTCCACCACCAGCTCTTCCGCACTCTGATGATGTCTACGTCTACGTTCTTTAAAGCTCGCCTCGTTCCGGCAAGTTACCATTAAAAAACGTCTGTATGTATGAACATACACATATAACCATGTGTATGCTCTTATTAGCCCTGGAGCAAAAGCCTATCATTTCCTCACATCATTGATAACACACATGGTTGTGCATATGTGTATGTGCTCAGTGAATTTGGCTAATATTTGATAAATGAAAATGCACTTTCGTTATTATTCCTAGTTTCCTCAGACAAAATCACATACACATGCACACATACACACACGGCCGATAACGAAGATGATAGAAAAGCGAGTATGGAAAAAAATTTTCTCACCTCCGACTCGATACATATTTGTGGCCATTTTCACTACACTTTCGCATTAAACATTCACATGTAAGTTGTCCGGCACTTGACTTAGCACTGTTTTCAATAGTTCTACTTCAGATTAACATTAAATTAGCGTTAAAATTTAAGTTGTTATGATTGCATTTGCAGTTCACATAAGACGCGTTTTTTTCTCTCCGCCATCTTAGAAACAACCTAAAAAAACACACACACACACAACGGCGAGTAAACAGCTGCACCAGGGCTGCATTCGAATGGCCAAAATCTGAATAAATCGAATCGAATAGATATCGATATACTTATTATTGAATAAATCGAGTCGAAAAAAATAGCGATATACAGATTACTGATTAAATCGAATGGAAAAGTTACAGAATACAGATTACACGAAAGTTTAATGTTCTTTTATAAATTACAAATTTTAAACTTCATCTGACAATTAATGCTCTGCTCGCTGCTTAAAATATTGTACAAAATTACTTGTTTGTTTTTAGATTTTGGTGTCAGCTGTGCGTATATCGGTGGTGTAGCTGGCAGCTATTTCACTAGCTGTCAAGTCCGTGACGTGGCCTGGCCAACCAACGAACCGATTTTTCCAATAAACAGGCAAAAGTATAGAAAAGAGAAGTCTAAATTCGTGATTTAATTGTGCAAAAGTTGACTTGGGCGTTCGAACGATGACCACCTACGAGGAGTTCATCCAGCAAAACGAGGATCGTGACGGAGTTCGTCTGACGTGGAATGTTTGGCCCTCCAGTCGAATAGACGCCAGTCGTCTTGTAGTCCCTCTTGCGTGTCTCTACCAGCCGCTTAAGGAGCGCCCCGACTTGCCACCGATACAATATGAGCCTGTGCTGTGCACACGGAGTAATTGTCGTGCAATTCTTAATCCGCTATGCCAGGTGGACTATCGGGCCAAGTTGTGGGTGTGCAACTTCTGCTTCCAACGCAATCCCGTGAGTACGCTCAGGCGCTCCAAGGTGCAAAGATGAGATCAAAAGTCAATAATTTTGTTTTGATTTCAGTTCCCCCCTCAATATGCGGCCATTTCGGAGCAACATCAGCCGGCGGAGCTAATCCCTGGCTTTAGCACCATCGAATACACAATTACAAGGGCTCCGACTATGCCTCCAGTCTTCATTTTCCTGGTGGACACATGCATGGATGAGGAAGAATTGGATGCTCTGAAGGACTCACTCCAAATGTCGCTGAGTCTGTTGCCTCCCAATGCTCTAGTGGGATTAATTACGTTTGGAAAGATGATTCAGGTGCACGAACTCGGGGCAGAAGGCTGCTCGAAAAGCTACGTGTTTCGCGGCACTAAAGATCTGACGGCCAAGCAAGTGCAAGATATGCTGGGCATTGGACGAGGAGGAGCCGCTCCGGGGCCACATCAGGCGGGTGGACAGCCCATTCCTGGTCCTGGACAGCAGCCACCGCGTCCCGGAGCTCCAGGAACAGCGACGGGTGGGGCACCAATGCCACCGGCTCATCGTTTTCTGCAGCCGATCAGCCAGTGCGATGCAGCTCTGGGTGATCTGCTCAGCGAATTGCAGCGGGACCCTTGGCCGGTGCCGCAGGGCAAGCGCTACCTGCGCTCTACAGGCGCTGCTCTCTCGATAGCAGTGGGCCTGCTAGAGTGCACCTACCCGAACACGGGTGGTCGCATCATGACATTTGTCGGTGGTCCTTGCTCCCAGGGCCCCGGCCAAGTGGTCGACGATGAGCTGAAGCACCCAATTCGCTCCCACCACGACATCCACAAGGACAACGTAAAGTTCATGAAGAAGGCCATCAAGCACTTCGATGCATTGGCACTGCGGGCAGCCACCAATGGGCATAGCGTCGATATCTACTCGTGCGCCTTGGACCAGACCGGTCTGCTGGAGATGAAGCAGCTCTGCAACTCTACCGGCGGACACATGGTCATGGGCGACTCCTTTAACTCGTCCCTCTTCAAGCAGACATTCCAACGGGTTTTCGCGCGCGACAGTCGCAACGACCTGAAGATGGCTTTCAATGCTACACTTGAGGTGAAGTGCTCGCGCGAGCTGAAGATCTCCGGAGGTATCGGCTCGTGTGTGTCGCTGAATGTGAAGAGCCCGTCGGTGTCGGATGTGGAGATCGGCATGGGCAATACGGTGCAGTGGAAGTTGTGTACACTCAATCCAAGTTCGACAGTGGCCTACTTCTTCGAGGTGGTGAATCAACATGCAGCGCCCATACCACAGGGAGGGCGTGGCTGCATACAGTTCATAACACAGTACCAGCATCCGAGCGGACAGCGGCGCATTCGTGTGACCACGTTGGCCAGAAAGTGAGTGGATAGGGCGGGGGGAAATTCAAATCAGATAAAGCATTCATGACATTATCTGGTGTTCACACAGCTGGGCAGATGCCAACTCGAATGTCCATCACATCAGCGCCGGCTTTGACCAGGAAGCCGCTGCCGTACTTATGGCCCGCATGGTGGTTTATCGAGCTGAAACGGACGAAGGACCAGATATATTGCGCTGGGTGGATCGTCAGCTTATCCGATTGGTAGGTGGATACTAACTTATTGTAAACTCAACCTCATATCCCCCACATCTCCCTTTGCAGTGCCAAAAATTCGGGGAGTACTCCAAAGACGATCCGAACAGCTTCCGCCTGTCGCAGAACTTTAGCCTGTTCCCGCAGTTCATGTACCACCTGCGCCGTTCGCAGTTCCTGCAGGTCTTTAACAATTCGCCCGATGAGACCACATTCTACCGACACATGCTAATGCGCGAGGACCTCACCCAATCGTTGATCATGATTCAACCCATACTCTATAGCTATTCGTTCAAGGGACCGCCAGAGCCCGTATTGCTCGATACCGCCTCGATTCAAGCGGATCGCATCTTGCTGATGGACACCTTCTTCCAGATACTTATCTATCATGGCGAGACAATTGCCCAGTGGCGTGCTCTGAAGTACCAGGACATGCCCGAATACGAAAACTTTAAGCAGCTGCTGCAGGCGCCGGTGGATGATGCCCAGGAAATCTTGCAGACCCGTTTTCCAATGCCGCGTTACATCGACACGGAGCACGGTGGTTCGCAGGCGCGCTTCTTGCTCTCCAAAGTTAATCCCTCGCAAACGCACAACAACATGTATGCCTATGGGCAGGTGAGTTCCAGCTCCGGCTAACAAAATGGAGTTTAATTTTTTGCAGCTATTTTATTATACAAATTCTCGTTTCATTTTGTTTTTTTTCACGTTATTCTTTGTGTAATCCTTAACCGTATCTATATCCGTCCTCCTTGTCATGAGCAGCCGGCCATTGGTCAGACCACGGTATTAAACTTTTGTTCCACTGAGATTTTTAGTTTCTAAGCTCCTTTTGGTTTGGGCTGTCAACCTTATGTTGGTGTTGGTTTTGCTTCCGCTCACATTTCCCCCTTCCACCACCCCTGCACGCTCCCTGCCCATCATCTGACTAACTTATTTTTTGCAATGTCTCCTATAGGATGGTGGTGCACCTGTGCTTACGGACGATGTCTCGCTGCAGCTATTCATGGAGCATCTGAAGAAGCTGGCCGTATCTACGACTACATAAGTTAATTGAACTTGAGATCCTGGCAATGCAATTATGGATCCAAATACACACACACACAAATATATATATTCCACTTTGATTGTCTGAAACTACAATAAACTATTCAAATTATATACCGAGCAGTTTTATTTCTTCGAAATTTAAATGTTTGTTTCCCTTCTGATGTGAATTACTAAAAGCAGGATCATTTCTTCAGTTGGATGCACTTCGCAGGGGAAATCGACCATCATAAAACCATTGCAGAAGATTGCTTATCCAGCTGGCTGATTTGGGCCAGTAAGTTGAAAAAACCAGGGACCGTAGCTGTTAAAACTTTTTTGTTCAAAAAATTACTACTTTTTAACCAAACGCCCCACAAGAAATATTTACATACATGCGATCTTTGGGTCTGTATCTATATATACACACTCCCAGTCGGACATGGAAGCATGACAGAATCACTTGATGAAGTAACTTTTGGTGCAAGTCACTCGGCAGTTTCTGATCGAACTCAGTACCCCCATTTAACATTGATTTTGGTTCGAAAAATTCGAGTTTTCATTTAATTGTTCATTTTTTATACCCTTGCAAAGGGTATTATAATTTTGCCCAGAAGTTTGCACGGCATAGAAATATTCATTTCCGACCCCATAAACTATGTATATTCTTGATCAGGGCGACGAGCTGAGCCGATTGAGCTTTGTCCGTCCGTCTGTCTGTCTGTTTCTACGCGAACTAGTCTCTCAGTTTTAAAGCTTTCGAGCTGAAATTTTGAACAGAGTCTTCTTTTTGCTGTACTGACTATATCTCATGGGAACAATCGGTCGGAAAACTAGTTTTAGTGAGAAAAACTTTTTTCTTTTCAATGGAAACGTCTTCAAACTTTGTAATCGTAGGTTTTTATGTTTTTTTTTATAATTCTACCAAGTTTTATTAAAATCGGACAACCATGGTACAGCTGTCATACAAAAGGTAGGTCTGAAAAACAGTCTTAGAAAAACATTTTCGTTTTTAATGGTAGCATCCTGCAATTTTGTATTTGTTAGTTTCACATGATTTTACATCATTTTACAAATTTTTGGCCAAATCGGATGACTGTATCATATAGGTCCCATACGAACAATCGGTCGGAAAATGGGAAAAAAAGTTGTTTTTTTTTCAAATCATTTAAGCGAGCACTTGCAAGGGTATAAATACTTCGGCACAGACGAAGTTAGCTTAGCTTTCTCGTTGTACTTATATTACGATTAACTTTATATTGAATGCATTTTTATTTGCTTCTGTGGCAATAAAGGAGCGCGCATCATTCAACAGCATAAGTGAGGGCGCTCTAAGACATAGCTCGAGTTATGTTAATATATGTAGATATAATGATTCCAATGATTGGCACACCAATCGGATGAGCGGTTACAGAGATATAAGTTATATCATATAACACTAATACTAAACAACATAGGTTTGAGAAGTCCAAAACAGATTTGGGGTGCTAGTCAGAATGCTAAGCAGGGCTACAAACCGGATTATAACTGTGAACCAAACCTTGAACCGAACCTTATAATTTATACAAGCTGAATCTTAATCTGTTCCGAACCTAAATTAGTTTTTGATTCTGCGAATCTGCTTGCATTCCAGAAACAAAGACTTTAGTTTTCCCTTTTTGACCTAACACTTAATAGTGGGTAATAGTGGGTGTCCCAAAAATCTGTAGAGATTTTTGTATTAACTATTGAGTTTTTAAATAGTAGAACTTTAGATGTAACGTAACAGAAACATTGCAGGCTACTAAATTATAGAGGAAACCTTCAGATCAAATCTACGTGACCTTAAACAGTCGGTTTCAAATCTATCTTTTGTCATTTAATCTGGTAGCCAAGCACTTTGGCGACATTTCACATATAAAGGCAAGCAGTTTTAGCTCGAATATTTCCTTTCCTGAAAAATTCTTCAAATTTTAGTTATTACCATAGACTTCATAAGGTTCGCGTGATTGTTTTAATGTCATCGTTTATTAACCATGACAAGCAAAACTTTATTAAGGAAATCTGATATCAGATATTCAGATAATTTGCTCCTTAAGTCACTAAGAACTAATCACGGCGCTGAAAATGTCCTTTCTACACTGACTTGTGAGCGGGTACTGAGTGCAGAACAAGTACTGTTTAGGGTACTTATATTTTTGCTCATCCCAATAATCCACAATAATTAACTTAAATTTAATTAATTTTTCAAAAAAATGCTATCTTAAGTTCCAGTACCAAATCTCGGATTTGGTTTTTCGTGTTCGTTATTAAATTTAGTTTACGTAAAGACTAATTTGGTTTGAAAAGGTTAATAAATGTGGCTGCACTATTTAAAACTGTTAACAAACCTCGTTCATCATACGATTATACAAATATCTCTTGAACCGTAACATGCAGGGGGAAAGCGGACCATTTATTTGAATTTAGCGCCCGAAAATACATAAGGAAAGTTTGATATCTTCCTATTCCTATATTTGTGTTATCAAAAAGGATTTCCAGCGATATTCGAAGGATATTTTACTTAAAGTGCACAAAATAAGGCACATATCAGTTGCTTTTAAAAAGTCCTATACACTTATAAGAGAAATTAAGAAGAACATTTCTATTCCAATTCAATACATACATACTGTCCCATAGATCACATATGTGTACAAACATTGGTAATCGTTCTTGAGCTGCAAAAGCTATTTGAGCTTAAATTAAATTGAATTATACCTTATTGAAATTGTCCAGATGTTTGTAACGCATGAAAGGAAGCATTTCCGACCCCATAAAGTATATATATTCTTGATCAGCATGACGAGCTGAGTTGATTTAGCCTTGTCCGTCCGTCTGTTTCTAGACGATTTCCTCCGTCAGCTTTACACCTATCGCGGGCAAACTTTGCACGAAGTCTTTTAGTACAAATACGCTGCACATTTGTCGGAAACGGCCGGATCGGATGACTACAACATATAACTGCCATAGGAACGATCGGTCGAAAAACTAGTTCTAGTGAGAAAAACTTTTTTGTTTTTCACGATTCTGATTGTCTCGATTCTGACATGTTTTGTCGAAATCTGACATCTATAATAAGAGTGATAATAAAAATAGTATTAGTAAGAAAACCTTTTTTGTTTTCAATGTAAGCCTCTTTAAAATTGGCATTTCTTTAGTTTATAAGCATTCACACAATTCTTCAAAGTTTTGTCAAAATCAGATGACTATAAGTTATAGCTGCCATAGAAATGCTCTGTCGAGAAACGAGTTTTAGTGGGAAAAACTTTTTTGTTTTCACAGAAACGCCTCCAAACTTTGTATTCCTTAGTTTGCTGTGCTTTCCTATGATTCCATTAAGTTTCGAAATCGGACATCTATATAGTATAACTGTCATAGAAAAGTAGAGTCAGAAAAGAAGTCTTAGATAGAGAAAAACTTGTTTGTTTTCAGGGGAAATGTCCTTCAAATTAGTTAGAGCAAGAATGAAATTCGGTCAAGCCCGACTATAGCATAGTCTGTACCAACGAATTTATACGCTCATCATAAATTTTGATGCTGCAGTAGCAGCTGACTACAGCGCTGCTACTGCGTTGCAGCAGCGAACAGTCTTTTGATCATAACTCGACAACCGTTCATCCGATCTCCACCATTGCTTTGACTGATCGATATCCTGATGATATCCTTGTTACTAAATATGTCCAGAAGGAACGACCCATCTATCTTTAAAACTATGGGAGATATGACGTTTTTTCTAAATTGCGGGGGCGTGGCCAAAATGGAAAATAAACTTGATCTGCCTGCAGACATAAGAAGCATATGTCCCATACATGTCAAACCTCTATCTCTTACCATCTCTGAGATCTGTGCGTTCATACGGACAGACAGACGGACAGACGGACATTGCTATATCGACTCGGCTGTTGATGCTGATCATGAATATATATACTTTATGGGGTCGGAGATACTTTCTTCTGGATGTTACATACTTTTCCACAAACTTATTATACTCTATGTATCTTTGGTACAGAGTATAAAAATCATGATTTTTGCGCCTCAAAGTATGTTGTATTTATATATAATATGTTTTATTTTATAATATTTTCCTTAAACCTCATTTGTTTATTACACCTAACACTTGTCAGACAATCTCAGTAAATGTACAGTGTGGACTAGGTTTGACACTGCAAATCAATTATCTCATTCAAATGGATAATTTTTAACGAAAATATAGTTGGCATACTTCAAAGCGTAAAAAAGCATGATATTTTGCAAGCATAAACGTAGTATTATTCTATTTCCATAATGACTAATACATATAAGAGCAACATACTTTGAGGGGAAAAAATCAAGTTTTTTTATTTAAGCATAGTATTACAGGAGTACAAGATAAGACTTCGCTTCTCCAAAAAAAAAGTAAGGAAGGCAAAGCAACATTCGTGGAGAACCTTCCGCTCCAGCTTAGTGAAGGTCTCGGAAGCAGCAAGGCTCAGGAAGCTTTTTTCAAAGCAGCCACCTATGCAGAATCTGGCCAGAAAGCAGCAAGGAGATACATCGGCTCTTCTCAACCGAGAAGGCACGAACCTGAATTTGGAGAACAACCGAAACGCAATCACGAAAGGGAAATCGGTGGAAACAGCGCTACACTCCCTAGTACCCACCATCGAGAAAGCACTGTACCATCAAGAGTATGCCTTAGGAGCATTCTTCGATATATCTGGTGCATTCAACAACGTCTTCACGGACGCGATAATGCGCAGCCTAAGAGCTGTATCAATACACAAGGCTTTGGACTCGTGGATGTACATCCTGCTGAGCTGCAGAAGTGTAGAAGCCGAGTCGGGTACCATAACCATGACGGAGGGGGCACGCCGTACTGTCACGCCTTCTATGGAACCTTGTGGTTAACGAACTGCTAACGAAATTCCGCAGGAAAGCACCCAAGATAACCGCATATGCCGACGACATAAGCATAATTCTCGTGGGAAAATGTCCATCGACTCTCAGCTCAATCATGGACTCTACACTCAAAGAGATACTAAAATGGGCCACCGAAGTCGGACTTAGTATCAACGCGGAAAAAACGGACATCATTCTCTTTACCAAGAGATACAAGGTACCGCAATGGATTCCACCAAAGATAGGTGAAATATCACTAACTCCAAAGAATAATGTTAAATACCTTGGAGTAGTAATCGATATTAAACAGTCATGGAAGCCAAATGTGGAAGAAAGAGTGAAGAAGGCGATCACCAAGTCTGATGCATTGGCTCTTCATTTAATTAATGCGACCGATACTGCTATACGGTATACTGGTATGGATTCTGGCACAAAAGGCTGGTCAACGTCTATGTGAGGCAGGCACCATGGCGGTACAAATCTAAGGACACAGTTTAGTTGGTGGGGAGATCAATAGTATCTCGGACTACATTATTCCAAATATCAACTCAATGTGCACATCAGCACATCGGACCAGAAGAGTTGCTTACAGGAGTCGTCCTAGAAGCAACGCACTTCTTTACAGGCGGCTCAAAGATGGACCTAGGAGTCAGAGTCGCCCTTTACTGTGCAGAGCCAGAAATAAAGCTCTCATACAAATTGCCAAGCCACTGCACCACATTCCAGGCGGAAGTCTTCAATAAGGAAAGCCGCGTAGTTGGCGGAAATTCACGCTCCAAACAACCAAATAAATATCTACGTGGACAGCCAAGCGGCAATCAAGGCAATGCAGGGACACTCCATCAACTCCAGAAATGTCCTGGCGAGCAGGGCAGCACTAGATTCCCTCAGCATCTCCAGAAAGGTGCAAATCTACTGGATTCGCAGCCACCATCGATGGATACGAGATGGCAGACAGTCTTGCCGGCCGGAGTCGTACTAGGCCAAGAAGAAACACTTACCACGCTAAGATCAAAGCTTTTGCACACCCCACGGTTCGCTTCTTTGGAAGAAGCGGCCAAGAGGCTTTCAAAACAATTATTGGCATTCTACAAATAAATAATCACCCGGCCTCATTAAGGATCTTAAGGTCTATGTGACCCCATCTGGGGTCAGCCGGAACTACCTACCTACCTATACTGTATAGTTGTCCGATTACATTCAAACTATAGAATTATGGAAAGTTTGGGAAATCACTAAGTACAAAGTTTGGAGACGTTGAAAACAAAAAAGTTTTTCTCACTTAAACTAGTTTTCCGACCGGTCGTTACTAAGGCACCTACACTCAAAAAAAAAATCAATCCGAAACGGGATTGAAAACGGGGTGATCCTGGATATTCTTGAGCTGATCCCGGAACGAGATTGATTTCACATCCACTTTTTTTTTTCTCGAAAAACAGGATCACTTCAAGCCTGCCTCCGAGATCACCCTATTTTTAATCCCGATTTCTGGTTTTTTTTTTCTGTGTCGATAATCTCAGAGATCTCAGAGACTAGAAGAGCTAGAGCAACCAAATTTTAGATGTATGCTAGTATTGTCTGTAGGCAGATCAAGTTTGTTTCAAAATTTGGCCACGCCCCCTCCCGCCCCCGAAATACACAATGTTGAATATCTCCTACAATTTGTAAGCTATCGAGCTCAGATTTTGCAGTATGGTGCATGTGGCCAAAATGTACAATCTCAAAAATCTTCATAAAGATCGGATAATAAATGGCAGAGTTAAAAAAAACGTTGCATACTTATCTGAGCCGCATGAGGTTAATAAACACTAATTGTCTTGAGTAACGGGTATTTCGAAGTCGGGCATTGCCGACTTTAACTTACGCTCTCGTTATACTCTGTACCGTGGGTACACAGAGTAATATACATACGTTTGTGCAAAAGTATGTAACAGCCAGAAGGAAGCATATCCGACCCTATAAAGTAAATATATATATTCTTGATCAGCATCAACAGCCGAGTCACTATAGCCATGTCCGTCTGTCTGTCCGTATGAACGCACAGATCTCTGAGACGGTAAGAGATAGAGGTTTGACATGTCTGGGACAGATGCTTCTTATGTCTGCAGACAGATCAAGTTTATTTTCAATTTTGGCCACTCCACCGCAATTTGGACTCATATCTCCCACAGTTTTAAAGATAGATGGCTCGTTATTTCCAGGCATATTTAGTAATCAGGATAACTTATCGATCCGCCAAAGGAATGGTGAAGATCGGGTGAACGGTTGTCGAGTTATGATCAAAAGACTGTTCGCTGCGGCAGCGCCGGTGAAGCGCTGCTTTCAGCTGCTACTGCAGCATGAAAATTTATGCTGAGCGTATAATTTCCTTGGTTCAGAGTATGTTATAGTCGGGCTTGACCGACTTTATTTCTTGTTTTAAGGTCTAGTTTTCCGAAAATTTTGAACACCGAATTTAGCATTATTTTTGGGTGCTTGTTATATACACGCGGGATTTACGCAGTTTTCGAAAGTGTCATATCGCCCGCGGGCACTTTGTCATTTTTTGCGGGTCACTAACGAAACTCGTCATATTTTAATTATTTAAATATTTTACGACTAACTTAAACCCAACTTGGTAAATTGCTAACTAAAACTAACTTCGTCTGTGCCGAAGTTATTATACCCTTGCAAGTGCTCGCCTAAATATTTTCAATAAATCTTTTTCCCGACCCATTTTCCGACCGATTGTTCGTTTGGGAGCTAAATAATATTGTCATGCGATTGGGACACAAAATTGTAGAGCTAGGCATGTGAATCAGATCAATTCATTAGGGTGCTACCATTAAAAACAAAAAAGTTTTTCTCACTATGTCTGTTTTTCAGACCTATCTTTTGTATGACAGCTATACCTTATAAATAGTTGTCCGATTTGCATCAAACTTTGCAGAATTATAAACCAGCACAGAAAACCTATGATTCCAGAGTTTGGATACGTTTCCATTGAAAAGCAGGGATGCAAACCACTCGAAAATAAGTACTGGTTCGGTTCAGTGGTTCGCACAGTTTCTAAACCGCCGGTTCTGTTCATAACATGGTTTCTGGAGTTAAATGAACCGCGGTTTCGGTTCGGTTCAGTGGTTCACAAAGGCACATAAAATATGATTTCGGTGAAGTGGCTTCGATCATTTTTGAAATTTGATTCCTATAATCCATTCGAATATCTTTAAAATCCTAAGAGCAATCTGCATAGATTATTATGTCGGATTCCCAGGACTCGTCTATCAGTTCCTGAAGGAATGCCCTTATTTATTGGAAGATTAAGATTGAATTCGGCGAGAAATTGCAGAAGACTTGTAAAATTCTCATCAGGTCATCCTTTAAAGTTATATCGATCCGACAACGCTAAATATGTAGAGGGTCGAACGAAATGTTTGAAAATTATCTTCGGGAAACGATTCAAATTTCCTAATTAATCAAAATCATTGGCTAGAGGAAAGCAATTCCCGTTAAAACTCGTCAGAGAACTGAACCGAACCGAACCGTTTTTATTTGTGGTTTTCGGTTCGGTTCAGAAATTCTGAAAGGAAGCCGGTTCGGTTAACGGTTCGGTTCACCAGCGGGAATAAGCGGTTCGGTTCGGTTCAAAAACGGTTCAGCTCAGAGCCGGTTTGCATCCCTGTTGAAAAGAAACAAGTTTTTCTCACTAAAACTAGTTTTCCGACCGACTGTTCCTATGGGAGCTATGAGATCCTATATCCGATCCGATCCGGTCGGATCAAACATATTAGTAGCGTGCAGCAAGAAAAAAGTCTCTGCAAGATTTCAGCTCGATAGCTTAAACTCTGAGAGACTAGTTTGCGTAGAAACAGACAGGCAGACGGACGGACAAAGCTCAATCGACTCAGCTCGTCTCCCTGATTAAGAATATATTATTGGGTCGGAATTGAATATTTCTTTGCGTTGCAAGGGTGCAAAAAAGCGGGATCATTATCTGTGGATTATTTGTTTTGTCTGCGTCGCATTCTTAATTGTTCATTGTACATACATATTTGATCAGAAATTTTGGAGTAGGGGTAACACGACTTTTAGTATGGTAAACAAGCCGCGAACTATTTTGGGTCGACTTAATCCATTTCACGTCCACGCTGCTCAAACATGAATAATACACTTTTAAGAATATACGTAAGATGCAGAGTTATTACAATGAACGGTACGGTAAATAACATTTTTTACTGGTCTCTCGCGATCAATGCAAAATGTATATTTATAATTCGGGTGGTGTTACTTCACAGCTGAAATTTATATAATGCCCGCGGGTGCTGTCGCACTGAAAGCGGGCGTTATGACGCAATAAAAAGCGACATAAAGCCCGCCGGCTTAATGCCACTCCTATATGTCGGCGGGCGCTATTACATGCGCCCACTATTTTTACCATTATATTTGTATATTTTCTTAAAATATTTTTGCTCCTAGTTTCGAAACATCTAAGCCGATTTGTAAACAATGTTTAAGCAACCATTGGAAATTCAATAATCTTTATCTTGATAAACAGCAACGGCGGCTTAAAACCTCCATGAAGCTCTGAGCTGCACCAATCTTAGTTCCCGAAACAATGGCGAGTTTGGAACTAACTTCTGGATCAACTTTGAAGTCAAGGATCTGGGAAGCTTATACTAAAACGGACTATGAAATCTTGAATTTAATTAACTGGGTTACCTATGTCTAAGACTCTGCTTAGAAATCAAAATTTCTTATTTTGAATATAACCTCTAAGAATCTATCACAATTTATGTAGCAAAATGCAATCCTCAAGGACTCTTCCGCGAATAGCTTAATATGTAAATTTATTAAGCCATATAATGCCAGAAGAGCTTTCGGAGTAGCCCCTATAGCTGTAAGATTATATAATTTCACACAACTGAAATTGCTCTCCTCTTTTTACTCAACTCAATTTTAGTAAATAAACAAATGCCTGTAGAACTTTACATTAAGCGGAATGAAACAAATTGGTATAAATAATAAAAGCAAATTAACAAAAATTTAACTACTAATACGTGTTAATTATTGCCTCTGACTCCAGTGCTAAACTATTTGGTACACACTGACTAAGACACACCATCAGCGTATGCAATCGTTCAGTTAAGAAACCGAATGGACATCTTTTGATCAACATCTGTACGGTCCAAGGCCTTGCAGAAGTCCTCAAACGATATTTTGCCCTGGCAGCACAGATCGGCCTCCAGAATGGTGCGCTCCGCTATGCTGACCAACTGGTCCTGACTAATGTTGGCGCCCACCATCATGTGCAAAATGGACAGCAACTCATCCCGGCTAATTACGCCATCGTCGTCCAGATCGTACATCTTAAAGGCAAACTTCAATTTGTCTTCTCGGCTATTCAGCTTGCTCTGCTTGTTGTCCCGCAGCGGTCTGAAGTGGGCCAGGACATTCATGAATTGGCGGAAGTTCACTCGGTCATCGTTGCTCTCGGCAAAAAAGGAATGAACAATGCGCTCACAGAGGGGATTTATAGCCAGCTCGGGGATGCGCATTAGATCCTCGCGAGAGAGTGTGCCGCAGTCGTTGCGATCGAGCGAAGTAAATCGTGAGTACAACCGTTCGATTTGATTGGGAGTAACTGCAGGGGAGTAGAAGAGGGAGGGGAGAATGATAAGAGAGTCATTATCACAAATTGATACCTTAAATGGTTAAACAGCAGTGGATACAAAATCAACTAGCCCGCGTCGATTTCAATTGTGAGAAATTTTGGGGCTTATCGCTAAATAAATTACACGATTTCGGACACCATAAAATAGCACCCGGCCCCTTATTGATATGACTTTGGACCGATGCGGGGCCTATGGGCTATGACATCACATCGGACGAGCCAGTGCAACGCAAAATTACCTGGAAACGTCAGTGTATAGATCGATTTATATAAGGCAAGGCCTGCACTAGCGTGCCAGTGCATTTAGTTACTGATCGTTTCACGTTTAAGTACACAGTTGCGTAGACTTAATGGAAAAGCAAATAAGCGCCCATCTAATGGAAAATATACATATAGATTTTAGCGCCCTACTGCGAAGTTATCTAGGGATTGAAAATGGGTTGATGTTCGAACTTGTATTTATCTTGCCCATGTTTTGGCTGCCATCAAGGTCGCGCCCATGCGATTAGTTTTAACACTTACAGCCGGTCTCGTCCTGTATTTGTGCAATTTCCTCGTTTCGCAGGAATAATGATGATTTATTGCCCATACTGGCTTTGCTTTTAACTTAATAATTTTGGTTCTTGTATAAAATAAACTATGCGCCTTTCACCTTCTTTCCAGCAACCATTGAAAAGAGTAATGGACTAAGAACTGTATCGTCATCGAGCAGCAAATCTATCGTCATCGCGCTTGAAATCTTTCGATATCGATGGAGGTGGTCTTGCCAGTTCAATTTCAGTAGTTCGTTCAAGTGGTTCTTCATATTTTACTGATTGTAAGACAAAATTGATGCTTTCTTCTTTTCGAATACTAAAAAAAGATTGAAATGGTATATAGTATCCCATTTCCAGAAATGTAGGATAATTCATAAGAAAATCAATTTATATCTGACATTTGGCTGGGTGGGGTATTGCTTTAGACAAGCTCAAATGAGCTGGTTCAGCATTGAATGACGGAACAAAAGAGAGCTTCACTGCGGTGTTTGGTAAACAATTGCTTTTAGTTTTTATTAAAAAGGAAAATAGTTCCCATCTCCAATGGACAAATTGAATTCCACATTGACGGCCGTAAAAAATCTGCGCTCAAGCGTAAGACACTGCTTCGAGCATTTGGCTGATGGCACTGATGGCGAGGGTGTGGAGGAAAGCCGCAACAAATTTGTTCATGATTTCCAGGAGAGGTTCGGGGCCATCAATTCGCAGTTGCGGTAAGTGTTGGATTCTCCAGCCCAATTAGCTTTGACATTTGACTGCTTCTCTACAGTGAAGTGGAACAGTTGATAAACGGCCTACAAGTGCCGCCGACTGCCTATTCGCTTGGGAACACGGCGTATCTGGCCCAGGAGACTTCACAGGATCGTCAAGCTCTATACCCGCAACTAGTTAACAGTTACAAGTGGATTGATAAGGTGCACGACCACAGTTTTCTGGCCTTCAACAATCTCAATCAGAATACTCTGCGACGCTCCTACAATTACTGCTCACAGAAGCGACAACGCTTGCCATTCTCTTCGTTCAACAACGATCCGGAGTGAGTGCTTCCGTCTATCTGCCTTCATTGAACATTGATCTTATTTTGAATCACCCATTGCGCAGTCACATCGATAAACTACTTAGCGAAATCAACACTCCGCCTCACACTACATACAGAGTATTCCATCCGTTTGGCTCCAACGCTGTGGCCATCGTCACCATTAGCAATGTACTGAAAGCTGCCATTGTCTTTAAGGGAGTGCTCATCGAATGGGTGACTGTGAAGGGCTATGACGAGCCCCTCGAACAGGATGATCTGTGGGCAGAGTCCCGTTACGAGGTCTTCCGAAAGGTACAGGAGCATGCCCATTCAGCCATGCTGCACTTTTTCTCGCCCACACTGCCTGATTTGGCGGTGAAAAGCTATGTGACTTGGTTGAACAGTCACATTAAGCTATTTATCGATCCCTGCAAAAGGTGCGGTAAATACATAGCCAACGGTTTGCCGCCCACTTGGCGAGATCTCCGCACCCTCGAACCCTTCCACGAGGAGTGCCGAAATTGCTAAAGCACAAAATGATTAAATATATAACTGTATAAGCATAACTTGTATACTTCATTTATTTCAAAAACAAAAAAATTATATAATTATTTTGAATGCATGCGTGCGGATTTTTAGAAATCATCGCTCCGCTCGACTGAATAACTACAACGGTTTAATGCATTTAATGGCCAGTGGAGGCGACTGCAGCTGTGTGCACACCGCGCTCTTGGCACAAACGGGCAAAGTTCTGTCGCAAAGTGGCACGGAGTTGTTCGCGCTGCCGCTGCACCTGCTCGTGCTGGTACTTATAGGCCAACACCACCTCTTGGGGAATGTAACAGTTTTCATCGTCTTTATCGTAGTCGTCAAAGTCGTCCTGCGAAGGAAAGGGGAAAAAATTAGAGCATTATAAGTGGCGCTATCAAGATGGATTTAATGGTAATAGTTAGTTTTACAAGTGTTGCCCCTTTTAAAAAACTTTTTAAAAACTAGCAAAGATTAAAAATAAAAACGAACGTTAAGAGAATCAGCAAAAGATCTTTTAAATTATTTCAAACAAGAATGAAAGTAGGTCAATCCCGACTATAGCATATTCTGTACCAACGAAATTATACGCTCAGCATAAATTTTGATTTTGACAGCAGCGCTGCTACTACGCTGCCGCAGCGAACAGTCTTTTGATCATAGCTCGACAATCGCTCATCCGATCTTCACTATTCCTTTGGCTGATCAATAAATTATCCCTATTACCTAATATGTCCAGAAGGAACGAACCATGTGTGTGAGATGTGACGTTTTTTCTAAATTGCGGGGCCGTCTGGGGGCATGGCCAAAATTTAAATTAAACTTGATCTGCCTGCAGACATAAGAAGCATATGGTCCATACATGTCAAACCTCTATCTCTTACCATCTCTGAGATCTGTGCGTTCATATGGACAGACAGACCGACAGACGGACATGACTCGGCTGTTGATGCTGATCAAGAATATATACTTTATAGGGTCGGAGATGCTTCCTTCTCGATGTTACATACTTTTGCACAAACTTATAATACTCTGTGTACCTACGGTTTTGGTGATAAAAGGGGGACGGGGTGGAATTTTCCAAATCTGAAACAAACTTGATCTGCGTACAGCATAAGTCTACCTTCATGCAAAAATTTGTGTCTTTATCTCTTATAGTCTCTCAGATCGAAGCGTTCATACAGACAGACAGACGGACGGACGGACAGATGGACATGGCTATATCGACTCGGCTGTTCATGCTGATCAAGAATATATATACTTTATGGGGACGGAAATGTTTCCTTCTCCCTGTAACATACATTCGCAAAACTTCATTGAAAATGGGAAAAGGGTATAAAAAGCCAACAGAAGCCAACCCATCATATTGAGAAGGTCGGACTCGGATTACAAAAAATAATATTTAAAATTTCTTTAATTTGAATCAGAACTAAATTGGTTTTAAGCTTTGATCAGATTTCCAGATCTTTAAAATGTTAAATTTCTGAATGCCATTGGTCGCGATGTAACCTTCGACATCATCGTCATTTAATATTTAACTCAACAAAGACCAACTACAATTAGGAACCTCAACACTAAGCCTATGGAAATTATGTCAAATGTGTTGCATAAAAATGAGCAACGCAAATTCCCAAAATCCACCTGAATTTGCAAAAACAGGAATATAATGGAACGGCCGGTAGTTATCGCTTTCAACATATGACTTGCACGATATATTCCTTAGATTTTCAGATATCAATCCCCTACACTGTAGTTAAAATTTATACATTTGAAAGAGCTGAAGATTGAAATCAAAAATCATTTTAAATTTCATTTGTTTTACTAAAGAAAAAAGATTTCGCCATGACTCACCCACATCTGCAGCAATGAAAACTTGTGCTCCAATGGCACCGGATGACCATAGAGCAGATCAGACACAAAACTGTTGCGATCTGCCACATCAGCATTAGTTTGCTCGTCATCCGGCAGGTGATCGTGATTGCATAGTCCATCCGAGCAAGACACCTCAGAGCCCTCTGGTGATGAGACTACACTGGAGGTGCGTGAATTGGCTTGCGATGTGGGATCGCTACCATAGCCAGAGTCACGAACATCCTGTTCGCAGGGACAATTGGGCATGGGGGCCAAAAAACAATCATTGCATTTGCCATCGTCCTTGGCCCCATTTGATGAAATGCAACTGGACGCATCCACGAGCTCATCATACAGGGGTTGAGGAGCTGCGGATGAGGCCGACTTTTTGCCCTTTTTGGTGGTAGACTTTTGCTTCTTTTTCTTCGGTTGCTTCTTCGATTTCGTAGGCTTGCCTTTGGGAGCTGCAACTGGCTCGCACTCTGGTTCGAGTTGCGGGTCCAGTACGATAGTCTCCATCATAACAATGCCATCATCATCATCCATATGCTCCAAATCGTCTACTTCATCGTCATCCGAATCGCCGGCATCCGCATCTTCCTCTGCAGTCATATCCTCGCACAGCCGATGCTGCATGATTTTTTTCTCATCCTTCTTCTTCTTCTTTTTTAACTTTTTCTGCTCTTTCTTGAGCTCCTTGGCCTTCTCAGCGCGACTTATCTCCTGGTAGAGCAGTTCCAGATTGCTGATTCCCTGTTTTTGCTCCACAAACGTGTCAAAGCTGCGGCAAAGGGCATGCACACCGACAGCAGCCAGCACTTGGCAGGCACGCTCCTCCTCGCGCAGGCTCACATATATGCGACGCAGTCTTTCGTACATAATCATCCCGACGCAGGTCAGCACCTCTTCTTGGGCAATCTCCAACGTCTTGGCGTGGCGTTCGCGTAGTTTGGAGTAGCTGCCATTCACTTCCGGCTCCGCGCGTTTAATTAGAGCATCGAGGAATTCGATTTTATTCGTACTCACATGTATGTGCTGCTCGGGCACACACTTGCGGATGTGCGCATACAGCTGGGCCGCATATCCCTTCTCCTTGGCAGATACCTCGCCAATGAGTATTTTATAGGCACGCTCGATCTGAAATGTTTAACTTTTGTCAAAACCCATTTCGGGACACGTCCACCCGACAGACCACTCACCTTTGTCCGACATCCAGCGCAGAACTTGTGCTTCTTTAAATAGTTTTCCAGCACATCATGGAGTTCCTTCGGCTCAATGATGGTCAACTCGGTGCGGCAATTGTTTTTCATGGCCGACCACACCTCGCGCCACGTCTCCGAGAAGGGTTTGGCACGGAAAGCGTCCAGCGAATGAAGCACACATCGCGTCTTATTGCGCAGCTTGCTATCAAGCAGATTGTTAAGCACCTCGTGGTGCCGATAAAGCAACGTGCCCAGAGCCTGCGGCGTTTTCAGTTTATCTTCGCTGATACCCAGGGTGGCGTTAGGCCGCAGTTCTAGGGGATCAAGAGTGCGATGTCCAGACTCGGTCAACTGATAGAACAATCGCTCCACCCGCCGGCGACAGCCCACACACTGGACGCATTGATTCAAAACCGACATGAAACTGCCGCTATCAATCTCCAGAGATTTGCGACGTTCAGCCTCTGTGAGCAGATTGAACTTACGCGTAAACTCTTCCAGTTCGCGACCACGAATCTGTGGGCTGTCGATGACAAGTCCTTTGCTGTTCAGATCCATTAGCATCTACAAGTAGATCGGCGAAGTTTTAGAGAGGAAAGGTATTAGAGCGAGTTGTCGAGAAAATGCATTTGAAACCTGTTTTGATGCTGCGCCGACGTCGCAATTTGTCGGCAGCGCTGCTCTGCACTTTCAAAAAACATGGCGACAGCAGCAGCAGAAGCAACGAGAAGGAGGGGCAGGTGCGAGTGGGAGTTCGGGGGTGGCAGGTGCAGATAGATAAGAATCATAAAATTCGAATTTCTTTTTCTCTCTCTCAGCTGATCTAAGGCATTACTCGAGTTTAATTAACAACGCACAAATCACATTGAAGAAATGTACGCCACACACACACACATGTTATGAAAGTTTGTGAGAGTGTGTGTGTATACATATGCATATACATACATATGTATTTGATGAATTCCTTTGATTTGTGCAATCACCTTCCATCTAAATGTACTTAAATGCTTACATAGATTTGTAATTACTTGGCTACCTACCATTAATTTATCGCCAGCTACCAAGGGTAAATGCCTGCGACCAACATAACTCGAATCATCATCATCATCCGTATAATAGACTTTCGTCAATCTCGCCATGTTCTGTTCGGAGAGCCAACGACGGCAATTTCGGGCACTGTTGGACACACAATTTATCGCAGCGCGGGTGGGACTCGGCAGCAAAAACACAGCACAATGTTTGACAAATAATAATAACGAATTTATATATATTTTTATACAATTAAAATGGCCGTCTAACTCTGGCAATTCAACTATTATATCAAACACGTAGGTAATCGGGTCCGGTCGCCATTAATAAAGCAAGCAGGGTTGCATTCGTGCGTTCTCGAGTACATACTTGATGGGGTATCGATAGATCTGCAGTTCGTGCTAGTTTCGTGACACTTGTGACCACTCGCATGTTAAAAGCAACAGCTGTGCACATTTAACTGAAAACAAGTAAGAAATTCGGCCAAGCACGACTATTATACTCTGAAACTGCCCCATCGCTGTTTCAGCCGCTGATGTGCAGCAGAAAGCTTTGTTTTCCCGTTAATTCGAAAGTCGTTCATCCGATCTTCACAATTCCTTTCGAGGATCGATAAATTAAACTAATTATTTAATATGTCCTGAACCTTCTATCTCTAAAATTGTGGGAGAAATTACGTTTTTTTTTAATTCCCGGTGCTAGGGGGCGTTTCCAAAATTGAAAAAGTGAAAGCCTGCAAATGTAAGAAGCAAATGGGTATTTCCATGGTGTCGAACGGGGTCGTACACATTGAAATTTAAAAAAAAAATCAAATTTAATCGGACTTTTATTTTGGCAATACGCATAACTTATACCTCTCAATTTTCCCTGTAGTTGGTGTAAAAGTTGATTTTTGATTTCGCAAAAAAGCTTGGCGTTCGCACGAGACAAATGTAGAAGTGGATTTCGCGGGCGACATTGCAAACGCCGATTTCAGCGAATCCTGAGGGAATTTTGTAATGTTGTTAATTTTCAAATGTTGTGCATTGGTGACTCTTTAAAATGGTTGTGATTTTACCACGAAATGATTTATACTTTTATTTCTAATTTAATTTTAAGCACGTTCGCACGGGACAGGTCGCACGGGACATATTTTACCATCATAATCATTTTGTTATTTCTGATATAGTGGAAAGTAAAATCTTCGAGTTAATTGCAATCAAATAGTTTGTTATGGTTTCTTAAGCAATATTCATTTGCTCTTTGTTCCCATAGAATGAATTTAGATAGCAAAATACAATGAAATCTATAGGCACCTTGCTAGATGAGCAAAACGGAGTTTGAGCGACTTTTGCACTCGAAAATCTCGATATGGGTTCTATGGAATAATTGTAAGATAAGCTTAGACTACTTCAATTAAATAGTTTCCTCTTGAAAATTTGATAACACATGCTGTTGTTGAGAACTAACAACTTTTTCACATTGAAGTCACAGCAGAATTTAAACAACCGCCAAGCGCGGGTCGCATGATGATGGTCACACTAAACTAATTTCGTGAAAGCAACTAAATTCTTTACTTTTTCTGGGGACACTGTACATTTGTATATGGATTAGTGTTGGGTTGTGTTGTTCACTAAACTGAGCAAGTGAACTTGTTCTTCATTAGTTGTTCATTTTTGTTCAGTCAGAGTTATTCAGTTGCTCTTGTTCTGTGAGTTGTTCACCCAGAGTTGTTCAGTTGCTCAGTGATTCTTGTTCTGTCAGAGTTGTTCAGTAGCTCTTGTTCTGTGAGTTGTTCATTGAGAGTTGTTCAGTCGCTCAGAAAGTCGTGTTCTTTCAGAGTTGTTCAATCGATCTAGTTCAGTCGGTCTTGTTCCGTGAGTGGTTCATTAAGAGTTGTTCAGCCGCTCTTGTTCTGTCTCTCTTGCTCCATGAGTTGTTCAGTATCTAGTTCAGAGATTTGATCACAGAGTTGTTCAGTGACTAATTCAGTGAGGTGATCAGTAACTGTTCACTAGTTCGCTGACTGTATGGCAACTCTGTGTTCTGTAGATCCCGTTTTGTTGTAAACTTAAAGATTAAATTAAGTTAAGTATGTCTTTCATTTCAATACACATTGTCTCGTGAGCCACTCAACTATTAAGCAACTCAACAACTGAGCAACTGAACAACTGAGCAACTGAACAACTGAACAATTCAACAACGGAGCAATATGATGAGTTGATTCAACAAAAGAAGAAGTGAACATGTTCACTGAAATGAACAACCTTTACTCAACACTAATATGGATCCGTCGAAACGTGTCGTGAGTACGGAAGCCAAAGCAAATCACCTGCAGGAATACCATTAAAAATTCCAAATTGAACTCACGCGGTTAACTCTCAATCAAAAAGATCCCCAAATGGCTTTTCGCCTAAAAAGTTGAATTGCTCGATCGAAAACTACTCGATTTTGGCCATCTAATAGCCTATTTCCACTAAAAAAATTAAACAACATTTCTTGAAATGACAAGAAATGAAGGAAATTATATCATTTCTGGAATACGTTTCTCCATTTCGTGTCATTTCTTAAAAATTATGAAATTCGCCCCGAATGGATTTGGAATTTTTCTGACATTCTCTCAGTGCCATTAGTGTCATCCGAAAAACCATAATATCAGAGGGGTAAGTAATTTGTTTGTTTACAGATGAGCACCCGGAAAACAATAAGAACCTGGAAGAAGATCCAGATGACTGCGATGTTTTTTATGGAGGCATTCCATGCTCGTGAATGAGAGCATAAAGCGAGCAGCCATTTGGGTCGCTCCTTTAATTATCCAGCTTGGGAAACGCGGGCGGCAACTTTCGTTGGATGAGGAACCGACTTCGTAGCAGCCAAGAATTTAGCGTAGAAAAACTACCCAACAGCTTTTACCTTTCCAGGATGATGTAGTGGCAGCTTCATAGAAGGGGACGGAGGAGCTTTAGCGCATTGGTGGCGAGTCGTGGACACAACGTAGATTTATTTGTGCATTATATGTGGGGTTATTAAAAATTAAGTAAAATAAACATATTTTAGCCTTATTTGAATTGTGTTGTTGGGTCTTGAGGTAAATTGTATGGCGCGACTTATTAATTCTGGTGGGTTATCAAAATCATTGGCGACATTGTTGCCTTCGGGTTGTGGACCTCATTTTTCTACTCTGCGATGGTCCAATCCCTTGCTTGTTCTGCGAAGCTGGTTCTTTAATTATCTAAAAGCCGTTTTCACTACACTCCTTGCCTTGGACAGGGCGTGGTTAAGTGTTTTTAAAATCTTTAGTGAATTGAATTTTTGTTTTACTAGCTTGCTTATTATTGCATTGCAGCATTTATTTAAATCCTTTAGCCAAATAATCAACAAAATCATAGCCAAATCCGACTTATTAATTTTCGTTTAAGGTATGGTAGTCGCAAAAAACTAAATAAATAAATATATTTTTAAATGTAGTTCTCTCGATATTTATCCGAAATTGCACAGTTATATATCGTTGGAAAGGTGTTACTTTTCTCCTTCCAACGGCGTATTGTACGATGCATAGTTTAAGACAAATGATTTTTGAACTCTATTAACCCCGAAAATTCGAGTTTTTAACCGTTATTTCAAAATTTGGTGTGCACGAAAAATTTGATTTGCCACAATGTTACATTTTACTGTATCTACAACCTACACCATGTTAATTCCCAGAAGACTGTCACACCGAGTTATCTATTAATCAGGAAATTTTTTTGAAATACATAAGAAAAGAAGCTGCGAAAAATGAATAGATGTTTTTGGTTTAACTTTCTGTTTGTCAAATTGTTAAATTTTTAAACTTTTCAAGACATGCAGGCTTCCACATACATTTCAAAAGGAAAATTCGATTTTGTGTGTGTAAGCTGAGTCAGGCATCTGAAATTAAAAATAAGGCCTTGGGAAAATCAGCTCGGAGTCGAATTTATCCCTGAGTCAGTCGAGACCAAGCAGTCGACGTTAGGTGGTCCTGGGAAAGAAGGTAGAACCAAAACAAGTTCCTACTTAAAATAGTATATATTGTAATCCTAACCCCAAATGAGTCAGATAAGATGGTTCTATTTTATTTACTATTGCAAGTGCTTAATTTGTGCTCAGTACCTTTTCCATTTTTGCCGCCCATTGTCGTGGCCTTGCCAGAGTGTCTAAAATGTACTAATTTATCGTCTTATACACCGATAACGGATTTGTTTTTCCGCTTGTCTGATACGGTCACACTGGTCGCATTAGTGATTGAATTAGTAGCGTCTTTTAAATAGATTTTGGAAAAGAACGCGTGTTTCTTAACTATCTGGACACTTGGAAATCATTAGGAAAATGTCGCATCACTACGTGGTGACAGCACAAAAGCCGACAGCGGTGGTTGCCTGCCTGACCGGTAAGCGGGAAATGGTATAGGGGAGGCGGGAGCATCGCAAAATTTCCGCCGCAATCCAGCCAGATGCATGGCATGTCTTGCCGGCTCCCTCTATCCTAAACGTGGTTACACAAGTTACAGTTCTGATGTTTTTCCCTTCCAGGCAATTTCACCTCGCCAACAGACTTGAACCTAGTCATTGCTCGCAATAACCAGGTGGAAATTGATCTTGTCACGCCGGAGGGACTCCGACCGCTGAAGGAAATTAACATAAATGGCACTATTGCGGTAATGAGACACTTTCGTCCACCGGACAGCAATAAAGATTTGCTATTCATATTGACACGCCGCTATAATGTAATGATCTTGGAAGCGCGGATGGTGAGCGACAACATTACGGTGATTACCAAAGCCAATGGCAACGTCTCGGACTCAGTTGGCATTCCGTCGGAGGGCGGAGTGATAGCGGCCATTGATCCCAAGGCGCGAGTGATTGGAATGTGCCTGTATCAGGGTCTTTTTACCATAATTCCCATGGATAAGGATGCCAGCGAACTAAAGGCCACCAATTTGCGGTAAGTTGGAATCGATTGTTGAATCAAAAGCCCCAAAATTATCCAAGCATTCATTCTATTATAGAATGGATGAGCTAACCGTTTATGACGTGGAGTTCCTGCATGGCTGCATAAATCCCACAGTTATAGTCATTCATAAGGACAACGATGGACGGCATGTTAAGTCGCATGAGATCAACTTGCGCGAAAAGGAATTCATGAAGATCGCCTGGAAACAGGATAATGTGGAGACGGAGGCCACAATGCTCATACCGGTGACCTCTCCGATTGGTGGTGTCATTGTTATTGGACGTGAGTCTATTGTATATCACGATGGCAGCAATTATCATGCCGTGGCCCCGCTCACCTTCCGCCAGAGCACCATAAATTGCTATGCCAGAGTGGATAGTAAGGGACTGCGATATTTGCTGGGAAATATGGATGGCCAACTGTATATGCTGTTCCTCGGCACATCGGAGTCGAGCAAGGGGATCACCGTCAAGGACATAAAAGTGGAGCAACTGGGCGAGATTTCCATCCCGGAATGCATTACCTATTTGGATAACGGATTTCTCTACATAGGCGCCCGACATGGCGACTCCCAGTTGGTTCGACTCAGTTCCGAGGCGATTGACGGCTCCTATGTGATTCCCGTGGAGAATTTTACTAACCTAGCTCCCATTTTGGACATTGCGGTGGTGGACTTGGATCGTCAGGGACAGGGTCAGATCATAACCTGCTCAGGTAGCTTTAAAGACGGATCGTTGCGCATCATACGCATTGGCATCGGGATACAGGAGCATGCCTGCATTGACTTGCCCGGCATCAAGGGCATGTGGTCCCTTAAGGTGGGCATCGATGATAGCCCGTATGAGAACACTTTGGTGTTGGCGTTTGTGGGTCACACCCGCATACTCACCCTCTCTGGAGAAGAGGTGGAAGAGACGGAAATACCTGGCTTTGCCAGTGATTTGCAGACCTTTCTCTGCTCAAATGTGGATTATGATCAGGTGGGTTGTTCATTGTCTTAGTAAAGCCAGTCACTGAAATGTAAATTTTTAGCTCATCCAAGTCACCTCGGATAGTGTGCGATTGGTGAAGAGCGCCACCAAAACTCTCGCTGCCGAATGGCGACCCGAAGGTGATCGCTCCATTGGCGTCGTCTCCTGCAACAGCACACAGATTGTAGTGGCCTCCGCCCGCGATATATTCTACTTAATCATTGAGGACGGCAAACTTATGGAGAAGTGCCATAAGACGTTGGCCTACGAAGTGGCCTGCTTGGATATCACACCCTTGGACGAGACGCAGAACAAATCGGATCTGGTGGCCGTGGGCTTGTGGACGGACATCTCGGCGGTGGTGCTCTCATTGCCCAATCTGGAGACTATCTACACGGAGAAGCTCAGAGGAGAGATAATACCCCGCAGCATTCTAATGACCACCTTTGAAGGTATTCACTATCTACTGTGCGCCCTGGGCGATGGATCGATGTACTATTTTATAATGGACAAGACCACTGGACAGTTGACGGAAAAGAAGAAAGTCACTTTGGGCACACAACCGACCACACTGCGAACTTTTCGTTCGTTTGCTACTACCAATGTGTTTGCCTGTTCGGATCGGCCCACAGTGATTTACTCGTCCAATCATAAGCTAGTCTTTTCCAATGTCAATCTAAAGGAGGTCAATCACATGTGCTCGCTCAATGCCCAAGCCTATCCGGACAGCTTGGCACTGGCCACCAAAAACTCGGTTATTCTAGGCACCATCGATGAGATTCAGAAGCTGCATATTCGGACCGTTCCCCTGGGCGAGGGACCGCGTCGCATTGCCTACCAGGAGGCCTCACAGACTTTTGCTGTTTCCACGCTGCGCATTGATGTGCATGGACGTGGTGGAGCCAAGCCGTTGCGCAACAGCGCCTCCACTCAGGCCCAGAATATAACGTGCAGCTCGAATATATTGCCCAAGCCAGGTGGCGGCAATTCGACAACAGCCAATGCCGAGGTGGGCCAAGAGATTGATGTGCATAATTTGCTGGTCATTGATCAGAACACCTTCGAGGTGTTGCATGCGCATCAGTTTGTGGCGCCTGAGACTATATCGTCATTGATGTCAGCTAAGCTGGGCGATGATCCTAATACGTATTACGTCGTGGCCACTTCACTTGTTATACCCGATGAGGCGGAGCCCAAGGTGGGCCGCATCATTATCTTTCACTATCACGATAATAAGCTAACCCAAGTGGCCGAGACCAAGGTGGACGGTACCTGCTACGCCCTAGTCGAGTTTAATGGCAAAGTGTTGGCTGGCATTGGCAGTTTTGTGCGCCTCTACGAGTGGACCAACGAGAAGGAGCTCCGCATGGAATGCAACATTCAGAATATGATTGCCGCATTGTATTTAAAGGCCAAAGGAGATTTTATTCTAGTTGGTGATTTGATGCGATCCATTACACTGTTGCAGCACAAGCAAATGGAGGGAATATTCGTCGAAATAGCCCGTGACTGTGAACCAAAGTGGATGCGTGCTGTGGAAATTCTGGACGATGATACGTTCCTCGGATCCGAGACGAACGGTAATCTATTTGTGTGCCAGAAAGACAGGTGAGCATTGGAGCTATTCGAATTATGTATCTGAGCAATGTTTGAACGGCAGTTCTCCTTCAATCCCTTCTTTGGTAACGCTTCTAAATATCTTAAGACAAAGGTAGACTAGAACGGAAACGAATGATGTAAAATTTTAAATCTGATGAATACCCATCCAAGACGAAAACTAAGATATAGGGGAGGGATTTCTATTTCAATTTATTCATAAATCCCTTAGACCGATTCACCGGCACACTGAAAAAGCTGACATCCCACTGGGCAATCTAAGATTTTTCACGGACGTTCAGATAGGCGCTCACTCTGATTAAAAACTTTGACTTTTCAGCCCTTTGCTGTTACTGCCGATTTGTCCAATATGGCAGAAATATGTTTAAAAGAGGACTGATCTCTTATGACTAGCGTAATCAAGGTATATCAATTATTAAACAGGATATCCGTTTCCCTTAGTACCACAAAATTGTCGATCAAACAAAGAACCAAACGAATTAAAATATATCATATCTTATCACATGTTGCTTTGTAACCTTCTAGCGCTGCCACTACGGACGAAGAACGCCAATTGCTGCCAGAGCTGGCGCGTTTTCATCTGGGCGACACGGTCAACGTATTCCGTCATGGCTCATTGGTCATGCAGAACGTTGGCGAGCGCACCACCCCGATTAATGGCTGTGTACTTTATGGCACCTGCAATGGAGCCATTGGCATTGTTACCCAAATTCCGCAGGACTTTTATGATTTTCTGCACGGCCTCGAGGAGCGCTTGAAGAAGATCATTAAATCGGTGGGGAAAATTGAGCATACCTACTACCGCAATTTCCAAATCAACACCAAAGTAGAGCCCAGCGAGGGATTTATTGACGGAGATTTAATTGAGAGCTTTTTGGACTTAAGCCGCGAAAAGATGCGCGACGCCGTCTTGGGGTTGGAGGTGCGTACTATACCATTTGATTTGAAGAATCTTTTCCAAAGTTTTCTTCTCCTTTGCAGCTAACGCTTAACGGTAAACGAATGAGTGCGGAAGTGGAAGATGTCATAAAAATTGTTGAGGACTTGACGCGTATGCACTGAAGCGATGATTTATTTGTACATATATAAGAATATAAAAAAGAAAACTATCACCATACAATTTGTTTAAAAGTACACAAATCTTGAATATTATGTATCCAGTTCCAGCCTAATAATTTTAGATCCCGTTAACAGTAAGCAAGAAATTCACAGTGTAAAGGACGAATGTTTCTACACTAAAGGTGACAAATGATTTTCCGTCGAGCCTTCGTGTACGATTGTGTTTGGCTCTGAACGGATTTTATGGTTTGAATACGCACTTTTAAAGTTGCGCAAATGCGGGAGCATTACTTGTAATAAATCGGTAAAGAAACTTCAATTCAATTTCTGAACGAATCTTATTTCTTGGGATAATTATTGCGACTGAACGGAATTTTCCAAATCTGAAACAAACTTGATCTGCGTACGGCATACATCTACCATCATGCAAAAATTTGTGGCTCTACCTCTTATAGTCTCGGAGATCGAAGCGTTCATACAGACAGAAAGACGGACAGACTACGCTACCGTTGACAGTTTTACGCTTTTGAAATGTTCCTTTATTTGTAAAGTATGCAATTTCTTCAAAATTTGTGCTACACAAATTATAATACATTCTTTAACAATGCCCATTGGTTCACCACTGACCTGAAGACGTCCAAACCTACATTTTTTAAAACATACTAGTTCATTTGTTTAACATATACTATTAATGAAGTAAAAAAATGCAAAAAATGATGATTTCTCGCGCTTGAAAGTTTGCCAGCTTAATTTCCGTTAACAATTTTCTATTTGAATGAGACAATTGATAGCCAGTTATTTTTGGCAGTGTCAAACCTAGCCCGCACTGTATATTCACTCAGAATGTCAGACTAGTTAAAAGTGTAATTAATAACTGAGGTTTAAGGAAAATATAAAATAAATAATTTCCTTGCACGGATTGGGGAAACCCAGCTAAAACCCAACCAAGCTATATTCCTTATTCCTCTTACTTAACCCGGATCTCCCGTTCCGGAGGCTGGGGCCTAGCCAGTTTTTATATCCTGTTCCCATTGAATCCATCACTCTCCAGCGTCTTGACTACAAACTTCTCAGTTCTTAAGGCAAGGGTCTCATCCATTTTTGATTTAGTATGCTCCATATCCCAGATCATTAAATCTGAACCGCGAGAGTTGCACTCATCTTCGGAACGTTGAGAGCGAGCCGATGCGCCGTCCGTGACATTAACCGGCGTGGCTAGCCGATTCATCCATTCGACTTCCCAGTTTGCCTGTTGCCAATAAGGAGGTGCCGTTAATAGTTCGATGCCAATCACCCTAAAGTATTTTCCGAACTCTGCGCTCACAAATTGCCTTCCGTTGTCCGTCCTTCGCCGTTTGGGATAATCTTGCTCCATGTGTCTCGAGCAATAATCGAATCGATAATATTGTCTTTAAGTCTTTCTTCGATTTCCGCCTTTGGTGAACCAAGATCGCATTTCTTTACTTGCCAACGCAAACGCAATAAATACTGAGCGAACGTCTCGCCACTACTTGGGCTTATGTTGCGTCGGGGAGAAAGCAAAAACATCACCATGGATTCACAGAAGGATGGCTTTATTGTATCTCCTATGATGTTTTTTTACCTGTGATCTAGAAAATACCTTTAAAAACTATTTCTTTTAAATGAAATTAAAACCAGGATCTAGAATCGAGGCTTCTGTCCGTCCGCAATTGGCCTCTGGAGAATTATTTTGCATATCTTATTCTTATTTTTTTTGGTTATAGTTGCAGCGCTCTCGAGCTCTCTCCTTTTTTTCAGCACAAACGTAGTAATTACTTTTTCTTTTTAATTTTAGGAACTTTATTACAAAACTAGAAATTTTTTATTTTTCATTAGCCTTTTTTTATACCTTTTTGCAATTGAATGCATAATAATCGTAATTAATAGTAGTGGTTCACAAATATGAACAACTTAAAAGTGTTTGCGCGCTCTTTAGCTGTTCTTTGTGATTGGGTAAAGGAGCCAGAAATGTATAAACAAAATTTTCTTGATGCCTTTCACTGCCATGGTCGAATGGTGAAGTTGTGCGTATATTCTCTCAGATGAATATAATAAAGAGCAAATTACGCAACACCATGAGTATAAATTCATTAAATGCGATACTGTTTTTAAGGTAAGTTTTAAATTTCGATATTGCCCAAAATATACTTCGGGCATATTACACTTCGAATATTTTAAATCTTTGGTGTTTTTTTTAAGCTTAAGTATTATGAATTTGGATTTCCTTTTTTCTTAATATACATTTGTTGAAAATAAAATCTTCAATGGCTATACATCATTTTTAGGAAATTCTCAGCGTCTCCGTACCTAGCTTAAAGTTAAATTAGCGGAGGGAAAAATATTTTATTAAGTCTTTTTACCGCTTTAAATGTGTACGATATAAAAATTAGCGCATCATATACGTTCTGTTATCAATTACGTGGCGAATAACATTCTGTTAACACCTCGTTTCACACTGACGGATGAAAACAACGACTCGAATAGATCATGTGCATGTTAATTTAAGTAAGGAGAGAAACAAATTAAAAATGAAAAATAAGATTCTTCCCGAAAGAGACTACTAATGTAAGTTTCTAAAGTGCACTTAAGTAAATAAAGTAAGAAGAAAATCGCGGTGTGGGACTAGGCGGATTCAAGATACTACGATTGCATCGCAGTCAATACGACCTGGTTTTGGATTAGTGAAGAGCTTGTTCAAAGCAGCAAGTAATGCCGTAACATACAGATAATTTAATATTTTTATTGAAATTGATGGAATGCAAGGATGCCTGGTAGCGCTAGCGTAGGACAATAAGCGGTGCCTCACAAAAATGCCATCTGCAGAGCAATTCAGGATTGGTTCCGCAGTTGGCGTTCCGTCTTTGACAAAGTGCGGTGCTGTTGATTGGGAGTTCGAGGGCGTAATCAAGCGCCGAAATACACTAGTGGCCGACAAGATGTCCTGTGCCAATCAAAGCTTGGTGTCCCAAACCCAAATTATATATGCTAATCTGATGGGCCATTATAAAAATGTTGGTGTCATCGGTGGGCTGGTTTCATCCAAAATTTACCAATGATTATGGGTCATTTCTGAGGTTTTTGGGCGAAGGTTTATTAACATAATATCATTTTATATTTTAACATAAAACAGCAATACAGTTATTTAGTTACTAAACTACAAAATATTAGAGGATAATTTAATCCTTTGTGTTTTAAAAATCTCTTTTGACCTTTAAACTACTCAAATCATACAGGAATCGGATCGTTTTTCGGGCCGGAAGCGGTTTGTGAATACATGGGAGTACTAAAAATATAATTTACTGTTAAGTAAAATATCATTTAGTATATTTTATATTTAGGGTATATTGAAATTGTCCAGATGTTTGTAACGCATAGAAGGAAGTATTTCCGACCATATGAAGGATATATATTCTTGATCAGCATTACGAGTTGAGTCGATATATCCATATCCGGCTGTCCGTCTGTTTCTATGCTATCTTCTCCGTCAGTTTTAAAGCTATCGCGGCATAGCGTCATATCTCCGACGACATATCTCCGCCCAGTACATTTTTCCGTCGGAGTTATGTCGCTTTTTTTTCGTTTGAATGTCGTTTTGAAACGACATATCTCCGCGGTGATCAACGGCGGAGATATGTCGTCTATACATCAAGAATGTGCTATGAACGACACATTTTTGAGCGAAAATTTTTAGTTTCAAACTGACACAACCCTGTCATTTAAGCTTTTAACTTGAGTCAGTAAACCAGGGATGCTGAAATGATATCGAAATATCCATATTTTGTCCAAAAATACAATACATAGTTATTCGGGGGTGTCCCAGAAATCTCTAGAGATTTTCGTATAAACGAATTAATTTCGAGCTACAAATGCTTGTGTTTATATGTGAAATGTGTTCAAAATGCTGGGCTACTTGATTAGATGACAAAAGTTGAGAGATTTAAAACCGACTGTTCAAGGCGAAGTAGGTATCAAACCTACTGAACGCATCAAGCGTTCGGAATTCTTTCTCCATTATCTAGTAGCCTGCAGCGTTGCTGTCGATTTACATCTAAAGTTCTCCTAGTTTAGTTTAAAATTCAATCGTTCAATCGTTTTAAATCGACATATCTCCGACGTGCTATGTCGTCACACCGCTATCGCCAACAAACTTTGCAAGAAGTCTTCTAGTCCAAATACGCTGCACAATTGTCGGAACCGGCCGGATCTGATGACTATAACATATAGCTGACATAGGAACGATCGGTCGAAAAACTAATTCTAGTAAGAAAAACGAGAAAATGAGAAAATCCTTCAAATAAGTTAAAAGACGTGCTGCAAGGGTATACAAACTTCGGCCGAGCCGAAGTAAATATTAACAAACAAATATTAACAATGTAATATTAAGCTCTTGATTTTCTAAATCATTGAAAAATCTTTGGAGTCGAGGCTCTTAAAAACAAGGACTATTATGAGCGGGGATTTGATAAGTAGTTCCAAATGCTTTTTTAGGTTGTTTATTAGACTTGCCAGCCTATTTAAACCAGATAACAGATGAAGTCGCAGGAGAGACGGAAAATTTGTTTGAAGTCTACCATTTTTGCTGAGCCGAGTCCAATAACAACAGACTCTGAAATTTGCATAATGATCGAATAATAAATATCAGAATTTTAAAGGTTGTAACAACGTTGCATACTTTTCGGAGCCGCTGCTTGCCATCATAATGTTGACATTAATGATAATGCACCGTCCGCAAAATCAAAACAGCTGAAACCAACCAAGGCACTTGGTTATGACGTGGTTGATGGCGGAGAAGTGAAAGCCTTCCCAGAGATGGGTATCCTGTTTTTGGACCAGCCAACGAAAGTGCGCAGCAATTGTGTCAATAAAGGGACCATACACCTGATGTCTCTACTGACTCTAAAATAATCGAGAGAATTATCTAGAAATGTATGTATGTTGTCTGTGAGAGCTGTGGACAAAGCCCTTCCAGAACACAAATTTGGGATTAGCAGTGTTCATGGATCCCCACAACAAGTACAATGGGTTGTCAACCACATCCTGGAGACTATGGAGAAGGACAAGGACTGCTCTGCTGTCTTCCTGGACGTTCGACAAGCATTTGATTGCGTATGGCCTGCTTTTTAAGCTAAAGTTTCTTTTTGCAACAAAGCATTTTGTTTTGCTTTCGAAGGACGCTACTTCATGTTCTAGGTGAGGGCCGAGCTCTCGAGTATCCGCCGCGTTGGAGCTGGAGTATCCCAAGGAAGTGTGCTTGGGACACATCTGTACAGCCTGTACACCGCGGACTAGTCGGATGCAGACGCCCAAAGCACACACTTATGCTGATGACAGCCTTATATTAATATTATTATATTTAATAATGAGCATATATCGATCAGCCGAGGCAATGGTGAATATCGGATGAACGATTTTCAAGTTAATGCTGGGCAGAAACCGCTGAAACAGCGATGGGCAACGCACACACTAACAACACTTTTTTTGGTTAATAAAAACTTTGGGATTTACCGTATGGCAGAAATTATATCTTTTCCTTTATTTCTTGTCATTTAAAGATGAAGATTCATTTCTTTGGTGGAAATAGGCTATTACCCTGCAAACATTTTGTCGTGTTACTTATTTCCTTCGTCAATGAGAGGGTTTGGCGATGGCATGACGGGATAGTTTGGAGATAGTTTGGCGAATTATACGAACAAAATAAAATAGGTATCGCATTTTAATCATAAAAGAGATAAATTAGGGATATGTGTTTTCTCATTTTTTTCGTCCATTCGGTAAATTGGCGATATATTCCTTAAAAGTCGGATTGGGGGCAACAATGCGATCCTCTATTATTGGTCTCGCTTTTTCATAATCCCATCTGAGAATTGGCGATACATCGCTTATCACTCACTAAGAAGACCCGAATGCGATTCTTCTTAAAGTAAGTAAGAACGTTTTTTTTACAATATAATCAAAGGAAAATATTTCAGCAACGCTTATTTACCTTAGTTGCGATATCGTACTGTTAAATAACAGAATTCGAAATTCCTTTAATTGGTATGGCTTATCTTTGGGGGAAGAACCTCATTCCTGCCTTTAGACAGAATCACATTCTTATCTTCAGGAAGAGCCGCTTTCCAATCGGTCAGAAGAGACTTTTTCCTATCTCCCAGAAGTATCTCTTTCTTTTATCTCAGAAGTATCGCTCTATTGACGCCCGGAAGCGTTCGCATAGTGTCACATTTCTTCCCGTAGGGAGATGAGCATGCGATATCGCTAGAGTAAGGCGATACCTACTGGCGAATCGCATTTTTATCTTCCGCGATAAAAAAAAGTTTGCTGGGTACTCAGAGAAAAAAAAATTAAGGGTGCGCAAGAAGAAGAGTACACCCAGAGAAATGTAGCACGAATCGGCAAGCACGAATTATTCTTCAATTTCGAATTTTTCTTCTTGATTTTTTTAAGACGAAATCTGCTCAAATACAAGCAGACAAACGTTCTTGACTTCGAGCTTGAGGGCAAGGGAAGTGAGAGAGCAAACAGCAAATGAGAATAATTCTCTCTCTCGCTCTAAGCATTGCCGATAACTGTTGCCTACAATTTATACTGAAAATTTGTCGTTGATTTGGCATAGCGCGTTGTGGCGGTGTCGGTTGAGATGTCGGTGTCAGTGAGTGTTTTGCAGTCTTCGGGGCCCTGAGTTCAAGTCCTAGTTAAGATAAGTACACAATAAAATTATTTAATGGCTTTTAAAAATTAATCACAATTAATAAACAAGGGGGGAGTGGCAGTGGCGTTGAGGTGTGGGTTTTTGAGGAGGGTGTGTGTTTTGCGATGTGTCTTCCGTACCACTGCGCCAAGTCTTCCAAGAAGAACTAACAATACTCTTGGAACTCAAACTTTTTTATTTTTGCAACCAAGAAGAACTGTTCTTAAAGTCGAGAATATTTTTGCTTGCATCCAAGAAGATTTTTTCTTGGATCCAAGAATATTTACTTGAAATCAAGAAGACTAATTCTAAGACCAAGAATATTCTTCTCGAAAATCTATGCTTGATTTCAAGATATTTCTTCTTGGATCCGAGAATATTCGATGTTGCCGTACTTTTGACATCGAATCTTCTTGATATCAAGCACGATCTTCTTGATTTTTTCTCTGAGTGTAGAGTGAAGAGTAGCTTTTTCGCTGCCCGTGTATCTTCTCTGCTCGTATAAATATCGATATATCGAACGTTTAGATAGGAATCCATTCGCGCGCATTATTGCCACGTCTAGAATGCCGGCTTTGTATATATTTGGTGAACTTGCAGAATTGGCTCTGGGGGGGCTTCAGACCCCAGAGGCCCCCAGAAAGGGTATACTAAAGTCGTGCAAATGTATGTAACAGGCAGAAGGAAGCATCTCCGATATCATAAAGTATATATATTCTCTATCAGCATCAATAGCCGAGTCGATATAGCCATGTCCGTCTGTCCGTCCGTCTGTATGAACACCTAGATCTCAGAGACTAGAAGAGCTAGAGCAACCAAATTTTAGATGTAAGCTAGTATTGTCTGTAGACAGATCAAGTTTGTTTCAAATTTTGGCCACGACCCTTTCCGCCCCCGCAATAAAAATTGTTGAATAACTCCTACAACTTGTAAGCTATCGAGCTCAAACTTTACAGTATGCACTATGTGGCCAATATGTACAATCTCACAAATTTTAATAGAGATCGGATAATAAAGGGCAGAGTTAAAAAAACGTTGCATACTTATCTGAGCCGCATGAGGTCATTAAACACTAATTGCCTTGAGAAACGGGTATTTCGAAGTCGGGCAGGGCCGACTTTACCTTACGCTCTCGTTTTTTTCTGTGTACTTGTTTGTCATGATTGAAGTGTCAAAATATATATATAACACACTTGGGAATAATATTAGCAAGAAACAATCTTGTTCCCCGTTACCTGAAGTGAGAAGGCCCCTACCACTTCGAAGCTATTTTATTGGAAGAAGCCACCCCCCCACATATTTATTGACGATTTTGATATTTTGAAAAATATCGACAGCCCTGCTCTGAGCATCTACAAATTATACATATATGTATGTAGTTCGGATATCATATTGTCATTGACCATTAGTTAGCTCTGACTAGGATCAGTCCCAAGAGAAAATCATTTCAACTTCAAGGCCAATCAACTCAAAAACTCCGTGTCCTTTTCAACAAATCCTCTTTCAGGCGCATGCTCACGTCTGTGGATCCGCGCCTGCTCACGTGCGACGGCCATAAACGTGCAATTGCCTTTGTGTAAAATCGTCGGGGGTGGGGCGGTCTGGTGGCATTGGCTTTTCATTCATAACACACGCACATATCGTACACACACACACACATTCGTACACACAGGAAAGTCGCTGGAATGTGTTGCACGTTTAGCCACCACCAAAAGTTCCTGCCCCAGTGTGAGTGAGTGCCTGTATGTGTATGCGTGTGCGCACTCGCCGAGCCTCCACACCACTTGGCAACCTCAGCCTGCTGTCGCCGCATTCTGTCGCTGCCTGCGCTGCTGCTGGCCCCAGTTAACTGCAGCTCTGCCTCAGCTCGGTCCATTTGAGTAGTCACTCATTCGTTCGCCGCCTGCTCGCTGGTTCAGCTGCGCGTCCACATCGATGTGCCTGAGTCTCCGTCAATCCTGGACCAAATATTCGTTGTGCAGTGAATTTGCATTCGCTATTTAAACAATAACGTTAACAAATAATGTTGCTAACAGTACGAGAGCTCTGAATTTGAAAAACCAATTAAGTGCCGAGGCTCGTAAAAGTGATTCGCCAATTCGCGTTTCCGTAAAACTCGCTCGGCCACAGCACACTTAAATTCATTGGCCAACTAAACAAATTGATTTCGAAATGTGCTAGCAACAATTACCCTTCCTTGGCCGCCCATTTACAACTTTGTTGCTCGCCGGGAGAGAGCTTTGCTTTTTGGGATTATCGACGGCGGCCATTTTAAAGATACACCAGCGGCAAAACGGATAGCTGCAAAAGGTGAGTGCAGCAGATCCCCAAGGGCTCCTAAGTTCGATGACTCATAACCCTTCGCACAACCAGCAACACTTGCAGCCGCAAGACTAACAATGAACAAACAGCATAAAAGTGAAATTCAACGCGAAAAGTTGTAGGCGATTGTCGCGTTGAGGGGAAAAAGCATTTGAAAAACATGTGTATGCCAAACAAAGAACCCAGAAGAATCGTCATCGTCATCGAGGGCATGTCACAGTCGTCGCAGTCTGTAATACGACCCTCCCGCAACGACGTCGGTTGCTTTTGCGCCGTAAAAGACGAAGAATCGGAAATTATTGTTTAGCAACAATAAAAAAAAGCATCGCCCCAGCCCCGAAAAAACTCATAAAGTGATACGCCCGACTGCCAAATGCAAATATTAAAAACAACAACGAAACATTTAATATTAATGAAAAGGGAAAAGCAGCAAATCGAATCGCACTTAAAAAAACCTTTAGGACCAACCCGAGGTCGGTATGGGCCCTGCCGTACCGGCTATCCGGCAGACCCATAAAAATTATTCAAACGTCAACGGTACTTTTGGTTTTGCTTTCTGAACACTCAGTTCATGGTGGCATCGTTGAAACAGGCACTGGACAACAGCATGCAACGATTCCGAAACTAAAGAAGAAGAAAGAATAGTATCGGGGTTGTTTCCCCGTAGATATATTTTAGTGGGAGTGTCATTTGCGTAACATTAATACAAACCACAAGTGCCAACTGGCATATCTATCAACATCTTCATATTTCCCAATTCAAATTTTAAGGCCATTTCCCATTACCTTTAGGACTAAAATTCGGGCCTTGAGCAGATCTTAGGACTGATTTATTCAACTGAATTCAACTGATTAGAATTGTTCCAGAATTCTAATGTTATCGTTGATCATCGACTTGAACATGCCATCCGCGAAATGTGTTTGGTAAAACTAAATTGCTCAACAACATTCATCCAAAGACGTGGCATGACAATTGTTTTATTTTTTAACATTCTTTCGAGAACATGAACCAAGCAGATATAGCAAATTTCTAACCTGTCGGTCAAATATTTAAGTTGAATTTGAACTTGCCAAAAGTACGCAAAAGATGCAATAGCTAGTTTGGACGAATTCACAAGGTTTCTTTTGTTACGGAGTTTCCGGACTCGTAGTTTTGCAGCCCTAAGAGTTTTTGGGTCAAAAAATCAATTCATTCCTCTAACAATTTTTTTTTTTTACTTTCAACAACATTTGTTCCTTTAGTTCTGGTATCGGTTTTAACAATGCCGATATGGCGATACACGGCTAAGAAATCACCACAACCAAACCAAAGATATACAGCACTTACCCAGGTCAATAGCCGCCTTCTTAACTGAATAAATATTCCAAAACTATATGAGAACAACAAAATTACCAGCTAAAATCTAGCAGAAAAAATAGTTTTTAACCTTGACCTTCGAATGGATATTTCAAGTACGAGTCGAAGTTGATCGTACTTGGAAAACGCAAGTTTCAAGCTCGGAAATGTACTTGAAAATCAAATGATTCTGACATGACATTACAGATAATTCGGAATTCGATTGTCAAAGCGAAAAGAAACGGTACGCAGACATTCGCAAAAGCTTATGTCAATTAAGCGTTTGCTTTATTGTGTCGATTTTTGCACTTATGCTGACTTGGAATTCTCAAACAGCTTTAGCACTGCTTGCATGATAAGAAAGCTGCTGATTTTGTGTCAAGGGGCAACATTTTTTAAAGATAGAACCGATTGAGTTCAATCAACTAATGACCTCGAACCGGCTAAAAATTGCTAGTTTGAAAATCATAAAGGTCGGTATATGAAATGTTTATTTTGGGGTAACATCAAGTTTGAATATAGTCAGTCTCGGTCAATCTTGAAGCAATCTCTTTCTTTTACCAAGTCGATTTCAAGATCAAACGAAGTACGAATGCCGAGTGATGTAATCTGGGACATTTGCTTATTTTATTCGACGTAGGGATTAAGACGTGTTTGAATAACGAGCCCAAAATCAATTCCGTGTGTTGTTTAAATAAACCTATTTCCAGCTTAAGTCGAGCTCTCCCGTCGGGTTCAAGACAAATTGGGATTAAAACATTCACACTCAAGTCAATCCTCTCGAACTTGCTTTGAGAAAACCAGGGATTGACCGATTTCTGACGTCATTTGAGATTAATTGTAGCCCGAATATCTTGAATTCTTATTCTCTGTACCAAGATAAATTTAACAGTCCTTAAAGTCTCAGCTGGAAATAACATACTTTTCACAGGACCCCAGCTTATTTTGTTTGGCAAGTCGAGTATTGCATTTTCTCATTCTTGGTTACTTCCTAACACCTACAAACTCCAAAATTATGGCGCATAAGCCGCTTTTTAATTTTTTAAACTCATTTAAATTGAAGTTACTCACGCATAGACCGTCTGATTGTTTATAACCTTGACAATTCCGGTTGCGACGAGAGGAACCTGAAATATTAAAATCAATAGCATGATAGATTTTTTTTTAAATGTCTACTTTGGCCTTCACTGGTTTTACTATTTTGTTCTAAATGGCTTTCTTTAAAGTTGTATTATAATACCCCATTCAAATCTCCGTAGATCAGGTGTTGTTTCTATGAATTTGGTTACCGTCTGACAAAGTTATTCGCTTATTTCTAAGTACACATTGACCATTTAGTATTTTTTTATGTTTGCCTACATATTAGTGTGTGCGTTAACATATGTGCCCCTAATAGTATGCCATGTTTTGTTTGGCGGCAGGTTAAAATAATACATTTTATACTTAAAAAGAAAATATATATATTCGTCTGGAACAAGACTAACATTAGCCAAATAATGTTTCCCGAAAATTATTAGTTACGCAAATTCCGACTGTGAGATGCTTTATAATGGAAATAATCAAATGAAAGCGCTTAATATTTAGATTAAAATTCAGTTGGTACATGGAAAATCAAACATTTTGCGAAATTTGCAACTTTTCATTTGAGCCTACACTCAGAAAAAAAACCAAGAACTTTGTACTTGAATTAAGTACAAACGGTGTCAATAGTACGGTAAGTACGAAAATACTTGATTTAAGTTCAAAATTCTTATATCAAGTAATACTTTTTGAATCCCCAAATAATACTTGATTTTAGACTGTTTTGCGATATATTAAGTATGTTTTGAATTATAAAAATATTGTAAATAATATTTTTTGCTTAAAATGGTCTTAAGTCAAGCCCGATTATGTCTCAAAATAAGTACCAAACATTCGTTCTTAAAGTGAGTAATTTCTATTGCCAGCCCAAACACATTCTAGGAAGAATATAAGAGTATTTCAAACAAGTACAAAATGTTCTTGGTTTGAGCCCATACAGAAGCTATTCCCACTTTGTTCTTAAACGAGGTCTCTGTATTAAACCATAGAAATGTCCAAGACCCATAACCAAAGAGCAAGTTAGAGCTACTGTAGCTTAGAAATTTACCATCACTCCTTTACAAAACTGCTAAAGCCAGTTGGGAATTTTAAGAACAGACTCGCTTAAAAATAATTTATATTTTCTGATGCGCACTTTGTGAAGCTAGGATAATGAGTCTATTTTGTACTCAATCTAACATATTTTGTACTTGAACGAAGAACTCGCTTTTCTAGAATCTTTCATCTTACTGTGAGTACAAAATATTCTTGAGTCAAGAGGGTTTGTTCTCATTTCAATAATATTTCAAGCTTAGAATGTTTCATCCTTAAATTAAGTACACGCAAGAACGAATCATATCTGAAATTTCAAGTACAAAACGGCTTAAATTCTATCCCGTTTGGTCTAGAACGCCGGTAGCCTTTTTTCTGAGTGTACTTAGATTATTATGAGAACTTGATAGCGAAAATAGTAGACGCGACGAATTGTTTTGTCACGATTTTGATGCTGCAGAATTAAATGGGCTATTATAATAAAACTATAAAGAAAACCACATTCAATAAAAAAGTAAAATCAGTGAAGGCCAAAGTGGTTATTTAAAAAAAAAAAACATTGAAAATGTCAGCTCTTTAACCCCCATTTCCCAGCCCTCTTGTTAAATGAATCAAGCTATTGATTGTAATATTTAAGGTTCCTCTCGTCGATATCGGAATTGTTATACACAATCAGACGTTCTACATGTGACTTATTACACTTTATATCAGTAAAAAAAACAAAAATCGCAGATTTGGGCTATAACTGCAGATTTAAAGTATTGAAACAAAAGTTTATTTTTGTGGAAGAGACTAACTAGGCGAAGCTTACAAAATGAAAAAAAAAAAACAGTTTCGTATGAATGAAATCTTTCTTTAAATATGCTTAAAAATCGGCAGCAACATAATAGTACACTTCAACAGGTTGAGCAGTAGAGTCATAAGAATTTTTGTACATCTTATATTGGACTTGTCCTTCTGTGGAATCCCCGTTAACAGACGCACTGTGCGGTTAAAAAAGGTGGTAGTTAGTCTCTAAAGAATCCATGATTCAAACCTTTTGTACTCTGTATCAAAAGTACACAGGTCTATTTAGTTTTTAAAAATCAATTTAACAGCCAGAAGGAAGCATCTCCGATCCCATAAATTAGAAATATTCTTGATCAGGATCAACAGGCGAACGATATAGCTATGCCAGTCTGTCCGTATGACCGCTCAGGTCTTAGAGGGGTGGTACGAGATAGGGGTTCGACATTTACATTTTAACACTTGCATTTTAAATGTTTTTATACCCTGTTCCCATTGAAAATGGGAAAAGGGGGATCATGAAGTTGTGCGAATGTATGTAACAGGGAGAAGGAAAATTTTCCGACCCCATAAAGTATATATATTCTTGATCAGCATGAACAGCCGAGTCGATATAGCCATTTCCGTCTGTCCGTCTGTCCGACTGTCCGTCTGTCCGTCTGTCCGTCCGTCCGTCTGTCCGTCTGTCCGTCTGTCTGTCTGTATGAACGCGTCGATCTCAGAGACTATAAGAGATAGAGCCACAAATTTTTGCACGAAGGTAGATTTATGCTGTACGCAGATCAAGTTTGTTTCAGATTTGAAAAATTCCACCCCGTCCCCCTTTTATCCCCAAAAAACCTAGACCTCCTCTAGAAATCCTAGACCTAAATAGCCGTCAGATTTCAATTTTCAATTTTCACAATTTCACAATTCACAATTTTCAAGTTAGAGCCTCGTGGTTTAGTATACATCAAGCTAGGCCCAATATCTATCTATTCTGAAAAGTACAATCAGATCGGACAAAAAACACCGGAGTTATAAGCGAAACAGTTGAGCTGATAAGAGCACCCCCCCACTTGTTGGTCAGGACTAGAAAAAAGTGTTGCGTACATTTGGGATAATTTTGTTAAATTCAAAAACAATTAAATGAAAACAAATGAACAGGGTATTTTGTGGTCGGGAAACTCGACTGCAGCGCCCTTACTTGTTATACTCTGTACCGTAGGTACATAGAGTATAATAAGTTTGTGCAAAAGTATGTAACATCCAGAAGGAAGCATCTCCGACCCCATAAAGTATATATATTCTTGATCAGCATCAACAGCCGAGTCGATATAGCCATGTCCGTCTGTCTGTCCGTATGAACGCACAGATCTCAGAGATGGTAAGAGATAGAGGCTTGACATGTATGGGACATATGCTTCTTATGTCTGCAGGCAGATCAAGTTTATTTTCAATTTCGGCCACGCCCCCTGCCGCCCCCGCAATTTAGAAAAAACGTCATATCTCCTACAGTTTTAAAGATAGGTGGGTTGTTCCTTCTACATATATTTAGTAATATGGATAACTTATCGACTAGCCAAAGGAATGGTGAAGATTGGATAAACGGTTTTCGAGTTATGATCAAAAGACTGTTCGCTGCAGCAGCGCAGAAGCAGCGCTGCTTTCAGCTACTACTGCAGCATCAAAATTTATGCTGAGCGTATAATTTCGTTGGTACAGAGTATGCTATAGTCGCTTGACCGACTTTCATTCTTGTTTAAGCAGTAGAGTAAAAACACCATTCATTTATTAAAGTTATTACTCATCTTAAGTGTGTTTTTACTGGTTTTGAGATTGTTTGTACTCAATTAGAGTAAAACGTAATTAGTTCAAGTAAGTTTCATCATTTGGCGATATTAGTAGTCGATTCCGTTTGTCCGACCTTTCTACTTGCAGGCAAATTAAGATTTTTTTACCTCCACAACTTCACATTAACTCTACATAACGCCCGCTGGCGGTATGTTGGATTACTCCAGCGGGCTTAATGTAATTTTTGAAAGTGTCATACCGCCTGCGGGCACTATGTCACCTTTTGCGGTAACAACCGTTTCGAATTTCTTCGAAGTCCTACAACAATTCCACTCTAGTGGACTTAATATTATATATTTCTCGTCCACGCTGCTCCAACATAAATAATGCAACAATAAAAATATGATTATTCAAAAGATGCAGAAAAGAGAAAAGATAATACGTGGCACTTTTCTTAAAATTTTAACACAATGAACGGTAGCTTAAACAATATTTCTTGAATATATATTTCAAAGTTGGGGTTTTGTCACAGCTGAAGTTGCCGACGGGTGTCGCAGTGATAGCGGGCGTTATGACACAAAGCCCGCGGACGTTTTAAGCCGATACCATCAGCTGTGCTCTCATTTTCAACTCACTTTTAAGATTTCGACATGTGAACGAATGAATATCAAATTCAAATTGTAAAATATATAAAATTTGCATGACACAAGGTTCTGCGGAAACTAGATAAAGTCCAATACAGTGTTGCGAATATAGATCACTAGTTAATTGGTTTCCATTTTCAGTTCGTAAAATATTTTCAAATATAGTACCTTCCATCTAGTAGCTAGATTTAAGTGCTAATTTCCATAGATGAATTTTGTGTTGAAAATTCAAGGGTTCACGTACTGAAATCGTAAAACTAAGTTGAAAATTGGAGCTTAGCTGATTACAAAAAGCAGCGAAGCAGCTAATTTTGGCCGATATCAGGGAACTTAAATTTCTAGAACCCAAGAAATTGAAAAGAACAAACAAATTGTTCTAGACAGCATAGGTAGAAAATTGTTGTGTTAGAACTTTTTTGTTTGAAAATTAGCTAAAACCATAAAAACATTCTGGCTTATTAAATCTTGGGTCCATAAAATCAGGACCATTTGAATAATTCATTGCTTTTACGAAACAGTTTAATGACATCAAAATAGGTTTTCCTGAACTTAAAAACTTTAATAAAATAAAAACAAGAAAGAAAGTCTGTCAAGCCCGACTTTTAGTTTCTCTGTACCAGAAAAAGTGAATGCCCAGTTTGAAATTTTATGCTGCAACTGCTGCAGTGAACATTCTTTTGCTCATAACTCGACTACCGCTCATCCGATTCGTTCATTTGGGAAATGTGTTTGTTCATATGGACCGACATGGCAATATTTATCACAAACTAAATAGTCTCTGGTACTAAGGCTCTCTCCTTTGGCACAGAGTATTAAGATGAAGTTAAATGGTTAAAAGTTCTCACATCTGTTTCTGCTCCCAAGTAAACTAACAATGATAAATTTAAATCTCCGCTATGAAATCGAGAGGCAGCTAAAGCAATGATCGTTCGTTTTTTACATTTTGCCGGAACACACTGGAACAATGAGAAATTATTTAGGACCACAAATGTAAATTTAAAAGCATATGCGATTAAACAAACAGGCAAACTTAACCCGACCATCACATAATTTACGGTAGGGTCCATTAATGTAATTTTTTTTAAAAATTTGGTAAATGTGTACACTGAAAAAGATTATAGTCGTGAAACCGACACGAAACGGAAACCACTATGCACAAAGCAAAATAAATCTATGCCCAACATTATATTCTCAACTTACGTCTTCATTCTAAAATCTTGGATGAAGATGGTTAGGTTAGGTTAGGTTAAATAGGATGCTCGGCAGAGGCCTTTTGGCTCATTGTGATGCCTAATAAAAGGGTGGAGTTGGAAAGGGGAGGGGGTAGTGGGAATTGCCTTATTCAATTTCTTAAGCCATTTTGAGAAGTCCTTAAGAAGAGCCAGGTCTTCTAGGGACACATTTGAATAAAGATTGATTAAAGAAAAAAGTGTCAAAAAGTGAAAATAAATTTGATCTGCCTGCAAGCATAAAAAAGTTTTTACCCATACACGTCGATCCTCTGTCTCTTACCATCTCTGAGTTCTGTGAGTTCATAAGCACAGAGGGACATGGCTATAAAGACTCATATGTTGATGCTGATCAAAAATATATATATACTTTAAGGGGTCGGAGAAGCTTTTGGCTGTTACATATTTTTGCACATACTTTGCACATACAGTATGTACCTCTGTTAACCACACGCATACACATATTTATAAAATCCCAACCCAAAACAGCTCCTGATTTTTAAATCCTCGACTCCAAAGGTTATTCAATGATTTACAAGAGCGAGGACTTAACACTAGTAAATTATATTTTAAATTTTCACATGTGTTTCACATACTTTTTTCGATCCAATTCTCATATGATTTGTGTAGTTTTTAGGTCGAAAGCTATTTTGAAAACACATAGGAATAAATTAAATACTAAAATGTAGATATAATTATTAAATATATTGATTTTTATACCCGTTACTCGTAGAGTAAAAAGGGTATACTTAAGTCGTGCAAATGTATGCAACAGGCAGAAGGAAGCCTCTCCGATATCATAAAGTATATATATTCTGCATCAGCATCAATAGCCGAGTCTATATAGCCATGTCCGTCTGTCCGTCTGTATGAACACTCAGATCTCAGAGACTAGAAGAGCTAGAGCAACCAAATTTTAGATGTAAGCTAGTATTGTCCGTAGGCAGATCAAGTTTGTTCCAAATTTTGGCCACACCCCTTCCCGCCCCCGCAATAAAAATTGCGGAATAACTCCTATAAGCTATCGAGCTCAAATTTCGCAAAATGCACTATGTGGCCAATAGGTAAAATCTCACAAATTTTAATAGAGATCGGGTAATAAAGGGCAGAGTTAAAAAATCGTTGCATACTTATCTGAGCCGCATGAGGTTATTAAACACTAATTGCCTTGAGTAACGGGTATTTCGAAGTCTGTACAGTATGTACATAGAGTATTATAAGTTTGTGCAAAAGTATGTAACAGGCAGAAGGAAGAATCTCCGACCCCATAAACCATATATATTCTTGATCAGCATCAACAGCCGAGTCGATATAGCCATGTCCGGCAGTCTGTCTGTCCGTCTGTCTGTCCGTTTGACCGCACAGATCTCAAAGATGGTAAGAGATAGAAGTTTGACATGTATGGGACATATGCTTCTTATGTCTGCAGCCAGATCACGTCTTTTTTTCAATTTTGGCCATGCCCCCGCAATTAAGAAAAAACGTCATATCTCCCACAGTTTTAAAGATAGATGGTTCGCTCCTTCTATACATATTAAGTAATCAGGATAACTTATTCGCCAAAGGAATGGTGAAGAACGGATGAGCGGTTGTCGAGCTATGATCAAAAGACTGTTCGCTGTTGCAGCGCAGTAGCAGCGCTGCTTTCAGCTCCTGCAGCAGCATCAAAATTTATGTTGAGCGTATAATTTCAATGGTACAGAGTACCAACACCTCGAGCTCTTAATTTTCGAACCTTAACCGCTGGCAATTTTTGGTTCGATCCAGCGAACGGGATATCCAAAAATATGTTCGGGATTACAACCCTGCGAATAATTCCAAGAAATTGTTTCCAAATAGTACGTGAGTTGGCTGCTGGGATTTGGAAGCCGAATGTTTTTCCTTATCGACTGTTAAGTATAACTAAACTACCATTACGAAGACCTATTTACCCAGTTTTTCGGGTGTTACTCATTTGCTTCAAATCTTAACGCTTCTGACGAGGTCTTCACTTGGTAAACTCAGTTTAGGAACGTATGGTGAGTATGTACCTTTGCATATCCGACAGTCTGCATTTTAAGTTTAATGTAGAATATGCAAATTGCGCATAACTAATTTGCATTTATGACAAAAAGCTAAAAAGAAAAAATAATAACTAATAATCGGAAACCGAAACCCAGCCAACAGCCAGAGGCCAGTCCAGGCGACAACGACACTCGAAGATATGCGAGAAATTTACTATAATACTTCCAGGAAGGCAAAAAGAGAGTGCCGACCAAGGCCTCAAGCACAAACAAACAAACGTTCAACTTTGGATATGTGTTGTCCAGCGCAGAGAAGTGACCATGACGAGTCATCCAGTTGACGACGACGAAGGTGTCGCGCGCGCCAAGCAAATTAGCGGCTGTGTCCAATTTGAAAACGAGCCACAAACTCTGGAGAGGATGAGGGGAGTGCAGTGCCCAAGAAGTCCACAAATGTATGTATGGTGGTGCAACTCTGTGCCTGCGCGTGAGTGTGTATCTGTCTATCTGCGTCTTGTCACGTGAAATCAAATCAGGCATTACAATTTCATGCTCAATCGCCAGTGTAATTGAGCCGCACAGCCGTCTCCGTCTCCTTGAAGTAACCCAGGTTGAAGACCAACTGCCGCCGCTATGTCTGCCACAAATCCAATTGGTTGACACCGCTCCACCCTCAATCCGGATCTGAGGGGTTTTCCGGTTGTGAAAAGGCAGCAGCTTCCGCGTAAGACGAAAGCGGCGGCGTGGCAGTCAAGCGTGGAATGCAGCTGGAACTACTAGAGCAACAGTTCAACCAAATTGATGCCCAGAATGTATTTTTAAACGAATGCACATTTACGAACACAGTTGCATTTTGTTTCTATATTTTTACAACTATTTATTTATGACTTAATTTATGCGTTAACACGTCTCTCGCACCGTGGCACACATTCTCAATTTTGGGCGTTCTTATATTTTGTTTTTTGAATTGTCCTTGGCTGGTCCTGCCATTGTTTGGATCACGTACCCTTGCCATCTCCGATATCGAATTTGTTCGATCTCAACAATTTTTAAGAGCAGCAACTTTGTTTCCAAGTGAGCAATAACACAGCTCCTGGCTGGTATCCATTGTGTGTGTTCTCGTCCTGCTATTCCGCTATCGGATAACAGAGCCCGCATGCACGTTTCGTTTTCTTGTATCTGTATCTTTGGCGTTTAGAACTTGTAAGTTTTTTTCTCAAATGTTTTTTTTATTGTTTATGTTTACGAAAAAGGGTTAGGGATTTTTGTGAGGAAAATATGGGAATCGCCGTGTCCAAGATGATGTGTGCATATTTTGTGATCGAATGTCTTTAGATGAAGATCTGTGGGTTGACATGAGAGCATGGGAAAGTTTCTATAGTCTGTATTGAAATAGGGGCTTTCTTAAGTTAAATACCGATAAATCGATAACCTTCCAGCACTCAAATGTGGTTTGCAGACAGTAAATTATGTAATAGCAGCTGTCACAAAACGTAAAGCGTACATTCAACAGGGGAGCTAGCTTTCGGCTCGGCCGTGAATTATATGTCCTTGCAGCTCCTATTACATTAGTTATTACTAGAACAAAAGACCTCGCGAAATCGGGATGTCCCAAGTCTCGTGAGATAAATATCAGCAGGGACGGCATGTCGCGCATCATAAAAGGTGACTTGGGACTCAGTTCATACAAGAGACACACCGGCCACTTGCTCACAACAGTATTGAAACAAAAGCGCAAGAAAAATCGGAAGCATTGCGACGCCAGTGGACGAACAAATTCTGTTTACTGACGAGAAAATGTTGTGTGCTGTGTCATCAAAACAAGAGTCCGAACTCATTCCGAGAGCTCGGAGGTGTCACCTTCCGGCTTATGTGATGTTTGTGAAAACAGTGAAAATATCTACAAGATTCCGCTCCAGCTCACAAGACAAAACGACTCAAACATTGCTAAAAAACTATGTACCGAACTTCACTTTTAAGAATGATTGGCTTGGTACATAGAGAAAAAAAAGGATATTCAAAAATATTTGTCGGATGATCTTAATCATCCAACGGAGCTAAAAATCGTCCAAAAGGAAATTAAAAATTATGATCATTTGGATGATTTTGCAGCTCCGCTGAAAAGAAGAAGACAAATATTAACAAATATCCCTCCCAAATGGATTTTTTTTGGAATCTCCTTATTTTCTGTGTGGTAGACCAGAACCTGAATCCATTGGACTACAAACTGTGGTCCGTTCTGGAGGCTATGGCTTGCTCGACACCCAAATGTTGAGTCTTTGAAGGGCGCCCTTGGCGAGCAGCGGTCAATTTCCCAATGCATGAGGTGTGCATTTCAATCGATGTTGTGTCAGAGAGACTTTGGCGTTGCGGCCATTTCCAATAAGCTGTTCTACGATTTGTACACTCAGGGAAAAATACACTGATATTTTAATATTTACACTTTGACTTGAATATTTTCACCATTGATTTAGCGTTAAATATGGAATTCGTATATATAAGAAGTGCACACTTCAAATTTAATATTGGCAATAGTTAAATTTAACATGAAAATAGTTAAAAACTGTTTTTTATTTAAAAATTTTGCCAGCCACCACAACACACCACACCACATCTCTTTTCTATATACTCAATTTTGTTTGTAATAGAGTCCCAAGGAGCTAGATTCTTTTAGATTTTTAAACTTACTCTGTGGTGGGACTCGAACTCGGGACCTCTGGACTTGAACTCGATTGGAATGGCGTCTCAACCAGTTGTGCCATCGCGTATGCTGGCTGACCGATGGCTAAAATTCTACTTATATTGAATAGCCTACAGTTATTTATAAATATCTTTCTGGCATTTTGCAAAAATAAGACTGCTTGTAGTTCTCAAGTTGGAATTCCCTGCATAGGGAATATAAAAGGGGTAACTGAAATTCGCCGATTTAAAAACTTTTTAGTCAATTCAAAGTGGTTATTAGTTCGTTTTAATACAAAAGGGGCATAGTTAAATAAAATATGATTGTGTTAGGTTTAAACTATGCGATTTTTCCCTGAGTGTAGATATTAAGTGAACCAATTAGAAAAAGAAACATAGTTTTGAATTACACTCATTTGTTTCATTTTATGTCAAAAGTTTGCCGAAGTTTGTATACAATTTCAGTTCGTATAATTAAAGTAAGTATCATTCAAAAAGTCAATTTTCGCTTTGAAGAATTCTAGTTCAGTAGCTTTTTCCAAGCTTACGAATAGATGGGCGCCTCTACCATAATCATTTGGCTGGCCAGTTTGTTGTATGGCAGCTATATGAAGGACTCATAAATTGGATTTGAATTTTTTACCATGTCCGTTACTTAAACTAACATGAATGCGAATTAACAAACACCCGCAAGAAAAAAAAGTAAGGAGTAAGTTTTTTTTCCATTTAAATGCTAAAAAAAATTAAGGTAATTTTTACCTTAACTTTGAGACATAGAGTTCTCAAGGCTTTAAGAATTTGATGTCATAAAATTTATCCATAACGAGTATTTTTACTTAAATAGCCGCTGGACAAAATGTGAAAGAAATAGTTTTTGAACCGAACCCTTTTTCAAATTTGTCAGGAAAATTATGTATTGCTCCGGTTCGGGTTCGGCTCTGAAATGGTTGGCAGCGCAACTAAAAACTGTACGGGTCTGACCCGTCCCGTGCCAACTCGATCACATTTGTGTTCTAGCTGCACCATAATCTTAATAATTTTATGTTATCCAGGTGAGATAACCAGATTGGCGCCATGGCGTGAATCATAGCTCTATCCAAATCTGAGTTTACGGCTTTAAATCAAATTTTTCAAATTTTTGCACGTGCGACGATTAAACTACAAAGTGCATGAACAACAACAACTACAATTGAATCGGTAGCAGCAGCAGCATTACAACAATATCAATGCACAGCTGAGGGCAACATTTTTGCTGCGCGTGCAAGAAAATATGAACGTCATATGCGATTAGCTCATCGACGCCAAAAAAAAAAAACATAAACAATAACAAATGAAAATAAAAATCAAAGCATGGTCCAAGACGGTGGCAGCTGGAAAGGGGGCGATAGCAACAAACATATCGGCAACACGTGCCACGGGACCGTCCGACAAGTGCCAAAAGATACTGCGCGTGATCGGCCATAAGTCGATCGATGAATGAATGAATCGCGTAAAGCGAGAGCCCCAAGTGAGCCAGCAAGAAAACCCACCGCAAGCACAACATACCGAAATCTGCTGATCTAAGCTTTGTTACGTATTTGTATCTGATTCAGGGGTCAGCACTGGCTGGCGTCGCCTTCTGCATCTGCTGGGGTCAGCAGTGTCCGCGAAGAAAGCCAAAGATGTCGAAGAAAGTGCAGCAGCAATTCAAAAGAAATGCTACATTTTTTGCCAACTCGGCACAAGTCACGGCCGAGTCGCATGGGTTTGTTTGTTTATTTACGTTCGCCAAGTGACATTGTCCGGGGCGAAGGCGACATTGGAAACGTAGCCCAAGCCAATCAAAAGTGAAGCAAAGCTGGGCAGAGCCAGCGCAGCGGCAGCGCCAGTGTCAACGGTTCGAGCGTTTTAGTTGCGGTCAGCTTAGTGTAGAACCAAGTCGCACTGCACCCAGTGACCGAGCGTTGTCGTTGTCGTTGTCGTTGTCGTTATTGTCGTCGTCGTCATCGTAGTTGTCGCTGCGCGGGTTTTATGTGGCATAATTTACGATTTCGCGGACGTTTTGCAGCTTCATCTAAACTCCCGCATGCGATGCAGCCTGCAGCCCAAGCAGCCTGCTTATGAGATGGATCCAAAAAGTAATCATTAGTCAGTAACACGAGTTTACTTAGCCCCAGACCTACTTACCACTTACTTGCAGCAGCAGCTGCAGTGTCCAGCTTCTGTTTGTTTTTGTGCCGGGACTCTGTTTTTTTTTTCTTGTTTTTTGGTCTGTGCTCGTTCTGTTTGCATACGGTAGCCCCAAAATGATTTGTTTTGTCTGCTCCGACGACAGGCGGGGGCCCACATTGGAGGGCAAAGATGGGCGGATGGACATGCGCTTGGTCGGCCTAACAGCATCAGACCCACGTTTTGTGGTCGTCGTTTTTGCTGGTTGTTGCTGTTCTGGATGCCTGCTTTTTGTGGCAAAGTGAATTTTGAGTTGTGTCTGAAAATATTGAATTACAATTGCATTTGTGAAACGAAATGGAGAGAACTAAGTGTGAAAAGTATGATATACAAGTATTAAGGAACAACTGCATATTAACAGCATATTAATGTTGCACAATACAAAAACTAACAACATTATTTTTCCTAATATATCGAAATTGAAAATGACGTAACATAGTTGAAAAACATTGTTTTACTCGAAGTGACGCCTCTGGAATTGTGTAGAAATTTTTAAATCGTATTTTTTTGAAGTCTTATTAAAAAAAAGGCCTGAATAGTTATAATGGAACTTAAATCGTGAAAAATGAGCTAGCTTCGTTTCAAAAAACTTAAAAACTGAACCAAATTTGTTTAACTTAGACCCATTCTCCGACCGATAGAAAGTATTCACCAGACTTTGACCAAAATCTGCAACCTATTAAGTCATAATACATATAAAACAAGAAAGAAAGTCGGTCAAGCCCGACTATAACATACTCTGTACCAAGAAAATTTGTCTTTTGATCATAACTCTAAAACCGTTCATCCGATCTTCTTCATTCCTTTGGCGGATAAGTTATCCTAATAACTAAATATGTCCAGAAGGAACAATCCTTCTATCTTCAAAACTGTGGGAGATATGACGTTTTTTCTAAATTGCGGGGGCAGGAGGGGGCGTGGCCAAAATTGAAAATAGACTTAATCAGCCTGAAGCATATGTCCCATACATGTCAAACCTCTATCTCTTACCATATGTGAGATCTGTGCGTTCATACGGACAGACAGACGGACGGACGGACAGACGGACACACGGACATGGCTATATCGAATCGGCTGTTGATGCTGATCAAGAATATATATGGATGTTACATACTTTTGCACAAACTTATAATACATAGGTACATAGAGTACCTTCTTTACAGAGTATAAAAACAAAATTTCTCACTTAAACCCATTTTCCGACCGACCATTCGTATTGCAGCTAAATGCTATGGTCATCTGATTTTTAGAAATCTTTGCAGAATTAGGTTAAAGCATGTAAGATGAAGAAACGCCATATTTCAAGACTGTACCATTAAAAACCAAACAGCTTTTCCTACTGAGACTATTTTATATAAAACTTTAAGTACGTAACTCGAAAGTCGGCATCTTATCCGTCTCGACCATCGACCTCACTTCAGATTTGGCGATTTGGCTCAGCAATCAACAACCACGGCGGAACTTTTCCGCTAACATCTTCCTTGTTTTGTGAACAAAAATTCACGAACGAAATGGTTCAAAGAGATGTGTGCTTGGGCTGTGTTATGGAGCTTCGTTCTCAGTGTATTCTATAGTCATCCGATCCGATCGGGTCCGATAATAAATATGCATGCCCGTGACAAATCTCCTGAGGCGTATTGAAAATGTTGTTGTGTGGTGATCATCAAAGCTCGTTACCGGTTATGTTTTTAAAGGGTGATAGGTTTCCCCAAGTAATCAGGATGAGATATTTTGTTTTGACAGCATTTTTAAGAGACGGACATTGCGATATCGACTCGGCAGTTGATACTGATCAAGAAAATATATAATTCAGTTGTGCACAAACATAATATACTCTGGGCACCTTTGGTACACAGACTATAAAAATGGCCAAAAACAATATAGCAGCTGCAATTAATGCCTGCCACTCGCTTCTGTCTTGTGCGAGCTGGCTTCAGTTGGTCCACAAAGCTTCTTAATAACTTCCCGCTCCTGGTCTTTCCACCTTAGATTCAGTCGACTCCTTCTGGCTTTTTACCCAGAGTCTTCAATCTTACGAATCTTTGTCGATATGTGACATGTCTTATCCAGGTTTTAAGCGCTTGAAAAGATTAGTGAACCCATAGAGATCATACAGTTCGTCAATTATTCGGTTGCGAAATTTGCTTTAGAGGTCCATAAATCCTTCTGAGGACTTTTCTCTCAAGCACGCTCATCAGAGACAGGAAATCAACGAAGTACAATTTTTTTTTATATTTGTACCTTACTTCCTTGAGTGGGAATCGAGCTTAGGACCTCTTGCACGATTAAAATGCCATCTTATAGTACTCCACCGTCGGCCAGTCGTGTGGCCTTCGCAGAGCCCTCGGTGGCTTGCTTCACTATCGACGCGGCCTTTGGTGATGATCAAGAATATAAATATATGATATCGGAGAGGCTTTCTTCTGCCTGTTGGATAGTTTTGCACGACTTTGGTATATTCCATTTACTCTACGAGCAACGCAGAGTAAAATTTACGAGATGATTCCAGTTTTTAAATGAATTTTACTGTGATGTCCAAAAACCATCTCGGAGATTGGATTAAGGGATATTGCTTTATTTTTAAGACATTAAACAATGTCGACATGTTAACACTTTACGGGATAACCTGAATAACTTTTGAATTTATTAATGGACATTTCCCCGGAAAGGTTCACCGATACCGAAAAATCAACAGCAAACGATTATTTTAATATTATAATAAAATCAAGTGGACATTTTAATAACATAATGTATTTACCAGGGCTGCAAGCCGGTTTTGAGCCGAACTGCCTTCTTGTGTTGTCCTGATGGTTCTGGAAGACTGAGTCTAGCAATCGGCAGGAAAGTTTAATGTAAAATGTTCCGAATTAACCCATATTAGAGGCTAGTATGTTACGAAATAAAAATTCCGGGAAATTATATTGTGAATAATCCCATCCCAGCTCAAAAACAACACAATTCCCTCTGTCGTTTTTAGGTCGATTATAAACTTGAACCAAGGTTCGAACCAAAACCTTTGCCCAACAATCTTAAATTGGAAAAAGAATTCTGAACCTTAACCATTGGATAATTTTGGTTCAAACCCGCGAACCGGAGCTCCCAAGTCCCGGTTTTACTATGAGGAAATTGGCATAAATACTGAAGATTTGCTTTAATGGCTCTGGGCCATCTTAATACATATGCTGTGTACTTAAGCTAATAAAACAAAATTAATGTTAGTAAAGGATCATCGAATGTCGCGCCACTGTGGAAATACCTACACTTAAAATCTTGATTAACTCTTAGATTAAATCACTTAAATAGTTAGCCAAGTCTTTAAATTTGCTTTCCCGTAAGCCGGAAATGTGCTTATATCTGAAACCTTAAATCCCTTCTGATGAACTGATTTTACGATACTTACAATCCCCAGGTGTTCTTTTTTATTTCTTTGATAAACATGTTCGATCCACTGCCAATTATCTTCTTATTTTGGACCCACTACTTTCAATTGTAAGAAATGTTGCTTCATTCAATTTTAGTCACGTTTTGTGCCTTCCAAAAACGGGTTGAATAACGATAGCATTATTCGATTCAAGTTTGCTTTAATTAAAAGCAGGGCTGCAAACCCATACAGGGCTGCAACCCAAAATTTTTTTTGAATTTACCAATTTTTTAATTTCAGGTTCGCGGTTTTTGGGAGATTGTTTTGGTTCGAACCTTGGTTCAGTCCATGCTGGACATAATATTAATATAAAACAAATCAATACATTTATATACATACATACTAAATTAAATAAGTTAATTTTTATTATTATTATTTGAAAAAATTGATGCACAATTGCAAATTGTGTCCAATTGGAAAACCATAGCAACGTGGGCCTCAGGCTGAAATAAGTTAAATTAATCTTTTGTGTTCTAATAATCGCTTTCGCCCTAAAAGCTAACCAAATCGTTTAGGAATCTGGTTGTTCTTGGGTTGAAAACCGCACACATTGATGTATTGAAAATTCAAAATATAATTTACTATTACTTTTTCTTAGTTTTTGTTATTTCCAATATTATGTTAAGCTTTTTTGAATCAGTGGAGAAGCATGGGAGTCAAAGATCTAAAAAAAACACAGGCTAATATGGATGGAGGTATTGGAGGTAGTTCTGAACGCTATTGTAGGTTTTTTTTAATTCAATTTGCCGCCCGCTAAAAACCAACTAGATAACATATCGACGGTAAAATTTTCTGATGTCTTCTATTTTTGTTGAACCGAACCGATAGTTTAGATTCGGAACAGGTTCGAGTTCGGCTTTTAGTTCTAAAGAGGTTCGGTACGCAGTAAAATAAAATTCAGAATTCCGGCTTCGAACCCGTTCGGTTCAAAACCGGTTTGCAGCCCTGATTAAAAGTGTAATCATACCAATTATTTTAGAATGGGTTTTTCTCTGTGTATTAAGTTCTAAGTTTGACTCTGATTAAAATCACATAGGGCTTCTTTAATTATTTAAAAAAACAATTGACTACAATAATTACAAGAAAGTTAATTAAATTTGTTGCTATTGTACAAAATCTTGACAATCTGTTTATTAAACAAACCTTTTTTAAAATGTCAAAATTGAATGAAATGTACACTTTTTTATGTCTCATAAAAAAGCAAAGCAATAAACGGTTAAAATTGATCAAATATGTGCATATTTAACGAGCAGTTAAAGAATTGTAATGCATTCAACAACAAAAAATGGCGGCCATGTAAACACTCCACTTCATACGCACGGAAATGACAGAGCTGGCATTGAATTTGGACAGTCGGAAGAGCTTCACACAGCTACGGGTGCGCGTTTCAATGTATTTGTGACTGTGGGAATGGACATGCCCCAAAAAATGACAATCAAAATCAAAAACAATGCCTGTAGGAAAAAAGGGCTGAAAGAGAAAGCTAAAAATTGGAATGCCCGAAATGTGCGCTAATGGAGTGTAAAGCCGCACACACACACACATACGCACACAAAATTCAAAATGAAACTCAAATAACAATTATTAAGGCGTTGCCAGACAAGCACACAACAATTATGCGCCTGTGTGTGTGGGCGGAGCGGCGGTGTACAGGCGCGAAACAAAACACAAACACATGCACACGCAGCAGTTCCAGTTTGCCGTTCCAGGCCGCGCGTTTGGGCTTTGTGTGTTTGTGTTTGTGAGGCGCATTAAGCACGCCGAGACAGCCAATGAGAAAATGTTGTTGCCTGCGCACTTGTATTTGTGTAATGCTTTGTGCTCTCCCGCTCTCGCTTGCGCACACTATTGTTGTTTTGCTAGAGGGTGGCATGCGTGTGAGTGTGTGTGTGTGTGGAACCAGTTTTTTTCTTGCTGTTACACTCAACAACAACAACAACACCAGCAGCGCAGCCGTATTGCAATGGTCGGTGAATGAACCGTGCCTCGCACAGTGGTTGATTTTTAAACAATAATTAAAAGTTCGGGCTAAACGGATCTAATAAAGAGTTATCATTTGCTTGCCAAACGAATTGGGAAACTAGGGAAAGCGGGTTCTGAGTGCACCTACTCTGCAAAAGACCTGGGTTCGCAAAAGACCTGGCACTCTTTTGGTCATAACTCGACAACCGTTCAACCGATCTTTACGATTTCTTTGACGGATGGATAAGTTATCCTTGATTACTAAATGTGTCTAGAAGGTACAAACCATCTATCTTTAAAACTGTGGGAGATATGACTTTTTTCTAAATTGCGGCGGCGGGAGGGAAGCAAATGTCGCATACATGCACAGAAAAAATAGATCGCGATATTTAGTATCAATCGGGTAATTATACTCTGTACCGTAGGTACATAGAGTTTTATAAGTTTGTGCAAAAGTATGTAACATCCAGAAGGAAGCATCTCCGACCCCATAAAGTATATATATTCTTGATCAGCATCAACAGCCGAGTCGATATAGCCATGTCCGTCTGTCCGTCTGTCTGTCCGTATGAACGCACAGATCTCAGAGATGGTAAGAGATAGAGGCTTGACATGTATGGGACATATGCTTCTTATGTCTGCAGGCAGATCAAGTTTATTTTCAATTATTAGCTTTCAGCTAATACTGCAGCATCAAAATTTATGCTGAGCGTATAATTTCGTTGGTACAGAGTATGCTATAGTCGGGCTTGACCGACTTTCTTTCTTGTTTTCAGTATCGAATCGGCCTTCATCTGAAAAATACCCAAATGATATGTTCGAATATATTTCTGCATCATTTCCAACATATCAAAGTCAAATTTTTCAGATTAACTATCTGATATTTCTCAATATCCCTGATATATAATATTTTTGTAGTATCAATGCAGTATATTTACAATAACTGTACGACATAGCTGAAATATTTAATATATATTTTTATAATATCAACGGGGTATTAATGTAAAGGGTGATTTTTTAAGAGCTATAGGAAAGTTTAAAAAAAAAACATAAAATTAAAAAAATGCACAAAATCTTTATTTGAATCGATAGTACGGTCCATATAATTTAATGTTTGAAGATTATTTCATGCAAATGTTTACCGTGACTGCGCCTCAAAAGATCCATCCGCTTAGTCCAATTTTGGGATACTCTTTCCAACATTTCGGCCGGTATCTCACGAATAAATGCTTCAATGTTGTCTTCCAATGCGTCAATTGAAGCGGGCTTATCTGTATGGACATAAGCGTTAACATAGCCCCACAAAAAATAGTCTAAAGGCGTTAAATCGCACGATCTAGGCGGCCATTTCACCGGTCCCGAACGTGAAATGAAATGTTTACCGAACTCGTCTCTCAATAAGTCCATTGTTGCGCGTGCTGTGTGGCATGTGGCACCGTCTTGTTGAAACCACATGTCACGCAAGTCAAGCTTCAGCATTTTGGGCAAAAAAAAGTTGGATATCATCTCACGGCAGCGCTCACCATTCACAGTTACGTTACGATTCGGATCATTTTTGGAGAAGTACGGTCCAATGATGCCACCAGACCGCACCAAACTGTGACTTTTTATACTCTGTACCAAAGGTACATACACTCAGAAAAAAAAGGCTACCGGCGTTCTACACCAATCGGGATAGAATTTAAGCCGTTTTGTACTTGAAATTTCAAGTATGATTCGTTCTTGAGTGTACTTAAATTAAGTACGAAACATTCTAAGCTCGAAATATGACTGGTAATATTATTGAAATGAGAACAAACCTTCTTGTCTCAAGAACATTTTGTACTCACAGTAAGATGAAAGATTCTAGAAAAGCGAGTTCTTAGTTCAAGTACAAAATATGTGAGATTGAGTACAAAATAGACTCATTATCCTAGCTCGACATAGTGCGCAGCAGAAAATTCTAATTATTTTTAAGCGAGTCTGTTCTTAAAATTCCCAACTGGCTCTAGCACTTTTGAAATGGAGTGATTGTAAATTTCTGAGTTACAGTAACTCTAACTTGCTCTTTGGTTATGGGTCTTGGATATTTCTTTGGTTTAATACAGAGACCTCGTTCAAGAACAAAGTGGGAAGTAGCTATACTGTATGGGCTCAAACCAAGAACATTTTGTTCTTGTTTGAAATACTCTTAAATTCTTCCTAGAATGTTTTTGGGCTGGCAATAGATATTACTCACTTTAAGAACGAATGTTTTGTACTTATTTTGAGACATGATCGGGCTTGACTTAATACCTTTATAAGCTAAAAGTATGACTAAAATTTTTTTAATCGTTCAAAACATACTTAATATATCCCAAAACAGTCTACAATTAAGTATTTCGGGATTGAAAAAATCATACTTGATCCAAGAATTTTGTTCTTCAATCAAGTATTTCCGCACTTACCGTACTATCGACACCGTTTGTACTTGATTCAAGTACAAAGCTCTCGGTTTTTTTTCTGAGTGTAGTGTATAATAAGTTTGTGCAAAAGTATCTAACATCCAGAAGAAAGCATCTCCGACCCCATAAAGTATATATTTTCTTGATCAGCATTAACAGCCGAGTCGATATAGCCATGTCCGTGTGTCCGTCTTTCCGTCTGTCAGTCCGTCCGTCTGTCTGTCCGTATGAACGCACAGATGTCAGAGATGGTAAGAGATAGAGGTTTGACATGTATGGGACATATGCTTCTTATGTCTGCAGGCAGATCAAGTTTATTTTCAATTTTGGCCACGCCCCCTGCCACCACCGCAATTTAGAAAAAACGTCATATCTCCTTCTAGATATATTTAGTAAAAAGAATAACTTATCGATCAGCAATGGTGAAGATTGGATGAACGGTTTTCGAGTTATGATCAAAAGACTGTTCGCTGCTGCAGCGCAGTAGCAGCGCTGCTTTCAGCTGCTACTGCAGCATCAAATTTTATGCTGAGCGTATAATTTCGTTGGTACAGAGTATGTTATAGTCGGCTTTGACCGACTTTCTTTCTTGTTTTTTCTGAAATCTAGAAAGGTTTTTTGAAATCAAGAAAATGCTTTTCTACAAATTAGAAATAATTTTCTAGCTTATAGTGAATATTTCCTTAATTTCAGAAAGTTTTAGTCTTATTTTTATAAATAATTTTTCTAAAGGGCGAATTTCTTTAGGGCGATTTTGGCTGCTTAAACTCAAAACATTCATTACCTGTTCAGAGTATAAAAAACGGCATCTTGCCAGCTCCATAAAGTGTGCAACGGAAAATGAGAATTATTTTTAACCGAATCTGTTCTTAAAATTTATAACTGGTTGTAACACTTTTGTTATAGATTGATGGAAAATTTCAGACCTACAGTACTTTTGACTTAGTCCTCGGGTAATTTTTGGCCCTTGGATATTTTTAGCCATTTTTGGTTGAACACTTTAAAACTTTAGAATTTAGAATAGAAAAACTTTAGAATTTTATGGACTCAGACCAAGAACTTTTGGTTCTTGTTATTTCTAAAATGTTTTTGGGTTGATTTTAGAAATTTCTGAGGTTTAATATATTAATTAATAATTAATATTTTAAAATAGTTCGAAATGAATGTAATTATATCCCGAAACGAAGTATAAAGCCGTCCGGGTATGGTGCAGCATCAGCTGTTGGCGCAAGGTGTGCAGTAATTAGCCATTGGACATTAAGCTGCATTTCCCTTTCTCTTGTTCGAAAATTTGAAGCAAACAAGCCAAGAGATTGAGAGAACCCTCTTTGGAGCTGTGTATATTCAATTGTTATTGTTTGCCTCAAACCAACTGTTTTCAAAATAAGAACTTTGCTTTTGAATTATGAATTTAGTACTTACCTTACTGTTGACAAAGTTGGTTCGAACTTCATCAACGTTTCTTTGTTGCTCAACTGGGAAACTTTAAAGGGTCACTTGATAATTATTGAGGCTCCCTTCAGAATCATAATGGTAACTATTGAAGACCACTTTGTCCTATTTTTGGTGAGATTTTTATTTGCAAACCAACACCAGAACACAAATTGTTCACTATTTCCGAAAAACTGTTCGACGTTAGTGCGCTTTTAGAATGAACGCTTGTCGTTCTTCGTCATGAAGGCTGCAAACCTTTAAAATAATTCATGAGGTTCGGTCCGGGGGCTCGTAAAATCCAAGGTTCCACCTGAACCCAAAGTTCTGGTTCGAACCTTGGTTTGCTTGCACATAAAAGAATAGTTTGACTTTTGATTTATTAATACGCTGATCCATTTGCTTAACCATCTATACCAGCTCTCAAATCAGAAAGAACAAACTTAAGTATTGAAAATGCTCGTTCAACTGATACCTGAGTTGCTGGTACAGCTAGTATGGTAAAAGCAATATTTTTTAAGTCTTCGTTATAATGACCTTTCCAAAATTTTAAAACATTTGTCGATGGATTTAATCTTGGACAATTTTCAAAGGAATCTTTAACATCATTCACACATTTTATATTTGAAATTTGTTTATTGCTTTCATAAACTTCTGGTCTTCGCAATCAGACGTTGAGTCATTTATTGTCGAATTTTGAAAACTTTCATTAAGCATATTAGAATGGCGAACCGAACCTCATTTTTCGAAAAAGTGCTCCGGGTCGGTTTCAGGTTCGATGAGTCAAAAATGTATGGCGCCTTTTTCATGATCCGGTTCGCGAACCCCAAAAAACCCAAACCGATCCGGTTCCCAGGGGTTCGGTTCCGGACCGGTTAGCTGCCTTGGTCGTAATGTAGTGGAACCTGATCATGGAAATAAAATTTTGACATAAAATAAAAATCAGTGATAATTACGTAAAAAAAACACTGAATTCATGTTTTATGAACTTATGTTTAGAAACGAAGTTTACTTTTTGTTCAAAGAGGAGTACGCTTGGGCTGCGTTTTTCACCGAACTACTTATTTCTCTGCTGATTGCTAAATTGCTGATTGAGTCTACTATCTGGTTAATCGAATTTCCCAATGAAATTCTGTCCTATGGCATAAATGAAACCGCTTGTAATTCTCCAGTTCGGTGATTAAATTGGTTTCTAAACTGCAAAACCGACAAAGTAAAATCATACATGGGTAATTATTTCTCAAAATCGGCCGGTTCGGATAGGACCGTCGAAACTTGTTCAAGTTAATTCGATTTTTTGTTTTTTCATCCCATTCAGCGATAGCGGACATATCGCTTATCAAAAGAAATCCACTTAAGTCTTTGACACATAAATTAACTCAATAGTTCTAAAATACGGTGTTTCCTTATACTCTGACCAAAATATGAATCAGTATTGCGTGTTTATACCACTGTGCATCGACCCTAATGTCTTTCAAATGTTACCTGGGCAGAGACACCATTTTATTTTTTTCCCTTCTTGTTGTTCTTGTTACATACATATGTATGTATATCTGCATGTGTATGTTCTACAGTGAGTTGCTTCCTGTGTGTATGTGTTTCTGGTCTGGCCTAGGATTGTACGCTTTTAAATTCTTATGTCTCGTAAATTTTTGACGAACGTACATTCGAGGGCTGAGATTTGTCTGGGGGCTGTTTGTTCGTTTCTGTCGGTGTGTGTTTATCTTTCTTTGTTAGTGTGGGTAGGAGCATGTCGGTGTGCATATTTGACTTCTAGTGAGGAAATCCGCTTAATGCTGTAATTTTGCTTCCCTGTGCAAACGAACACGTCGTTTTGATAGTGTAACGAATTCTTGCAAAGAACATATTAAATTTAAATATTCTCACAAGGAACCAAATACAAATATCTAAAGTGAAAAATGCTGTTGCTTATTTGTGAGAATATGAAAAGCAAAAGGCTTTTCTTTTTATTGATTTTTTGCTTAAGGTCATGGTTAATTATAGCTTGAAATAGATTTTCCCAGACAAATCTGAAACTTGTATAGATCCTCCTGGTTCCGAAAAATATGCATCGGATGGAGTTAACCATAGTAAACTTATAAATTTCGAAACCATTGAAAACTAAAAAGTTTTTCTCACTATGCTATAGTCATCCGATTCTGCCGGTTCAGTCAAATGTGCAGCGTGTATGAGTTCAAACACTTCTTGCAAAGTTTGGTAAAGATAGGGAATTATGTGAAGTCGAAACCTAAATCAATCCGGAGCAAATAGATTTTCCCGGCCGAACCTGCACCGGAGCAAAAAAGTTTAAAATGCGTTCGGCTATAAAATAGTCGAACGATTACTTATTTTTTTAAAAGTTTATATTAAAAGCTCTGCAGGTATAAAAGAGTTAAACTTAAGGGCATTAGAGTGGGATTGGGTTAAAATTCGGTGAAAATTATTCCATCCAATTTACAAAGCGTGTGTTCAATAACAGAAACCCCCAACATCTTCCCAGCGATTTCTACTCAACTCGGTACAAACTCTGAAATCTTCTGCAAAATACAGTAATACCTTATTAAAGAGTTTAGAAAAAGTCCCCAAATTTTAATTTTAGTTTCAGTTTTTAGTAAAAACTTTTTACTTTGACCTTATTAGAACCAAAATCACTTGCAAAGAAACATATTACAGAATTGAATAATCGCCAAAAGGAATAAATGAATGAGAGTATCAATGATTCTTTACGATGCTCAGCTTCTGATGAAGATGAAATAGAATCTTCAGCTAAGAATCTAGAAAATAATCTAGTATTGCTACTTTTTACGAAATTCAAAGGTTGTTTCAAAATTCAAGTGCTTTGAAGTTTGGGGGAATAAATGTTGCATTTGCCAATTAAATTTTGCACCACTTCTCGGCACGTTCCTTTAACTGAAGCTAAATAGGTTTGGCACTCAAACGTAGATGTGGGTTAGTGCAAAGTTGTATTTTCTTTGCTTGAAATTGATCTCAGAAATTATATTTACTCTATGGTTTGATTTAACTCTTACATTTCTCATATGTTTAAATGTATAAGTTAATGAATAGCTCGTTGATAGTTGAATACACTTTAATGTCAGTTACTTAACCAATAGCTGACCTGTGTAGCCCTCATCAAAGCCCTATAAATCATACCGTATTTCTAAAAGAAATCCCAAAAAGTCTTTGAATTGTCATCACCCTGAGGGGAGAAACCGATTAATTGCTTGAGATTTACAGCGACTTACGAAACGTTCCAAAGCCATTTTTAGGCCTGTTCATCATCCCCCTTAGAAAAACCTACAAATAACCCTCGAAATCTCAAAACACCGCAAAGGGGCGGCGTTGAATATATTTTTAGATCTTGTCTAAGAAAGTGTCAGCCTTGACAATCAAGTGAAAGCTGTCGTAAATTTCAAGACGGGCGAGCAATTCGGAGAAAGCTATAGTTGTGCACAATTCATTTGAATCCAGAATATATGTATTTGCAATGTAAATGGAGCCATTAAATATGGCCTCCTTTGCAGCATTTGACTTTCAGAACAGTTTCAACAGCTATTCAATGACGACTTATTTTGGTTTTCGCTTACATAAAATGAAATTATAGCAACAATGGAATTTAAATTCATTGTGTTTGTATGTGTGAAAGTAAGTGAGTATGCGTGAGGCACACATATATACTTATATGGCAGAGGTATCTAATGGTACGTGATTTTCTTTAAAACGTGACTTTGTATTGATTTTTCCCTTCCATACTTTTGCATGAGACGGAGAAGTTGTTGTTGCATTTGCTATTGTTGCTGCTGCTGTTTCTTTTGCTGCACTTTAACAGCAGCAGCAGTTGCGTCCAATCATGAAATGTAATATGAATAAATAGTAGATTGACTTTCGAACGATAAACGGTTTTCATAATAAAACTTTATGAAATGACCCTGGAGTTAATTGCTTATCAAATAACTTACGGCGAACAATAGTAAGATTGTCATATAGTTATGTACAATGTACAAATATGGGGAAAGGAAATCCTAACTAAGCCGTCCATTTCATATTTAATAATAAAAAAAACAAAGACTAAGGAGTAGAACATATATAGAACCTGTAGCTGCGCTGGAAGATTTAATATTATCCTAAGTACTCGCTTTGATGCAAAATTCAATCCATCAAGGTCTTAGCTCAAAGAGCTTTGGAAGGTAGGGACAGTTCATAATACTGTAAAATCGCTCGGCCACATGCAAAAGCGTTTCTAGAAATATTGAATTGGAATAACTTATTCCATTTTCCGCTGTCGGATGGACAACTTTCACAATCTGGTAGGCTTGTCATATCTGCACAGAAGAACGCAATAAATCGGATAGCGCTTCGAGCGAACCACGATTTATCTACCGATATCTGCTCAAAAGCATTCAGATTTCAAAAGTGTTTTTTTCATGTAAAATTTTACATTTTAAGTTCCGCAAAACAGCCTTTGAAGCAAGGCAAACCTTTAAAATTATCCATAAGGTTCGGTCCGGGGTTTCGAACACACTGTAAAATCCAAGGTTCAGTTCGCAGTCCGGTTTTTTAAAAAGAATAGTTTGAAATACAAATATACCTTCTATCTATATGCTTATCATAATGATCATTTATTTAAATTATTTCAATTATCAGCTGCTAGATACGGCTAAGTTTAGATTAATTAGCTTTATATCATCCAGGAGCTGTTCAACTATACTAGCTCTTAAATCAGAGTATTGGAAATGCTCGTTCAACTGATACCTGAGTTGCTGGTTCAGCTAGTATAGTAAAAGCAATATTTGTTAATTCTTCGTTATTATGACCTTTCCAATATTTTAAAACATTTGTCGATGGATGTAATCTTGGACAATTTTCAAAGGAAACTTTAACATCATTCACACATTTTATATTTGAAATTTGTTTATTGCTTTCATAAACTTCTGGTCTTCGCAATCAGACGTTGAGTCATTTATTGTTGAATTTTTAAAACTCTCATTAAGCATATTAAATCAGTGAACTGAACCTTATTTTTCGAAAAAGTGCTCCGGTTCGAGGAGTCAAAAATGTACGGCGCCTGGTTCATAACCGGTTTTCAGAGGTTCGGTTCCGGACCGGTTTGCAGCCTTGATTTAAAGTGAACTTTTCTCAATGTCCACCTGATATTCAAATTAGTCTTCGCGCATTGCAATAATAATCTTTTTAATAATGAAAACTGTTTTCTTTTGAAGTTCGTCTTGACGTCCGTTGATTTGCCATCTAGTGTACAAATATATAGATTTCTTGATGAACTGACTCTCTAACAGGCTACATAGAATTGTTCAAGAAAATAACAATCCTCTCTAAGGTCGAGTCCGTCAAATCAAAATGTTTGTCCGCGCGCCTTTTTTGTTGTTACGGCAAAACAAACTTAAAGAGGAAACTGATTAATTTTGATGGTATTAATGGAATGCTTTGTATGAACACCGTTTCTCCCTTTATTAAGGTAGCTTCTATCACAATTCGGCGAAGTGTTTTAATCCGTAACCATTGCATAATTATGGTGCATTAAAGATTCGAAGTAACATTACGGGTGTTCCGATTTTAAAAGTGAGGTTATGGGAAGTTCGGGCGGCTCTATTATAATTTTGATTGTTCATAACTTACATCTATAGTTTTAAGTTTATTTTGTGTTTTTCTATTTCAGATAACCAAATTTTTAAGTTATTTTTCCCATTTAAGCATTTAATCAATTTTGGGATGGTTCTGAAAGGTGGAGTGCAAAATGCTTAGTGCATTGGAAACTACTGTCAAAATTTAAAAACCCTATGTTTTGCGGTTGAAGCTGTGGGTCGATGAACATACAAATTAATCTGTCATTATATGAATTGAGATAGAACCACAAAATGTTGCACGAAGATGGATAGGTGTAATCAATACAAAGATAACTTAACCTTAATCGTTAATAGCTATCAGAGCAACTTTCCGAAAGTGAAATCGATTCATGTTATTGCATAAAAAAATATTTTTCTATTTTATTGTTAGCCGATGGAATAAAAGTCAGCCATCTCAATTTTAACTGTTCTATTTTCAGTAGTTTTGCTTGGTGTTCTAGGGCCGATTTCGTTTGACCCGTGATTTACTACAAAGTAAAGCAATTTTATTCGGCAAAAAAAAGCGGAATTGCGTTCCATTTTTATACCCGTTACTCGTAGAGTAAAAAGGATATACTGAAGTCGTGCAAATGTATGAACAAGGCAGAAGGAAGCATCTCCGACACCATAAAATTTATATATTCTCGATCAGCATCAACAGCCGAGTCGATATAGCTCGGATAGTCTGTCTGTATGAACACCTAGATCTTAGAAGCTAGGAGTGATAGAGTCACCAAATTTTAAATGTAGACTAAATTTGTCTGCACGCAGATCAAGTTTGTTCAAATTTTGGCCACGCCCCGCAAAAAACAGTTTAATGTCTTCTACATTTTTAATTGCTGTGGTGTATGTGCCCAAAAACTACAATATCAGAAATTTCCATAAAGATCGGAAAATAAATGGCTGAGTTATACAGGTTATAAAAACCGTTGCATACTTAGCTGAGCCGCGTGAGCTGTTTGCTTACATATTGTTGAAATGTTCATATTTATGTTAATGCTCTGTTAATTAACATAAGGAAAGGTTATTAAACACTAATTCACCTGATTAACGGACATTACGAAGTCAGGCAGGTCCGACTTTAACTTACGCTCTTGTTTTAATTAGGGGTCTGCTTAGCGTCGTTTGCGTTAGAAACTTTGGTTCAAAGTAAACCTTCCTCTACAAGGATTTGGACAGGTCTGAAAATAGTGTAAAATGTTTAAGATTCGGAAGAGCTCTAAGCCGAAGCATGGAAATATGATATAGCGATAAGTAGGGACAGTTATTCGAAGATGTCCGTTGTCAGAGTTGGTGCGCTTAAGATTATTTTGCTTTGTTTACCTTTTTCTAAGTTTCATCTCGCTGTCAAGAAATTATTCTTAAATTGAGGTTATATTTTGCTCATGATACATACATTTAGATGAAGGTAGAGCTTCATTTAAATGCTAATCCAAAAAAGTGTCGAAGTAAGAATTTGTTCAATGCATGTACTTTTTTGACAGTATTTACTTATCAACTAGGTGTAGCATATTTACTTTGTTGTTTCAGTCGGTCTATTTACCAGTCTGCCCGTGTATATTTGTTCAATGTCCGCCATCATTCGGTCGGCATTGTATTGTTCCTGTTCAGTGCTGCCGTTTTAGAGCAAATTCAAAATCAAATTCAAATTTATAGTGAAAATCACGTACTGACAACAATAGCAACAACAACAACAGCAACAACAACAACAACAACAACAATGAGACGGCACTCGCATTGAGCCCAGGTGTATGTGTATGTCCATGGTATGAACTTCGCACTGTAAGTGATAATGTTTGGGTATTTAAGCGCAGGTGAGGTTGGGCCATTGAGCATATGCCGGGACCGTAAAGAATTCACTTCTGTGTAGAGGCCATGGTATAACATTATGGTCATCGAGTGGGGATGCTGGACGCTGCCTGTTTGTCGAGTGTCGGCGGCCGACATTTGACTTGTTTGATTTGCCGGGAAACGGGACTGGTTTGAATCGGTGTCGATGTTGGTCTCTATGGAGTTCTCGCCGCGGCCCAGCGGCCATTTGGTTGCAAGTTTGTATTGTTGATCGATTTTACGTGATATTTTCGAGATTTTCCGTATTTATAGCTGTTGCTGCTGCTGCTGCTGCTGCTGCTGCTGCTGCTGCTGCCGCTGCCGTTGTTGTTGTATTTTTTTATTTCATTTGAAAGTTTACTTTCGCATTTTCAACGCCTCATCGCTTTGCGTATTTGCTCTATGTGTTTGTTTGTCCTACCCCGGCCCCCTTTTCGACCAAGCTAGAAGCTGTGAACCGGCAGCTCTACTTATGTTTGTTTAACAAATACAAATAAAATACATGCATAATTATTTTTGAAAATATTGTAATGAAAATAATGATTATGACGTTGGTTGATTATGATTACGATTATTATTGGTCGCTTGGGTCGCTATGGATGGTTTTGCGCATTTAGTTTTGGTTTGTTTGCCTTCACATTATTGGCACTTTGAGTTGATCTGTATTTGTCATTGGGGCGGCTAGTATTTGTTGTTGGGCCAAAGGGCAATGTTTCAAACAATAACGATAATCATTTGTGGAGTTAATATTAAACAAACTCAGCATTTAGAGGATATATTTGATTTACAATTGTAGCAAAAGGTCTGGACGCACTTAGAATACATGCAACATGAGGCTCTGGTAACCATTCATGTAAATTTCGGAATCATTTTTTATCCAAATCCATCTTGCGTTTGCTTAAATTTGGAGAACGCCCCCCTTTTTAGCTTTACCCAACTTCAGCCAATGTTTAAGAAAGTGGCCTTGTCGGTTTCGGTTACGGCTATCTGTTCTTGATTCTGTCCGGTTTCGATTCGGTTCCAAAATAAATTCATTACACCGCAAGTAGTCGTTCGTCACTAAATTGTTAGTCAGGATATGCTAGGAAATAAACATAACGTTCTAGTATATTATAAGAATTTTGAAATAAGAGCTTTAGTCGCAATATCTACATAAAAAAAGCTGAAATTTTTAAAGAAATCCATGACATTTTAGCCACAACCGCTTGACGGTCTCGGCCTCTGCCATATATGCGCGCTACTAGCCACTGTGTTGTGCAAGCTGGCACCACTTGGTCACATCAAGCGCTCCAATATCATTCAGCACACGATCTTTCCATCTCAGTTTTGGATGTCCCACATTGCCTGTTTCACCAAATTCATTCGTCCTCCAATTGTTGTTTTATGCGCTAGATCAGTGTCCCCATAGAGCTTGTACAGTTTCGATTCTTTTGGATGCGGAATTCATCACCATCTTTTTGAGGTCCATAAATCTTTCTACGAACTTTTCTCTCGAACACGCCAATGGCCGCCGCATCCGTTGCTGCTAAAGTCCATGCTCCGGTTGATTTGTTATTTTTAGCATTTTTATGACTAATCAAACTTCGTTATGGTCCGATGGATATATTTCTATTCCGTCGATTGGTTGTACCACTACTTCTCCAGAGGCGTCATTTTATTTGTCATCGCCTTTTAGAAGGTTCAAAAAGTAGTTTCTTCATGTGCCTAGTGCCACTGGCAATTCTGTGACTAGATCTCTGGCATGGCCCTTACTTAGTGAGGCTCCGGACTTAAAACCTTCTAGCAAGTTGAAGTTCTCTTACTTGTGATCGTCTAATTTATGCAAAAAATGTTTGGCTTTGCCGGCCTGTGTGCCCGGTCGGATTTCAGCCCTTGCTGATGATAGAAGAACCCATAAAATGTATATGCTCTTAAATTAGAATGACGAGCTGAGTTGAATTAGCCATGTCTGTCAGTTTTGCTGTTATCTTCACCAAACTTTGCACGAAGTCTTGTAGAAGTCTTCTCGGATCGAATCGGTTGACCATAGCTAATAGCTGTCTTGGGTCTACTGAGAAAAACTGTTATTTATTCCAAACTCAGTATTTGTTAGTTTGTTATGTTTTCCAATGATTGCACTAAGTTTGGTTAGAAATCGGATAATTATATGATATCGGATAATTATTGGAAAAAATAGGTTTTAAAAGTTTTTATACTCTGTACCGTAGGTACATAGAGTATTATAAGTTTGTGCAAAAGTATGTAACAGCCAGAAGGAAGCATCGCCGACCCCATAAAGTATATATATTCTTGATCAGTATCAACAGCCGAGCCATGTCCGTCTGTCAGTCTGTCTCTCCGTATGAACGCACAGAACTCAGAGATGGTAAGAGATAGAGGTTTGACATGTACGGGACATAAGCTTCTTATGTCTGCAGGCAGCTCAAGTTTATTTTCAATGTTGGCCACGCCCCCGCAATTTTATCAAAAACGTCATAGCTCCCACAGTTTTAAAGATAGATGGTTCCTTTCTTCTAAACATATTTAGTAATCAGGATAACTTATCGATCCCCAAAGGAATAGTAAAGATCGGATGACGGTTGTCGAGTTATGATCGCTGTTGCAGCGCAGTAGCAGCGCCGCTTTAAGCTGCTACTGCTGCATCAAAATCAATATAATGTCGGGCTTGACCGACTTTCTTTCTTTTTTTGAGATGAAATAATCCTTTTTTCTTCGAATCTTTCCCTCTGTGATTTCTTTTTGCATTTGTTTATTTTATGTAGTAACATGCAATTGTACAAAGTGCTGTCAAAATCATATGACCATACCATTTAGCGGCCATAGGAAGATCGGTCGAAAACCTATTTTTAGTTTGTATTATTATAATTATTATACCCATGCAAAGGGTATTATAATTTTGACCAGAAGTTTGCGACGCGTAGAAATATTCATTTCTGACCCCATAAACTATATATTCTTCATCAGTGTGACGAGCTGTGTCGATTCTGCTTTGTCGTCCGTCTGTTTCTTCGCGAACTAGTCTCTCAGTTTTAAAGCTATCGAGCTGAAATTTTGCACATAGTATTATTTTTGCTGCACACTACTAATATGTCGGAACCGAACGGATCAGATGACTATATCTCATAGCTCCCATAAGAACAATCGGTCAGAAAACTAGTTTTAATGAGAAAAACTTTTTTCTTTTCAATGGAAACATCTCCAAACTTTGTAGTCGTAAGTTTTCTATGTTTTTTTTTATAATTGTACCAAGTTATATTAAAATCGGACAACTATATGGTATAGCTGCCATACAAAAGACAGGTCTGAAAAACAGTCTTAGTTTGAAAACCTTTTTTGGTTTTAATAGTAGCATCCTGAATTTTTGTATTTTTTTGTTTCACGTGCTTTCACATAATTTTACAAATTTTTGGCCTATTCGGATGACTATTTATACCATATGGCTCCCATTCGAACGATCGGTCGGAAAATGGGAAAAAGAGTATTTTTGAAAATATTTAAGCGAGCACTTGCAAGGGTATAAAAACTTCGGCACAGACGAAGTTAGCTTAGCTTTCTCGTTAATATTATCTACGTCATCACAATTTTGCTATATCAGCAAAATCGAATGAATTGGTCAGCTTCGAAAATTATCCGCTTGGAATTAATGCATGGCAATCATGTAATTTGTAAATTTGTATATCCTGTTCCCGTTAAAAATAGAAATAGGGGGATCATGATGATGTGCAAACGGATTCCTTCAGTTCGGTTGAGACCTCAATCAGCCTTGAAATCATTTGAATTAGTTTCAGCCATGAATTAAACACGGAACCGTCTTACTCCGTCATGACCTTAGCTGATATCAGGCATGATTTCGGTAATCAACTAGGGATGCCGGAAATAATATCGAAATATCGAATATCGATATTTTTGTCCAAAAAAAACGATATATCATTATCGAATATTTTTATGAGGCGATATATCGCATATCGAATATTTTATGGCGATTTTTTTCGGCGATATTTTGCTTTACTTTATTTTCCGCCGTTAAGTCTGTAGCGGGACCCCATTAAGTTCTGGATGGAAGAGACAGAGGCACTGCCAGTGCTTTCTGACTTGGCATTGGCATATCTAATTACACCTGGAAGCTCAGTGCCATCGGAGCGCTTGGCTTCGGCTATAAAAAGTGTGGTTTCTGACAACAGAAGCCGAATGACCGATGAGCATATAGTATAACACAACGCGCATTTTTAAAATCTTTGTCTAACGATTATTGGTAAAAACAGAAATTCTTACGTTTCGTGGATGTTTGGTTATGTTTTGTTTATTTCAGCCCAAAAAGCTGTATATTGAAATTTTATGAATTTAAAAACAATTTACTTTAGTACAAAAAATTATTGATTGATGTTATGATGATTCAATAAGCTACACTTACATAAGGCGGACATTAAGTGTGCTCCAAGTTTAATGACCGCATTAAAATTGAAATCAAAGTTTTAAACATAAAAATATGTTTACTTTTTAAGTTAAGTTAAGCGTCTTCCCTCAATCCCATCAGAATGTAACATGATAAGATTCCAAAACTTCTTTTGTTGACATCTTAATTACCTCAATAGACCAGCTTATAGTAAAAACACTTAGCCATTTTGCCCTAAAATATTTATATCGAAATGATACTTTTTCAATATCGTCAAAAATATCGATATAGATATTTTTGAAATATCCGGCATCCCTATAATCAACCCATGGGTGAGTTTTATGGGTAGTAGTAAAACATGCCTGAATTCAGGCATGCAATTCAGTTATTCCTATTGCTCAGGCCTGAATCAGCCCAGAAAAATTCAGTAGTGAAACGAAGAAATTACAAAAAGAACCTTGGATAAATTTGACGTAGGCTTCAAACTTACCACGCGGCTTTTTCTAAACGGCAACCCATATAAAATTCCAAATTTCCGTTCCAGATCTCAGACCTTATTAAATCGATATTTCCAAATCATGTGTTGTAGATGATTAAGATATGAGCTTTCGGGTAGTTATACCAAACTTTCAATATGAAAATATGATTTGGTTAATATCAACATAGGATATTTCTTTCGGAAAGTAAATGTACAATTGTGCTGGAACACTAATGACTGGGCTGTGTCTAATCCCCCCAGATGGTAAACCGCCATAATGCTAATCAATCGGCAGTTCTTTGCATACATTAGGGCGCATTTATTGCTCCAATTGTAGCCACTTGGAAAGGCAACCAAAACGGCGTAACCCAAAACAACAACAAAAACGACAACTGTGCGCAATTAGCGGATTTGGGAAAACCAACAACAATGCCAGCGCTTTGGTGCTGTTGCTGTTGTTGTTATGACCGTCGTTACTTGTTATTGCAGGCAATTAAAAGCGCACGCCCAACACCCTCGCACACACACACACACACACACACACACACACAGTGCATAAACTTTTGTTTGATAATGTTTAAGTGCCGCGCAAACAAATCAAAAAGCATATTGAAATTGGGTTAATGTGCAGAGAGAAGCTGCCGCTGCTGAAGCAGGGCTAAGGACATGGCGCTGCTGTTTGCTTTACGGGTTATAATCCGAAAATTAAGCGCGAGCTGAGCATTAAAATTTGCGACCCATTCGCGGGGGTTGCTGCCCATCGTCGTCGGCGGCGCTGACTGTTGTTTCAAGATAAAACTTCATGTGCGTTGGAAAAACAAAAGAGTGAGCGAGCCGGAGGGGGAGTGGTTGGATTTTTGGCAGGAGCAGACGCAAACAGTGCTGGCTGTCGCAGTCTTATCGTCCTGGCAATGTTCCAATGGCATATGTTACGCACATTGAAAACGTTTATACATATGCTGAGTTTTCCGTATGGCCAGGACTCGGCTGTGTGTGGGAATCTCAGCCCGCTGTACCTGTTCCTGCGACTCTCGGCACTTTCTCACACTTAGCACGCTCGACTCGACCGAAATTCCTGACCAGCTACATGTGTTGGGTGGTTTTTTCCCGCCTGGTTATCAATTGGAAAGAATCGGAATTCCCCACTAGACGCTAGCGTGAGAACCGACCAGCCAGGTTTTAGCATATACTTTGCCAAGCATACCTGGACCTGTGGATGCGGTGCGATGCGGAAGCGCGCCGCACGCTGAGCAGCGCCGCTGCCGCAACACCCACGTTAGCAGCGGAAGGCAATGACGAACATTCAATGTGTCGTTAATTGCTTTATGGCATCTCTACTTTTTTGGCTGCGTGGGAAACGGCCGTACCTGTCCTGTTGGACAACTCCTATGCTTTTTCGCTGTTTCTCCCCCGCTCCGACTCTCTCTCGCCATCTCTAGTTCAAGTTCAGAGTGAATGTCGTGATTGTTTTATTTGTAAACTTTATGTTGGTTTTAGTTTGGTGTTTACCTTTAACAAGATTAAGGTCAAGTTGGGCATAGATCGGGTTTTTTTTTATGTATTTGTGAGTTTGTGCATGAGTCGGTATTTCTGTAATGCTCTCCCGCGAAATAGGGAAGTAATATGATTCTGCTTTTTCGCGAACGTCCACCTACGAGGCTGGCGAAGTCTTGATGTGAATTAATTGACAACAAACTGTAATTGCACTTCAGACTACTCTCTATATTACATTTCATAACATACAAGCAGAGATACCCGGCGTGTGTTGCTCAACCCCCCTAGTTTGAATAAACAGTCGACTTCACAGCCCCGAAGGGCCAAGTCGAGCTTCTCTCAATAGATAGACTAATTTTCGTCAAGGAGAAAAGGACCTAAAAACTTAACGCAGAATCTGAAAGTTTAAGAAGCTTTTTCATGGCAGGATACCTCATACCTGGTGATGGTGATCGTGGTGGGATCGAATCCTCTCACCCTACAATAATTTTCCTTCCTTGTTTTTAGACAGTTTTTTCTTAAACTTAGAACAAACAACCCTAAAAAAGATTTTTTTAGAAATAATTTCTTAAATTTAGAAATTCGATTTATTTTTTCATAAGTTTAGGGTTATTTTTCTAGATTTTTTCCTAAATACTTTTTTAAATTAATAACGAATTCGCCCTTGAATTTAAGAATTCACATTTCTAAAATAAAAGCAAAAAAGTCTAGACAACCGCCCTAAAAAATATAAAAATATTAAAAAGACACCCCTTGTAATTCACAAGTACGAATTCCCTGCTTTCGGAATATAAAAGAGGCAGCTGAGTGCTTAACATTTGACTGAGTTCCTTACTGTGACTCATGCGCGTGCTTAATACATAGTCGAGTGCGATAAGATGCCTTTCGTGTTGAAATTTGCCCGAGTTGAAGTCCCAGGCAAGGTAAAGTTTTAAAATAAAACGAGAGCGTAAGTTAAAGTCGGCCCTGCCCGACTTCGAAATACCCGTTACTCAAGGCAATTAGTGTTTAATAACCTCATGCGGCTCAGATAAGTATGCAACGTTTTTTTAACTCTGCCATTTATTATCCGATCTTTATGAAAATTTGTGAGATTGTACATATTGGCCACATAGTGCATACTGCAAAATCTGAGCTCGATAGCTTACAATTTGGAGATATTTAACATTTTTTATTGCGGGGGCGGGAAGGGGCGTGGCCAAAATTTGAAACAAACTTGATCTGCCTACAGACAATACTAGCTTACATCTAAAATTTGATTGCTCTAGCTCTTCTAGTCTCTGAGATCTAGGTGTTGATACAGACGGACGGACGGACAGACGGACATGGCTATATCGACTCGGCTATTGATGCTGATGAAGAATATATATAGTTTATGATATCGGAGATGCTTCTTTCTGCCTGTAACATACATTTGCACGACTTTAGTATTTACCCTTTTTACTCTACGAGTAACGGGTATAAAAATGATTGATTACTAATTACAATGTGATTTTCAGAAAGAAACTTTAGTGAACCAACAGAATGAAAATATCCTATACAAATAATATATAAGGGTTTATATACGCTTCTTAGTGTTTGTAGTCTCTTCCTCTTCTGTCTCCCTCACTCCCTCACTCCCTTTCCTGTCTATAATAGTTGAAAATGTTTATTTTTCTAAAATCTAGAAAGGTTTTTTTTCAAATCTAGAAAATGCTTTTCTACAATTAAGAAAATATTTTCCAACTTATAGTAAATATTTTATTAATTTCAGAAAGTCTTAGTCTTATTTTTAGAAATTATTTTACTAAAATATATGGCGAATCGCCTTTGACCCTTTTTTAATGCGAATTTCTAAATTTTAGAGCGAACATTTAAAAATCTATTAACCATTAATTCCACTCGGGCAGGGCCGACTTTAACTTACACTCTCGAACCTGTTCCAAAGGATAGAAAGCAGCATCTCCCACCCTATATAATATATTTATTCCTAATGTTTTCTCAACATCGATGTTTGGATATTTTTAAAGTGAAACTATCAGGAATTGTCCGGTTTCAAAACTTGAACTAAGTTTGTCGACTTTGGATAAGTAAAAAATCAAAATGTATTGAGTCAAACAGAACAGAAAAATAATTGTATTTCCAAAGAGATCCTGTAAGTAAAATGACATGTTGTTGCTAAGCAACAAAAGCTTATTGTCTATTATGCGCTAGTTTGCCTACTAGGAAGATATTGTGTCATAAGGCATGGACAGCGCTGGTGACGATGGAGGTGTGCGTCGCCTTCCTGGCTTCAGAGCACTGCGCGGGCGTGAGACAAGCTTCTCCTATGACTGGGGAAGCTTGTCTCTCAGGTCGTGCCCAACTGGTTTGGGACATGCTTTGCATGGTTGGGATGACTTTCACTGTGTCATTTTCTCAAGAATTGTTGTGTCAGCAGCTTGTTGTGATCGCGAACTGTGGGAGTATATCCATCTCATGGTGGATATGGTCAGGATATGGCGCAAAGGCTTTGCCATAGAGTGTTGACGGGGATAAGGTCCAATCAGATCGCTTAATTTCGGCTTAAGATGTTCACATAGGATGACAGCCCCTTAGATCTATTTGCAATGGGCAAATTGGAGTTGATGCATGTATCTTCCCAATTCCTCGCTGGTTTTCCAGACTTTACTTTGGCCACATTGTGTTCGGCATCGCCTTTGAGCAGGTTGGAGAAATAGTTTCTCGATTAGGCTGTGACCAGATTTCCATGCTCGTTTTTGCATCCTTGCATCCTTATTTATATATTCGTACTAGAATATTTGATCACAACCAGCGTACATCCGAAGCATTTTGACCCAGTTATAGGCCATAAACTATCATTAGTGGACCCTCACACAAGAACAAGAACATATGTACAATTGCTTGTCAGTTTTTTTTTTGCCTTTTGGCTGTCTACAAATCGCTGCCATCCCTTCTCTTTCCGGTTCTCCGGTCTGCACCGCGTTCATTTTTTGCTGCACGCCTCCACGGGCCGCAACATTCGTAACATCCGCGGCCCATAAGAATACGCCTCGACACAGCCGCATAACAAAAGTCTCTTTTTCTCCATGTTTTTGTGTTACGACAATGAACGACCTCGGCGGCACTTCAGACGCGCATGTTGCCACATTTGAGTTGCGGATTAGCGACGATGCTCTTTAGGATTATGATCATTTAGCAAATCTGTTGCTCCTGTGTGTGTACCTCGTGTGCGTGGCGGATGCTAGCCATTCCATTCGGCCCAGCCGGGCGACTTTTGACAAATGTCCCATTTCTGAATTCCCTAAATTGGAATATTTATCATGGTATTTATGGCGGGCGTAATTCATGCGCTAAGAACAACAGTTTGGCACTACGTGACCTATGTCAATAAACTTGTAATTACGTGCAAATTCTTTGGCTGCCAATGTGGGTAAATGGCCGAGTCGTTTACGTTTCCCAAAAAGGCAGCAGGAGACCATGGCATGGATTTGCCAAAACTGCGCCAAAATCACGTTCGAAACTATTTTATCAATGGAGAAAAGACAGTGTCGCATATAGGTGGGTCATCCTGGTGTGGCTGTAGGTATGTACATGGTACATAGGTTAATGAAATGGGCACAAAGGTGGCCATTCATCCCTATATAAAAGTCAAACTCCTGTGGTTAGCAAAGGTCAACCTGTTGAGTGTGGGAATTTGCAAAGACAAACAGGTGCTCACACACACAAACACACACTAAGGCAAAGCGAGAGAGAGGGAGAGACGGCGTTTCCGGTTTCCATTGAGGATCAGGAAAATTTGTAACATTGCAAAAAGTCAATTGGCCGGCAGGTAAATTAAATTTCCCGACTGCTGGCCAATGGCAGGTTATGCGCCTTTTTTCTGTGCCAGGTAGTTGGGAAGCCATTAAAACTGCCTGTGCAGACTGAAGATGGCTCAGTTGCCGACAGGTGATCGCCAGGACATGAGCGAGTGTTAGGGGCTAAAAAAAAGTAGATCCTTCCCATAAAAATAACAAACATGACGAACCATCGCAAAGTGCGCAAGGATTGCTATGAGAGCAGACTGCATGGTTCGTGCCCATAGTATGGAGATGGGACTTTGTCGAGAAACCCACTAAACCGAGTTGTGCTTTTCTTTTGTGATATTTGCAGATATTGCCAAAACGTGTGCCATGAAGGAGAAAAGCAAAAATGCGGCACGCACACGACGTGAAAAGGAAAACACGGAATTTTGTGAATTGGCCAAATTATTGCCACTGCCCGCGGCGATTACATCACAACTGGACAAGGCCTCCGTCATACGGCTGACCACCTCGTATCTAAAAATGCGCCAAGTGTTTCCCGATGGTAAGTTTCATGATCTCTTTCAGCACCAATTAATTGCCGCTCAATTTGTTCCCTTTGGCTTTTCATCTTTCGGCCGGTCGTGTGAATTACTCTTGCGGCTGTGTCAAATGATTTGGAATGTTTGACAGCCACGCGACTGCCACGCTCATTACGAGCTTGCACTCGCCCATCCGCGCAGCGGGACATTTTCCTTTGTTATTTCGACCAGCTTCGTCCTGGCAAGTAAACAACACGACATAACAAAATTTTCAAGTTTAAAAGGCGATGGTTGGTTCCAAGCATATGTTCGCCACGACAGAGTCGGGGAAAACCACTCAACAATGGGCAGACAATAAACAGCAGAGCTGTCGGCCTGTCTGTGGGGTCGGAGGAGCGGCAGAAGGAAAACACAATGGCGGCTGTTGTTTCACTCAAAAAGCAGCGAGCAGCGAGACACTGGAAGTGGGTTGACAGTGGGTGGGCGGGCGCAGCGGTGGGTTTGGGGGGTGTGGGTGATTTTCTGCTGACGATGAGGGTTGCACAACCGGGCTGGGGGTGGGACGATCCATTGTGGCAGGCGTTTTTGTGCTTTTCTTTTGCTGGCTTTATTGAAATAATTATTTTAATAATAGGCAACAAACAACAACGGACAAGGCAAGGAAGTACCCAAGTATGTACAAGGAATACGTATAGGCGACAACACAATACATGGTACAAGCCCGAGTAAATGGACTACTTGGCCAGGAGCGGGGGGGCTAGATGCTGGGCTGTGAATGGGCCACCTACTGTGTGGATGACTTTAATTGGGAATAATATTTAGACGTCAGCAGTGGCAAGTGGGGCGTGTGTTGGGCAACCTATCGAATGCCCCGGAACGAGTTCATATGCTTGTTTAGTTGCTGTGGGAACTTGGCGAATTAAGAAATATGGACTGGCAGTGCAAACTTGGCTTCGGCTCACTTAGTATTCCACTTGCTTACGAGGGTGTTCTGATTAGTAAATTGTGATTCTATACGTGGAAATGGGATGACAAACTGAGGGGCCCATTTAGTCATACAAATATGTCCAGCTCATTAAATTCATAATAGTTTCGTAAACTTTGACTTTGTGCTCAATCATATTCGATGTGAAAGTCTTAAGTGGACTAACTTGAGCGCTTGACAAGCTGTTCCGTATGTCATGACTAGACATCGGATTTTCGGTTTCTTTTTGTTTATGGTCTATAAATCGTTAAATTTTGGCATTAGACTAATATTAATATTGCTAGTTTTTAGAGATGGACATATCCGATGTATAGTTATGACTGATATCAACATTTACTGAGTCGAAAATTAGTAATTTTTAGATATATTATTTGTTCATGCATTCATAAAATGACATAGAGAACTTAAAGCTTGGATCAAGAAAGTCCTGATAATGATAATTTATCCAAGGATACACTTATGATCCCCAACTTGAATGTTCCTTTCTCCAAAGTTTAATGCTTTCCACATCCACTTACTTATCCTCACTCACACGAATTTGAATCCCAGAATGAGAAGAACTTTAGCCCTGTTCAGGAAAAAATCTTCAGCGATAACGAACGAAACTAGTAAGCAAGTAGGTCAAGTCCAAACGTACCAACGAAAGTGTATGCACATTACTTTGCTCATTACTTAATCCGATATTTTTCGTAGCGATAAATGATGCAGCTTATCAAATAGTTTTGGTCTTACGAACCATCTATCTACGACAAGAAGTTTCTACAAAGTGTGGGGCCGTAGCAAAACTAAAGTATAAGAAGTGTATGTCCCATACATGTCGAACCTCTATCTTGCACCATTTTTGTTCAAACGGAAATCAGATAGACATGGCAATATCGGCTCGATTGTTAATCAAGTATATTCATACATTATAGGGTCGAAGATGCTATCTTCTGGATGTTACAATCAATACAATTCATTAATTCCTCAATCTTACAGGACTCGGCGAAGCATGGGGCTCCTCACCGGCCATGCAACGTGGGGCCACCATCAAAGAACTGGGCTCACATTTGCTACAAACGCTGGACGGCTTCATTTTTGTGGTGGCGCCCGATGGAAAAATTATGTACATCTCAGAGACTGCCTCGGTGCACTTGGGCCTTAGTCAGGTGAGTGAGTTTTCATTTAATTAAAGAAATTAAAGCTTCTCCCGCTCTGTAAGTCCGGGTGCCGGTTTGGAGATAGTCTGGAGTAGATTTTGTACCACAAGAAACGCTTTTGACTTGGAGTCTGATTTTCACATTTTGTTACAAAAAATTGCTCCAAATTTACCCAGTTTACTTATTAAGCTTAATTTCTCCAAAAAGGAAAATACGGTTTTAAGAGTGTGTTGCCTTTGTGATTTATGCGCATAAATTTTTTAGACTTGTTCTTTTGTGTCCTGGCCACTTGTATTTGCAAGTCAAGGGGCAGCATGGAGTGTTCGCCTCAAATGGCGCATGGCAAGAAATTTGCATTTGCATATTCACTAATTGGCACTTCCTGGTGCTTGTGCTGGATCTAATTGGTACGACTTCTATCTTTTTGCAGGTGGAACTGACAGGGAATTCCATATTCGAGTACATACACAGTTACGATCAGGATGAGATGAGCGCCATACTGTCGCTGCACCCGCATATGCACCAGCATCCAGTGAGTAAAGAGCAAAGTGCTTCTGTTAAAATTTCCTGTCTACTTCTCTTCCACTCTTTTGGCGTCTCTTTCTCCATCTCCCATTTCCCTCGCACAATTTGTACTCACGCCTCAGGCTGCCTTTCTCAACTCCCTACAGCTCGCTCAGACGCAGACGCCCATTGGCAGTCCGAATGGCGTCCAGCATCCGTCGACCTATGGACATGATCGCGGCTCGCACACCATTGAAATCGAGAAGACCTTTTTCCTGCGTATGAAGTGCGTTTTGGCCAAACGGAATGCGGGCCTCACCACCTCCGGCTTTAAGGTGAGTTCGAGCGATGCCATGGTGGAGCTGAACATTAAAAATAATGGTTTCTGATCATTAGGTAATACACTGCTCGGGCTATTTGAAAGCGCGCATATATCCCGAATGTGGTGATGGGCAGGGAAGTTTTATCCAGAATCTTGGCCTAGTGGCTGTCGGACACTCGCTGCCTTCTTCTGCCATTACGGAAATCAAGCTGCATACGAATATGTTTATGTTTCGGGCCAAGCTGGATATGAAGTTGATCTTTTTCGATGCTCGGTAAGCGAAGGTCTATTAGTAACAATTTTATGAGTCAGCGCCAATAAGGCGTTGGTTCACTGAGTTCCGAAACACTTGATTTTAGACACTGCTCGGAGGGGGGGTAAAAGTATACCATGACCCCACGCAGCTCTATGGTATCGAATTTATATTTTTTCCTTTTTTGTTTTCCGTACATTCAACACTAGACAAATATTTAAACGGGCAGTTTCATTTGCCACTCTCAAAAAAGAAAGAACAGTCCCCATAAAAAATTCAGCAACCTCCCCCACAAAGATGAGGATGGCGAGCAAAAAAATAAAAAAATACAAAAATATGTAAGCAAGACGAGGCGACAGGACAAAAGGGAAAACAAATCATTTCCCTCTTGAGCTTGATTTTGTCTGTGTGTGTGTGTGTGTGTGTGTGTAAGTGCCTCCAGCCCAAACCCAGTACCAGCCCACTTTGTCTGACATTATTGTCACTCAATTACCCTTATGATGTTGCCATGACGCGACAGCATATTGCTATCCCTCTCTGTCCTCTTTTATGGGGTCGTGTGGAACAACCCCAAAGTGGAAAACAGCCCTTTTCCTCGCTTTCTTTTCTGCATAATTGAATTGGAGTTGACAAAAGTAAACCAGCAAAACACAACACCAATGCCCATTCATTGTTTAACCAAGCGAATCTCGAGGACGCTGTGCATAACCCCAAACCATTACCGTCAAACTGATGTTCTGTTTATTTGCTTCCAGCGTATCGCAGCTCACCGGCTACGAGCCGCAGGACCTTATCGAGAAGACGCTTTATCAGTACATCCATGCCGCGGACATCATGGCCATGCGCTGCTCCCATCAAATCCGTAAGAAAACACCGCCACAAGCCGGCAGGCGGCACTAAGCCCTACTCACACTTCCGACTTCCTTTCCGTCTCGTTTAGTGCTGTACAAAGGACAAGTTACCACCAAATACTATCGTTTCCTTACCAAGGGCGGCGGCTGGGTCTGGGTCCAATCCTACGCAACTCTGGTGCACAATTCGCGCTCCTCGCGCGAAGTCTTCATTGTGAGCGTCAACTATGTGCTGAGCGAACGAGAGGTCAAAGACTTGGTGCTGAACGAGATTCAGACTGGTGTGGTGAAGCGAGAGCCCATCTCACCGGCGGCTCAGGCAGCGGCGGCGGCCGCAGCTGCTTCTGCCGCGAGTAATGTGATTCCCACATGTGCGGCAGTGGCTCAGCCGGCTCCCAGTACGCCGGCCAGTCTGCCGCTAAGTGCCAGCCCCAAGCTGGATCCATACTTTGAGCCCGAACTGCCGCTTTCCGTGCAGCCGCAGCCACCAAATGCAGTTACTCCGGTGCCAGCCAGCAACAACAACAACGGCAGTTGGCACCATCATCAACTGCAACAGCAGAGCGCCAGTATGGAACACGACAGCCTCAGCTATACGCAGCTTTATCCACCGTTGAATGATTTGGTGGTCAGCTCCAGCAGCAGCGTGGGCGGCGGCACTGCTTCTAGTGCCGGAGGCGGTTCTAGTGCGTCGGCCTCGTCGTCTGGTGTTTACTCGACGGAAATGCAGTATCCGGATACAACCACTGGCACGCTCTATTACAACAACAACAATCACTACTACTATGACTACGATGCCACCGTGGATGTGGCCACGTCCATGATCCGCCCCTTCTCGGCCAACTCGAACAGCTGCTCGAGTAGTTCGGAGAGCGAGCGTCAGCTGTCCACGGGCAATGCCTCCATTGTGAATGGCACCTCACCGTCGCAAACCACCTACAGCGATCTGAGTCACACCTTCGAACTGAGCTATTTCTCCGACAACAGTTCGCAGCAACAGCAGCAGCAGCAGCATCTAATGGAGCAGCAGCAACACTTGCAGCAGCAACAGCACCAATTTCAACATCAGCAACAGCAACAGCAATACGGAATGCAACAGCAACAGCAGCAGCAACGGGTTGTCAGTGACTTTGCCGAAAGCTTCAAGAGTGTGAACGCGGCAGCTGCTGCCGCTGCTGTGGCTGCCACGCCCCATTACACCAGCGTTATAGTGGAGCCCCAACATTATATACCCAACGATTTTGTGCATTAGCAGCAGCTAGCAGCTGGTGCTATTGTTGTTGTTGTTGTTGTTTGAAAAACAAGCCCCCTGAGTTGTTGCAATGTTATCGATCTATCGAATTATGCTATTCACCCGTCGGATATGCGTCTCAGTTCAAAATTGTAATATGTGGCTGAGCCACAAAATAAGACAAAAAAAAAAAAACACACACAAACAAAAAGGAAAAGCTCAATTGTTGCATTTCCTTGCTTCTCGATTATTTATTACAGTTTCTGTCCCATTCAATTGGCTTTCTATTTTCACGAGGCGCGCTTGAAAATTGCAAAATAAATCACTGTTAACAAATGCATAAGCAAATACAAATTCTATATTAAACTCTAGCGTTAAGTCCTAGCTGTAAGCATACCACAGTTGCACATACATTTATTTATACGAGTACATATAAATATAGGATCTTATTAAAAAAAAAAAACAAGCATTCATACATACAAGCACTACAGATACTTTCGTTCATGTATATATGCAACCATGTGTAAATAGTGCAGGGTCCCGCTCACTATGCAGATATCGAAAATATGATCTTCATAAGTCAAGTAAATAATTGTAAATGTAAACTTAATTCTAATCGTAAATTTTTCTAATTTGAATAAACAAATTATTATGTGGGTGAACAATAAAAAGGAAAGTTAGCATTTTATTGATTTTATGACGCAGTTTTTGATTTAGTATCTAATTTTTTATGTAGTTGAAAGTGTTGCATTTGAAATAAAATGTTCATTGATTTGGTCAACTGGTTTTTTCCCATTTTTTGTATAAATGAATCGAATTACTCAAATTTAAAAGAAACAAACTGAAAGAGGTAAGCTTCGAGATTGACCACGCTATGCTGTTTTTATACTTAAATCAGTAAAAGTATCCGCTTTTAGTGAATTCGTGAAGCCAATTATTCATTTGAAACGTATCATTCTAATCAATATAAATTAGTCATTCATTAGTTTATGCACAATTGTAATACTGCCTAAAAGAAAGCACACCAACTAAAAGTACACGTACATCGTAATGGTCAAGACTACAATAAGGGAAGACCATATCTCATTGGAATTGCTTGTTAATAGAACTGAAAAGAAATATATATATATTTTTTTTTTAATCTCTTCCGAACTCAGGCCTTCCGCACTTCACTCTAACACTCTACCCACTCCATTACTTTGGACTTCAAAAGTGAACAGCACAAATGGAGAAACTCTCCTTCAGTTTTGAAATGGTTCTGCTATTTCTCTACTGCATTGTCTTAAATTTCTGAAGCAATAAATTTAATCATAAACAAGTAAGAAAGTCGGTCATGCCCGACTAAAACATATTCTGTACCTCCCAAAAGTGTATATCACACAGTGTTCAGGGTGTAAAGCGCTGCGCATTGCTGTTCCAGCCGGTGCTGCGCAGCTTAAATGGTTGTTTTCCCTATAATTCGACTTCCGCTGATCCGATCATTACCTCTCTTTTAGCGAATCGATAAAAGATTTCTTGATTTCTAGATATGTGAAAAATGTGAATTTAACGAAGAGGAAAGAGTGATTATTATAATTAATTTTTAGACATCGGATCTTAGGTTTTTTTTGTTTCGGAATAAAAATCGTGAAATTTTGGAATTAGACTAATATTAATATTGCGAATTTTTAGAGATGATCATATCCGAAATATGTTTATTTAAGGTAAAAGAATATGCTAAAATAGGTTTGAAATAGGTAAAACTAGGCTAAAATAGGTCAAAATATGTCAATATATACCTTTCTCAAAGTATCATTTTACATTCCGACATTGTGTTGGCAACGCAAACAATACTAAACCCAAAGAAGTACTGTTCACAGGAATGAACTGTAAATGGTTCGTTGCAAAATGTTCATTCGCTGTCTCATTGAAATATATATTCAACGCAACTTCTGAATGAAATGCAAAATACTCCAAGAATTGAGCCGTGCTTGGCCCAATTGTATGTGAACACTCTTCTTAAGGTCGTTCGGCTCTGCATGCTGTTACAGGAAATGTTTGTTCTGGTAACAAATTTAGAATGTGGCTTTCACTTTTCAACAATATTAAGGTGTCGCCAAAATGTTCGTTAAATGAATACGAGCATAAAACTCCAATACTTCCATTTGAAATGCGTCATCCCCGAAAACAAAACTCTCTGCCTGGTTAAGAATAATGTATACTTTTGTGTCAAATCTATCTTTCAAACAGTTTACGATATTATCTAAACACTCTTAAATGGCGTTATTCAAACTGTAATTTTATTTTGTTTTTCTTTGGCAAGTCTTTCATTTTCTGTTTCAGCCCAAACACAAGTGAACTGATTTCATAATTTTGAAAAAGACGGACTTGATATTGAAGTTGATATTACAGAATTCACCAACGCGTTCCGGAAGGTGTTGATGTTGGACTAAGCGCACGCGCGCACACATACGGCCGAAAGATAAACTGACGGCAGATCTTAAGGCTGATCTTAACAAAAAATCATACGCTGCTCTGAATTGGTCTTTAGATTTCAGTTGTAAGCACAGCTTTGCGAAATCAATCAAGCCTTTTTGTTTATTTCGGATTGCTGTAGCCGGTTTTTGTAACTGCTATTAAAGGCTCATCCTGGAAGTAGGCTACATTATTTAGTAATTTCAGCGGCTTTAGACCTAACAAACGTCAAGCTCAAACGTCAATGCACTTTTCAGAATATATAGATATTGGGCCTATCTTGATGTATACTAAGCCACGAAACTTGAAAACTAACACTAACTTGAAAATTGTGGATCTGACTGTTTTTTAGGTCTAGGATGTAACGGTATTTTGGTTATAAGAGGGGGACGGGGGGGAATTTTCCAAATCTATAACAAACTTGATCTACCTTTATTCAAAAATTTATGGCTCTATCTCTTATAGTCTCGGAGATCGACGCGTTCATACAGACAGACAGACGGAGATAATTGTTCACGCTGATCAAGAATATATATACTTTATGTGGTCGGAAATTTTTCCTTCTCCTTGTTACATATATTCGCACAACTTCATGATCCAACTTTTCCCATTTTCAATGGGAACAGGGTATAAAAACGATTCGTTTTTGAAATTTCAAGAATTTCGAACTTGAAATCAAGCTTAATTCGTTCTCAGTATAGTGTTTTTAGACAAGGGGAGTGAGGAAAAGATACATAGAGAAGAGCAAGCATATTTGAGAGAGCACAGCGCCGCAGCGGCGCAAATACCCATTACAAGATCGATGTTTCTCTTTAACACTTTGAAGGCTGCAGCCGTCAACTATTGATGTATAAGGAATATCAGCAGTATTATCATCACCCCAGGACTCCCGAATATTATCCATTTTCATCTTGAAGCACTAATCAAAAAAGGTTTCCAAATCTGTAACAAACTTGATATGCGTATGTTAGACACCTACCTTCAGGCAAAAAAAAATTGTGGCTCCATCTCTTCACTCTTCATATATAAGACTTTGTCCTTATTGATTCACTGATTGGCAATCTTCGCACAGCCTAAACGGTAAGAGAAAAAAGGCTGACATTTGGACATGAGTTTCCTTATATGGCGAAAGTGCGTACTAAGACGGGGTTTTGGAAAATTCCACCCGGAGAAGCGCAGGAAAAGTTTGAATGGGGAACATTTTATTTTTTATCCGACTAAATTGAAAAAATTTCGGAAAATCCGCCCACAAAGAAACCTCCCGGAGAATGCGATATGCATAAATGTATTTTTTCACCCGATTGACTTCAAATTCGGTTTGTAAGGAGAGTAAGTGAAATAAATTGAGATGTTATTATCCGATGTTGGAAAATTTTACCGTAAGGTCGGAAAATTCCCGGAAAAGTCTGCATGCTAATTAACTATATTTTACCCGATTGAATTGAAATTCGGTTCGTAAGAATAGTAAGTGAAATAAATTAAGATGTAATTTTCCGATGTTGGAAAATTTTACCGTAGAGTCGGGAAATTCCCTAAAAAGCGTCAGAAAAGATTGTAAGGGGAAAGTTTAATTATTCATCCGATTGACTTGCACCTCGGTTTGTAAGCAAATTATGAATAGACGGGAAGTGGTTAGCGACCACAAAAGTCTCGCCAAACTATCACAGCCGGGAATAAAAACGAGTATTGTGCGGAAGAAACATCAGATCTTGAATGGCCGAATATTCTTCCCGATTTCGTCTCTCCCTGAAGCTTTGCAGCACGGCAAAAAGACGAAACTTTTCGGCAAATGCGATTTGTTGTTGCTCGTGCTGCGCTTCTTTTAGGTTCTCCTTTCGAATCATGTTAGCCTTGATCTGAATACGTTTATATTATATAATTCTTTTCCATTACAGACATCTCAGATATGTACTAGAAATTGGACCAAAAAATTCAAGCTGCAAGCTTTAAGCACTTAGGTCTGAAGCTTACTGTAGAAAGGCAATGCTTTTTGGGGAGATCTACAAACCGAAATAAGCGTTGCCTGTGAAGCCTTCTTCGAACTAAGCCTGCAAGAGGAATTACAAAGAGGAAAATGTGGTGAGTATTTTTGGACACGATCTGCAAGTAACGACTACAACTTAAACTATTTATATTCTTACTTATACTTTCTTAACAGATTTCGGAACTTCTAATGTTGGGGGAAAAAGCTTATGACAACTTTGTTTGAAGCTCTTGGCGGTCTAATGTGCTGGCGTGGCACAGAGGCTAAAGAAGTGCGTCAGGGGCTTTCGAATGACCCTAGCAATCAGTTTGTTTTAAATTGGGCGTGGCCCCGCCCCCACCATACAAAAAAAAGAATAAATCCTACATATTTTCAGATTTCGAGTTCATATTTGCAGTGTGGTGTATGCGGCCAATATCAGCAATGATTTTCATAAAGATCGGATAATAAATGGTTTATAAAATCGTTGCATACTTATCTGAGCCGCATGCGCTGTTTGCTTACATAATGTTGAAATATGCAAATTAATGCTCTGTCGATTTTGCTCTGTTATTTGTAGGTTTATGTGACACATGGTTTGTAAGTAATAAATATTAATGAATACTATGAAAAAACGATAGCGTAAGTTAAAGTCGGACCTGCCCGACTTCGGAATACCCGTTACTCAAGGCAATTAGTGTTTAATAACCTCATGCGGCTCAGATAAGTATGCAACGTTTTTTAACTCTGCCATTTATTATCCGATCTTTATGAAAATTTTTGAGATTGTACATATTGGCCACAAGCTATATCGACTCGGCTGTTGATGCTGACGAAGAATATATATACTTTATGATATCGGAGATGCTTCCTTCTGCCTGTTACATTCATTTGCACGACTTTAGTATACCCTTTTTACTCTACGAGTAACGGGTATAAAAAATAGTTTTTCATAATGTTTTCATTAAGGAGATACAACGGAATGAGACGCTTGAAGATTCGTCTGCGAGCCTTTTATAATATCTTTTGCTAGCCTTTTTATCAGGGATGCAAGCCGGTTCTGAACCGAACCGAACCGCTTATTCCAGCTGGTGAACCGAACCACAAACCGGAACGGCTTCCTTTCAGAATTGCTGAACCAAACCGAAAACCACAAATAAAAATTGTTTGGTTCGGCTCAGTTCTCTGAAGAGTATTAAGACGGGAATCGCTTTATTCTAGCCAATGATCCTCATTAGTTTAAAAATTTGAAACGTTTGCCTATGATAAATATTATAAGACATTTCGATCGACCCTCTACATCCTTAGCGATGCCGGATCGATATAACCTTTAAGGATGACTTGACACAAATTTTACAACATGTTACGGACTGTAATTTATCAATTAAAAATACACAATAACAAACAGCGATTAACCGCCTTATCACTGGTCTCGTGAGCTTAGAAAATTTCCCAGCTTTTAAATTTTGCAGTTCACAGGGAGTTGGCTGTCTAGAAAAGTTGAAAGAACAGAGAAAGTCAAAGAAAGAAAAAGTCAAAGACATTTGAGATCAAGGGCAGTTCAAGATCAGACAAAAAAAAAAACTGATAAGAAAGAGCATTAAAAATTGTAATTGTAAATTCAAGTGTTAATCGGCGAAAAACAAAAATATTCGAAATAAAAAAAAATATTCCGGTTCGGTAAGGGAGTTGTGCACGAGGGAAATACAGGCAGCTTAAATGTGGATTTTCGTTTGTGTAGGAAGAGAAGCAGCTGGTGTAAATTTGGACGAGGCTGAGGAGACACAAGAGCGACCGGTCACTGGAGGGTGAATTGGCCACCACCTCCAGGTGGCCACAGGTTTTTATACCCTCATTTTTTTTTATGCAAAAAAAAAGGCATCAGCGGCGATATAGAGCCTACCTTGCCTTCAAGAGCCCAAAGCGGAGTTAACTCCTAAATCATACTTCCACACGGACGAGCTAATTTTAATTTATTCAAAAAGAAAAGCGTACAACAGATTGTGTTAAAATCTCAGTGATGTCTATTTGTCAATTTATTATCTAGTTTTTAATTACGTATTTATTAAAGTGTTTATCACCATTGAGTTATAAAATTTCCTTTGTATTCGTCCCTGTGGTATCCAGTTTAGGCGATAAAAATGTATGCTGATGACTTAAAAACTTTTCGAGCTGTTAAAAACCTCAGGGATACTGAAATTCTTCAATGCGATCTTAATTCGGTTGCTGACTGGTGCGGGCGCAATTTGCTGCCTCAACCTCTCAAAATGCTTCTTTGTTACGTATGGAAAGCGCGAGCTGCCGATACTGACATCGTATTCCATTAGTAATCACGCTTTAAGACGGCAGTATGAGGCTATGGATTTGGGGGTGGTGTTTGACTCTAAATTTCTGGTTTCTGAGCATCGAAACTATATACTCCCTAAAACTTATTCAATGTTGGGCTTTGTAAAGCGTAATTCTTAACAATTTAATGATCCCTACACACGTCTAAGTTTGCACTCTGCGTTGGTGCGTTCTAGGCTTGAATATGCTTCTCTTATCTGGAATTCTTCTGCTGCCGTTCACATAATCAGGCTTGAGCGTCTACAGAAACGCTTCCTTAAATTTACACTTGCCCATTTAAATTTTTTGGATCCTTTTCCACCGTATCTTAGTAGATGTCGCCTTTTGCATATATCAACCCTTGAGGATAGAAGGACAATTGCATCTTTAGTTTTTATACCCGTAACTCGTAGAGTAAAAAGGGTTTACTAAAGTCGTGCAAATGTATAATATGTAGCAGGCAGAACGAAGCATCTCCGATATCATAAAGTATATATATTCTTCATCAGCATCAACAGCCGAGTCGATATAGCCATGTCCGTCTGTCCGTCCGTCCGTCTGTATGAACACCTAGATCTCAGAGACTAGCAGAGCTAGAGCAACCAAATTTTAGATGTAAGCTAGTATTGTCTGCAGGCAGATCAAGTTTGTTTCAAAAACAAACCCGCCCCCGCAATACAAAATGTTGAATATCTCCTACTATTTGTAAGCTATCGAGCTCAGATTTTGCAGTATAGTGCATGTGCCCAATATGTACAATCTCGCAAATTTTCATAAAGATCGGATAATAAATGGCAGAGCTAAAAAACGTTGCATACTTATCTGAGCCGCATGAGGTTATTAAACACTAATTGCCTTAAGTAACGGGTATTTCAAAGTCGGTCTTTAACTTACGCTCTCGCTTTAAATGACATTGTAGTCGGAAATATTAATTCTCCTATGCTACTGGACAAGATTCCATTTAATGTTCCCGCCAGATATTTGCGTGACTTGGTCCCATTTAGAGTGGCAACTCATAGGGTCGACTTTAATAACGACAATATTATTGTTATGCGACTTCTTAGGGACTTCCTTTTGTAGTTTAATTGTTACTGTTAGTTGCAAGTTTTATTGTAGTAGCCAGATAAGTTTATTCGTTGGCGAAATACACTAAATAAATAAATAAAAAAGGGGTCGAATGTGTCTTAATGTTAGGAAAATGGCTCAATATATTGTTTGAAGGATACAAAATTTTTATTTTCATTGAAAATAGAGGAAAGTTAACTTCGGCTGGGCAGAAGGCTGTATAACCTTGCAGCACGTTTTCTAACTAATTTGAAGGACATATCCACTTAAAACAATCAAGTTTTTCCCACATATTATATAATGGATGATGAATGGATGATGGACTAAATTAAAAAAATGTGGTGAGGTAGAAAACAGAAAGGCGGGAATAGAAAGGTTAGGGAGTTGGCCAAAAAGAAAGGTAAGAGAGCCAGCTAATGGTAGGGAGGGAGAAACACTGACAAGCAACAATATCCGCTTGCTCAGGGAATCCTCAGTACAGAAAAGAAGAAAATGTCCGAAAAAAATACAAATAAAATTCTGGTTTTCCGATTGTCCATATATCGAGGTCGTGCTCACCCCTGAGCCAGCTGTTGGCTAGCCGGCAACCGATACTTGGACTCAGAAAAAAAGTCGGTTAGTAACAAACATGAAATCCTTTGAGTCTTCTGCGATTGCCTGCCGATCTCGTAATATACCTGTCATCAATCTGTATGGACAATATTTTAAATTTTCTGCAGTAGATTTTTCTCATATAACATGTCATCTAATATGATAAATAGGGTATGTAAGATGCATTATTATTTTCAAGCCAACATTCTCGGTTTCGAAGGGCATTCCTCTAGAAACTAACGAGACGAATCCTGGAAATCTGACATAATAATTTTTGAACATTCTTCTAAGGATTTTAAAGATTTTCGAATGGATTAGAGGAATTAAATTTCCAAAGTGTTCGAACGGTCTCATTACGACAGAAATCATAATATTTCATGGTGTGATTTGTGAACCACTGAACCGAACCAAAACCGCGGTTCAGTCAGCTCCAAAAACCACGTAGTGAACCGAACCGGCGGTTCAGAAACTGTGCGAACCGAACCAGTACTTATTTTCGATAGTTTTGCATCCCTGCTTTTTATACACAGAGTATAATAAATTTGTGCAAGAGTATGTAACAGCCAGAACGAAGAATCTCCGACCATATTAAGTGTATATATTCTTGCTCAGCATCAACAGCCGAGTCGAATACGAAGCTTTCACTGCCACAAACTGAGCGAGCCGTGATTCGTTTTCTAATTGTTATCGGATCTGCTTGCTACAGTTTTACACATTTTGGTTTCGCGTAACTCGTGTTTGCAATATCGATTACGGAGATTGGTCCACTGGGATATTATAGCCGAGCTGGACCGACTTTCTTTCTTGTTACATTAGTAAACATTTAGGTCTGTTCCGAATTCCGAACGTTTTCGAAAATTAAAAACGGAACAAAAACGCACGTTTTAGTATTTGCTGTTCCCAATTCCGACCGAAATGGACTCGATTTTACTTTTCGAACTCGGTTTCGAAGTCGTTTCGAGAGCAGCATGTCATCGATAGTATCAGCTGTTTTAGTCAATGAAGAAGAAACCAAGTGCAAAAAATAAAATGCTAAGTTAATTTTGCAAGCCAATCTTCTCTTGCTCCAAACTGCTATTATTTCCCCTATAATTTTATAATTATTACTAAAAATTTTGATCAATTTATAAAATTGTTCTTAAATTTTTTTGTCACCAGCTGATTGCCTGTCATTTGCATGTGTTTGTTTACATGGACAACAACCAGAGTTGTCACCAATTCAAAAATATAAATATTCAAGCTTCAATTTTTATCTTAAATCCGATTAGATTTATATAAAATTATTTTTGAATATTCATTTTAAATATTTCATGCTAAATATAGCTGATAGAAGCTTAATTAAACTTAAACTGCGTTGTTCTAATTTTATTATTCAATTGAAGCAACTCTACCAGCTATCGATTGCGAGAGTTGGTATCGATAGCAAAAGTTAAAGTGGAATTCAGAACAGCTCGGTTTAGTCATTGCCGCTCGGTTTTGTTTTTGCATGCAATTTTTATAGATGTTTATAAAAAAATTCTTTTAAAATATACTTAAGCTTTAAACAGTTGAAGTAGTGATGTTAAACGATCTTACAAATGTTCAACATTATTTAAATTTTCAGTTTGTAATTTTGGGGATTTATTTTAATGCTTTAAAACGACAATTCTTGTCGATATTCGGAATTCGGAACAGCAACCAACTCGATTTGCTTTAGTCTAGTATTTAGCCTGTAATTAAATATTTATTGTGGGGCTTAGTGTGAAGACCTGTGTTCTTATTTGTCAACTTCGTTTAGTTCGAAATGTGGAATAGTCCCTATAATTTTACATCGGTTCACTTCCAAATAAATTCTTAGCAAGGCCATGACAATAACACTGGAAGAAGGTATTTCATTTTTTTGACTTGTGTTTTTTTACAGTCTGGCAACATTCAGGTTAAGCTGTCTTTGATGAGATACTATTCTTAGCACGTACACAAACCAGGCAAGCTTTTCCACATAAACTTGACTGAGCTTTTTAGCAGTCGCTATTTTCGACATGCAGCAGAGCTTCGAGCGATTTTATTTTTTCACAAACCTTTTCGAACTTGACGGCGTAGGATGAGGTGTCTGCAAATGGAAATTTGTGATATCTTTTTTATGCGTTTCAGCTAATCATTTAATTTTTAATTTTGTTAAAGCTATTTAAAATTTATTTTCAGGATCTTACGGTAGAAGCAAATCCGTAGGGAGACTATAGATCAGAAAAATTATCCTGTTGAAAAAAACCCTAGGAAAGAAGTGAATGTGTTTTTGCCTAGGCAACCCCACAACTAACAGTCAAAATGCTGCAGGTTGCTCCCGTTGCTTGAAGATAATCTTGGGTCCGCTTAATTCAATTCAATCAATCGGAAGAAAGATTGGCCAGATGCAAGGTTAATTAGACATGGGCTGCAACCACAGCCACCATGGGAAATTTTGAGCCGGTCTGCCGATTGGTGCTTTCCCCTTAAAATTAATTAACAAATAACCATTTCAATAGAATAATACAATTAATTGCCATTTTTGTTTATTCTCGTGGTAATTTGCCGTCATGTATGTATTTGCCGGTCACTTTATTGGCGGCGCTGCCACTTTTTGAGCTCAAATAGGCAGCAATCGATTTACAAATGGCATAATAAATTCAAAAATGGTTAAAGCAACCATTGTTGAGCATTAATTTAGTTAATTTATCTTTCGTTTAATACAAAAATCTCTATTGCAAACGCCTGAAAACCACATTCGACTAGTTTCGAAATTCAAATGTTAAAAGGTGACATCACTGAAATACTGGCGAATTTGTGTGTTAAAGCGATTGACAAGTTAAACGGGCGATTTGCTAAATTTCTAATTTTGTAAGTTAAACATAAGAAATGTTTGTTTTTTTTTGATTTAGTTTATTCAGATTGAACATTCTTTTTGCATCAATTTATTTTTATATAAACGGGGATAAAAGGGGATAATGAAGTTGTGTAAAAGTATGTTACATGAATATTATAAAATATAAATATTCTTAATCGATTACAAATGAGTATGATTACTTTTGTAAAACAAATGAGTTGATTTTTTACGATAAAATTCAGGTTCTGTGATAGTGTTGTGCAGGAAGTTATTGTCTCCTAGACTGGGGGTTGTGTGTTCGAGTCCTGGTGCTGACCGACAATATTTTTTTTATTATTGATTGTGTTTGTGAATTTTATTAATTTTGCTAAGCCGAAATAAAAAAATTAAAAAATTATTACAAGCAGGGATTCGAACTGGCAATTCTAAAACGAAACGCGGCAAACCTAACCACTAGCTATAGATCAATATAAGGAAACTCATAGAAGAAGAGTTGAAAGCAGCAGCAAAAAGCAGCTTACTACGATTCAATTTTTTATACGATGCCACGAGTGTAACTCGGAAAACAATCATGAGTAGTAATCGGAAATAATCGTAATCATACAAACGATTACATGATTGCAAAAAAAATACTTGTGTACTCAAAAATGATTACTTTTTCCCTGTAATCATACGCTGCCGGAATCACTCGTGCAGCTCTCTAGTGTATACCATACTCAAAACAAGTGCGTTTCAGTGTATGTGTGAGTGTGCGTGTATGCATTCGGCAAAAATGAATAAAATCAAATGAACCCAAGTGTGCAGGGTATTTTGTATTCGGGTCACTCGAAGACAGCGCCATTACTTATTTTAATTAAGGCGAGTAGAAAAGCAGATACAAGCTCCATACAAATTGTCTAGTTAGCCCAAAGTAAGCGAGGAATTTTGGGTCATACTAAAAGATTTATTAAAATCAAGATTATATCCTTGTTCCACTGGCACATTCTAAAGTCCATTCTGAAGAAGTGAATTGTCCTTGTGACACTGGCGAATTTTTCTCACGGCTACACGCGAATGGTCAAAGTTAAACTAAAGTAAACAAAGATCAGCTGTTTGGCTTATTTTGATTTGCTGTTGCAAATTCAAAGCTTAATTGGCCATAAATATTTTACTGAAATGGATTTAACTGCGTTGCTGCTGTTGTTTAAATTTGAATGTAGAAGCGATTTGGCGTGCTTTGGGAGGGACAACTTGAACGTTCTTGTAAATTGCTTGCAAGGAATAGCAAAACACGACACGAATTTCCGGATGGCTTTTCCATTAGATAATCGAATTGCAATTGCCTTGTATGCGCTTGGCTCCTAAGCTGAATATCGGACAGTTGGCAGGTTGTTCGGCGTGTCGACTTCAATGGTCGGTTAAATCCTCCACGATTTCTCATATTGTTTTTTCTTTAAAGAATTCAAGTTTTGCCGCTTACCTTGACCTCTCACAATCAGCTGTTCTATTAATGACACTTGGACTAATCGATAGAAAATCTAGCCTTTTAGCGGAAAAGGCCGAAAAATTCCCGTGCGAATGTCAAATGTGGTTACAGTGATTTGATCATCTGAAGTGAATGGACTTCCGAATGGACATTTATCTCTTACGGGCAATTACACAGGAGGAATGAGGTCATTCAGCTCATCCAGCGAATGACCCCAGGAATGTGCCAGTGGAACAAGGGTATTATATATGATTTCGTTTTGGTGTAACCGTTCTTTCAAGGCGCGGTTGGAGTTTGTTTGAAATCTCCTTTGTTGCACTTCAAGCTGTAATAATTAAATGAATTTTTATTTAATGCATCTTACCAAACTAAATCTCTTTGAAGCGATCAAAGACTACTGGTCTAAAGTGGACCTAGTCATAAATACTACATTTTGAACTGCGTAGTTCCTAGCATGTGGTAATGCCTCTACTATATTTAATGAAAAAGAATTAACTTTTCTTTAAACGGCAACTCCTTCACAAAGAGTTTCTTTTGAGCATCATGTATAAACAGAGGTAAATATTTTACCACGGTAATGGAAATACGCGTACTGTGCGTGTAAGCGAGGTAACAGATGCGAGCTCAACTTATGACTGTGTGACTCTGTGAGCACAGAGAAGCATCCCAGTCGGACTTTTCATCATGAAAAATGTACTTTCTCATGCTTATTTTTCACTAGAGACAAATTAACTAGTCTTTTAATTAAGCTAATGAACTATGTCTTAAAAATTAACTATAGTTTATTATTTGTACTTAAATTATTTTTTTGAAATTAAGCTATTGAACTTTAGTTCACTATTTAAACTATAGTTAATTTTATAACTATAATTATTTTTATTTTATTTATTTAAATACTAAATTTGGCGTGTGGGGTTCATTAGAAATTGGGTTTTAGTTTGTTGTTAGGTTAAGCTGGTTATTAGGAATAGATCGATAGATTTATGAATTCGGGTAGGCAAGCAGTGGAAATTGGAAGCAGTGTGGCAATAAAGGGAATTCCGAATGAGGGGAAAAGGAAAATATAGGATAAATCGGATATTTTTGGAATTGCTGTCCTCCTATGTAAGATCGGTGGCCGATTGACGAATAGGCGTCCTTCTCCCACTTGTGGTCATAAAAGACTCTGGCCTTGGCCTTGAATGTGGGCGATGAACCGGGAACACGGGATTGGGATTCGTAGCGGGATTTGGGACAGTGAAACATATTGATATGTGGCAGCCTTGCTATAAGCTTCTGGCAGCGCTTAAGTGGCCTACACATTTTCTGTAACTTTTCCAGCTTACTCAAGAACGGTAACACTAAGATATAGAGAGTGAAGCTGTACCTACCACGCGAACGACGCGCCATAATTCATTATTCAATAAAGTTCAATTTGAAGACTGAACGTAGTGTTTCAATCGACATTAAGCAAACTCAAAGATATAGGAGATAGCCAAGGTACTGTTATCAATCCCTGGTCGTCATACCACATGAGCCGCGGCCATCTCCCATAGATATAAGGGACCTAAAATTGAGAATAAGGCTAGTCAGAGGGAAAGTGCAAGTTTTCAAAAATGTTTTCTAGCGTGGCCTGGCGACCGCAAAGGGAACATATCCGGATCTGGAAGCGTATCCGGACCAAGCTTTGCTCCTACTCGAGCCTCCACGAGCCGCACTCGTTTGGAAGACACATATAGCCGTCGCCAGAGGAGTTCAATTCACAAAGTGAGTCCGTTCCTTGAGCTGTGGGAGTCCTAGACGAACGTCTGGTCACTTCCCTAAACCATATCATTCGTACCGTGGAACTAGGCCAAATTGGTCGCCTCCAAGCAAAACACCACTGAGGCGGAAGTTCAAATAAAATATAATGAAGAGGCTGCTCTAGAACGACCATAGACCTCAGGCCGCCTGGCACTGTTCAAGCTTTCCTATCTGAGCATTGGTGTTGTAATCTGAATCCTCAGACACTTTATTTTTATTCATACCTTACTTTTATCTTGCTTGCCTTATACAAATATATTATTTTTATAAGTAGTTATTCAGGTATCATTTAACTTTCAATTTTTTTTGATTCTGTAAATGTCTCTGTGGCCTTTGTACTTGGTGTCCAGGATAGCTTCCTTCTGAACGTCACCAGCGGAAGTGCATTTCGGTCGCGTCAAGGCGTCGCCCCTTTTAAAAATCCCACTATTAGTAGTCGTGCCCCATTTCCGTCGCTTTGGAGCTCCGATAGGATATGTAGGAGTGCTCACACCTGAAGAAAAACACAAAAGATATTTAACAAAAGGGTAGTTTGAACAATCTGTAGAACTTACCCACAGGGAAGATCCCCCAGTCGTTGCCAAAAAGAAGCTTTCTTGACCCGCGGTCCGGATTTCACTGCGACCAAAAAAAAAAAAACCGCAGAGATTTGTAAATTAAATATTGCTTAGAATAAATTATTTTACTATCGTGCAAAATCGTGGAGGATGAATCTAGCCAGGATTAGCCCAATCTAATTCGATTGCGATGGGTCGTGTTTTAGGAAGACCTAAAAGGAAGCATCCCAGGATGGGTGGAAGCGCAGTGATAAGCCCATCGAAGTCACCAGTTTGAGATTCCTCTGTTGTTTTTATACTCTGTACCGTAAGTACATGGAGCATTATGAGTTTGTGCAAAAGTATGTAACAGCCAGAAGGAAGTATCTCCGACCCCATAAAGTATACATATTCTTCATCAGCATCAACAGCCGAGTCGATATAGACATGTCCGTCTGTCCGTCCGTCCGTCTGTAGAGCAACCACATTTTAGATGTAAGCTAGTATTGTCTGCAGGCAGATCAATTTTGTTTCAAATTTGGGGTGCTCTTATCAGCTCATCTGTTTCGCTTATAACTCCGTCGTTTTTGTCCGATCTGATTGTACTTTTCAGAATAGATAGATATTGTGCCTAGCTTGATGTATACTAAACCACGAGGCTCTAACTTGAAAATTGTGGATCTGACGGCTATTAAGGTCTAGGATTTATAGAGGAGGTCTAGGTTTTTTGGGGATAAAAGGGGGACGGGGTGGAATTTGTCAAATCTGAAACAACTTGATCTGCGTACAGCATAAATCTACCTTCGCGGACCTTTGTGGCTCTATCTCTTATAGTCTCTGAGATCGACGCGTTCATACACGGACGGACAGACGGACAGACAGACGGACATGGCTATATCGACTCGGCTGTTCATGCTGATATATATATATACTTTATGGGGTCGGAAAATTTTCCTTCTCCCTGTTACATACATTCGCACAACTTCATGATCCCCCTTTTCTCATTTTCAATGGGAACAGGGTATAAAAATGCAAAATAGTTCATTACACTCAGGGAAAAATCGCATAGTATAACCTTACACAATCATATTTGATTTGACTATTCCCGTTTTGTATTAAAATGAACTAATAACCACTTTGAATAACTGTGAGCTATTCAATATAAGTAGAATTTTAACCATCGATCAGCCAGCATACTGTACGGAACAGGTGTGTAGAGAAACTTGAATTGTGCAAAGCTCCATTGGCATTTGGTCAAAAACCAATTAGGCCATTGAAAAGAAGACACTTACACTCAGGGAAAAATACACTGATATTTTAATATTTACACTTTGACTTGAATATTTTCACCATTGATTTAGCGTTAAATATGGAATTCGTATATATAAGAAGTGCACACTTCAATTTTAATATTGGCAATAGTTAAATTTAATATGAAAATAGTTCAAAACTTTTTTTTTAATTAAAAAATTTGCCAGCCAACACCACATATCTTTTCTATATACTCAATTTTGTTTGTAATGGAGAGTCCCAGGAGTTAGAATTCTTTTAGATTTGGTTCTGAAAATCTTTGGATTATGTTAAATTTTATAAAAGTCTTAAACTTACTCTGTGGTGGGACTCGAACTCGGGACCTCTGGACTTGAACTCGATTGGAATGGCGTCTCAACCAGTTGTGCCATCGCGTATGCTGGCTGATCGATGGCTAAAATTCTACTTATATTGAATAGCCTACAGTTATTTATAAATATCTTTCTGGCATTTTGCAAAAATAAGACTGCTTGTAGTTCTCAAGTTGGAATTCCCTGCATAGGGAATATAAAAGGGGTAACTGAAATTCGCCGATTTAAAAAGTATTTAGTCAATTCAAAGTGGTTATTAGTTCATTTTAATACAAAATGGGCATAGTTAAATCAAATATGATTGTGTTAGGTTATACTATGCGATTTTTCCCTGAGTGTAGCTCATATGTATAGTGTATGTGCCCATTATCAGAGTTATGAAGGTTATAAAAAATTGTTCCATACTTTCCAGAGCATTATGCGCTGCTATCTAACAAAATGGTGATAAATTTACATTAATGTCAATGCTCTGTTAATTAACATTGGGAAAGGCCATTAAACATTAATTCACCTGAGTAACGGGTATATTGAAATCGGGCAGATCGGGCAACTTACGCTATCGTTTTTAATTAAACTTACAAATAAGTACTAGCTTGATTTTTTAATTTACAACTAAAAGCAAATTCTTAATTATTTTGGTCTTACTTTATAATAATCCTTGCAAAGACTTAATCATTTGGAAATTTTTCGTATTCTCCATGAAGAAGGTATATTATAATTCTTAAAAATGGTCTAAGAAACGAAAAGAAAAACTTTAAAATATTTGAATTTATTTATTTGATGTACTTTCACACAATTCTATAAGGTTTTGATAAAATTGGCTGAACATGGGATATGGATAACGATCGGTCAAAAAACTAGTTTAAGTGAGAAAACTTTTTATTTTCAATTTTTCGCATCTTTAATCTTGCCAGTTATTAATATTATCTACTTCACCACAATGTTGACCAATTGTATCAATTGGAACGGGCTCAGCTCATACTTATAATTCAAGTTTTGAAGATAATCAACCGAAAGTAGTTTAGAGATTTTATTTAAACTTCTAGTACCAACCCTGAATCTTTAACAACGACTTTTATCATTCGCTTTCCAAAGCTGGTATGTCAACACTCCTCCAAATTACTTTTCGGATTTATAAAGTGCAAGCCGCTTCTCCACTCTCCATTTCTTTCACTCCTTAACAGCCCGCGTTGCTCCCGACTGCAGAGTTCTCTTGTACCCAGCGTCTTTCTCTACAGTAGCGCTGCGGCGGCACCCATCGTGGTACCATGACTGTTTTCGAGGGTGCTCGGCGTATCCGAGAATATCCTTGACAGTACTCATTGAGTGTTCCATATCCGCTTCCAAATTGAAGCTCCAATATCAGCAACGGTCGATTTTCTTTGTAAAGGTTTATTGCCAAAAGGGAACCACCGAGATCTGCAAAATATAGAAAGTCATGTATACATACATTTGGAGCAATTTAGATGTAAATGACACAATTTTCTGTTCGTATTTTGAATAGAAAAGTAACAATCGCTTGGGCTGGATTACGCGTGGAACAATTGACAAGCGATTTCAATAGATTTTGCATATCAGGAATATTTTCCCAATTCAATCTAGTAAATACTCGAATCTGCTTTTCCTACAGACCACACTTTCTAATTTTTTTAAAAAGTCACCTTCTGGATCTAAATTAACATACCGTTCAGAAATAGACGCAAGTATCCGACCTCAATCACACTCGATAAAGTTTGCACTGTGCTGCGCTCCAACTCATTACATAACAAACGTTTCTGAACTTGGTATACAAATTCGTTTTTTTTTGCAAAACGCATCTTGACACGCTTCAAATGGTATAACTGTTAATTTCGATATAGAAGCACGCAGAAAGCAATACTTTTGGAAAACGCTGGTAAACAGAAGGATAACTGTCTCTTAGTAGAGCTTTTTCTTCTTTTTGCTGTGTTCCAAACAATTGGGTCCGACAGGGCAACATTTCTGGCAAATGATGTTTCCGACTTAAAAATTCGACAATCGTTTTTTATCAGGACCATTTTTTAAGTTCTTTGGAGGTCCAGATGAACGAAAAATATAAATATGACAGTTTGAGCACTTTCGATGTTTCATTGATGAAGACTGACGTGTCACTCAAAGATAAAACAAGAAAGCTAAGCAACTTCGACTGTGGCGAAGTTTTTATACCCTAGCAAGTATTATATTAATAATAAATCATTTTTTTCCCACAACAAAACATTTTCCGACCGATCGTTTGTATGGGAGCTATATGATATAGTCAACCGATTTGGATCATCAGTTACAATAAACTCTACCGCAAAATCAATTCGGAATATTCTCTTCCCGCGTTAAAAACCTCTATTTTTGCTTATTTATCCCGTAGCTAACAATTTTTTAAAATTTTTCTTCCGGTTTTCGTGTCGCTAGTTGGCGGCTGCGCCTCTCGGTCGGTTGGGCGGGAGGTGGGCTGCTATTTTGCCTGGGGTGAGAAAAAAAAAATAGCATAAAAAACCTATGAATACAAGAAAGCATCTTCGACCCAATAAAGTATACATATTCTTGATCTTGAGCATCAATAGTCCAGTCGATATAGCCATGCGCGTCTGTCTTTATGTATGAACACCTAGATCTCAGAGACGAGAAGATCTAGAGTCACCAAATTTTAGATGTAAACTAGTATTGTCTGCACGCAGATCAAGTTTGTTTCAAATTTTGGCCAGCCCCCTACCGCCCACGCAATAACAAAAGTTTAAAACAATTTTTTTTTTAAAGATATTGAGCTTAGATTTTGCATTGTTGTGTATGTGGCCAATATGTACAATCTCACAAATTTTTATAAAGATCGGATAATAAATGGCAGAGTTAAAAAATGTTGCATACTTATTTGAGCCGCATGAGGTCATTTTAACTCTAATGGCCCTGAGTAACGGGTATTTCGAAGTCGGGCACGGCCGACTTTAACTTACGCTCTCGTTCCTAGGGGAGCTCTGAGATATAGTCATCCGATCTGGTCGGTTCCGAGAAGACTTTGTGCCAAATTTCAGCTCGATGGCTCGATGACAAAAGGACGGACAAAGCTCAATCGACTCAGCTCGTCACCCTGATCAGAAATAACTATAGTTTAGGGGGTCGAAAATGAATATTTCTATGCGTTGCAAACTTCTGGCTAAAATTATATTACCCTTTGAAAGGGTATAAAACAATGTATTATTGAGACAATCATAAAAATACTTAAAAATATATTTGCATTGTTGTTTTATTAATTTTAACCACGGTCCGCAACTTTTAAAATTAGGAAAAAATGACACAAGCTGCATATAGCAATGACAATTCGTGTAGGACACGAAAGTGTAACTAAATAAATGGTGTTAAAAATTTAACGGAATTTTGTAGGTAACGGCTTCCACTTTGAAAATCCGGAAAATTGTATTTGAGGAGTGTCGATTTAAAAATATAAATCGGATCGGGTCCGATTAGAGGTCGGCCATACCCATGAGCAAATCGAGTTCTGCTTTTAATTTTAAAACGTTTAGACGCTTCAAAATGTGTCTTGTACAAATAGTGGGAAGGGCAAAGCGTTCTGGTGTGCTTAAGCCAGATCGATTTCACAATTTCAATTAAACGAGAATGAGTTCCAGACTGCAGTATATCTCTTCCTAGCTTCGTCTTAGGCTCACTTTAGTTATTTTGTTTGCCTACGACCAAAGTTAGTCCGGCTATAAAACAAACACGTTACCCCATTGTCGGTTGTGTTCTTGTATGAGTGTCATTGATTTATTGCCTGCCATTTGTGTGCTGGCCAAATAGGCCCTTTGTAGATATTCTGTCTGCAGATAAGCCTGACCCCCTTTAGGCCAGGCTAATTGTCGTTTTTCAATTGCCACAAATAAAAGGACCACAGGCATGGGGGTGTTGAACATTGCACTTTGTGTTTAAGTTGCGCTTCTCCCACCCTTCATCCGTAATCTTTTTTCTTAAAGCATTGGAAAAGTTTTATGCCTCGCCTGCACATAGACCGCAAATTATTTAATTGCCATTTGGTCAGTCCACTAAAAAATGGAAGGGAATATAGTACGCAGGAGCTGCTGCTGCCCAAGGACTTCAGCTCGATGCAATAATTTAAGTGCAACCAAACCGCAACTTTCTGGCAGTAGCACGCACACAAACTCGCCTCGAGTCGTCGACTGGGCCAGAGGGCCAAAAGCAAAGAAGTCAAATTGAAAAAAATTAACAAAAGCAAAAAGCAGACGTAGGAGTTGGTCCTACTCTTCTCCAGCGCCAAAGCTCCACTGCTCCTCTGCGGCAGTTGGCCTTGTGGCGTTGCCTGACAACAGAAGAAGAAACGGAAATGCACTTTAATAATGAAAGTTGCGCCTTTAAAAAGGAAACAGTGGGAAGGTTTAGAATGCAAACCTAATTTCGGCTGAAAAATGCAAGTGCAAACTATTTTAATTTGACATTCATGGCGGGCTTACGTGCTAGCCGTTGGCCTGGTCAGGGAGTCACCGAACGCAGCGCGTTTCAAATTAATGCATCCTCTGCACCATGGTCCTCTGAAGGTATCAGGCCTCTCAGGCCAGAAAGGTCTCAAAAAGACCTTTCACTATTGTTTTGGATGCGTTTTCTTCAATTGAACTTGCCCTTGTTTTGTCAAAAATGAAGCAGCGGCGCTGTATAACACGATGCGACATTTTCTTCGCTTCGAATTTTACTTCGGATTTGTAGGACCGTGTCTTATTTACTTTGGATAAAGCTTAGCTTTCTCGTGATTTGAGTGGACTTACGTGTTTGCATTTAAAATGGCTAAGTCTATAGGACCTCTAAGCGCATTGATTAAAAGTTTCCAGCCAGAGTAAACGTGGCGTGCTATTTAAATGTCGGGAACTGGTAACACTAATGTCAAAAGTTAAAATCTTAAAATACCAGGGATGCAGTGGATCCCACGGATTCTGAACCCCCGGTTCGTTTCAGATTAAAAGTTTATAGGGAAATACACTTCGAAAACAGAGAATGTCGGCTAGAAAATAACACGTACCATGCAACTTACACACCCTATTCATCCATGTTAAAGGGAAAAAAGTCTTCTGGCTAAGATTGAATTAAGGTAAGGAAGTGTTATGTAAAAATGGAACATATTGTCCACTAGAGGAAAGAATGCAAATTAATGACAGGTAATTAAAAGATCGGCGGGCAATTGCGAAAGACTTACAGGATAACATGTTGCAAAATTTGAGATCCGGCATCGCTGAGGATGTAGAGGGTCGAGCGAAATATCGCATAAACATTATCGGGGGGAAACGATTCAAATTCACAAATTGTTAAGTATCATTTGGTTCGGTTTGGTTCGCCAGTTGAAATTGGCGATTCGGTTTAGAGCCGGTTTGCATCACTGGAAAATACCATAAAATGATCCGACAATTTTTGGCATAAGCGGTCTCACAACGTTTTGGTGCACTAGCGCTATTTTTGTTGTTTGCGGTGAGTTGAAAATATCAATTTGGCTTTAAAATGGAAATTTAGAGAGCATTTTTCGACTTATTCTATTCTCAGCAAGAGTGTATCGATGAGTTTAGTTCTTTGTAAAGCGAAAAGAACCATCAGAAACTACTGTGCATCTCTCGTTTGACGAATTCAATGTTTGTTCTAGTTCGCTCAGCGACGAATTCCATGTAGCTCGTCCAAAATCGATTGTTGAGCCGGAAAACGTCGATGCTGTGTCTGCTAGATCGTTATGTGACATACCGTAAGATTGTAACACAGTTTTTGTTAGCCCAGATTTTTCGTCAAACATTTTCAGTTTGGTCTAAAATTTAATCATGAATCGACTTACAAACTATTATCGCTAGCAGATTAGTTTCATAAACAAAATTTATGCTTGGTTAAAAAAGTAAAAGTTGTGCTTAGCGTCGTAGCTCATTTCTGGTTGAATCAATACACTCAGAAAACAAGAAAGAAAGTCGGTCAAGCCCGACTATAGCATACTCTGTACCAACGAAATTATACGCTCAGCATAAATTTTGATGCTGCAGTAGCAGCTGAAAGCAGCGCTGCTCATAACTCGAAAACCGTTCATCCAATCTTCACCATACCTTTGAAGGATCGATAAGTTATCCTTATTACTAAATATATCTAGAAGGAATAACCCACCTATCTTTAAAACTCTAGGAGATATGACTTTTTTCTAAATTGCGGGGGCGGCAGGGGGCGTGGCCAAAATTGAAAATAATCTTGATCTGCCTAAGAAGCATATGTCCCATACATGTCAAACCTCTATCTCTTACCATCTCTGAGATCTGTGCGTTCATACGGACAGACAGACGGACAGACGTCTGTTAACGCTGACGCTGTTAATGCTGATCAAGAATATATATACTTTATAGGGTCGGAGATGCTTCCTTCTTGATGTTACATACTTTTGCACAAGCTTATAATACTGTGTACCTACGGTACAGAGTATAAAAACGACGTTCCAAAGCCCAGCCCAAGCAGACACCTTTTTGAACCATTTCGTTCGTGAATTTTCGTTCACAAGACAAGCCCGAATGTCACGGAAAAACACCGCAGTGATTGTTGTTCGCTGAGTGCTGAGCCCTATGGATGCATTCTTCGCTTTGATTTATCGCAAAGTCTCCCGTGAGGTCGGCGGTGGAGTCGGTTGAGATGCTGCCTTTCGTGTAAAGCGTGAGGTCCCTGGTTCAATCCACCGCCGAGGATCATTAAGTTCTTTCCTTTTTCTTTTAAATAGCGAGCACAAAATGGCCTTAGAAACATGCCCATGCCATTTCGGTAGATTTTGAACACTTTTTTTTTGAGTGTACGTAAACAAACAAAATTGTTGTACTTGATTTGATGTAAAAAGCAGCCAGAATCATTGCCAAAACTGAGACGCTGGATCGTAATTTTTAAAAGACGACGGAGGCAGGAACTTTTCTGTGAATAAACCTTGAACTGAAGATAATTATACTCTGTACCGGAGGTACATAGAGTATTATAAGTTTGTGCAAAAGTATGTAATATCCAGAAGGAAGCATCTCCGACCCCATAAAGTATATATATTCTTGATCAGCATCAACAGCCGAGTCATGTCCGTCATGTCCGTCTGTCCGTCTGTCCGTCTGTCTGTCCGTATGAACGCACAGATCTCAGAGATGGTAAGAGATAGAGGTTAGACATGTACGGGACATATGCTTCGTATGTCTGCAGTCAGATTAAGTTTATTTTTATACCCTGTTCCCATTGAAAATGGGAAAAGGGGGATCATGAAGTTGTGCGAATGTATGTAACAGGGAGAAGGAAAATTTTCCGACCCCATAAAGTATATATATTCTTGATCAGCATGAACAGCCGAGTCGATATAGCCATGTCCGTCTGTCCGTCTGTCCGTCTGTCCGTCTGTCCGTCTGTCCGTCCGTCCGTCTGTCCGTCTGTCTGTCTGTATGAACGCGTCGATCTCAGAGACTATAAGAGATAGAGCCACAAATTTTTGCACGAAGGTAGATTTATGCTGTACGCAGATCAAGTTTGTTTCAGATTTGAAAAATTCCACCCCGTCCCCCTTTTATCCCCAAAAAACCTAGACCTCCTCTAGAAATCCTAGACCTAAATAGCCGTCAGATCCACAATTTTCAAGTTAGAGCCTCGTGGTTTAGTACACATCAAGCTAGGCCCAATATCTATCTATTCTGAAAAGTACAATCAGATCGGACAAAAAACCGGAGTTATAAGCGAAACAGTTGAGCTGATAAGAGCACCCCCCCACTTGTTGGTCAAGACTAGAAAAAAGTGTTGCATACATTTGGGATAATGTTGTTAAATTCAAAAACAATTAAATGAAAACAAATGAACAGGGTATTTTGTGGTCGGGAAACTCGACTGCAGCGCCCTTACTTGTTAATTTTGACCAAGGCCCCGCCACCGAAATTTATAAAAAACGTCATATCTCCCACAGTTTAGAAGATAGGTGGCTTGTTTCTTCTGGAACAAGGATAACTTATCGATTCACCAAAGGAATGGTAAAGATCGGATGAACAACTGTCGAGTTATGATCAAAAGAATATTCGCTGCTGCATCGCAGTAGCAGCGCTGCTTTCAGCTGCTACTGCAGCATCAAAATTTATGCTGAGCGTATAATATTGTTGGTACAGAGTATGTTATAGTCGGGCTTGACTAACTTTCTTTTTCGTTTTTTTTTTGACCATGTAGACCCAATTGATTTTAACAGTGGGAAGTTTGTTCAATACTTTTCCAAAGACTTAACAACACCGAAGAAATGAAACTAGAGTTGTTGTCAATTACGTATTTGGTCGGGTATGTAGCGCACAAAACACTCTCAAAAGTTATTTCTGAACATTATAACAAACAATTAAGAACAGAAAATGAAGTAATTACAGTACACAGAGAGAAAAAATCAAGTACGTTTTTTAAGTTCTAAATACTTGATTTCAATATAATCGTACTTAAAAAACGGAATGAAACATAGGAAACACATTCGGTAAAAAAATTAAATTGCTTGCGGCGCTGGGACCGCTGCTCGCACACACCCCCCATAACCAAAGCCCACCCCACACTCCCCATATATTACTGTGTGGCGGGTGGTGTGGACTAATTTTAAATTAAAAATTAACGATTTTATTATTTACTTACCTCAACTGGGGCTTGAACTCAGTTCAGGAACTCGACGAAATTTCCAACAAAAACACACACAGGAATCGGCCTCTTAGCAGACACCGCCATGGCCCGTCTAGCCAAAGCATTGATGAATTCGCAATCTAAATTGTATCGGAAGCCATTGGCATTTAACTATGAAATGAGACAAAACACCAGTAGCTGTGTGTAGCAGTCTCAACGAGAAAGCTAAGCTAACTTCGAAGTTTTTATACCCTTGCAAATGCTCGCTTAAATATTTTCACAAATACCCTTTTTCCCATTTTCCGACCGATCGTTCGTATGGGAGCTATACGATATAGTCATCCGACTTGGCCAAAAATTTGTAAAACTATGTGAAACAAACAAGCACAAAATTGCAGGATGCTACCATTAAAAACAAAAAAGTTTTTCTAACTAAAACTTTTTTTCTGACCTTTCTTTTGTATGGCAGCTATATAATATAGTTGTCCGATTTTAATAAAACTTGGTAGAATTATAAAAAAAACATAGTAAAGCGATTACAAAGTTTGGAGACGTTTCCGTTGAAAAGAAAAAAGTTTTTCTCACTAAAACTAGTTTTGCGACCGATTATTCCTATGGGAGCTATGGGATATAGTCATCTGATCCGGTCGGCTCCGACATATTAGTAGCGTGCAGCAAAAAGAAGACTCTGTGAAGACTCTTCAGCTCGAAAGCTTCAAAACAGAGAGAGTAGTTCGCGTAGAAACAGACAGACAGACGGACAGACGGACGGACAAATCTCAAACGACTCAGCTCGTCACCCTGATCAATAATATATATAGTTTATGGGGTCGGAAATGAATATTTAAATGCGTTGCAACCTTCTGGGCAAAATTATAATACCCTTTGCAAGGGTATAAAAAAGAAAATCTAATAATTATTGCCGGCAAATAAATAACACAAGTTTGCAAAAAAGGTCACATTTAACCATAGAAGAAAACAAACGATCCTAAGGTATTATCTTTTGCTCCAGTACGTCAGGTTTATGAGAAATTATCATGAACGTGAGTTGAACGAGGTTTGTTCACATTTCTAGGTCCTGTAGCCACATTTATACGATTTTTCAAAACAAACTTGTTTCTACGTAAACTTAGTTGAATAACGGTCATAAAAAACCTAAACCAAAGTTTGGGTTTGATTCCCAAGATACCTGAATATTGATTTTAATTTGAAAAATAGAAGCTGCACGTTTTCTAACTAATTTGAAGGACATATCCACTGAAAACAAACAAGTTTATTCCAATAAGACTACTTTTCTGACTCTACTTTTGTATGACAGCTATACTATATGGATGTCCGATTTCGACCAAATTTTGCAGAATTATGGAGAAGCATTCAAAACTAGTTAATATGGAGACGATTGCATACAAAACCAAAAAGTTTTTCTCACTAGAACTAGTTTTTCGAACGATCGTTCCTATGGCAGCTATATGTTATATTCATCCGATCCGGCCGGTTTCGACAAATGTGCAGCGTATTTGGACCAAAAGACTTCGTGCCAAGTTTGGTGGCAATAGCTTTAAAACTGACGGAGAAGATAGCATAGAAACAGACGGACAGACGGACATGGCTATATCGACTCAGCTCGTCATGCTGATCAAGAATATATATACTTTATGTGGTCGGATATGCGTCCTTCTATGCGTTACAAACATCTGGACAATTTCAATACATATACCCCCCGCAAGGGTATAAAAATGTGAATATGTCTGAGTTATTTACCTTTTTCCACACGTTAAAATTTTTCAAAATTTGTCGGAATCTTTGTTTTTGAATTTTTCGTCAAGAACACAATCATTTTATCAGTACTAACCGAAATAAATACCAGGGATGGCCACTGCAGTGCACAATTAATGCAACCTAATCAAGTTTGTTAACTATCCAGCACGATCACATCGATGGCACATCTCTAAGCAGACTTTTCCATAGCTTTAAGCCCCACTCTGGACTCATTGCGGTTCGCTCGGAAACTGTGTAACTGCATTAAATATTTAGTGCACTTGTGTGGCAGGTGCAACTAAAAGCCGAGACTTAGGCCTGTGCCGGGCGAAGGTGTCTAGCAATTTCATTGTGGCATACATTCTGAGCAGTTTTTGCGGCTGCCAAATGGAAATTTCAAGCCTATTACATAAATGTTCAAATAGCCAAATAGTTGGCAACGAAATTGTGTAGTTTGCAAGTTTTCTAACTCGATGGATGCCCATGTTCAGCCGGGCCCAGCCCCCTCCAGCTAAGAGAACGCAGCTGTACACACATTTGCGTCCAGAGACCAAGCCGGCAACGAATTGAAAACCTAACGGTCGCATTAAAGAGCCTGACAGCCGGGAAGCTGCCCGTTGGCCGCTGGCCATGCTCGAAAAGAAAATGAGGCCAGTTGAAAAGTGCAATTGGCAAACAGTTGGAACACAAAAGTAGTAAAAGAAAAGACAAGACGGGCACAGAAAGGCAAAGCCATAGAAAAGACAACTCTGGTAATTTGTTCTGAGCGGCTTTTGTTTTGTGCGCTCCTTTCGTATGCCAACTTGGAGGTGGGCAGACAAATCGACGAAGGACCCGAATGGAGAATGTGTATTTGCTTGGTGCGTTGCTCAGTGGGTTGCCCAGAGCACGGATGAGACGCTGATTGAGTATGCGTCTGTATGGGTGGGTGCCAAAAGGCGCTTAGCTGCCTTTTCCTGAGCTTTCGCTTTTCGATTGACCTTCTTTGACATTTTGCTCAATGCCCGAAATTTATCACTTAATAAATTTTGTTTTTTCTTTTAACTCTTTGGTTGCTTTTGTGGGTAATTGGAATGGTATATGTGTTCTCAAACACAGGAGCCAATTGTTTTTGTGGGTCGGCTAAGCAAAGATAAAGTGAAAGGAAAAGAACTCAGAGTATCGGAGGATAATTTTCCCAAGTACCCACTATTCTAGTTTCAGGCTTATTCCCAAGCGAACGGCTTAGTCTCGCTAAACTGCAAAGCTGAAACTGTTTCATGTCTCACCAAATCTAAAATCGCTGCAGGTTTATGAAGCATAAAGAAAATATTCAACAATTTCAATAAATTCACATTGATCTGCATAAAAAGGCAGCGATTTCTTGTGCGTTTGGCTTTCTGCTAAATTGTATCAGTGAATGTCATAAATGTGAACAGAAAGAAGGAGAAGTGCTACTAAAATCGTATTAACGTTCTTTATGCGCCTTTCACTGGGTGCTTCAAAAGTGACTTAAAAGCCAAAGCAGGCAGCTTTGGCCTCCTCCACTGCCTCGCTGGTAAATCCTTTCGTGCCGGCATAAACGTTTGCAAAATTTATGTAAAAGACTTACGCATAAAATTGCGCATCATTGAAGTTCAAATACTTTCATTCAGATTTGTGCGTCGACATCATCAATACACTTCAGCGTCAGCTTCATTTTTAGCTGGGGCCGTAAGCGTCACGCATCCGCCACGTGAGCCAGAGCACACTTGAGCACAGCTATTAGAGCAAATTGAATAATATTGTGAGTTGGCGTCTTCGGTATATGTAGATGGAAGTTTATGCATTTGTTTGTGACTTTGAAGTGCTCACAAATACGCAAAGACTTCGCCACGCGCAACCAACACTTTTTCCGATTTCATTTTTTATTTTCTGACTTTTATCAGCACACGCACAGACCTTGTCTCTGGTAAAGGGAGGCGACACAAGTCGCCTAAATCTCAGCGATATATTTTACATCATTATGGCTGCCGCTGGCAGTGCTCCGCTCCCCTCGCTCATCTCACTTTGCAGTGGTTGTTTATGTTTTGTTGCCTTCTCGCGATTTTATGACTTAGGCATCCCCCCACCACCTCGAGTAAAGCTATCGAAACAGATTTTGCTGACTCTCGCTTCACCCCACCGCGTGCGAGCGTTCCAACGCGCTCAAAGAAAATTTCTTTTTTTTCGATATGTTATTTCTCCCTCCATATGTATGGCATTGATTCACCTGAAATCATTCAGCCCCCCCTCCAAGTCCTCCCCAGCCTGGCGACACTTTTAGCATCATTATCTGCACGGCATTGAATGCTCAAGCACTTTGAATTATGCTTTAGGCAGACGCTCAAAATACATAAAAAACAAATAAATGGCAGGGAAAAACGAAACTCACACAAAGTTACAAATTTACCAAACAAGTTTTGAGGGTATTCAGCGCCATTAAAATAATGGAATTGTCTGCCGAGAACTTTAGTTAAGTAATTATTACATTCTTTTGCATTATCAAATAAACTGCTGATACATTTCCAGAACTCGAATCATTCCATGATACACGTTAAACCAATTGAAAAACACACGCGAAATCTTTGCAAACAACAAAGAAAGTCGGTCACATACTCTGTGTACCAACGAAACTATACGCTCAGCATAAATTTGAATGCTGCAGTAGCAGCTGGAAGCAGCGCTGCTACTGCGCTGCAGCTGCTAACAGTCTTTTGATCATAACTCGATAGCCGTTCATTCGATCTTTACCATTCCTTTGGCAGATCGATTAGTCCCGATTACTTAATATGTCTAGAAAGTTGAAAGATCGATCTATCTTTTAAACTATGGGGGATATGACGTTTTTTCTAAATTGTGGGGGCGGAAGGGGGTGTGGCTAAAATTGAAAATATACTTGATCTGCTTGCAGATAAGGGGTGATTTTTTAAGAGCTGTGGGAAAGTTTTTCAAAAAACTTCACATAAAATTCAGAAAAATTCATGAAATCTTTATTTGAATCGATAGTACGGTCCATATAATTTAATGTTTGAAGATTATTTCATGCAAATGTTGAGCGTGACTGCGCTTCAAATGGTCCATCCGCTTAGGCTAATTTTGGCATACTCTTTCAAACATTTCGGCCGGTATCTCACGAATAAATGCTTCAATGTTGTCTTCCAATGCGTCAATTGAAGCGGACTTGTCTGTATAGACATGAGCTTTAGCATAGCCCCACAAAAAATAGTCAAAAGGCGATAATTCACACGATCTGGGCGGCCAATTGACCGGTCCCGAACGTGAAATAAAATGTTCACCGAACTCGCCTCTCAATAAGTCCATTGTTGCGCGTGCTGTGTGGCATGTGGCACCGTCTTGTTGAAACCACATGCCATGCAAGTAAAGCTCTTGCATTTTGGGCAAAAACAAGTTGGAAAATGTTCCACGTTGTTGAGTAACAGAGACCCAATTGCTGCGAACGGCGACGAATCGATAATTGATGGTCATCATTATCACTGGCCGATACAGCTGCGATTTTTTCTTCAGTTCGCACTCTACGTAAGCGTGTTGGTGGTTTAATGTCCAACAATGTAAATTTTGTGCGAAACTTAGTCACAATAGCCCGAATAGCCGCTTCAGTGGGTCGATTAAACTGACCATATAATGGAAGAAGCGCGCGATGAACTTTCTTAACAGCGTAAGAACAAGCGTTGTTCGTTTGTAAGACGATTCATGGTTAAATTATAGACCAAACTGAAGATGATTGACAGTGAAACAAAACACGAAACGTGCGTGAGCTGTTTAGACCAGTGTTGCCAAAAAGATAAAAGCTAAGAAATCACCCTTTATAAGAAGCATATGTCAGACAGACTGACATGGCTATATCGACTCGGCTGTTGATACTGATCAAGAATAGTAGTAGTAGTAGTAGTAGTAGTAGTAGTGTCTTTATTTTTAGTTTGTATTGCCCTAATATAATAACATATTTAATATCTAATACAGTTCAACTAGAAATAAAGTTAACATGTTTACATCGACTTGGTTTTTAACCGTCTGTCGATTACCTTACCCTTATCCAGTGCTACTTTGGTTAATACACCTGGCTGCCCGGATCGTCCCCAGATACCAGATCGTTCACCTAGAAGTGTGGAATAGTGGTTTGGTGTTACAATTTAATATTATGCATGTTTTGTATAAAGCTATTTGCTGTCAGCTAATATCGAAATTTAAACTTTAATGGGGAGTTTGTCAAAGGGAGTATTTGGATATGCTTTAAAATTGTCCGTTTGTATCTGTCTCCTATAGTTCAGTGCATGTTTAAAATAGTTCGCGAGTGCTATCCAATTTGATCCATTTAGAAAGTTTATGGTTTCCTTGTTTGCTAGTTCCGATTTTTTTAGATGCAACTTTCTAATTTCCTTTAAAATGGGACATTTGGCAATAAAGTGCATAACGTTTTCAGGTGCCCTTAAATTACACAGATCACATTCGCTGTTTATTCGGTATGGCATGGCGTTAAGAGGCAACATTTCTGTACGTGATTTGCATATAAGCGAAATCCGCCTACTGATCAAGAATATATATTCCTTATGGGGTCGGAGATGCTTTCTTCTGGCTGTTACTTACTTTTGCACAAACTTATAATACTCTATTGTACCACCCCTACACACTCAGGAAAAAATCGCATAGTAAAACCTAACTCAATCATATTTGATTTTATTATGCCCCTGATATTATGGGGATCAGCGACGCATCTTATAAATTTACCTAAATTGATGTTGGTGCATACGGAAGTGAAGGAGACTTGAATGCCTTCTCTTCCTGTACTTTTGTGTAAGGTCATATAAGCAGGCAGAGTTAACTTTCCCGAAGACAACATGATTGACGGATCATTACTCCATTCGATATTGTAGGGGACGATGCTTTTCCATTACATAAGCGGATTAGGAAATGTTGATTTCTTAAACTTCGACCTTGGCGGCAACGTAAGGGGGCAATTGGCCGAGCAAAATGGGAATATTGGTTGAGCTAATTCCTTCTTATCCTTTTTATCAAAGAGTTTTCTTCCTTTCGCTTTTTTACAGTTTTACTTGCTGTAAAAGACAATTAATTAAACTAATGGATATTGCTTTGCTTATCTAAACATTTAACATACATGAATGAATCTGACGGTGATGGATCAGTGAAGTCAAGCTCTAAAATATCATCCGAACTGTTGTCATCTAATGCCGGGCGGATGTTGCAGTTGGCGTGCTGCGGGCAATTGAGATGCACAAACCGAATTTTCCCATTGATATTGCCATTCAAGAAATAATTCAAAAGTGAATATAAAAACATCTAATTAATCACAATTTACCGTCTTTCAGAAGACATGTTGGGCATTAAACCATTTGCCCTGCATTCTGTCAATTATTATATTGGCTGAGTCTAGGTCCATGCAGCGCTACACCTCCCGCACTGCCACGTTTTTTGGCCTTACCACGGTGGTAGCGGAAGCTCCCTCTAAGTGACACTCTAGCGCCCTTACACTCGTCCGCTGAATAGAAAAGAATTAAACGTATTTAATTCTGCTTCCAACAGCAACACTAATTCGCATCTCTTTTGACCCAACAGGGCATCAACTGTTTCCCAAGCCCTTTTGGTAACGGCTTTTTCAAAATGTTTACCATGTGAAGGAGGTTTCACAAACTTTTATTCGTTTTACTGACGCACTGGAAGCCAATATTGAAGAATTTATTTGAAATGAGCCGACCGATATATTGGAGAGAATATGCCAAAATTGGACCCAGCGCAGTGTGGGCAAAAAGTCCGAAATTTTAAAGTCTAATTTTAAAGATAGAAAAAACTTGGCACAAAAATGTAAAATATTAATATGGAAATTCGGTTTATTTTAATAACTTGATCTGCCTGCAAGTATAAGAAGCATATGTCTCATACAAATCAAACCTCTATCTCTTACCATCTCTGATCTGTGCGTTCATGCTGACAGACAGACGGACAGACGGACTCGGCTGTTGATGCTGATCAAGAATATATATACTTTATGGGGTCGGAGATGCTTTCTTCTGAATGTTACATACTTTTGCACAAACTCTATGTACCTTTGGTACAGAGTATAAACAATTTTTGGGGAAATTGTTGCAGCCACGAGCTTTGTTAAGATGATGCATATTGATATACTGCTGTTTGTTAAGTCCATTTTCCAACAAAAATGCCAATGCTTCTACAGGGGTAAGGAGAATAATCACCTGAGATTTCCGGCCTCCTGTCGTGTTCCCTGTCTGTTCTTCCCTGACGACTTTTAATGCATTAAACAAATCATCCTCTTTAGAATTATTCGCAGAAACAGAAGCAGCATGTAATAAGTGCTGCGTTGAAAAGTCAGTGTCCGATGCAAGATCACTTACTAATTTATCTTTCAAACGCATTCCAGCCTGTGTATAGCTAAGCGTTGGTCTACCCATTTTAGATGGAGATGGATCCGTAAGCTCTTCATCCAAGGTTATAATAATCGCCTGCGAAAGCCACCTTGAGTGAGTAACTTTGCCAACCTTGCCAACATACGGTTGCATTTAGGCAAATATTTCTTAATATGTGTGATAAAACTTCAAGCTTTTTGCTCAATTTGATCAACGTGTGAGTTGCTGAATTGACTTATTTTCATTTTCTGCAACATCCACTTCGTTACGGCGGAGTCGTCGCGTCCATTGTTGTCCCAAACCTCCAGCAGTGTTAAGCGGCGAAACTCATATTCGGCTGCAAAATGTCATTTTTTTCGAAAACGTGCAAGGATAATAATAATAATAACACCGTATTCAATATACTGTTACGAAAAACATAAGAGTTTTAGTTGCTCGCAAGCGCGCGCGGTAAGTAAGTTATGCCCGGTTCTCACTACAGCACATTCTTGCATTCCTGCATTCATGTGTCGGATGCAACTTTCACGCCATACAAAAAACCTAGTGGCTAGTGATAGCAAACAAGTTGCATCCATTTTGGATGCGGTTGCATCCGTGACTTTTCGAGTAGTAACTTGGCAGGGTATCGATCATTTTGCCTATCGATCGAGTATCGTCACAACTGCCTGCACTAACAAAAACAATAAACAGCTGTAAAACTTTAAGCGCAAAAAAACAAAAGAAAATCGCAAGAAAGTTGCCCCCCTTGTTTACAAATTTTGCTTAGAAAAATTCACATTTTTCATTTATATTTCGATTTTTCGATACTTTTTTAAAGATTCTTCTCATTTCATATCAAAAGCAAATTTATTTTACTATTTAATGCTAAAATGTATCATTAAAGAAACATTAAGACAAAGCTTCACCCACCTTCTTGAAAAGCTGGCTACGCCCTTGACAGAAACCCATTATCTCAATCCATTTTATTTACACCAAATTATCTTTTCACAATGTCAACAAATCCCAGTCAGCTGTTCAATGGATGCAAGAACACAATAACGCAATAATGTTGCCAATGCGAACACCTTATCGCATCTTTTCGATAAATCCTGATGTCGATGACAAAATCAGGGCGGTGACATACAACGTTCAATCTACACACCACAGAACACAATTAGATTTGTTAAATTTTAGCTGTAAAAATACTCCAACAAAAATAGACGATACGCGACAAAACATACAGAACATATAAAAACTAACACACAACGTTCAATCTACATACCTATATGATTATTTGCCATACTTCCAAATTGTCTTCACTCTAAAGAAAAAGCCACAACAAACGCGCAAAGTTCATCGACATTCACGGTTATATTTCGTTAGGTCAGGCATGCATTTAGTAAGCTGACTTTGTTTGCGTGGCAATTTCGAGCCGCACGCTCTAAACATTGTTTCGGAACAGTTGTATTTTCTTTTGAGTATGCATAATTGGAAAACACATTAAATTTTGAGTTTTAAGATATATTCTTATTCTTAAAAAAAAATACTTTTTGCACAATTTTCGAACTTTTTGCCCACTGTGCAGCGTATAAACCATTGGAGGCGCAGCCGCGGTCAAAATTTATATGAAATCATCTTCACACATTTTATTATACAGATAGTTCTGTCGGCTCAAATTAAGATTTCATACATTTTTCGGAATTTTTTTTTTTTAAAAAGAAAATTTTTTTTTTATATAATCAGCTGCAGCTGCAACTACAGCGTCAAAATTAGTGCTGAGCGTATAATTTCGTTAGTACAGAGTATGTTATAGTCGGGCTTGACTGACTCTCTCTCTTGTGTAAGTCTGCCAGAGATGTAACAAGCGCTGAGGTTGGTTTTATATCGGTTATCGATCATGTAAATGATGTGTGACTAGGAATCGTAAAGTAGAACCGCCCCAATCATTTGGCCGGCCAGTTTATTGTATGGCAGCAATACAATCATCCGATTTTGATGAAATTCTGCGAAATTCTGCTGAAGCAGATAATATTAATCAGTTTAAGAAGCCAAAAAAATGAAACAAAAATGTTTATCTCTGACATACGAACGACGAGGTCGGAAAATGGGTTTTAGTGAGAGAGAATATTTTGCTTTTAATGTTACAGCTTCTTATCTCATCAATACTAATTGTAATACGTTTTTGAAGGTAATTGCAAAATTTTGTCGAAATCGGAAGACCATGAATTGTTTTCAGTACAAAAATCTAATTGCTTTAAATGTTGCAACTTGCAAGGGTATTCAGATTTCGTATCAGTATAAAAAGGTTAGGCGTCTCTTTGTAATTGTCTTTATCATTAGTGCTTTAAAAAAGTACTGTACTCAAAGCCACATAAAGTATATTTATTCTTGATCAGCATGACTAGCTGAGTCAATATAGCCATGTCCGTTCTGCCATGTATGTCCGTCTGTTTCTATGCTATCTCATCCGTCAGTTTTAAAACTATTGTGACCAAACTTTGCACGAAGTCTTCTGGTACGAATACGCTGCACATTTTTCGGAACCGGCCGGATCGGATGACTATAACATATAGCTGTCATAGGAACGATCGGTCGAAAAACTAGTTCTAGTGAGAAAAACTTTATGGTTTTCAAAGAAAGCGCCTCCAAACTTTGTATTTCTTCTTCTATGCTTTGCCATGATTCCACAACGTTTGGTCAAAATCGGACATCTATATAGTATAGCTGTCATTCAAAAGTACAGTCAGAACAGTAATCTTAGTCTGAAAGTTTTGTTTGTGTTCAGTGGAAATGTATTCACACACACTCACACATACACATCTGACGATGCAGTACCCCCGCTTCTACAAGCACAATTGTTTCGCCTTTAAATCCGTTTTTTTTGGCAGATCTTAATGTACTTACTAATTTCCAATTCTGAAAGGAAATTGATATACACATCTACTTTCAGCCAAACATTTTAGACGCTATCTCTTATAGTATCCGAGATCGACGCGATCATACAGACAGACGGACGGACATGCAGTTAACATGTTTGGGGTACTTTCAAAATGTCGGATTCGGCCAGGTCGAAATTCAAGGTTAAATCGGTTTTTGTTGTTCAATCAATGCTGAAGTTTGGGTCGTTGGTTGACGCTGATGTCGATGTGTCCGTTTGCCTTCGCGCGTTTTTTTTTTTTTGCCTTTACAGCGCTGCTTTGAGTTTCTTTTGACGCAAGTCAAATGTTTGATTTTTGGCCGGGTCTGTGGTTGTGGGCTACAATCATCTCATCGCAATCGGAGGCTTTAATTTGCCTAAGTGCAGTGTCTACAAAAGCAATGTCAGAGCTTGCTCTGAGTTCACACATTGTCCCTCACACACCCACACACCCAAGCACACACTCGTTCTGATACTAAACCGACACCTTTGTGAGGCGTTTGGTTATTTTTATGGTCGATGTTATTGGATGCTCTTGGCCCATAAACAGGCATCCATCTATCGGTACTTCCATTTGTATGGGGGTGTGCTTAACACATCATTGAACTGTTACGCAACAAGAACACACACACACCCACTCTCGCACCCTGTCGCACCCTCTTGCACCCTCTCGCACATATGTCCGGCGGTGGCCTCGGCAGACAAATCCCATTTGATGTTCACTCAGCAGAAAGGCAACGCCAATGAAGCATGCAAAAGGTATTTCAGTTTTCGATGCCGTTTTCTCTGGATCAGGCTTGCCGAGATTTTGGCTTTGTAACTCAAAATTTGGTAACAGCAACAACTACAAGGAGCGAATGTGCAAACATCATGAAAAACGTTGCCGCAGCAACAACAACAAGGATATGAAGGAGAACCCGAAAGAACCCCACGAAACAAAGGCCAAAGGAAGATAAAGACTCTGACAAGCCGCAGCCCAGGCAAAGGCAAAGGGAACTTTTCGTTTTTTCCTTCTTTTATTGAACTTTAATTCATTTTGCAGCAGCAAGCAAAATGTGCAGAATAAATTGTTTTATTTAAGTTGTGTTGTACTTTTGTGCAAAAGTGCGGTGAAGGATGCAGCGCGCTGTACCCATCCCCCAGGACGTTTACCATTGTCCATTGGGTCATAAAATGGCTTCCGGTTATGCTTCAAGCGAGATTAACTTGTCGTTTGCAATTTCCCTTTGATTTGTTTCAAAATGGGGAGCATTGGTAGTAGAACCGAAAGTGGGAGGGTGAGGGTTGGACGCTTGTTAGCGCTGCCCTTGCCCCATGGCATAGCTTTCACTTTCATCTTGTGCACATATTCTTTTGTGGCAGTAACGCCCGTGAATACATAGAGAAGGTATATTAGTGTTCTTTAAAGGTGAGGACCAAATTGAAGTAAACGAGATTGAAAAACTTAAAATTGGGAATAAATCGGCTGATCGAAAGTTAGTTCCATGCCACATATCTTTACAATATGTGGCAATGCTTCGCAACTTTCCTCTCAACTTGGCAACTTCGACTTCGACATACCCTTTACTCAGGGAAATTAATGGTTAACGGACTTCCCTAATGTTATTTAACAGAGCATTAACATTAATTTAAGCATCGCACCGTTTCGTTGGCAAGCAGCGCAAACTGATCTGAAAAGTATGCAACGATTTAAATTACCTCTCTAGCTTTGTCATTAACTATCTGATCGATATTAAAACTTGTGAGATTGTAGATATTGGGAAAGCCTATCCCTGATGATTATATAATATATATTCTTTATGTGGTCGGAGATGCTTTCTTCTAGCTGTTTCATACTTTTGCACAAACTTATTATACTCTGTGTGCCTCCGGTACAGAGCATAAAAATACTAAATAGTCGTTGTGTTTTTGGAAATACGCGAATAACTTCGTCAGACGGTAGCCAAATTCAAAGATTCAATATCTGTTCTCCGGAAAATTAAATGGGCTATTATTATAAAACTTAAAAGGAAATCGCTTAGAACAAAATAATTAAACAACTGGAGGCTATAGGCGTTGCCAATGTTATACACAATCAGGCGGTCCATGCGAGACTAATTTCACTTTAAATGAGTAAAAAAAAAGCATAAAGTGGTTTTGGACCATAACTTTAGCTCTGGGGGGTGCTAGGAAGAAACCAAGTATGAGGAAATGCTACACTCGACCAGCTCTACAGCGTAAGGCCATTCAAAAATTATATTTCGCTGTAACATTGTGTTATCTGAGTGCTAGTCACACTACCCAATCAGCAGTCTTTTTCTGGGAGAAAAAGTTGATCAACTTTAGTTTGTGCTGCCAACAGATTTGAAAACTGTTTTAACGTGATAGTCAAAAGCGACCTGACTCTTGAATACGTATACAAACCAGGATCCGTAAGATGCACAAAAGATAAAAGATATTTCTGAATTCGCCCTTAATTTAAGAAAGTAGGAAAAAATCTAGAAAATTACCCTAAGTAAAAGAACAAGGATTTCGGATTTCTAAATTTAAGAATTTGTTTTCTAAAAATATTTTTTAGGGTTGTTTTTTCTAAGTTGAAGAAAAAACAGTCTAAAAACAAGAAAGGAAAATTATTTAAGGTAAGCTCAAATCGCTCGAAAAAATTAACTTTTTTGTGAATTTTTTGTGACGACACAGTTAAAATCTCTTTATTAAAACTAAAAGCACATTCAAGTATGACATTTAAAGAATGTTGTATAAAATTTTCACGAAGAAATATTAAAAAACACGGCAATGGCAGCAAATATTCGGAAGCCTCTCGGAAAAAAGGTGAATTGCGGTGCACCTCATAATTTGGTGCTGGATCATCCGAAATCAAAAAACCAAAACTTATTCGTTAGATAATAGATTTCCCCAGGTAACGCTGTCGAGTTTTTTTTCAAATCTTAATTTTTCACTTTTTTTGAAAATTTTGAGGTGAAAAAATCGATTTTTTTTGGAAAAAATTCGACTAATTATACTCTGTACCGTAGGTACATAGAGTATTATAAGTTTGTGCAAAAGTATGTAACATCCAGAAGGAAGCATCTCCGACCCCATAAAGTATATATATTCTTGATCAGCATCAACAGCCGAGTCGATATAGCCATGTCCGTCTGTCCGTCTGTCTGTCCGTATGAACGCACAGATCTCAGAGATGGTAAGAGATAGAGGCTTGACATGTATGGGACATATGCTTCTTATGTCTGCAGGCAGATCAAGTTTATTTTCAATTTTGGCCACGCCCCCTGCCACCCCCGCAATTTAGAAAAAATATCTCATATCTCCTACAGTTTTAAAGATAGGTGGGTTGTTCCTTCTAGATATATTTAGTAATAAGGATAACTTATCGATCAGCCAAAGGAATGGTGAAGATTGGATGAACGGTTTTCGAGTTATGATCAAAAGACTGTTCGCTGCAGCAGCGCAGAAGTAGAGCTGCTTTCAGCTACTACTGCAGCATCAAAATTTATGCTGAGCGTAGAATTTCGTTGGTACAGAGTATGCTATAGTCGGGCTTGACCGACTTTCTTTCTTGTTTTTTATTGTAAAAAAATAAATTATTAACAAATTTGAAAAAAAAACTCGACAGCGTTACTTCGTAAATTATGTTCAGAAATAGTGTTCAAAATTGCAAAATGATTGGTTCAGTAGTTTTTATGTTATTAGGGGCACCGACTTTGAAAACGTGAGTTGTGGGAAAATCGTTTTAAAGTTTTGAACACTAAAAAATTTGGTATAAAACGTTTATACGACAGGTATAAAAATACTCGTAACTTCGTCAATTCGTCGAGTTGAAATTTTGACACTATATTCTTAACATTTTAGGCAATTATTTCAAAAAATAAAAACAAATGCGAAAAAAAAAATTGTAATAGCTTTTAATAGATATAAAAACCTATGTCCACACAGAGGTGGGTGGCCAATTTTACTCCACAATTGGATCCTTTGGGGGCAGCTCCAATCTTTAGAATCCAGCTCCTCTCTCCGCGGAAATGTACAGTAAAATATCCCGAGATTGTGATCCTATAACTATTAAAAAACAATTTTTCTGCTGACACACGAAATCCAGCATGACTCTAAATTTTTTCCATCTCCTTCTTCTCCTCTAGGCCAGTACTCGCCTAGGATAGTCACCATTAAAATTCATGACACGATTACTCTCTGAATCTCGGAACTAATACAATCTTGTGAACCGGCACGACAAAAACTGAATTGAATTACTTGTTTTAGGCTTTTTGTGCTGAAAATGATTATTTCAGGCCGATTTCATGATTGATTTTGATAATAATAATAATAAACGCGAACAAATGGTAAAAACAAAAGGAAAAGAGTTGTTTATCTCAGAAATGGGCTAAGAGTGGTTATTTCAAAAAGGCGATACATAAACATTCAACTAATACAGTAAAGTTTTTTGGTCAAGCGCCTGCTACTACCCTGATAATTAGAATTATTCGCTATTTAAGTATTCTCAAACCATATTGTTTAAGGGCAGTTCTCTCAAAGCATTCTGCATGAATAGATCGTTCGTTTTTGTAGGTATGGTAAACTCCATTTAGTCACACAAAGACAACTGCATACTTGATACACATTGTTTTTCATAAGTGATTTGGCTGCTCTGGCCACACCAGCGACCCACTCACTCTGCTGGGACGGAGACCAAGGATGATTTTGAAACACCCATAGAGATTACACCTTATCACGAGTACACCCCACTGCCGGGTCCTGTGCAACTACACCGCACTGTGGGACGCACTCGAAAAATGCTGCGCGTGGGGAACGCACCGGTGCCAGTCCATGTGATAAATCAGTCAACGGGAGGTCAGATGGTTGACAACTATTGCTGCTATTGGGTTTATCAGCAGCATCCGGCACTACCCGAAGCCTGGGAACATATGAAGGAATATTCATTTGATTTTCTATTCAACGGCATTTTTGTCAAGAATCAACGAAATGCCACTAGAGCACCTGACCCCTAAATCCAAAATGTGAGGTCGTACCACTTTCTATTTAACTTTCAGTTCGTTTTGTGGTGTGTTTGTAGTTTGAGTATCTCCTGTCGATTGTGTGACTATGCATTTAATTGGGCCTTAGGCACATCTAAGAGGGAGTTGAGGCACAAAATTATAATTAACTTTGTCTGGCCAAAGTTGCCTCAAAAGTTGTGAAATTCATTCACTGACCCCAAAAAACGAGAGGACGCTCCTAGCGCCTAAAAGCCTGACAGCACATAATGGATTTGACACATTATAATCAGGTTTGCATAGTGTCAGTCGCACAGTCGGTCTCGGCAGGCGGTCGCTCCTGCTCCTGGGAGACCCCCCAGGCTGGCGGCAAACCCAAACTCAAGCATCAAGGACCGCCGCAGACATCAACGGGGTGGTACTTCGACGTGCTCCTCTTATTTGGTCAGCAAGTTGTACTTGTTGTTGTTGCTGCTTCAGCTGTTAGTAGTTCATCTTCGGCAGTTGGCGCTGAGCACGTTGATAAGCAGCCCAGTCTCATGTCTGGGCATTTACTTAGTTAATTAAATTCAACTTCTTCAGGCACTGACAAGAGCAATAGAAGCAGCGGAGCAAGTTTCATGCTGCAGGCGGAGGTACGGCGAGCGTGTGGTCCTTGACAGGAACTGGAGCTGAATCAGGAGCCAACGCAAAAGTTTGTTCATATCATAGGTAAATATCCAACCAGCGCTATTTGCTTTTCATTTCCCATTTTTCCTTTGCTCTTGAGTGCGCATGATGATTAGTAGGGATGCACTGCATCTTGGCCAGTGTACTCGTATTTGCATAATTCACATCATGGTAGGACTTGGGCAATTTGCTGCTTCATTGACTAATGAAAATGGTGAAAAAGATTTCACTGCGTCACACGGTGACGCATGTCAGCAGCCAAAGCTGGACTTTGCAGTTGAATCCTTGGAGACTCGAACTGCCACTTTGTGCAAGTGTTTGAGTGTGTGTGTGTGTGTGTGCTGACTTAAGCAAGTAAATAAATCCAAATTAAATCGATTTAAAATGGAATCGGATGCACCAGTGCATACAAGGAGTTCAAATGATTGCTATTCAAATGAAATTTGCTATCAAGACTGCTTACTTTGGGGCTTATAATCATCTTACTAAGAACAGCCACATGTATGGGCGAGGATGAAAAGGAAAATTGTTTGAGTGATTGATTTTTATGTTTAAATAGCTGTATACCCGGCGACGCCCGGGTTCTTTGCATTGTGGAAATGTTTCTTATCCGAGCGTCCATTTATACACTGTTCCCATTCAAAATGGGAAAAAAGGATCATGAAACTATGCAAATGAATGCAACATTTCCGACCCTATAGAGCGTTTAGTATTAAAACAAGAAAGAAAATCGGTCAAGCCCGACTTTAACATACACTGTACCAACGAAATTATACAATCAGCAAAAATGTTGATGTTGCTGCAGCAGCGGCGGAAAGCAGCGCTGCTACTGCGTTCCTGCAGCGAACAGTCTTTTGATCATAACTCGACAAACGTTAAAATTGTTGTATGGTTGGTATCTGTGAAGCTCTTGATTTAAGAGTAAGCGATTTTACTCTTGAATCTGATGAGCTCTTAAAACTAGATAGAACATTCTCGGCTTTTGACAACGCTGTATGCTCTTGATTTAAGAATGAGCAAGTATTAAAGCTCTTAGATCAAGAAAATCGGGATCAAATTGTCATACTTGGATCAAGAATTACACTCTTAGATATATATATAAATGAAGATGCTTCTGAAAACCAACAAACTAATAATACAGAAATTAAAATTTTTAACGTATTACTTACTCAGCTGGGGTTTGAGCCGGGGGACCCTTGAACTTGACACAACATTTGGAACGCCGCCTTAGCCGACAGCGCCACCACGAATGACTGTTGGTGCGCTCCACATGTGCTACTTACATTAAGCTCAATCTACCTTCTGCCTACAACTTGTACTTCTCAACTTCGAATTCCGTTTTTTGGATTTCACCATGCTAAAAACAAAGGTGTTTGCACCTTGAAATCGAAGACCTGCACTGTTGTTTCAAAATTTGTTGGTTCAAAAAAGTGACACCATATTGAAATTAAATGCCCACACTTTTGATTTTACTACGAAATCCGAAGCGGCGTTGTTGATTTTACTACGTTAAGAAACAAAGGTGTCTACTCTTTGTAATTAAAAACTCGCACTGTTGATTTTAAATGTTACATATTTTGATTTTACGCTTAAATTGGTAAAATAAACAAAAGTTTCGGGCTTGACCGACTTTCTTTCTTATTTGAAGGAGCAGAGGTCGTTAACGACACATTGTCTGCTAAATTAAGTTCCCTGTTTTCAAATTAGGGCACAATGCACAGTGGTCGGGCTTGTATGGAGCCGCGGCCATAAATACTTCTAGATGTGCTATCGCTATGAAACTTTTACCAAAAATCTATAAAAATATTATAAATATATGTTACAAAAATTGGCCAGATCGTACCACTATATCCTATAGCTTCCATAGGAACGATTGTTTCAGTGGTCATAAATTCATTTCTTGTAATCATAACAGGCTGAACTTTTTATTGTAAGTTATTTACAAACTTGGACCTGTAATATAAAAGTGTGAGAGTGATTACTTACTCCACTCCCCACGCCCACCTTCCCAAAAAGTTATTACAAACAAAACGAACAATAATACAAAATTATATAATATTTAAATGGTTTCATCAAGTAACGAAAGAGTTGACTCTAGTAGAGTTGACTTTTCCAATTAGTGTTCTTTGTCCACTAATAAATGGATCAGAACTTAAAAGCAATCTGTTAAATAAGTCTGTTTTTTTGTTCTTTTCAAGCTTACGCAGCGGCTAGCAAAAACTAGCAGCTGAAATTTTCTCTAAATAATCTGTAAATATTCGTTTATATTTTAGTATAAGTTTGATCATTAACTTCGATTAACTTCACAACTAAAAGTCTAAGTGAAACTTTAACTTACATACAAATTTTATATAAAAGTGGACAAATATTACCTTAATTATTAAAAATAGACACAACAATCTTAGTACATGAATATAATGAAAAATAATAGTAAATACCTGTATTTAAAATATAAAATACTTCCATTGTTCATCAAATCTTTTTTTTTTAAATGTTTTGCTCTATGTTTTACAGTTATTCTTGAAGAGGACAGATGGAGCAAAACAAAAATAACAGCAGAGTAAAAAATTTTGAAGTGTTATGAGACAGTGCTGACACGTTTTAAACAGTAATACTATCTTTTGTTTTTTTATTTTTGGCCTATGGGGGCGTCCACTGTGCAATGGTTTGTACAGGCCAAAAGGCAGGCTGCAAAATTCTCGTAAGAAGTTCAACCAGAATGTTAAAAGAAGTTTTATCTCGTTTCCGCTTAAAATTTAACTTGGCGATGTAGATGTCATTAGGATTGGGATGGGAAAGGTTAGATAGGATGCGGTGCTTAACCTTCTTCTCAGTTGCCGACGGCATAAGCCTGGATACAAAAATAGTTTTCCGTAGATCAACAGCTGACAGAGAGCGCAAACTCGATGAAACATTTGATACATTTATATCTTGAATCTTTGACACAAAAAACAAAAAACAAGTATCTCAGAAATGTACAGTTGGTTCCTCCACTGGTATCGGACTTTTAACTAAATTTCTCAACCGTTTTTTTATCCAATTTGTATGAAATTAACGCAAAAACGGCAAATCTATAGAAATATGCTATACAAGCTTTCATCCATCTAGGAACAACGATTGGCTATGGAAATTTGCTTTTTATTTATCATTTGTTTTGTATTTTTGTTCAATAAATTGTATCAAATGCGTTTAGCAAACTCTGGTAGAGCTGCTAAAACGAATATTTGAAATACGACGACACCCCTCCCCCCAACTGCTCGTTAGTGGCTGGCCAATGTGGATGCTCAGCGGGCGCTCAACAAATACTGCGCACAGCACAAAGCCTACCTCGAATCAGAAAAAAACGCAACTATCTGGAAGTGGAATCCAGCAACATGTGACATCTGTCAGCTTCAGCTGGCATCCAACTACAAACACTTGTGTTGGCTTTGCAGCTTGCGGTGGGCATTTTTCCAACATGTCGGCCACGGCCTGGCCGAATTCAATTGTTTGCAGAGCCTCCATCTTGCATTCTGATTGCGCGGCTTAATTGCATAGCAGCCGCGGATGTGAGTGCGAGAACTGGGCCAGATTTAGGTTCTCTGTTTTCTGTTCTCGCAAAATGTGCACAGCGAAAAGTGAAAGCTGAGTGCACTTCTATGGATCCACGGAGCCAGCATGAAACGAAATTAGTGGCAGGCTAAAAGGCGGGGCCGAAAGGGCGGGATATACTGCACGCTGCCGTTTCCTTTTCAGGCTGGCATCGAAACAAAACAGCAACTGAACAGCACAACACAAAACAATTTCAAAACAAATAAAACCCACACCTGTGACTTTTTTGAATGCTCTCAGCGTTCCCCAACCGTTCGGGTCAGCTGGGTGGGTCGTCGTCCCGGACTGGTTACAAGCGAAAATAAATTGTTGTAAATCAATTTGTTCAAGTCCAAGGAAACAACGCATGTGGTGAAACTGAAACACTTAAATAGTAATAGAACCCGACTACGAGATGGCCCACACAGAGGGGACACATTGGACTCAAGATGGGTGTGAAAACAGGATTTCTAATTTGGTGTTAAATGAACAAGGGTAAACCAACCAACCAAATTTTAAACATACTTGATTTGCTTGTGGTATACCCCTCTCTAACTAATACGGAGCACTACTTGAACAAAAGCTAATTAATTGTTGCACTTATCAACGGATACAAACGGAACGCGTTTGGGCTTTCGGGTTCGTCGAACCAGACTGTAAGCCGAACCATTAACGATTAAAACCTCCCAGACTTACAACAGGTTCCAGGTATGTAGGTAGTTCCAGCTGACCCCAGATGGGGTCACACATAGACCTTAGGGTCCTTAATAAGGCCGGGTGGTTATTTGGGTACGTTTGACTTCGAAATCCAGGAGGATCTTTGACGTTTTGGCGAATGCCAATAACTGTTTGGCCGCTTCTTTCAAAGAGGCGAACCGTGGGATGTGCAGTAGTTTTAATCTTATCGTGGCAATTGCTGGGCAGCTGCAAATGAGGTGTTCTAGAGCTTATGCGACTCCAGGTTCCATGCCTAGCTTTATCGCATGAGCGGCTGCTAGGCAGTGTCCCGGTAGTATGCCAATAAGTGTGTTGTACAATGAGATCAAAATAATTATGACTAGAAAAATAAATAAGTTAAATTAGATAGATACAAAAAGCAATATGGAAATGGATATAAGAAGTCAATAAATTATCTAAACTACCTAAAATGAAAGGAATAAAAGCAAGCTTAACAATATAAATAAATTAATAATACTAATTTTCGGTTATTAGATTCAAATTATTGGTTAGGCGGGCGACAAACCCAGGCGAAAGGCAAGTTCCCTGCAGGGGGCGGTATTATGAAAGCAACCCCACAAGTTGACAGTCGAATTGTCAAAACACTTGTCAAGCTGAGGGTCGAGTAAGCTGGGTTATGATCAAGCCTTCATTTCCTGTTTGCGTGGTTCAACGAGCTGGTCACCAAAATTTTATTGTCTACAAGCTACACCAGAAAATAAAAGTTTGAAAATCTTGAATCCGCGAGGCCATCCTAAGGCTTATGGTCAAGCAATCACCTTTAAATTGTGCAACTGGTTGTGATCTGCTAGTCCATGTATTTATTTTTGAGCTAAGGCCGATTTGGCAAGGAATTTATTGTGGACTTTTTTATCCAGGAAAATCTGCAAGTGGGAAAGCTATTTAAAGGAGACGCCTAGCTAGAGGCCTAAAAAATCAACCTACAGGACCGACAACCAAACGTTTTGCGAAATTGAGGAAACCAAATTGTGAAGCAAGACAGGTGTGAGGCCCGCCTATGGCGCTTGGATTGGCCCCAGTCTAACTTGCTCTCACACTTTCCCAAGTGCAAGACGTGGGAGAGTCAGAATTACCAAGCCTGAGTAAGAGAACTTCGTGGGCCGGAGCAAGCGGGGAAGAAAAATAGGCCTTCGCGCCACGAGGTTCACAAGAGACCCTGGCTGCCGTAAAGTGTGTGATGTTGCAGAGAGTGGCCGATTAAGTCGTCTAATGTTTTGGCTAAAGATTGGGTAATTTTTTTTGGCCAAAATTGGTAGAAACGCGTGTAAGATTAGAGAAAAGCCTGTTAAACTGTAATCCAAGTCCCCAAAAAGTGATCAAATCCCAAGTCAATAAGCAAAATTCATATTCCTCAATGCTTAAATTTTTCTATTATCTTATCATCTCAAATGTTTCGCTTATAACTCCGGTGTTTTTTGTCCGATCTGATTGTACTTTTCAGAATAGATAGATATTGGGCCTAGCTTCATGTATACTAAACCACGAGGCTCTAACTTGAAAATTGTGGATCTGACGGCTATTTAGGTCTAGGATTTCTAGAGGACGTCTAGGTTTTTTGGGGATAAAAGTGGGAAGGGGTGGAATTTTTCAAATCTGAAACAAACTCTGCGTACAGTATAAATCTACCTCTGTGCAAAAATTTGTGGCTCTATCTCTTATAGTCTCTGAGATCGACGCGTTCATACAGATAGACAGACGGACATGGCTATATCGACTCGGCTGTTCATGCTGATCAAGAATATATATACTTTATGGAGTCGGAAAATTTTCCTTCTCCCTGATACATACATTCGCACAACTTCATGATCCCCCTTTTCCCATTTTCAATGGGAACAGGGTATAAAAAACCAAAAGCAAAACAAAAGCGACAAAATCCAAACCCACAAAATACAGTGAACACTTAGACACTTACAACAAAGAAAAAGCAAACCAAAAGTTTAAATTATATCGATAAAACACAATATAGCTTTGAATCGAGCAGGCCTTCGTCGACATATTGGTGAGTCTAAAAAGAGTGACTACTGTGCTTGTAAGTAAGAGCGACCGCCAAATTTACAGGTCTTGTGCTTCCAGGCAAAAGTCTTGTTGTAAACATTGTACGGGATTAGCCGAACCTCTGGTCTTGTGAGGTGACTTGCCCGCCCTTCCTTGGTCATTCTTTGCCATAAAGAGTATTCTTTCATTCTTTGAATGACCCCTTTCTGAGGGAGCTCTGCAGGGGCGATTTGACTAGCCGAGATCAACAAACTTTAAATTTTTAGAACATTATAAATTAGATTTATTGCGAATAAAATAGACTATTCAATAAAATAAACATAGCGGATGATGATTTAAAAAGGATTATGAGTAAAATCAAAGATTGTGCATATAAAGAAAAGACATAAAAATAAATATAGATATAAAAATTATAAATAAATGGCACCAAATTGATGAAAGAATAGAGTAATTGCGGCGAATTTATAAACAAAATGAGAGCTTTAAAACTTAATTGAGAAGATTTTTTTTTCTTTATAATTTAACGTGCAAAACAAATAAAAGAAATTTTGTTGGGCAGTGTCCGCCATTTAATTTTCACCTTTTTTTTTACTATTATTTTTTTTCCAGGATGGAAATTAATACAGAAGTTCTCCAGGCAATTCTGGGACACAAAACCGATGGTGGTTCAATACTTTTTTTTTCCACTCGAAATTTGACGTTAGTTTTAACTATTGGTTTGCCATGGAATAATATAAAATTTTCGTGGTTCACTTACACATTCAAATTTCCTGCATATCCACCGTAGAAGCGCTTCCGGGTGTCGATGATTCACCTGAAATTTGCTCGCGTTTCACCAGAAAAAAATATATGGAAAAACAATAGAATTATCGACCACTAACTAAATTGGCTTTATGGCCCAAATCTTTTGGTGCTATTTTTGAACTTTTCTTAAAAAAAAGCACTCTCTCTTAGAGAAATTTCCCCTTATATTTTTTTTTGGGCATATAATCGAAGAGAGGATGTAAATTGGCTGAGCACTGCGACTCTCCACTTCGTTTATGTTTTTGCACTCACACAAAAAAAATTGAGGAACAAATAAAAAAAACTAACTGTTTGGGCCACTAACACAATTGCATCAGCACACTAGCAAAAAAAATTTTGATAGAAGGCATAAACTTAGCCTATTATTGCCGCCTCTCCTTCATCCTCGCTTCTTGTGGGAGAGAACCCCAAAAGGAAACCGATCACACACGCAAATAATTTGGGCGCGCGAATCGAGGCTGACCGCCCTTTTTTGGGGGTGTTTTCCCGCTTTTCGGGCTCCGTTTGGCGGCCAATTTCACCGCCAGCGACTTTCGCACAAGATTTTCCCGCGTCGGGTGAGAAGATTATCACCAAAAAAAAAACCGGGCTTGGCGTTAGATCGCTGCCTTGCCGTCTGTTCTCTACAGACTCCCGTGACGAACTCCAGAGGGTCGTTCAAACTGAGAGGGACAGGCCGCAACTCTCCACTCCTAGCTCACAGCTGACGGGAGAGAAAGTCCCAAAAATATATGTGGGAGATCAGGTGCAAAACCTGGAATGTTTGGACACAAACGAAAAATTCTCTCAGAAAAAAATGGATTTACGGTGCCGTAAGAGGCAAAATCTATTCGCTCCACCAAAACAAAAATTTCTCCCTCTCTTCACACTCACCAGAAGCTTGGCACCAGCAACTATGTAGTTGCTTGCATATAAGGAGTTGGATTTTCTTCACTTTTAGCAGCAACTTCACTTTTCTTTTTACTTTGACTGACTTTTTCACCACACACTTGAAGAAAGTAACTTTGGGCGGATGTGGCAAAACAGGCGGAGTATATTATGACCGCTTAGCTTTAGATTTCAAAGCGAAGTGCTGGCTTGCAGATTTGGCCCTCAGCAGGAAAACTATTAACAGGGCCTTCGCCATTTTCTTGAGAGATGAGAGAGGCTGTTAATAGATTGATCCTCTCATTATGTAACCGCCTTACGTTGAAAGTGCAACGTTGCATAACATCCCAATAGGGCGCTTTTCCACCCGCTCTCTAGCTAGATGCTACAAGTGCATTACACAGTTGCTGCCTGAAAATAGCTCATCTGATCGCGTCAGTCATATTATGTTATAATGTACAATTGTTCTCTTGAACCGATCACCAGAGTTATGGCCAGACCCGCCTAAAGTAAAGTAAAGTTAACAAAATAATAAGAGAAGAAAAAAAATCAATCTTAATTAACGAAAGAAGCAAAGTATATGAAGAACCAAATAATTTTGAAATAATTTGAATGCTTTTACTGTTATCAACAAAACAAAAATTTATACGATTTCTTGATTATCTAAAATATTTTATTTGCTTGCTATGTTTTATCTGTTGACAGTTCAATATTTTCTGGGTTTTTCAGCTGTGCATAATTTTGTGAGATCGCGAGTGAAAGAAATATTAAAAGGTTAAAAAGAAGTCGCGTTGTTGTAAACATACACAGATACAAGCCTTATTAACTGTTTCTGATCACTTGAGAGGGACATTTGGAATTAAATTAAATTTTGAATTTAGTTGTAAGAACAATTCGTTGCGGCAGTAATTTACTGAATTATGAAACAGTTCTTCTTAGCCATAAGTAACTCTTTTTTTTATGGGGCAACAATGAATGATTATGTCACTAAGTTCACAGATTATGAAGTTATTTGTGAATTAAAATTATATTAATTATGATTTGTTAATTTATCGTTATTTTTCCTGAAGGTATGAAGGGATAGGGAGTGAAGGGCTTTCGTGTTTGGGAATGGGTCGAATAAAATTCTACAAAGGACCTGTTCATTGGCAGGGTGGGTAGAGATGCATGGCTGCTGGTACATCAGTGCAGCTGTAGAATACAATGGAAGGGAATATAGTGGAATATAAGGAGTTTTGGTTTGGTTTGATGTCTTCGTTTTTAAGTTCTATTCATTTCAAGGCATGGGACTTTTATTAATATGTGCGACAGAAAGGAGGACAACGATGGCTGCAAAGAACCTCCCCAGCCGATTGTTTTTGCTAGCCGCGTCCCATCCGCAGTCGTTCAAATTCAGAAGCCTGCTGTCAGGTTAATAGTCTAGTAGTGAAAGGAACCCAATGCCATAGCTAGCTAGGAAGCCGTTACATAGGCAGTCTCGTCTTTGGAGCTGTAGCAGATGGTGCGTGAGTTTAATGTGCGTTGTCTTGCTCATAATTTTAGAGGTTCTGCATACGATTGTGTTTTCCCACCTTACCTCTGCTTCTTTCTCTGCTTTCTCCTCCATCTTGCTGTTTAACGTCTGTATGGAGATAGGTATGTTAAATGTTTCTTCTTGGCCTAGTACGACTATTGCAAGACTCTGCCATCTCGTTTCTTGGAATCCTGTAGATTTGCACTTTTCTGGAGATGCTGAGGGAATATAGTGCTTCCCTGCTCGCCAGGACATTTCTGGAGTTGATGGAGTGTCCTTGCATTGCCTTGATTGCCGCTTGTAAAAAATGTTGAATATCTCCTACAACTTGTAAGCTATCGAGCTCAGATTTTGCAGAATATTGCAAGTGCCCAATATGTACAATCTCACATAAAATTTTCAAAAAGATCGGATAATAAATGGCAGAGTTAAAAAACGTTGCATACTTATCTGAGCCGTTATTAAACACTAATTGCCTTGAGTAACGGGTTTTTCGAAGTCGGGCAGGGCCGACTTTAACTTACGCTCTTGTTTGTGCCAGAAGGCGGGCTTGGATGTCCAGGGGGTTGACACCTGAGATGTGTTCTAATACTTTGGTTGGAGTGGACCTCGCTGGGTCCTCTCCATCAGCTTTAGGATTTCTTCGTGGCTTGACGGCATACCAGTATACCATGTAGCAGTATCGGTCGTATTACTGAAATGAAGTGCCAATGCATCAGACTTGGTGATTGGCCTCAAGTGCTACTCAGCATCTTCTGGGATGCATATAGTGCGTTGGTCACCTTTTTCACTCTTTCTGCCACTATCGGCTTCCATGACAGTTTACTATCGATTACTGCTCCAAGGAATTTAACGTTATTCTTTGGTGTTAGTGTTATTCCATTTATCTTTGGTGGAATCCATGGCGGTCCGTCTTCTCCGCATTGATACTAAGTCCGGCTGCAGTGGCCCATTTTAGTATCTCTTTAAGTATAGAGTCCATGATTGAGCTGAGAGTCGATGGTCCTAATTATGCTTATGTCGTCGGCATATGCGGTTGTCTTGGGTGCTTTCCTGCGGAATTTTGTTAGTAGTTCGTTAACCACAAGGTTCCATAGAAGGGGTGACAGTACTCCGCCTTGAGGCGTGCCGCCGTGTGTCTCCTTCGTCATGGATGGTACCCCACTCGGCTTGTACTCTTCTGCAGCTCAGCAGGATGTACATCCACGAGTCCAAAGCCTTGTGTATTGATACAGCTCTTAGGCTGCACATTATCGCGTCCGTGGAGACGTTGTTGAATGCACCAGATATATCGAAGAATGATCCCAAGGCATACTCTTGATGGTACAGTGCTTTCTCGATGGTGGCTACTAGGGAGTGTAGTGCTGTTTCCACCGATTTCCCTTTTGTGTTTGGGTGTTGGTTGTTTTCCATTGTTTTAAACAGGAATGAAGTGAGGCTTATGGGCTAGTAGTGTTTCGGCAGCACGTGACTGCATTTCCACGCTTTGGGTAGGAACACAACACGTGCTGTCCTCCAGGATACAGGTCGTTTTTAGCACGGCGGAAATGATGGCATCCAGTCCGGTCGACTTGTAGCTCGCGAACGAGTCGATCGCCCATTGTATTTTTCCTGAAGTGACTTAGTTGGTTGGAATGTTAGTTTGTTGAGTGTTTAAGTCCTGAAGCGTATCTGGCTCGCTGACTATAGCGCAGCTCGGGAAGTGCGCATCGAGTAGAGCGCATGTAGTTTCCTTGCTGCATTCTGTCCAGTGAACTTCATCCGTTTTTAGTTGACTCTGCAAAGGTGGCTGCTCTGAAAGCTGCTTCCGAGATCTTATCATGTATCAGCTTGTTTGGCGAGTTTGAAACATTCTTGAACGTCCTTGCTCTGCTCTTTCAGTTCTGGGATCCACCAGGGGGGTCTGGTTCTTCTGTTTGAAACTGAGCTTACACGAAGTTTTGTATGCTTCGATGAGATTAAGCGTCTGTACGGACTTCTCATTGTCTTCCACCGAGCAAATGGCCGTTGGCGTCAGCAAATTTGATTCCTCTGTCTTAAGGTACTTCACCCCAGTCGGTATTCCGGGGGTTCCTATAGACGTTTCTAGTTTGACAATAGCCGAATTGGATCTTGAACTGGATGTACTTGTGGTCGGAGTAGGAGGGTTTATCGAGAACTCTTCATTCTGAGTACTGTTCCCTAAGGTTATGGTTAAGTCTAGGACGTTGGCCGAGGTTGGTCCCATATGTGTTGGTGCGTCTCCAACGTTTTGAACACTTTAACTGAGACTCACCTCTGTCGTTGATGTCCGGGCTGTCCCACACAGAATAGTGTGCGTTGGCATCCGTTTCGATGACGAGTGATTGCTTCTTGATTCTTGACTCCGCCGTCAGGCTTCCGAATTCGCTGTTTGCTTACATAATGTTGAAATATACAAATTAATGTTAATGCTCTGTTATTAACGTAAGGAAAGTTATTAAACAGGGCTGCATACCTCGCTGCTTAGGAGGGTTTCACTCCGAGGCTCGAACCAGAGAAAAATTTTGGGAGCGGGTTCGGAAGATCGCTGAACCCCGGTTCAGCTCGAACGGGGGTTCGGACATTATTTTTTCTGTGTTTGTTCTGAGGTCAAAAGTATTGGGTTTCTTGGATCCAAAACAACAGATGTTAGAATTCGGACTGAACTTAATATGTGAGAACGTTTTTCTAAACACTTTCATAAGATATTACAGAATAAGGCAGAAGACTTCAGAAATTGTGTGCGACAAGTGTTTGCTCCGGTTCGGGTTCGGTGCCAACTTCCGAAAAATCTCGGAGTCTCCGGAGCGGTTCGTCTGCGAACCGATTTGAAGCCCTGTTATTTAACACTAATTCCCCTGAGTAACGGGTATATCGAAGTCGGTCAGGCCGGCTGCAGCGTTGCTTTCAGCTGCTACTGCAGCATCAAAATTTATTAGCGTATAATTTCGTTGGTAAAGAGTTTGTTATAGCCGGGCTTGACCGACTTTCTATCTTGTTATACCTCGTTCCCATAGAAAATAGGAAAAGGGGGATCATGAAGTTGTGCGAATGTATGTAACAGGGAGAAGGAACATTTTCCGACCCCATAAAGTATATATATTCTTGATCAGCATGAACAGCCGAGTCGATATAGCCATGTCCGTCTGTCCGTCTGTCCGTCCGTCCGTCTGTCCGTCTGTCTGTCTGTATGAACGCGTCGATCTTAGAGACTATAAGAGATAGAGCCACAAATTTTTGCACGAAGGTAGATTTATGCTGTATGCAGATCAAGTTTGTTTCAGATTTGAAAAATTCCACCCCTTCCCCCTTTTATCCCCAAAAAACCTAGACCTCCTCTAGAAATCCTAGACCTAAATAGCCGTCAGATCCACATTTTCAAGTTAGAGCCTCGTGGTTTAGTATACATCAAGCTAGGCCCAATATCTATCTATTCTGAAAAGTACAATCAGATCGGACAAAAAACACCGGAGTTATAAGCGAAACAGTTGAGCTGATAAGAGCACCCCCACCCCCCAGTTTATGGTCAGGACTAGAAAAAAGTGTTGCCTACATTTAGGTTCAAAATAACAAAATAAATGAAAACAAATGAACAGGGTATTTTGTGGTCGGGAAACTCGACTGCAGCGCCCTTACTTGTTTTTGGCTTGGTTTGTGTCACAGTGTGTAACTTGTCGCCACATTTGGTTGTGACGTAGATAAGGGCTGCAGTTTTAGACAATGATCTTTCGATTAATTATTCGATCATAATTTTCAAATCATTTTTCTTTTGTTAAACAAAATGGCGGAAGACGCGTGCCTTGACAAAGGCTGAACGTGCAAGCACGTGACTCAGTGAGACCACATGGAGTTCTCCTTCGAACGAAATGCAATGAACTAAGCTTCCAGAGAGATTGAAACCTTATCTTAGAAGTCAAGTGGGTGCATCCTGATACAACAAGAGAGGTAAGGAGCATCAGTGTGAGTTCTCTGCAAAGTAACTTCACGTTCGGTGCTGCGCTTACTTTTGTAGCGTAAGCTTTTGGCAGAAGTACGCATAACACTGACACCGCCCCACCTGTATTGTTGCATCGTGGGGTGCATGATACAACAAGTAGTAAGGAGTGAGCTTTTGAGCGACGAACCTCACGCTTCAATAGTATTCGAAAGACTGAACGTTTTAAGTACTTTGATGAAGGCGCACACTGCGAACACCCTTCCTTTATTGTTGTATCATTGGTAGGTAAAGGGCGATAGTTTTGTCCCTGGACCATCTCTCTTAAAAATGGTCTATATCAGCAATGTTCACCCATAGCCCCCAGGGGCCGAACACTTTAGGCAATTCATGCCGAATGCTTGCCGAAGTAATGCTTCAGTGAGTGTCAGAGAAAGACAGAGAGCTACATACATTTAAGAAAGCGATGGTCATGCCGGGCCCGCAAAACTGAGTTGTTCACTTAAGCTACCTTTACACAGCTCGAGCCATGAAACATGACGATAAAAAAATGATAATTTCGAAGTTCACAAATGAGATTCCATTTACAGTAAATAAATATTTATCTATATTTATTTATATATTATATATATCATAGTATTTTATAAAACGTGTTGAAGTTCAAGTTTAAGCACGAGATCAAACTGTCAACTTGTGGAAAAATTCTTTTTAGTTTTCATTGATTCGTCAAGATATAAAAATGGATTTTGGTTTGGGCTTCCACTTTGCTTACATTTAAATGAGCAGCTATTTGACGCGACGCAGAGTTTTTCACATCTCGATTTTTTTTTATAAGTTAAGGCTGCAGTGGAGCCAGTTGTCCGACAGAATAACAACAACAACGAGAACTCTGCCGTTGCGGGAAATGTCGAGCAAGTCGAACTTATAAGCCAACAAAGGATTACAAGCTTTATGTATAAGCCAGCACCTGCATGTAAGAGCCAGCTAATAGACCGACAACTGGTTAGGATGATCGCTTAAGGTCACCATGCCTTGAGGATAGTGGACGAGCCAGATTTTAAGAAGCTTTCAGAAGACGTCTCACAAGGCCCAGGATATAAGTTGCCAACTCGTACAAAAATTTCAAGCGCACTGTTGCCAAAAATGCACGACGAGCAGGTGGCTAACATGACGAGCAAACTAAGCTTGGCAACTGCAGTATGTTGTACAACAGCCGGCTGAACTCTTCTCACTAGTGAAAGTTACTTGTCTGCACATTTTATTAAAAAGGAATTTAGAATCTAGAAAAACGTGCAAAAATTAAGAAAGCACATTTCTTAAATTTAGAAATTCGCCTTACGAATTCCACGCATTCGGAATATAAAAGGGGCAACTGATATTCGGCTTGCTAAGAAATTCGCCCTAAAATATAGAACAATATTTTACAAAACCGCCCTAAAATTTAGAAACATATAAAAATACACATGTCTTTGGCGAATCACAGAGAAAAATCATTTGGACAACATTTCTGTGAAAAGTGCTTGGGAAACAAATATATAAAGAAGGTAAGATATATATAATTGTGTTCAAAATAATTACCTACCACACACTCGAAATAAATAGCTAATAAATAGCATCTGCAGTGCTGGATACAGGCCTTTTATACTTGTCAGAGAACTGAACCGAACCGAACCGTTTTTATTTGTGGTTGTCGGATCGGTTAAGCAATTCTGAAAGGAAGTCGGTTCGGTTTTGCGGTTCGGTTCATCAGCTGGATTAAGCAATTCGGTAAGTCTCAAACCCGGTTCGGTTCAAAACCGGTTTGCATTCCTGCTTTCAATTCGAAATTTATTGTGATTTGATTTATTAATTTGTAATTATTTTTAAACAGATTTTCATCCAAGTATGCCAAACTAAATGTGCACAGCACTACGTATATGATATGCAGACTTTTTACGTTAATAAAGTTCCAAAAATTCTGCACTAAATTCCAAGATGACTTATGTAATTATTTCGTAAACTGGAACGCCAACAAAAGACAAATTGATTTGAAAAAATTTGTTAAATACTCATTTTTCCGAGTCTACTAGGATTTTAATCGGGTTTAAAATAAGCAAAAGCCGTTTGTCTAGCAGTTATACAGCATTTTTAAGAAAAATATCGATATTTTGGTAAACCAATATTATTTTAAAGCTGTTTCTCCTCGCCAAATAAGATTATATTTAAAAAATGAAAGAAAAAATCATGCCATTCGAGATCAACTTAATCGAAAGCGTTAACGATAATTGCGGGATACTGGATCCCATAATTGCTGAAACCATAATTGACAAGGTGAATTGTTGTATGGAACTTTTAGTAGCGGTATTCCAAATGTTGAGAACTGTTTTAGCTGTTGCAAATCTAAAACTGACCAAGATATGGCATAACTCTTATATTAATTGAATTTGTGTTACTAAGCTAAAATCGAAGACGAACATTTGCATTGGAATAAAGATCTAACTAACTTTTTTAACAATATTAAATAGTTAGAGGCTTAAAAACTAATTTTTTTCTACAGCACATGCTTCGCTCTAAAATGTCTTGTCGGTTGGATTTCCGTGAGACCAGAATGTTACCGAAACTATGAATCTCAAAACATAAAAAATAGAGGAAAAAGAGAGCCAAAGTTTGTATACCCTTGCAGCACGTTTTCTAACTAATTTGAAAGACATATCCACTGAAAACAAACAAGTTTTTCCCAAGATGACTACTTTTCTGACTCTACTTTTGTATGACAGCTATACTATATAGAGGTCCGATTTCTCCACACAACCCCACGGCGCACAGCTAAATGTGCTCTGTCGAAAAAATGCATTACGCCTGACTGAAAAATAATGAACTACAACTGCTGCTTTTCCAAAAAGAGAAGCTAAACAGACTGCGCACAATCCGCACTACAATTATGAAAAAGTAATGAGCAATTGTAGTGGGAATCCGATGGCGGTTCAGCTCTAGCATACATCTTTTATTAGCAGTAATCCAGGTTGTGCGCACCCCGCTTACAAAGCGGACATGCTTAAGGCAAAGTAAACCAGACTGTATATGATTATTTCAGTCATACAGAAGGCAAAGTAATGTAGGAGTAATCAATTATATAATGTCCATTGGCGCCGCTGGGAAGTAACGACTGAGCAAAGAGTGCACTGAGTGCTGGCTCGTTGTTGTTGTTATTTCTTTGCGTTGCTCACCTATCTATGTGAAGCGTGTGCGTATTGGTACAACTTTTAAAGTTGTAAAACAATAAATGATTGAAATTAACCTTTTTGGTTTGCAATGGCCACGTCTAAATACTCATATCCACACTCAACAAAAAAAAAAACAGTCAAAATCGCCCTAAAAATGGAATCAAAGGCGATTCGCCATATATTTTAGAAAAATTATTTCTAAAAATTAGACTAAGACTTTCTTAGACTTTCTTCTGGGGGGCAGACAGAAGAGGAAGGAGACTGCCATACTGAGAAGCGTATAAGCAACTTTTTATATATTATTTTTATAGGATATTTTCTTTCTGTTGGTTCACTACTAGTAATCATTATTTTAGTTATTAACTTTACCTTGCCTGGGACTCGAACTCGGGACCTCGGGGAGAAACTTCAACACGAAAGGCATCTTATCGCACTCGACTGCCAAGCTCGCAAGTGGGGACAGTAAATAACGCAGTCAAATGCTAAGCACTCAGCTGCCTCTTTTATATTCCGAAAGCAGTGAATTCGAACTTGAGAATTACATGCGTTGTCTTTTTATATTTTTCTAAATTCAAGGGCGGTTTTCTAGACTTTTTTTTTATATTTTAGGGCGATTTTCTCAGCATGCCGAATATTAGTTGCCCCTTTTATATTCCGAATGCACGGAATTCGTACTTCAGAATTACAAGGGGTGTATTTTTAATATTTTTCTATTATTTAGGGCGATTTTCTAGACTTTTTTGTCTATATTTTAGGGCGAATTTCTAAATGTCTTGTCTAATTTCGAATTTCTAAAAATTAGAATAATATAATATAATTTTTGAGGTAATTGAATTTGTGTTACTAAGCTAAAACGGGGGCTATACATCCGGATGAAAATTTCTTAGCGTATTAATATATATGTACATAGATATTTATGCAAATCGATCAGTTCAAGATTCAAGTCTTGATCCTCAGTTGTTTGTTTGATTCAATGCAAAATGTTCCCACAAAAATAACAACATTTGAAATCAACCAATTACATTTGGGTTCGTTAAGGATGAATACATTTTGTAACAAATTTAAAATTGATCACTGTTTAATTGAATTGCAGGCCACTGCAGTCCCGCTAACTTCTGACGAGAAACTAGCCCGAAAATAGCTAGCCTGACATCACTGGCGCCCTCTGTCGAGCACCATATGCTCACGAGCGATCAGACAGCTGTTGTCAATCGATATATCGATATACTTTACACGGGCCATTCACACATTCGCGCGCGTTTCGGGCCAGAACTGAAAATTCTGCATTTGCGGACAAAATAATTGTTGATTGTTTCATTGTTAGCCAAATAAAGCAGCCTTTAGGTGCAGGCCAGTGAGTTAAGCATGTCGGTACTGCTGGCGGACATAGATGCCACCTGTGCGGCGCTCGGCTACAGCGACGGACAACGCTACCAGGCGGAACCAGATGCGGCCGAAGGCTTGAAGGTAAGAGCAGCCAGAATCCACTTTATCCAATTGTAATTTCATTCTCTGACCATGCCAGCACTTGATTTGGATTCTGCGACGCGATCTCGACAATCATGAGTATCGTCGGCACTTGGGACGCTCCAAGGTTCTGCAGACCGATCTGATCTATATGTTGCCGGACTATGTGCAGCAAGAGGAGCTCTCCGACTTGCTTATACGCCTCCTTGTCATACTAACCAATCCGACGCTGTTGCTCTATCGGGACGGACCGCCCAACGACAACCATGGGCGCAAAGTGTTTTTGGAGCTGATCGACATACTGCAGGGTTACAAGGCGGCGTTTGCCAGGGACAAAGTCTGGACAGCTCTGTTCGACAAACTCAAGCAGGCATTGGAAATAGTGAGTACACGCACGATAGCTCCAGCTATCAGTATAGGTATTCTGGTTTAGTTTAAACAATAACAATCGAAAAGCGGAAAGTAGGAACATGCCCATCATTGAGAATCTGAATAACGCCGGAGAGGAAAGTGGCGGTGATGGGATTAGCGAGGAGGACCTTGGCGAGGCCCGACAAACACCCTACTATGTATGCATGATATGCATGCGCACGGCGCGTTCGCCCCGCGTGAGCTTCTGCGGGCATCATTTTTGCGCCAGTTGCATTTACAATTGGATCGAAATCAAGGGGATACACGCCAAGTGCCCCTACTGCCAGTCGCGCATTGGGGAGAATACACTGATTGCGGTGCGCTATGGTAGGGGCAGGAGGTCCACTGTGGACCGGTATCCCAGCTGCAAGTCCGTTGCCGAAAATCGCAGAAGATGTATGTACTCCAAGAACTATATCAGGGAGGTCGCTATTCTGCCGCAAGCCGGCATGTTCTCCAGCGGGTTCGTCCAGCGTACGCCAGAGCTGTTGCCACGCATAAGGCCATTGCCGCCACAGTTGCTGCGCCAAGTGCCGAACCGTCCCACAATTCGCAGCTTTCTGGATCACTCGGTGTTGCAGCGCGCCATGACATTGTGTATTATGGTATTCCTTTATGCAATGTATCATCATTCGGTTGCTTGAGACTAGGAGGGAGCCATCCGGTTTATCTATTAATTCCAAATTCAAGTATCTGCAATTGCACCCATTCCACGCCACGTCTCAAAAATTGTGTTAATTAGTCGAAATAAATGGACTCGTGGCCGGAGTCCAGCCATTTATCGCTCAAGCATTTGCACAACTATTTTTGTAATCTTTATAATCTTCATATTAATGGCCCAGCGGCCACGCAAAACTTTTAATGGGTCCTGCAGCTGCCAGCAGTCAAGTTTTTTGGGGCCAAAACTGTTTTTACATTTCTCTCTGTCTTCCCTGCTTTCGCTCTCAATGGCGTTTTGTTGTTGGCCCATTCTGGCTTTTTGATTGTGCCCGTCTCCTTTGTGCGCTTCATAACTAATTTGAACTTTATTTCTATCTGCTGGAATTCATCTCGGCCCCTTTTCCACCACCACAAATAAAACAAAAAAATGTATGGGTAGAAAAACTGCACAATTGTGGCTTTAAAGCATAGCTCGCAAATAACAATTGAGCGTTTTTTTCTTTATGCGCAATATCAGAGCAGAAGCGAAAATGCTCAAAAAATTCGCTCTCACTCTGAGCAAGAGTCTATTTTTCTATTTTGCATCGGCTTTCGCTTGAGTGTTGTTGTTGAGTTTTTTGTGTTGATCTCTTTAAACGATTCTCTTCTCGGAATCAATAAAATTGTCGTTCGCGAGTTGAGACTCAGTAAGTGAGTAAATGACAGAATAAGTTGCTGCAAAAACTCTTTGAAACACTCTTCACATTAATTTGCTCTGTTGACAAAAAAAGGAATATTTTTTATAAAGAATATTTATTTAATTTTTACTTATGGTTAAGCTTAATTAGTAATAATGAATTTAAATTGTCTGCGCTTATAGAACTTCGACGTTCACTTAATATAAAATGTAGGGCTGAAAATGCGCGCTCCACGGAAACCTGGGTTGCCGGTGTAGCCAGTACAACCTGTGCAATCGCAGTCAAATGTGGCTGTTTAAGAGTGATAATATAGACAAAATGTTTTTGCGTCGCAAATTAATATGCATCACTCGCTTAACAACGTTTTGCTTCATTTCACTCAAGCAAATACTCGCACTCTAAGTGTAACAAAAGAGAAAAGAAAAAAACGATTGTAGTCCGAGCGAGAGCGAGCTAAGCGAACAGCCGATGAAGCCGTTGCTCGCGAGTTTTTTTCGCAAATACTCAGAAAAGAGACTTATTTGAAGACGACGCAAAACGCTCAATTGTTATTTGCGAGCTATGCTTTAAAGTGAAGGATTAAAATGTCTATTGCATTTTTACTTGTAGGTTAAAGTTACAGTAGAGTTTCAAAAAAAAAAACTGTTTGTAGCAGAGCTTGAAATCTTAATAGCCATCACAATTATTGGAATAATTAAATATCGTATTGCCACATATGGGCATTTCCCCAGAAAGGTCCACCTAGACGAAAAAAGTAAAAATTCTTGAAAACAGCACGTTTTATCAAATTTCCAAGGAGAACCAATTTTACTAAAGTACTCTAAGCTAATCTTATAATTATTCAAAACCCAATTCGAGATTTTCGAATGCATGTATTTTTTTTTCTAAAAAGGTGCCTATAGATTTTATTGAATTGTGCTATCTAAAATCAAGCTATTGGTTCAATGAGCAAATTAATATTGCTTAAGAAACCATAACAAACTATGTGATTGCAGTAACTGGAACATTTTACTTTCCATTATATCAGAAACCACATATATTTCATGAATGAACAAGAAAGAAAGTCGGTCAAGCCCGACTATAACATACTGTGTACCAAGAAAATTTGTCTTTTGATCATAACTCGAAAACCGTTCATTGGATCTTCTTCACTTCTTTGGCGGATCGATAAGGAACAAGCCAACTATCTTTAAAACTGTGGGAGATATGACGTTTTTTCTAAATTGTGGGGTCGGGAGGGGGCGTGGCCAAAATTGAAAATAAACTTGATCTGCCTGCAGACATAAGAAGCATATGTCCCATACATGTCAAACCTCTATCTCTTACCATCTCTGAGATCTGTGCGTTCATACGGACAGACAGACGGACCGACGGACGGACGGACATGGCTATATCGACTCGGCTTTTGATGCTGATCAAGAATATATATACTTTATGGGGTCGGAGATGCTTCCTTCTGGATGTTACATACTTTTGCACAAACTTATAATTCTCTATGTACCTTCGGTACAGAGTATAAAAATATGTCCAGTGCGAACGTGCTTAAAATGTAATTTTGAAAAAAAGGATAAATCATTTTGTGGTAAAATCAAAACTATTTTAAAGAGTCATCAATGCACAACATTTTAAAATTATTCACATTATAAAATTCCGTCAGGTTTCGCTGAAATCGGCGTTTGAATTGTCGCTCTCGAAAATCACTTGTATATTTGTCCCGTGCGACCACCTTGCCTTTTTGCCATTATCTCGAAAACGAAAAATTTTGAAAAATCAACCTTTGCACCAATTATATGGTTAATTGAGTGGTATAAGTTACGCATACTGCAAAAATAAAAGTATGATTTACTTTGATTTTTTTTGCAATTTCAATGCGTACGACGGTCCCGTTCGACTTCATGGAAATGCCCATATATTTCGTTGTGGAAATAGCTCACCGAGACCAATGCTGCAATAATGTGCGCTCCCATTTTAAATGTCAGAATTGTCGTGGATTTAGGATTAAACTGCGTTCCCAAATCTGTCTATTCTGCGCCACGCTAGAGCATCACAGCGTGTCACAGCGTTTCACAGTATATACGTAATTGGGTGTTTGTTATTCCCAACATGGGCAGGTGATCAAGCTGACTGCTGGCCTTGACTGTGGCCCTGCCAGTATCCTGAGGATGTGCACAGAGCAAATCTAACATCCTAAAAACCATTTAGTATGTCAACACTTTAAAATTGTTGTTTTGTCAAATTATTTAGTGGGTCGGAAAATGTTTATGGACTTATTTGGTTGGATGTTAGATGCGCTCAGTGGGAATAGGCTATTAAGCTTACTTTGTGGTTCCCACATACTCCTTCTGCTGTCAGTCCGGTCAAGTTTACACATGCCAGCCTTTGCAGCTTTTGCCACTGCGTCCTTACAGTGAGGAGATTTGCTCTAACTCCCAACACGACAGCTCCATACGTGAGCATCGGTCTCACCACCATGAGGTATAGCCATCGGAGTCAATGGCGTGCCATGTCCATTAATTTCCATTACAAATACATCCAAAAAATGTGTTTACCTTTATAATTGTGTGTAAAAATAACAAATTTTAACATAGAGTTTAGTGTAAAGTAAATAGATGCATAGATTGAACATGTAATCCACATGTATTAACCAGCTTGTGTATTTCTTATATTTATATGGGCATTTCCACAGCTCGCACATGATAGTCGTAGACCTTAATTAAACTTCCTTATAAGGAAACACAAAGAAAATGTGCCCGTACAAGTTTTTGAATAGCATTTCGGTAGCACTACATTTAATGGTAAAACTGGGAGTTGTAGAAAGAAAGGTTCCTAGATACAGGCAGACAAATCGGTATATGTGACAGGAAATGGATTTGGGATTTTTGACACCCAGTAACGGGTAAAGTCGTGCAAATGTGTGTAACAGGCAGAAGGAAGCATCTCCGACCCCATAAACTATATATACTGAGTGGCCAGAAACCTTTCGTCAGAACTTTAATACTGGATAGCTGTTGTCAATAGAAACATTTTGCCTTTTTTACCATGGGTCTTATCGAAATTAAGATTTCTAAAGAAAATATTTGACTTTTCTAGTAGCTGTTAATTTAATGATCACACTATTGTGACTAGTGCACTAAAATAGGTTAGAAAACCTGTAGCGCTAGGATGAATTATAATAATAATAATTCATTAGGAATATCGTCTCATAAAGCAAATGGGATACTCAGAAATGTAGTGTGATAAAAGATATTTTAAGAGGTCTATGAACAGCTGCAGGACATGTTCGGGATCACATGTTTTCAAATGGTTTCAAGTCATATTTCAGTTCTGGTTCAGAACTTCCAACACGAGGCCCGGTTGGCTTGTGGTTTGGCTAATCATTAGAATTATCAGTTCGGTTACGGCTTGGCTCGGTCCAGAGCCGGATTGCATCCCTGCAAAAAATATATTTAATATTTTGCCACGATTGTTTGCTGTTCATTCTGTTTTGTTCAATTCAATTTGCACGAACTCTTTAACAAATAAAGTAAAATCAATTCCCAAACTAAAAGTGTTCATATTTCTATTCTTTTAAAGACAAACCGCAAAAAATCGATTTGTTGCACACTCACGAAAACTGTATGAAAAATTTAGTGGTTAGAAGGCACCTCACAATCAACTTCGACAGATGTGTGTATAAGGGCAGCTCTTCTAAGCGTCAGCTACACTACATACCTATGCCAATAAAAAACCCATCTAACAAAAAACCACAAATTGTTTCAATCTCTGAGTGTGGCCGACAATCTACATTTTACAAATGATTTCAATTGCCAGTTTGTAGATGGATGCCAAAAAAATTCATAAAAAATGCGTTGCACAGTGGTGTTATGTTACCCGATGTTGAGCTTTAAGTTACATTGATTAATTTCGGACTTGGTTGTTAAAAACATATGTGGGAATGTTAATAAGTCATTGGCTGAAGTGAGAAACTGAACTTTTAAGCCATCAGCTGATTGCTGGTTAAGTTAGATATTCGCGCAATTATTTGGGAACCAATTTGACAAATTCTGCAAAAATGTATAATCTGGTATAGCATTCGACGGTTACATTTCTTGCTTTTAAAACTTAAATAAAACATTTTTGAGAACCGGTCAGAGAATGTATAACTGAGCAGAATTATGCAGTAGATTTTACCGACTGTGTGGAAACTTTGAAATATACTCTTCCGATTGTTATCAGATCTTCAAGATAGAAAAGGATTCAGTTAATTTATTTCCTTATGACAGGAACTTAGGGAACTTACCCCAGCCAACATTTTTCAAAATTTCTGATCACCTTAGAGTCTTTTTCGATTGCCTCAATTGCTGATCACAAATGGTAGTTTTGTGGAAATGGAAAGTCGTTTTAAACCCTTTTTTCTGATCAGTTTCGACTTATTTTCGAATCATTGCCAGGTACGATTCTTATTTAAATTAAACATATAATTATACTCTGTACCGTAGGTACATAGAGTATTATAAGTTTGTTCAAAAGTATGTAACATCCAGAAGGAAGCATCTCCGACCCCATAAAGTATATATATTCTTGATCAGCATCAACAGCCGAGTCGATATAGCCATGTCCGTCTGTCCGTCTGTCCGTCTGTCTGTCCGTATGAACGCACAGATCTCAGAGATGGTAAGAGATAGAGGCTTGACATGTATGGGACATATGCTTCTTATGTCTGCAGGCAGATCAAGTTTATTTTCAATTTTGGCCACGCCCCCTCCCGCCCTCGCAATATGGAAAAATCGTCATATCTCCTACAGTTTTGAAGATAGATGGCTTGTTCCTTCTGGACATATTTTCTAATAAAAATTTTTGTTCGATTTGCCAAAGGAATCGTAATCGGATGAACGGTAGTAAAGATATGAGCAAACGAAAATTCAATATATCTGGCCTGCTCCTGCAGCGGCAAAACTCATACATTTGTATGTAGATGTATGTATATATGAGCAACGGCTTTACAGCAAAGTGATAGCCAACAATATTTTAGGACAAATTTTTATTTAACGATTCATATTGGACGTTGTGGGTGTGATGACCCCGCCCCGCCAAAAATTCCGCCTTTTAAATGAATTAAATCTGCAAATATATTGTCTGAGTAATTCCAACAACGAAATCCTATACAAAACCTAACAGCTATGGCTAGCTCATTAGATCCAATTGGATTCTTGCAGCTAACTGGGACGCTCTCATTTTCCCCCTTCCCTTTCCCACATACACAATATTGAGAGAGAGAAATTAGAGATGGTCGCGGGACAAATATATCGCCCGATACCCAACCTGACTACTAAGACGAGGATTGTTTAAATTGCAAATAATATAAAAATAGTAGAGTTCTTTAATTCTAACATAATATCAAGCAATCACAATGATGTTAAGTCATTCTGGTCACTCCGGAGTCCCGCGTAGTTTTCGATGTGCGCCCATCTCTAGCTCTGGCAAATGCAAATGTTTTTTTTTGTCTGCGGCGCTTGCCAATCCTCTCTCTCTCTTCCTCCTACTCGTAGTTTCCTTACTTCGACTCGTACGACTATCTCGAACGCTTCCGAAATTTTGTGGCTGCGATTTAAAAAGGCTTTTTCTTTGCGATTTCTAAATTTTACAACGCAATTTTCATTGCGAAAATTTACAAAAATATTAAGGCGTTTATTAGCGTGTCCGGTTTAATCAAATTACGTGTTTTAAATAATAAATAAATAAAGGCGCGCGTTTGTGAGTGTGTGTGTGATTCGCGTTTGGACATTGGGTTTATTATTTAGACTCACTAACTAACTCGATCTTAGTATTAGTGTTAGTTTAATAGGCCAAAAACAAACTTATCAATTATAGTGAGATAAGTTTTTGGCAAATTTACGCGCGCGAAATAGTTAGAACGCGTTTTGCGTATGCTGAGCGTATAATTTCGTTGGTACAGAGTATGCTATAGTCGGGCTTGACCGACTTTCTTTCTTGTTTTAATCATCAAAACGACTCGAAAAAGTCTTATTTAATTACTTGGGCCAAGCCGAGCTTCTCTTAATGTCAAGAAAAAGACAAACAGTTTAACGCTATATCTTAACCGCCATGTTTGAAAAGCTTTTGAATAGCCTGTTACTTCAAAGCTTGCGCCAAAGGCTAGTGAAGAGGACCGGGTTTGTAAGTTTTAAAAATAAACTTTTTTCTCTTAGTTGTCCCAAGGACATACCCGGCCACAACTTATGATTTTTGTTAAAATTATCTTTCAAACGCTAAGTAAATGTTTGCATGTGTCTTATAAGCGTATAATCCCATGAACCAGTTTTCAGGGAATCTTCACAGGAACAGGAAAGACCTAACGTCCTTAGTCTTTCAACTGGGTTAAAAGCGGATAGAAACCTAAAATTAGGTGTAGTAATGTTGAATAGTAAGTCTTGAGATTTTTCCGGACTAAAACCAGTAGAGTTTGAACTCGTTAATTTGAACGACACAACACAGTCGCTACAATCAGTTTGAATATAAGTCATTAGGTTCGTACAAAACTATGAAACAGCCAAAAGGGAAAATCTCCGACCTCATAAAGTGTAATATGTTTTCACCTTTTGAACATATTTAGTAATCAGTATTATTTATCGATCCGCCGATAGAATGGTGAAGATCGGATGAACGATGGTCGTGTTATACGGAAAAAAACTTTTATGCTGGGCAGCACCGGCTGAATCAGAGATAGGCAGCATTGTAATACTTTTTGCAAATGGTGAGCCTAAAATGCATTTATGGACTAGAATTGATGTAATTAGGTAATTTTTTTTACCTAAACAGCACAGAGAGACATACCATAGACGTCAAACCTCTAACTCTTACCATATCTGTGATCTGTGCGCTATTACGGACAGACAGACAGACATGACTATATCTACTCTGCTGTTGATGCTGATCAAGAATATATATAATTTATGGGGTCGGAGATGCTCCCTTCTGTCCCTCCAGTTTAATAACGAACCCCCCGCCCAAAAATAATGTCGACTATCTTACTTGTTCAAAACAAGTTGTTCCAACAATTCATCAAAATCCTAGTAGCACAATGCGTGTGTTCAAAAGTATAATTCAAATTCACAATTTGCTGAGTTTTAGGATTTATCTCACAGGAAATTAAAATCTAATATGGATTTTGCAAGTGATAAAACTTAAATCTGCATTTTTCCAGTAGAAAATTTATCTGGAATTTAGGAAAAAATATAGCATGCTTTTAGAAAGTCAGACATGCTTTTACTCAGCCTTTGATGCTGATCTGTCATTATTCCCATGTATTATACTCAATCTAAACAGACTGCCAAGTGTCTGACATAAAAATGATTAAACATTAATGATCACAACCTAAATATAAAAAGTTGGAAATAAATATAATTTTGATTCTAAAATGCTACATTTTTTGTGTGTTCTAAAATATGCCTAAAAAGAAGAGCATGAGTGATGAGTGTAATAAAAAGTTACGAAAGCTCTTCACAATCGGAGAGCTGTCAAAATTTTGAAACAGGCGAATAATCGACGGCAGCACTGTACTGAACACCTGAACAATGAACAAGTTTCTCTCGAAATTTGAGTCCTTACACCCACTGTGCATCTCTACAATCCTATTTTCACAGTTAACCAAATCAAAATGTTTAGAAAAAACGCCTTCATGTGCAAAATGGTCCACAACCTTTGATTGGATTTTTGGTTTAGTCTTTCGTTTTTAGTATTTTGATATATTCAATCAGCATTTTTCTCAATTATTACTGATAATGATCCGGAGTCAACCGGGAAAAAAGGGAAACAAAGGCGCCAGCGTAGCAACCTATTAAAAATAAAACTGAATCACTTTTTCCCCCCAACCAAACCACCCTCTTCAAGCCCATCTCTGGGACAGCGAAATAAATTCATTTAAAGCCGATTGAATCGACATTCATAACACTCCGGGGAGCAATTCCAAAGGATTTTCATGGTGCTGCGTTGCCAACGTTGCCAGCAAAGAGTCGCCCGAGGATTTCTTTACATTTCCATTTTTTAGGGAGCATTCTATTTTTTGTTGTTGTTTTTATTTTTGCACGTTAAATGCAAGCGAGCTTCTGTATGGATGCTGTCTCTGTCTATGTTTGTTGCTGTTGTCGTTGATAATGAATGTGTACGAGGATTTGCCGCTGGTGCCGCTGGCTGTTGGTTGAGGGCTGACTTTCTGTGCTTTACTTCTTTATTTGCGACGCGGCGACTTACATGCTTTGATGTATGCGCGGCAAGCAGCCAAGTGGACAGCCAGGGGGAAGCCTCCACTTTTGGGTTTTGAATGAGCCACCTCCGTGCTTGTTGTTGTTGCGTAGGGAAACCAAAGGCGGAAGTCATTATTAACTTTGCCTTTGAGAAGGGCTCCGGGCCAAGGACTGGGTGTCCATGTCCGGGTAGGAGCCACAGCTGGCTTGTAGGCACAAAAGCCGCATTAGTTGTATTTATTTTTAAGCTCACAGCAGCAGCTGTAATGTGCTGCCCCCTTACGCTTCTTGGGCTCCTCCGGACACAAATTGATTTCAACTTGACTTTGTTGTGGTCCCGTCGCTTGGGCTTCCGTTTTGCAGTCGAGCTACATAAATTTGCAATTTAATTTAATTTAATTTCATTTGATTATTTTAACTTGACTCGCGGGATTTGGCGCTTAGACTCAGTGCTGTGGGATTTGGTGCAATATTTTATTACTTTGACTTTTAATGTGGTCTCCCGTTTGCTTCTCTGTTTATGGTAGTCCTTTGCTGTACGCAGCGAAGATCAAAATCTTCTTATTGAACGCATCCTGGTTCTGGTGCGAAATGTGCTGCAGGTGCCGGCCAATCCGGAGGCGGAGTGTCGAGCGGATAACGATGCTAGTCTGCATGATCAGGTCATTTGGGCGCTTCACCAAACAGGAATGCTGGATCTAGTGCTATTCGTCATTTCATCGCCGGATGAGGCGCAATTCCACCTACATGGACTGGAGATCCTTTGCCTTTTGTATCGGGAACAAGTAAGTAGCTGGCCGAATTTGAAGGGAACAGCAAACTGTACGAATCTTTTTCTTACAGAGTGCCGAGTCCCTGGCAGACGCCTCGCTCCAGCGCAGCCTCAGCGAGAAGCAACGTGATCAGCAGGAACTCCTGTCCGCTCGGCGTCGGGAGCATGCTCGACGTCAGGCACGTCCTCCACCAGGTCGGCACTCTCGTTTTGGTGGCACTTATGTCATACGCAACATGAAATCAGTGTCCGATCGGGATGTTATCTGTCATCAGCCATTGGAACGGGTATCGGCCATTGACTTTGATCGCGAGAAGCAGCAGCAAAAACGCTCGCACCGTCACATCAAGGAGGAGGCTCAGGTGACCCGGCGGAGCGCCTTTACAGTTAGGTAAGCTATCTCCATTTGTCTGTGGCCACTTCCTGCACTTTAACTTGTGTCTTTTGTGTGGCTGTGGCTGCCATTAGAATCGGAATGGTTATGGCCCGGCTGCCTGGCCACATACCGGTCATTGATTTTCGATTCTACCCTGCTGAGCAAGCGAGCGAGCGAGCGTATAAAATAATATTCAATAATAAATGAAGCCATTTCCTTTGGTCCGGTCCCCTTCTCTTTCTCCATCATGGCTCTGCTGACGGTTACTTGCGCTATTTTATAGAATCACACAATCGCTATTGGCTGCCTGTGCTTCCTACTTGGTTTCGCTTCTTGCTTTGGTTGACTTGGCCAGACTAAACAATGCTTTTGGCCTCATTCGGGCGCCGCTATTTCAGCGTCCCTGTGGCCGCTCCCCCTAATGGCCACCAGGTGCAGCTATTTTATGATTTTTTGCTAACCAACAAACTACTTAGAGGATAGCCGGCTTCGCAGTGGAGGATGCTGACTGGCCTGTACTGTTACAGCAAATGCATTTGCCGTAGTCTTTGGTTTTTGAGAATACCTTTTGTGTGGGAAGGTTGTATGAATTTCACGCAGGACAGGCAACTGCTAACCCAACACCAGTACCACGCTCTTTCTGGTTGCGGAGTTGGGTTTGGTCATGGAACTATGCTTTAATAGAATACTGGAACTGCCAACTTTGAAACGTACCTTTGTACCTTTCATATTAATACAAAAAGGTTTTGATATTCATTAAAACAGTTAACAATTTTACTACTTTTGCTGGTTCTTAGAAGAAGAGATTGATAGAAGAATTAAATGCATCTTCCACCTTTCTAATGTTTAATTAATGAGTTCAGCTGGCTGAAGGTTTCGAAAAGTTGGGGTTTTTTACAACTGTGAACAACTTATGCAACTTATACAGCTTATGTATGACCTCGCTTAGCTTTCACTTTTTAAAAAGTACTTCGACCGACTTGATTTTGCGGCGGACCCGTAGTTAAACTGTAGGTCTAATAAAATCAATTATAAAGTCAGTCAAGCCCGACTATAACAAAGCCCTGTACCCCCAATGTTTGTATTTTGAACTGTTACAGTGAGAACAGTGCTGCCCATCATTCTTTCAGCCAGCGCGACCTTAACTTACCCATGACGTAAGTTATTTAGCTTACCCCGCCACATATTTCGTGATCGTGGAACGTAGGTCTATTATGGGAAAAAAATTTAAGCATTTGCTAATTTGAAAAAAGCTGGAGGTTGGCCACACTTCTCGATCAACAGCGTTTTGTTTGGAAAAGCAACTTGCAACTGCCCTTTATGCTGCCAATAGATATGAAAACTGCGTGAATATGATTGACAACAAGAAGCCTGACTTCGACTAGAATTACGCAAACAAAAATTGTTTCTCTTCAAGTTTTGCTATTTTTATTAAGGCTTAAAAACAAGCAAGTGCAACTGTAATTAAACCTCTGCCCATATCAGAGTTGGCATTATTCGAATAAAAATAATTTTATGAAAAATTATTCGTTATCCGTATTCGAATAAAAAAATGCCAACTCTATCCCATATGATGTTAGTTTAACCATCCCGTTTTTTAAATTAACTTCAGTTAATCGCCAATGACTTGCATGTCGAACAAGGGCGTAGCCAGCTTTTTAAAAAGGTAGGGACAGCTTTTTCTTTATGCTTCTTAAATATTCCATTAATGATACATTTTATGATTAAATAATAAAATACAGTTGCTGTTGATGTGAAATGAGAAACAATCATAAAAACATGTCGGAAAAATGAAGGGAAATCTGTGGATAATGTTTCCAATGTTTTTGTATAATTAAATTTAGAGTTAACTATAACCATTAATAAGTAAAAGCTTAACAATTTTCAGGTAAAACGAGAGCGTAAGTTAAAGTCGGCCCTGCCCGACTTCGAAATACCCGTTGCTCAAGGCGATTAGTGTTTAATAACCTCATGCGGCTCAGATAAGTATGCAACGTTTTTTAACTCTGCCTTTTATTGTGAGATTGTACATATTGGCCACATAGTGCATACTGCGAAATTTGAGCTCGATAGCTTACAAATTGTAGGAGTTATTCAACAATTTTTATTGCGGGGCCGGGAAGGGGTGTGGCCAAAATTTAAAACAAACTTGATCTGCCTACAGACAATACTGCATTACATCTAAAATTTGGTTGCTCTAGCTCTTCTAGTCTCTGAGACCTAGGTGTTCATACAGACGGACGGACGGGCGGACGAACGGACGGACAGACGGACATGGCTATATCGACTCGGCTATTGATGCTGATGAAGAATATATATACTTTATGATATCGGAGATGCTTCCTTCTGCCTGTTACATACATTTGCACGACTTTAGTATACCCTTTTTACTCTACGAGTAACGGGTATAAAAATCTTTATATTTGTGCTTAAAATAATCTTATAAACAACATTTGATATAAGCGAGCATCTGCAATCTGAAATGATCTGTGCAGCTTTTTTAGCAAAGAGTAAGACCACGATACACCAAAGAAGGTTAGGCGCACACTTTTAGTTAAGTACTGAGAAGTTGCTAGTATGCAAGAGTACGCAAAACAATGAACGATACGTTGTATCATAAGTAGACAGCGGATTTTGCATATTTTTAAACCGAATTTACTCCTAGTGAACTCTTAAAAATTTGTATTTAACAAATTTTTCCACATAATTTTGTCTTTTACTGACCTTCCAATTCATTAAATAATTATTTAAGTCATCTTGGAATTGAGTGCAAAATTTTTGAAATTTTATTAACGTAAAGAGTCAGAGTTGTAGTGTTGTGCACATTTGCTCTGGCTTACGTGGATGAAAATCGGTTCACAAATATGCAAAATCCGCTGTCTAATCATAAGTTATACATTCTTTCTAGCGCCAACAACTAACTGCGAAGGTGATCGGGTGTAAGTTTTTTAAAGGAAATTCGAGCCTGTGGGAGCCTATGACGTTTTTTCGTGGTCAAAATTTCAAATAAACTTGATCTGCCTGCAGATATAAGAACTTTTTTCCCCATTCACGTCAAACCTCTATTACCTACCATCTCTGAGATCTGTGCGTTCATACGGACCGACAAACGGACATGGCTATATCGACTTACTTATATGCTTTTGCACAAACTTAATACACTCTGCGTACCTCTGGTACAGAGTATAAAAACTTATTTATTGGATGTATCGAGGCGGGATCCAACCCACGACCTATGGCGCAGCAGGCAAACACAAGAACAGCTGCACCACACTCGGACACATTTCACTGTTACCTTCCAATATTTCATGGGATTGTGCAGTCCCCTATCTCGGTCTGATTTTCATAATTCTATCAACCATATCTTTGGCGTCGGTCTTTAAAGCTGTAATTTTGGATTGTAGCTTAGCCTTCATAAAGGAAAATCGTTTTTGTTTTGCTATTTGTGGTTTCGGCTGTGGGGTCTGTGGATGTTTGTACAATTTGATTTGTAGTTCCTCCCCCATAGCTTTTGCTCCCAGTTCCGCGTTCCAACCCATCCTTTTTAAATCGTGGGTCGAAAATGACGGCAATCTTAGTGATTGCCGTTATTTCATGTAACCATTTATGTAATTCGCAGACTAGTTTAATTACGATGGATAAAGTTACTTTATTATGCGCAGAAATATAAGTTATTGCATCATGAATTGTGGACAGTATTTTGATAAGTTCTTTAATTGTGGCATTGCTGTGGCTGTGAATATTTAAGAAGTAGTCCTGGAACATTTGAATAACACTATCCCAGCGGGTAGCCACTGGTGAAATTGTGAAGATTGGATGAACGATAGTTCAGTTATCGGGAAGACAAACTATATACTGGGCTGCACCGTCAGAAAGACCGATGGGCAGCTCTATACCCACCTCAACATTTTGTGTGATAAATTCAAACTTTCGGAGTTACGACTATTGTATAGTCGAAATGACCGACTCTATAACTTGCTTGCATTCGAGTTTTTCCTTGTTTTAGTTTATCAGGATGGATAAATGGATAGGGTTTTATATTTTAACGGCAAATGCATTTTAACGAATCGATCCTCTGCATTTTGAGAATATGTGCAGTTCTCTTGTGTTTGAAGAAGATCAGTTAAGGACGGGATGAGAAAAATGATCATTTAAATGAAATCGGGAAATGATTATGAAATCTCGCTTAAGGGTATATGTTAACAAGGGTTTTTTTACCCTTGCAGAGGGTATATTGAAATTATCCAGATGTTCGTAACGCATAGAAGGAATAATTTCCGACCACATAAAGTATATATATTCTTGATCAGCATGACGGCCTTTGTTAAGAACTGATGTGGCTATGCTGTGAACCAGGATGTTTCGAAAGGGTGATTTCGAGGTAGTCGACAACTGTTTTCGAATATAAAAGATTTTAAACATGAATTAAAGGCAATTGGGCGTTAGCTTGCACTTAAAAATCAAGTAAAAGTCGGTCAAGCCCGACTATAACATATTCTATACCTTCCAAAGTTTTTATTTACCACATTTACCAAGTGCTTTCCCTATAATACGACTATCGCTCATCCGATCTTCACCATTCCTTTGGCATAGCGGCTGCTACAGCAGCTTCAAAACTTATGCTAAGCAAATAGCATAGCAAGTAAAACCTCTTAAGATCTTTGTTGGGGTCAAACCTCCAGACTAGCAGACTTGATCAATTCTCATCAAATTTTAAGAGCATTTCAACTGCGGCTCGCGAAATCTGTCCACATATTCTCCAATTTGTTGCATCGATTTGGCCGCTCCTTTGGTAACAGCCATAAAAACCTTTGCTAAGATAAAACTGCAGTAGCAGTCGTAAGAAACGGCAGTTTGTTGGCGCCATCGGCATCGGCATTCTGGATCGCCATCGCCTTCAGCATCTTTGCCCAGCGAGCCATGCAATTTTCAAGTCATATGCTCAACCGTTTGCCTCTCCAGAAGAGCTGCGATTCGCCCTGTTGGCTAACATTTTTGCTTGTTAGTCTGCTGACTTTTGGCTTTCGATGGCCTGGTTTATGGACAAGTTGCTTGTAGCCCAAATCTTTAGGCGCCCATAAATGTGTCGTGGTCAAGAATTAGGGCTGTGATTAGACAACTCTAATCGCTCCATCAATAAGCTACGAAAACAGTGCAGCCGCAGCTGCGGTAGGAGGGAGCAAGGCCAGGCACGTATCCCGCTAAAGTTCATCAATGTCACGTGTCGGATCCCTAGCTCCTGTGCAATATCCTACAATTCGTTGGCCAACCGACAAGTGCTTGTTCTTGTTGTTCCTGTGTTTCCACCCCCAACTCCCTTCGGCATAAATTAATCCGCGTCGGCATCGATGCGTTGGATTTGTGTTTTGCCTGCGGTCGGCTGGTAAAGATTGCTCTCCACTTCGACGAGTGAATGGTTGGTTGCATCTTTTAGCCAGCTTTGCACAAATAAATTGGCCAGGCGAAATTTATTGCATCAACGCTGCCAAATGCCTTTTGCAGCGGCCGCATTTGTTATATAAACCGGATGGGGGAGGCGCTCGCTCGCTTTCAATCAATATTATTGTGGTAAAACCCATTTTTCATGGCTTGTCTCTCCCATCGCCTTTTTCAGACTGTGCCTGCGCGAGTACTGCATCGAGGTGCTGCGCTCCGCTTACAACACGCTGGTGCGGCAGGTGCGTCGTGTGCTGGAACGCAATGCTGGCTCTTCGAGTCACGATGACTCCTATCTCTTGTGGGCCATACGATTTTTCATGGAGTTCAATCGTTTGAGTGGTGTACAATTGCAGCTAGTCAGGTGAGTGAGGCACATGTGTGTCTTTGTGTGTGTGTGTGAGTGTGTGACTTGCATTTGCCAATGTCAAACGTGTGCCCCAGCTGAGATATGCGCTGAGGTTGACTTAAGCGTTCTAATTAATTGCATTCTATGCCATTCGCTGCAGAAAAGGGGCCAAAGTTCCCAACAGAGAAATGGTGTTGATGAACGATGGCTAATAAAATGCTGACCTCAACGCCAAGTCAGCAAAATAAAACTCTCATGCAGCTCGTCAGCCGCCCGCCCATGGCTTTTAATCAAATTACTGGGCATTTGTTCTCTTTTCAAAATCCACTTCAAATCAAACCAATAGTGCGCAACTTTCACTTACTTTTTTATGTTAATTAACAGAGCACTAACATTAATGTAAACATATTATCACTATGTTAGCAAGCATTTCAAACTCCTCTGAAATTTCATTTCATATCTTATTCATAGCACTATCTGTCACATTAACTAACAACAGTGAATCCTAAGTTTATGTGACACATAGAAGCGTCCCAAGTGTGGATTTTACATTTGAGTATAAGAAATCGGTCCTTAGTTTAAAAGAAAATTACATTTCATTTGATCTTAGTAATATCATTATACTCTGTACCGTAGGTACATAGAGTATTATAATTTTGTGCAAAAGTATGTAAGAGCCAGAAGGAAGCATCTCCGACCCTATAAAGTATATACATATATTCTTGATCAGCATCAACAGCCGAGTCATGTCCGTCTGTCTGTTCGTATGAAAGCACAGATCTTAGAGATGGTAAAAGATAGAGGTTTGCCGTGCATGGCACATATGCTTCTTATGTCTGCAGGCAGATCAAGTTTATTTTCAATTTTGGCCACGCCCCTGCAATTGAGAAAAAACGTCATATCTCCAACAGTTTAGGTAGTTCATTCCTAGGTGATTCGTTCCTTCTAGACATATTTAGTAATCAGGATAACTTATTGATCCGCCGAAGGAATGGTGAAGATCGAATGAACGGTTGTCGAGTTATGATCAAAAGACTGTTCGCTGCTGCAGCGCAGTAGCAGCGCTGCTTTCAGCTGCTACTGCAGCATCAAAATTAATGCTGATCGTATAATTTTGTTGGTACAGAGTATGTTATAGTCGGGCTTGGTCGACTTTCGTTCTTGCAACTCTACGAGTTTTAGTTCGTTTTAGTAGTTGTCTCAACTAAGAGGTTTAAATATCCTGTCTAAAGTTGGATTATCGATCCTTAGAAGATATGGCGCAGGATAGAGCTCGGATGAACACTGCAGCAGATGTATGGGACTATATGTATTATAATGGGTGATCCTTAAAAAGCTTCATCAATCCGGCATCGCTAAGTAAACATTTGGCCATTGAGCGATCTTCTTAGTTTAACCGAAAACTTGTCTTGGTTAATGGATTATAGTTCCCACCTTTTTTGATTTTTTTTGCGTGAAGGTAAGAGCTTAACGTGTTAAAACTTGACAGTGAACAGAGCCGAACCTCTGCTTTGTATTTTTGGATTCGGTTGAGCAATTTTGAAAGGCCGCCGCACAGTGGCCGGATTCGCGAATTTGGCGTTGCAAAAATCAATTTTTGATGTTTGAAACTTTGTTTTTTTGAATTTGGTCAATTAGTTTGGTTGTTACAGTGGTTCAAAGTTGAACAATTTTTCAAACTGCTGAATTTTAAATTTTTTTGGTTAAAAATGTAAATTTTGTGAACATATAAAAACCAAAAGTTAATACCGATTTGAATTTGGTTGAGTTTTTTTAAAAGATACATCAATTCTTAAGGTGAATACATTAAAAAACTGTATTATATTAAAGTTGAATGTTCCTAATTTGTTTTAGGTGGACACTATTTTTGGTTGAGTTTTTTAACTTTGATAGACTCGAAAATATCAATTTCACCCGACTTTAGTTGTTTCGGAGCATAGGTATTATATATTAGTCTATTTATTGATGTATTGTAAAAGTTGCAGGTGCCACAACTTGCCACCTTAGACGTTACATTGATATTTGCGATTTAATCTACAGGTAAATATTATTTGGGAAGAACAAAAACAAACGAAGAAGGAGGAGAACGTTGCAGGCAAAATTTTTTGGCGTATTGTATGATTTACTGAGATAGGAAACACATAATATAGGTAGTTACAAATGGCCTTTTCTAATTTTGACGAAATACTGGATGTCATCAAACGGTTTAAGATCATTCAATGTCTTAAGCTGAGGCGAAAATGTTGATGAAAGAAAATATCATAAAATATTGGATCATGGTGAGCAGTTTATACAGGAAGTTTATACAGGAAGCCCAAGAATCCAAAAACAAGGACTTCAAAAGGTATAGAAATGCGAACACGTGCAAAATATCTCGACATCAAGAAAATACATACCGTTTCAACATGTTGTTGGCCTCCTCTGATCCACGTATCTCATCTCTCAGACACATCAGAACACTTGCGGGATTAACCAACGAATATTAAGATTATTAAGCACTAATGATTTGAATACCTATACTGACAACATTTAACAAAAAAATTAACCGTTCCCAAGTTAGAACTAGTTTTGTATGAAAGTTAATTTTTTTAGTAAGTACAAATTATCAATTTATAAAATTTTTTAATTTTGTATATTATCAAAACTTAATTTTAATAAATCAATTTTAAAAAAATTAAAATACGAAGACTTTTTCATACAATTTTTCCAGAGTAATAACTTATCAACTTTGGCAGCCGATACTGAGTCCCCCTGAACGTACGCGCATTTTAAAGCTACAGGAATTCTCTATCCTCGTCTTCTTGAAATTTTTGAAATATCTCTTTCTGTTAAAAAGTTACGATTTTTGCCAGTGTGCGCCGTTTCGCTTTGCGGTTTGACTTATAAGCTAAAATAAGCTGTTCGGTTTCGGTTTGGTTCGGTTCGGCTCAGAACCGTTCTGCATCCGTATTTCTGAAGGTCAGTTTTTTACTCTGTTCCATAGGAGCACAGAGTATATTAAGTTTGTGACAAGTATGTAACTGCCAGAAAAAAGCATATATATTCTTGATCTGCATCAACAGCCGAGTTGATATAGCCAGGTCCGTCTGTCCGTCCGTATGAACGCACAAATCTCCGAGATGGTAAGCGAGAGGTTTGACTTGTATGGGACAAGCAGATCATGTTTACTTTCAATTTTATTTTTAATTTTTTTTAATTTGTTGACTTGCATTATTGTGGAATCAGGTGTCATTTTCTCCTTAAAGAGTATGGCATAATATAATATGTATTGTGTATATTTATTATATAGTTTGTCCGTACTGCATAAAACTTATCAATCAGATGATGGAACATCCTTAAAGTTTACCCAAAATGATTCAACATAAATTCAGCCGGTCTCTGCTTTATTGACTCATTGATCTAGATCAAAAATGTATACACTCTTCATACGTTGGAAAAGGTTTCCATCCACCTATTTCATACGTTTGCACAACTTCACGATACCCTTTTAAACCATAATAGAAAAATCCTCACTTGGGTTAAAGAATTTGCTTGTTTTCTGTCGTTTTAGAAAGATTTTATTCGGAGTGTTTCTACTCAAGCAAATTACGAACTCCAGTCAAAATGCGGACTCAGTGGTTGCCGTCTATTTTGTTTTGTTATTTGTATGTCAACAACAAGGAAAAGTACGCTCCAAGCTCCAAATAAACTTTCGTGCCAGGCCAATTCCCATTGTCATTCGCACTTTTTCCACTTTACACTTACCACCCAGAAGATGGTCAAGCAGCATGTCACAATGTGACACTGCGGTCGGTCACAACACAATTTGTGTGTCACTGTTCGGTTACTTGGGCGACACCCGGTCCCGTATCATTTTTGTGTCCCTCGGTTTTATTGCATTACTTTTCGAAATAAACAACAAAACACATGCACAAATCAAAGTCATGACAACAAACCGTTGACCTGGGGCACTTTGTAGGCTGTATGGAAGAAATTTGCAATAATCTTTGGCCAATGCTGTCGCCAGGCAACCCAACCAAATCAGAGCCTGCCCCTGGATCCGTGATTTAGTTAGACCCTGTCGGTTGACGCTGTTGTTGATGTTCCGGTGCCACTCTTATTGCTGTCCGGCATGCTGTTAATAAAATTTTGCGTTCTTTATGCTGTCATCCGACCGGCCCTGCCCCGCCGCCTCTGTGTGCTGTGTGGTGGGAAATTTCTTTAAAATTGTTTTGGTTACTTTCAAATTAGTTTCTGAATGACAACAATGAAGCTTTGCAAAAATGTTGTCATTCCGTTGGCGCAAAGTTTTTCCGACCCCCATTACCAAACTCCCTCGCACTATTCTAAGCTGCTGCTTGGTTGCCCCTGCTGCTCTTGTTGCCGTTTTTCATTTTTGCCATTCCTCTCTCTGCCTTTTATCATGCTCTTACTTATACAGATATATATGTGTATGTAGTGAACCCATCTATATACTTTTCAACCATAAAACTTTCTGTTTATTTCCGCAAATGCAATTTTCCACTACTCGCCCGCTTTGAACTTTCTTTATCGTCTGCCATTTTATACTGATTTTGCACTATATAAAGCGTGGCATTGCTGTTGTGTATCTCGGGCAAGGAGATGGACCAACTTTTGTACAAGAAAAAAGTGAAATTGAGTTTGTCATTTTTATTATGTATGGCTATTCGCATTCGCATTGACCGCCAGATGATCGGTAGTTGGAGAAATCGAAAGCCCGAATCAGAGAAGTTAGGTACAATACATTTTGTATGATGTTTCCAAGATCGCACTGTTTGAACAAACAGAATGGTCACTGTCCTATTATTAAAAGTTACAATAATGAAGCCTGTGAATTCTTTTAATAAATTGTACAAATTTTCGAAATAAATCAGTTTAGATTCACTTACACTAACCAGAACGATGAGCTCCACTGAGAAATAGGATCAGAATCAGAGATCTCAGTACTTGATTCCATAGCTATTCCATTGCTTTTCTTTCAGACTTATGCAAAGAGTGTTTGTAGCCAGAAGGATCATCTGTTTAGAATAGAGCAAATGCAACAGAAAAAGCCAGCTCGAGTAAATGATGCAAACATGCGTGTACTAAGGATCCGATTATACTCTGTACCAAAGGTACAGATAATATTGAGTTTGTGCAAAAGTATATAATATGCAGAAGGAAAACTTCCGGCACCATTAAGTATATGCATTCTGGATCACCATCATCAGCCGAGTTGATATATCCGCGTCGGTAATTCATATTTACTTATTTTGAGTATTGTTAAACATCGGATGGACGAAAGTCGTCGAGTTAAGAACAAAGGAATGAAAATATCTCAGAAAATATCTTACCAAAGTGTTAAACAAGGTCAATCTGTTCGTCTTCACCGGTAATATTAATTTGCTCAAAGAGACCATCGCACAGTCGTCCAAAGGGCAGAAACGAAAAATGTAAATTCCGATTTTTTTTTAACTTTCTCGGCTTGGTTAAAGTTTAGCTGTTATTTACAGCTGTGCTCCCATTTTCAATTTACTTTGGCGATTTCAGCCAGTGATCCTTTGAATTTTCAACACATACGGGATGCGTTTTATGGGTAACTCATATCAGGGACTACTAGATGAAGAGTACAAAATTTAAAAATTATGTTCTGATCGTAAATGGCATCATATTAATAAGCGCCTAAATTCATTAATGGTTATTAGACTTTATGGAGTTGCCATAGAACTGTATGTCACACACATAGGGGCTAGTTCATTTGGTGTAAATCCCACAATATTTTTTAAGTGATGAACTATTTGAATTTAAGATTCATGCGTTCACATGTCCAAATCCCAAAAGTAAAGTGATTATAGGTGCACGGCTGATGAAATGCATCCAGTTTATTGGAACCCGTGTTTGATCTTCATAATCCCAAACTCCTTATAACCAAGCCTGCAAACCGGTTTAGAACCGAACCGGTTCGAACATTACTTATTTGAATTGAATTGATTGAATTGATTATAAACTAAATATCAATCCATTTGGACCTTGTAAATATCTAACTTCATTGCTCCAACCTTTTCACATTTTTTCCGAGACATTCCTAGAATAATTGTAAACTGTTTCAAGCATGTTCACAAGATATGGGGAAATTTTCTCTTATTTAGCATTTCGGATTCGGACTCGTTAAGCTTAAGGTCCTTTGCTCTTAAACTAAAAGTAAACGCGGCATGCCAAAAGATTAGATTAGCTCGACTTGGCCCTACAATATCATAATAAATGCATAGATGGCCCCTGCCATTTCACATTATGTACATTGGCATAGTCGGACTAACCATCACCAGTACCTAATCCATTTCTGTTTCCTCAATGCACTTTTATTGATTTTATAATTTATTTATTTAAGTCCGTTTTTCTGCTGCCACACAACTGTAATTAATTTGATTTTAATGCCTTTTCAAACGTCCGAGAACGACAATTTGAAAAACTTTAATGGCCACCGCAGCAGACGTCGCGTTGCTAATTTTGCCAAGTTGCAGGCAAATTCTGCAAACGGAGGAGCAATCGTGTGGCTTGTCAGTGCCCCCGCCCCAACCCGCTTGCGCAATCCGGGGTACCAGCAAACTTGGGCAGGCGCTCAATTCTGGCGCTACTTAAAAATTAATTTTGTTAATGAGTTTTTCGCTGTGCAAGTGGCAAACTGCAAGCTGCTTACCTATTTCCTCGCTCCTTGCACTTAACTTTTGCCAACTTTAATACATCCCTCTAATCCTTTACTCTTTTGGCCTTTTCCTTTTCATTCGCAGCGAATCGTTAAGCGTACAATGCTTCCACTGGGTGCTGACGCGCATGCAACATGACATGGACATGATTGTGAGCGACAAGAAACAGGCGCGACTTTGGGCCAAGCGGCTGCATGTGGCCCTGCTAGTAAGTAACTGCTGCACTGGCGGCTAACTAAGCTCAAACCAGGAAGGGGTGTGAGTGTGTGTGCGAGTCTGTTGTTGTTTGCTTTGGCACTGTAAGTGCACTTTTGGGTGCACTCTGCTGCCGCTCAACGTTTGCTTTGGATTAAGCTCGGGCTTAAGCCAACTCTATGCGAACTGGAGGCATTCCAAGCAACTATTTCAGCCAGTGATGGGTTGGAAATTCGTTTGGAATTTACATGCAATTAATTAAATCAACTAAACATTTGCATTTAAACGCCTAAGGTGTCGATTCTGAATCCAACTATTTGTTAATGCTTAATATAAATGCATAACTATATTTGAAATCTGCTGCTCAGACGGCTCATCACAATGCAACTCACTCGCGGTTTCCGAATACAATCGAAGGCTGTGCGTCTGCCAAGTTAATGCTTACCATTTTTTTTTTTTAATTAAAGACATTCCGGGAATTGCTGCAGAGCTTGCTGGCGCTACAGAAGCTCAAGGATGATGGCAATGCGTGCGCCCTTTTTGATATGCTACTGAACAATGTGTGCTATGTTCTGGAGTATCGGGAGACAATACTGCATTTGTTAATGAACTACAATGAGGCGCACAGCACAAAGTGAGTACCCTAGCGTATAATCGTTGAACTAGAGATAACTATCGCACGTATGTGCGTGTGTTTATACGTTACATATACAGACATAATGGAAATATCTCGCATGCCCACGCTCCAGCCCATGCTGCATTTCTGAGATAGCTGCGAGAACTTCATTGATGTCCGCAAATAAGTAAGCCAAACACACACGCCACAATCGCCTAATAGGATTACCATTGAGAGAAGCTGCTGAGCCCAAATATTCTACGGCGAGCAGAGGCCCAACCTTTGGTACCCCACTGCAGACCGCATCTTGTGCCAGCACAGACAATCAGGCATTGTTTGTCTTGACGGCATGCTTTTGTCTTGAGTCTTGGCGTGTTTGTTTGGCTATTTGCGCAGCTCGCAGCTCTGTCCGTATGTCTATCTGCTGGTTTGCTGTGTCTGCCCCTAAATTAAGCTGCGCTGAATGAACTAGTTGCGCTTTGGCGATTCTGGTGGGTGCAGACTTTAATTGATTTAACAAGCATGTGCTGCACGCGTGAACTTTAGTGCGAAACTACACAGAAAAAAAAGATCACGATATTTAGTATCAATCGGGAATTTTTCAGTATCGAATCGGCATTCATCTGAAGAATACCCGGTTGATATGATCGAAAATATCACTCGTACATTTCGAACATATCAATGTGAAATGTTTCAGATCAACAATCTGATATTTGTTAATATCCCTGATCTATTTTTATAGTATTCATATTTTTATAATATCAAAGGGGTATTATTGTATAATGTATTATTATGTATCAAAGCTATATTTGTATAGTACCCATTGGACATGGTTCAAATGTCAAAGATATATTAGAATGAAAATTAGTGACTTTAGCTGGCTCGAGGTCCCGAAAAGTTGCGTTTGTTCACAACTGGAAACAACTTATGCATTTATATACACCAAAAGGAGCTGGTTGCCTTTATAGTACTGTTTCATGAATCTCCCGATTCAACCTTCAGTAGGCATTTCGCTAATGGCTGTCGGTGTTTGAATGTCTCTTCATGCGCTCACCGCTTTAAGCAGTTGGGAACTGCAATCAGCATTGTTACATTGTTTTTGCCTTTTTCGAGTTGGACTATAGCTGTCGCTCTTTGTTTTAAGAAACTCTGTTTGTCTCTTTCTGCCCTCAGATTTTCGATGTCTACTTTGATCTAAAATCACGTCACTAGGGTATTTTTCATATCACTGTAAGAATTTCGCTTATTAATGTAATATTTTTAGTATCAATGTAATACTACAGCATCATATTGATATTAAATAGTAACTCTTGGATCTTTAAAAATTGATATTTTTGAAATTATATTGGAAGATCAACTCGATATTTGAACTTATTTTTTTCTGTGTAGCACTTATTACACCTTGTGTGTCTAACGAAAACCTTGGAAGACACAGAGTATGTTATAGTTGTTTTTAAGATTGCAACAATTGTCCAGGCAACGTAAAAAGAAGAACAACGAGAGGCACTCCGCAGGGGGGGGGAGTCATCTCCCCGCTTCTTTGAAACCTGGTTCTCAGCGAACTTCTTCTTACCTTGAAGTTTAACGAATGTTGGGTGACAGCATACGCAAATAACCTGGTTTTAATGGTAACCGGTAAACTCTTACTCACAATCAGTCAGCTATCAGAATCTGCTCTTGCTAGCACCTTAAGATGGGCACATCAGAACATTGTAGGGGTTAACTCACAGAAGACCCAACTGGAGATATAAGATCCCTGAGTACACACTCCCATTCATTGGGGGAACGAAGCTCAGCCGGGTCAACGAAGCGAAGTAACTGGGCGTCATTCTTGACTCAAAACTCTCTTGAAAGAGAAACTCTGAGGAAAGAATAAGAACGCACTAGGCGCGTACCTTACCTGCAAATAGATTTTCGGTAGGAAGTGGGGACTGCAGCCGTGTTTCAGTCATTGGTTATACACAGGTCGTAAGAACTATCCTTACCTATCGTGAAATGCGGCCAACCTAAACAACCTCCATAAGGTACAAAGAGCAGCTTGCCTGGGTATATTAGGATCCCTGGGAACCAACACCCAAGCGGACGTGGATGTACTCTTTGTACTCGTATGAAAAATCGAGGAGCGCAGTAAGATTCCTGAAACTGAAACTTCTTAAGGAATTTACTTCAGGCCACAGCAGTATCCTACAGCAAGTAAGAATAAATGCAAAGGCAAAGGGAAGTAACTACTGCATACCAGCTCAGAAATGGAGCGACAACTTTGTAACGCGGACGCTGGAGATTGGATCGAATGGAAGCAAGACACTACCGTATACAACGAGCTTTCCTTCCATACAGACGGTTCAAAAACAAAAGAAGGTACTGGAGCAGCACTCTAAGGCTTTAAGGCTCTATCATCAAATGCCTCAAAGAGCTACCTAGTCCGCAGCACAGCGACAGCACTGAAACGAATCCAACAGCACTCCATCACCCTCGTCTGGGTATCTGGTCAAGCAGGCATACCGGGCAACGAAGGATCAGACGACGCAAGCGGTAACGGACATTCAAAGACCCCTGCAGGACATAATGACAGAAGTGCAGTAGAGGGACAGAACTAGTGCAGAATTACCATGTGACCTCGCACCCGGTTGTCATGTCTCCTTATCACTAAAAAACGCACCCAGCATCTGGGTAACCATTCTTTGAAGACCTGGGCAGTCTGGCAAATGTGCTCGTAAAAGACCTAACTCTTTTTGTGGACTCCTCAAAATGGTTTAAATAGAGAGACAGCCACTAACCCCTCCCCACCCCACTTATTAGGCTTCACAATAGTCCTAAAGGAATCTGGGTGATCTCGGCCTCTGCCTAGCAGCCTACTTAACTTAACCTTACCTGCCCTAAGATTGCAATATTCTCGAAAACGCGATAGGTCTTGGGGCTTCAGGCCTCGACCACAAGAATTTCACTTCAAAAACAGGGCATTATTCCGACGATACGTCGAATTCCACCGTAAAGTAGGATTTAGGCTATCCTCGGATTGAAAGTACTATATTAACTGGGCACCGCTACAAATAGGGAATAAACTGAGATGATTGAAATCAAGATGGGAACTCACGTAATCAAAGATCGATCGTGGCCGGTTTTTCACACTTTGTCTACAATGATTTCATCTCAACAACCATTTTTTGAGAACTCTAAAACTTCATTTGAGTTGATGTCATTCCATTTTCAAAAATACTTTGAGCTCTTCTTCTTATTTGTCCAGATAACTATGTCACAATCGCTTAACGGTCTCAGTGCCCGCCAATCGATTCTGTCTTGTGCGAGCTTTCCGGCGGCTCTCTTCTTGAACTCACTACAGTAACACTGGTTTGCAAGAGTAATGTTTACTCGGATTTCCAAACTGAGGTTGTCGATGGTTATCATCATTCTGAGGTAGACAAAATCCTTAAAAATCTTAAAGTTGAAGTCGTTCATTGCAGTAGATTGTACAAGACGCGTTGACTCACTGCCCATTGATCATTACCGCTAAGCCCTTGAGTTTTGACTGCTTCTCAATTTCTTTTAGTCTTTCTCCCTTACTGGAGGTGTCCTCGGGAAGGCTTTAACGGCCGACCAAGGAACAAAATACACTTTAAGCCCAACTGGATAAAACATTTTATTCAGATTGGGTTTGATCTGGACTCAATATTGTTTTCAAGCACTGGATGGAAAAACAATCGATAGTACTATCGATACATCGATGGTTTTGCATTTTTCAAGAACATCGATTGTTGCTCAACACTATCGAGTGTTTTTCATTCTTCTCTGCGCGGTTGAGCAAAAGCAATTTAGACTACCCTTTTTATACCCAAGGGTATATTGAAATTGTCCAGAAGTTTGTAACGCATAGAAGGAAGCATTTCCGACCACATAAAGTATATATAAGGTTGTCAAAAAAGCATTTTGAATTTTCAATTGTTCATAAAATTGGTTATAATAATGCGATTTAAGTCAAATATGCGCCGTTTTGTTCGATGACGAGTTCCCAACGAGATGCCAACTTCATAATGCCCCTCTTATAGAAGCTCGCTTCCCTATTGTCAAAAAACTCGGAGAGCCAATTTTCACAGGACTCTCTTGTGGCCAACTTCCGACTACCAAGCTCGTTCGCCATGGACAAAAATAGGTGGTAATCACTTGGTGCGAGATCCGGACTATACGGTGGAATGCAAAGAACCTCTCATCCGAGCTCCCGGAGCTTCTGGCGCGTCACCAAAGATGTGTGTGGCCTGGCGTTGTCCTGATGGAAGACAATTCGGCCTCTGTTGATCAAAGATGGCCTCTTTTGCATGAGTGCTGCATTCAAGCGGTCCAGTTGTTGGCAGTACAGGTCCGAATTGAGCGTTTGGCCATAGGGGAGCAGCGCATAGTGGATGATTCCCTGCCAATCCCACCAAACACACAGAAGAACCTTCCTGGCCGTCAATCCAGGCTTGACCACCGTCTGGGCAGCTTCCCCGCTTTTCGACCACGACCGTTTGCGCTTCACGTTGTTGTAAGTGACCCACTTTTCATCGCCAGTCACCATCCGCTTCAAAAACGGGTCGATTTTGTTGCGATTCAGAAGCGATTCGCATGCATCCATACGGGCCAAAATGTTTTTTTGCGTCAAGTCGTGTGGCACCCATACATCGAGCTTCTTTTTGAATCCAAGCTTCTTCAAATGGTTTATAACGGTTTGATGACTCATGCCCAGCTCTTGGCCGATGCTACGGCTGCTACTATGCCGGTCTCTTTCGATCAATTCAGCGATTTTATCGCAATTTTCGACGACAGGCCTTCCGGACCGTGGCGCATCTTCGATCACCCCTGCACCAGAACGAAAACGTTGAAGCCATCGTTGTGCGGTGGAAATGGAAACTGTATCGGGTCCATAAACTGCACAAATTTTATTGGCAGCATGAGATGCATTTTTGCCTTTATCGTAGTAGTACTGTAAAATATGCCGTATTTTCTCTTTATTTTGCTCCATGTTTGCGACGCTATAACTCACGAACGACTAAAAACAAACAACAATAAATCAAACACGTGTTAGCGCGTGAAAAGAGCTTTCCAAAAAGCTGTAGCGTGAACCGATGCGACGAATACAACTAGAACTACGCGCTTACAAAGACAAGCTTGCGGAAATACCGCAAGACTTTTTGGCATGACAAGCTGAGTCGATATAGCCATGTCCGTCTGTCCGTCTGTTTCTATGCTATCTCCTCCGTCAGTTTTAAAGCTATCGTCACCAAACTTTGCACGAAGTCTTCTGGTCCAAATGCGCTGCACATTTGTCGGAATCGGATGACTATTACATATAGCTGCCATAGAAACGTTCGGTCGAAAACTAGTTCAAGTGAGAAATCCTTTTTTGTTTTTTATGCAATCGTCTCCAAATTTGGTCGAAATCGGACAACTATATAGTATAGCTGTCATACAAAAGTAGAGTCCGAAAAGTAGTCTTATTGGGAAAAACTTGTTTGTTATCAGTGGACATGTCCTTCAAATTAGTTAAAAAACGTGCTGCAAGGGTATACAAACTTCAGCCCAGCCGAAGTTTTCTTTCCGCTATTTTTAATATTCAAAAGGCCCCACAGCCGTTTTATGTGGACGAGAACTGTCTCAATTACAGAACTTACCAAAATACTGTCCCCATTGCATGAGGCAACAACTTCTATCTCCGTAACTATCAGGCCTGTTCCGGTTTTACCTTTTGACAAAATTTGTCGAATTCGAATTTGGTGAAGTGGTTGCTGTATACAATTTATAAATTAAATACGCATAAAACCTTTCATTTTGAGTTCATCCTATTAAAACGAAGTACAAATTTAAGGCTTGATACAGATTACCTTGATTGTTCACCAAAAAATGACACATGTATTAAATTCGAATTGACTAAAGTGAAAACCGGAACATGCCAGTATATCTATAGTAATTACACTTATCTGTGCATTACATAAAGGCTTACATGAAATAGATACATTGGTGTCTTTGTAGGTTGTGATTGCCTTTAAACATCGCTAAAGAGCGTTTGCTTTTGCGGGTATTTCGGTATGAAACACGAACAATCACCAAAAGTGCCATCATTCTCTACCAACGATTCAAAAAGGATGTGTTTCTAAATGCGTCGAACGCGGAACAGGCAGCAAAAGCTATGGAGGAGGAACTACACAACGAATTGTCCAAACATCCACGGACCGCACAGCCAACACCACCATTTTTGTTCATGAAGGATAAGCTACAATCCAAAATGACAGCTTTAAAGACTGACGCCAAAGATAGAGGATTCAAATATTGAATGTAAGCCTAATTGTCTGCACTCAGATCAAGTATGTTTCAAATTTGGGCCACGCCCCCGCAATAAAAAATGTTGAATAGCTCCAACAATTTTGAAATATTTACTTCATATTTTACGTTTACTGGGCCAATATCTGCAATCTCTGGAATTTCCATAAAGATCGGATAATAAATGGTAGAGATATAAAGGTTGTAAAAAACGTTGCATACTTATCTGAGCCGCATGCGATGTTTGCTTATATAATGTCAGAATATTCAAATTAATGTAAATGCTCTGTTACGTTTTAACCATTTATATAGGGAGCTATTTAATCTAAGTGTGTTGCTCCTTTCAAGATTCAACCGCAAAACATTATTTTACCAAAAAACGAAGTCAAATTTTCTTAGAGAAAAGAACCAAATTCTTCAATTTACAAATATTATTGTCTGTCTGTAACCGCATCTTAAAACTAAAGGAAAGTTTCTTGTTGACCTCCATGTGTCATTAAATCTAAATTGCATAATAAACTAAAAGGAATCAGCATTACTATGAACTACTGTTAGTACAAAACGTCTTCTAGATTGAGAATGCAACGGAAATCGGGCTTCTAATTAACACATGCTGATTTCACACTCATTACCTTTGCAGCAGGCAACTCAATTCTAATTGGGTTCATTGACTTGCCTGCCTTACTGCAACTCAACTGCGGCCACTTGGATGCCTTAAATTAAATAGGCAACTGAAAAGATCGGGGCCTAGGCACTAAATCTGCCACTCAATTTGTGTGTGGTTGGCATACATAGAGTTCACTCTCCATGTGCGCGTGTCTGCATTTTCAATTGCCATTGAGGTTTGCTCATCAAACAGCAACTAAAAGGGCTTGAGCGTGATCCAGCCCTTTGCCATTTTTGTATACCAGTGCGCAATCCATTTAGATAATTGCAATTTTTTAGTACGCACATGAAAACTAAAACTCACTTGAATATTTCTAAATGGCTGCACAAATTTGTCAGTCAAACAGACTGAAGTCGCTTGATACCTGCAATAAATGCCAGACAACATATTTCTGTGTCCCTGCTAGGCTGCTAACAGTTACCATGGGCAGTTGGGATGATAAACTCGAACAATTCTTAAACATTAAGCCCTGTTTAGAGTCTTAAATAAGATGGTCATAAGCTGGTTCAAAGTTGACTCAATGCGCATTCAGAGTATTTTGAATTGTTTCCGAATTTTAATACACTATACCAAAGGTACACAGAGCATAATGAGTTTTTGGGGAGGTATGTAACAGCCAGAAGGAAAGGGAAGGACGGGTAGAGATCGGAAGAGCGGTATGAATGTTCGCTGAATATGTAGCATACAAATTCGTACTATTTATAGACTTTTGATGGTACACGGTTTTTTATTGTCGGTATTGACCGACTTTCGTTCTTGTCTATTACAAAGTTCTAATTAAATCAAGGTTCAACAATCTCTGACATTTACTTTTAATAATGATTTCATTCTAAAATTGGCCGGGACTGCGGAATTCGGGATCCTTTCGGCATATCCACTTTTCTATCACTCTTCCCGGCATTTCTTCCGGTGTTTGGCACATAACGTGAGTAACGTTTACTTTCAAATCTCAAATCGAAACAGGCTTATCAACGAGGATATTTGATTTCACAAAAACCCCTAAGAAAACTAGGAAGAAAGTCGGTCAAACCCATCTATATTATACTCTGCACTTTTCAATGTTTTTGTTAAGGTGTATGCAGAGTTGTCCATCGCCGTTGCTGCCTAGCTTAACTGTTTGATTTCCTTATAAATTAAATATTGGTGGTCAGATCTTTACCTGTTGGTTTATACGGACATACGGACAGACGAACAGACAGACTGCCATGGCTATATCCACTCGGCTGTTGGTGCTGTTCAACAATATATTATATATTATCTATGAGGTGGCACATGCTTTATTCTGGTTGTTACATTCGTACTTTCGTACAAACTTCATTTTCTCTTAGTTCCTTCGTACAGAGTATACAAAAATATTTTGGGCTAGGCCGATATCTTTCTTGGCTTGAGTGCTTCTAGTTTTTACACAAGAGAAAGGGTCTTGCAGCTAATCGCTAAGTTTGAGAAGCTTTTTGTTAACTAGTTACTAGCTAGCGACAATGCCTAATAGAGGTCACCGAGGGTGTTAGTTTTTAAGGAAAACGCTGTTGCTTTAGATGTGTCGAGGCGGGATCGATCCCATGACGTCTTGCACAACAGTCACACACACTACCCACTGCACCGGCCATGGTGTGTAATATAAAGGGTGATTTTTGTAAAGCTATAGGACAGTTTTTAAAAAAAAAAACACAAAATTCAGAAAAATTCACGAAATCTTTTTTTGAATCGATAGTACGGTCCATATAATTTAATGGTTGAAGATTATTTCATGCAAATGTTGACCGTGACTGCGCTTCAAATGGTCCATCCGCTTAGTCCAATTTTGGCATACTCTTTCCAACATTTCGGCCGGTATCTCACGAATAAATGCTTCAATGTTGCCTTCCATTGAGTCAATTGAAGCGGGCTTGTCTGTATAGACATGAGCGTTAACATAGCCCCACTAAAAATAGTCTAAAGGCGTTAAATCGCACGATCTAGGCGGCCAATTCACCGGTCCCGAACGTGAAATAAAATGTTCACCGAACTCGCCTCTCAATAAGTCAAGCATGTGGCACCGTCTTGTTGAAACCACCTGTCATGCAAGTCAAGCTCTTGCATTACGGGCAAAAAAAAAAGTTGGATATCATCTCACGGAAGGGCTCACCATTCACAGTTACGTTACGATTCGCATCGTTAACGCTGCGATATTTTCTTCAGTTCGCACTTTACGTAAGCCTGATGGTGGTTTAATGTCCAACAATGTAAATTTGGTGCGAAATTTAGTCACAATAGCCCGAACCGAAGAACATGTCATGTCGTAATATTCGTCCACAAGCTGATCCATGGTGATATCGATTCAATTTGCCTGCTAAGCCAGCTCCGATTTGCTGTTCCAACAAGACTCACGCGGTCGTATCAACCTCTAGCATTACACACTTGTAGGACTAACTACGCTCTACATGATCCTTTTTGCGTAATATGTTTATATTATAATAACCTGCACCATTTGTTATCAACTGAAAATTCACTGTACAATAATTCGTGAAATATTTTATTGTTTTTGTCCTCTCTACGATCTTGAATCTGTCTTCCCTGTCCACTTGATGTGAGCCGGGGCATATCGATAAAAAAAAACCTCCCCTAACATGGACGGTGAAGCAGATCTACATATTGTATCCACTTAATTTTAACGTTGACAGAAAATTGTCAACTATTTTTATACAAATAAACAAATAAACAAATAGCCGCTTCAGTGGGTCGATTAAGCTGACCATAAAATGGAAGAAGCGCGCGATGAACTTTCTTAACAGAGCACGCATTTTCATAATAAAATTCAATAATTTGCAAGCGTTGTTCGTTTGTAAGACGATTCATGGTTAAATTATAGACCAAACTGAAGATGTTTGACAGTGAAACAAAAGACGAAACGTGCGTGAGCTGCTTAGACCAGTGTTGCCAAAAAGATTATAGCTAAAAAATCACCCTTTACTTACAAGAATTAGTTGACTGGGGGACAATCGTTCCTTTGGTTGATAGATAAGTTATCTTGATTGATAAATACGGAACAAACCATTTATCTTCAAAACTGTGGGAGATGTTTTTTTTCTTAATTGCGTGGGCGGAGGGGGCGTGGCCAAAATTTAAAACAAACTTTATCTGGCTGCAGACATAAGAAGCATATATCCCAGACATATCAAACCTCTACTTCATGATTCCCCTTTTCCCATTTTCAATCGAAACAGGGTATTAGGACGTTCAAAAATGGAATGGTCATGATTCCGGTCCGTTTTTTCCGTTCACAAAAAAAGAACGGTGGTCATGAAAACAGGAAAAGTTTTAATGAAAATATTCAAATTTTAATATTTTGTTATTTTAAATGCATTTATTTATTTAAATGATTCGTAGAATTTTAGGAAACTGGTTTTAATGACCTAATATTCATTTTGTACGCAATAATGGCCTTAAAAATGGTACATGTAAACTAAAACTTTCCATGTTAGGTAAAAAAGTTTAAGGAATTTGTGTGCTCAATGGACTAAAAATATTTTGTATGACGAAATGGATCTAACTGGAAAAGATCATTGTAAACAAGACAGAAAGTCGGTCAAGCCCGACTATGGCATACTCTGTACCAACGATATTATACGCTCAGCATAAATTTGGATGCTGCAGTAGTAGCTGAAAGCAGCGCTGCTTCTGCGCTGCAGCAGCGAACAGTCTTTTGATCATAACTCGAAAACCGTTCATCCAATCTTCACCATTCCTTTGGCTGATCGATAAGTTATCCTTATTACTAAATATATCTAGAAGGAACAACCCATCAATCTTTAAAACTGTAGGAGATATGATATTTTGTTTTAAATTGCGGGGACGTGGCCAAAATGGAAAATAAACTTGATCTGCCTGCAGACATAAGAAGCATATGTCCCATACATGTCAAACCTCTATCTCTTACCATCTCTGAGATCTGTGCGTTCATACGGACAGACAGACAGACAGACGGACGGACGGACGGACAGACGGACATGGCTATATCGACTCGGCTGTTGATGCTGATCAAGAACATATACACTTTATGGGGGCGGAGATGCTTTCTTCTGGATGTTACATACTTTTGCACAAACTTATTATACTCTATGTACCTTTGGTACAGAGTATAAAAATATAGACAGTCTTAAAAAAAAATTAAAAAAAAAAATACACAACGTTGCCTTTACGGGGACTCGAACCTCGACCTCGACGTCTTATAGTAATTGGAAACATCCACTTGGCAACTGGCGTTCTGTCTCATTTCATGCTTAAATGCGAATGGCTTTCGCTACAATTTAAATTGCGAATTCATCAATGATTTGGCCAGAATCGCTGTGGCGGTGTCGGATAAGATGTCGGTGTCAGTGAGTGTTCTGCAACCTTCGTCGTCGAGGTCCTGAGTTCAAGTCCCAGTTTGAGGTAAGTAAAAATAATAAAAATCGTTAATGGTTATTTTCAAATTAGTCCTCACCTATACACCACACCACCACTACTCACCAGTAATGAGAGTGGTGGGGTAGGTTTGGATGTGAGTGCGGGGGACGCCCACCATCATTTATTTGTTTTTAAGCAAGCCCGAACGGTTCATGAACCGAAAACAGAATGTTCTCGAAAACAAGCCCAAATCGATCATGAGTGAGAACAAAATGTTCATGGCATATCGTGAACAAATGTTCATGAATTTCGAAAAAGCGGGCTTAGCTGACTATTATGACCGAAATGTCATAATTTTGGTACATTTAGAACGGATTTTTTTCTCTTTGTACCTAAATGCAAAAATTTGTGGCTCTATCTCCTCTAGTCTCTCAGATCGACGCGTTCATGCAGACAAACGGACGGATAGATAAATACTTTATGAGTTCGGAAATGTTTTCTTCTCCCTGTTACATACATTCGCACAACTTCATGATCCCCCTTTTCCCATTTTTAATGGGAACAGGGTATAAAAAGTGATTCAAGGGTATACAAACTTCGGCCGAGCCGAAGTGAACTTTCCTCTATTCTTCAGCCGGAAAAATGATTAATTTGGATAATTTATTTGTATCATAATAAAAAACAGTTGTATTTCGCTAATCTCTCCATTTCCGAAATGATTTTTATTGTACTGCTCCAGCGATAATGAAAAATTTTTGAGTAAAATTAAATCATTTATTATTTAAAATCCGAAATTTTATTTATATTTTGTTATTTACTTGGCATTGGGTTTAATTGGCTCGCCTTGAGTCACTTACTAGGGTTATCCATCAATCGTGCCGCAATCCCTTATGTATCTCTGCTTTCAGCAGCTACTGCAGCATTAAAATTAATGCTGATCGTATAATTTCGTTGGTACAGAGTATGTTATAGTCGGGCTTGACCGACTTTCTTTCCGGTTTTTTTTTAGCGTTTGTAACCCACAGTGCAATATATTCGTTAGACACAGGATGTTGACGCAGCCTGTTGGCTTCGTCGGGTCGGACTCTTAACTTTCAATGCTCCACTCAGTCAGTTGAACCGACAGCAGTCAGTCAGCAGGCTGTGAACTGGCAAATTCAAAGCTTTGACTAAATTAATTTAGCGCGCAAACATAAAACTGACAGTATGGGGCAGGGGGCCGGGGCTGCATGAGCCGACAGGAGTGCCAATTGCAGATGCAGATACTAATTGGAGCGGTAGTAATGCAAATTGTACCGAATTCAGTTTAAATTAACATTAAATCGATTTAAATATTCAGCTATGTCCGCCCGCAACATTTAAATTCAATTAATCTGGCCAATTAACAGCAATCATGAAAATGCTGCAACCTTTTGAGCTGCAATCAGAGTTGGAACACTTGATTGAAGATTGAAGCCTTTCGGCGACCACATGAATAATTAATTAGACCGTCCAAGCACAGCCGCTGGGCGAGTTGAGGGCGCTTGGCTGCAATCAGCGCCCATCCGTCATTGGGTTGGGAGGGAGGCGATGGTTGATGCTGTGCTGCTGTCATAATTAATAATATTTTCATTATAAACGTCTTACGCCAGATACCAGATTTTTGCCCATTCTGCCCTGCGAAAGAGCGCAATTACATTTTATCATTTATTCAGCATGAGCTCAAACGCGGCGCGAAACCACCTTTAACTCCTGCCACTGACCTAGGCCCCCCCCAAAGACATCCACGCCCTGGTCGACTAATTAATTCCCGGCCCTCCGACTGGTTGTTGTTTTTGTCCATTTAATCAACGTAAACGCGAATATCAAATCAAGCATGACCAAACAGCGGCAACAGTAAGTTACAAGACCGCGCACATACAAATTAATTATAAATAATTTATTAACGATTTATCTTTGTCCTGTCTGGGCCATATGTGCGTGTGTGTGTGTGTGTGTGTGTGGGGGGGAGTCTCGATTTGCACCTGCGCATCATTAGGAGGTAGGCGCCATCGATTTGTGTCCGCTTGTAGAATGGATTGTGGCATGCAATTTGTTATGCAACCGCCCAACCCTTTCAATCACCAGTCTTGAATGCTGCTGCCCCTTGTGCTGCGGTCACTTGACGTTGTGGTCAAACAGCAGCAGCAGCAGCAGCAGGAGTTTAGCCGCCTGCAATTTTTACGCTTCGCCTGCGACCACCACCGCAGACATCACTGCGACCAGCGCTGGGCGCTGACAAGGCTGCACTTGATTCGCCACGCATTTGTAGTTATTTCAAATTTCAGGTGGCACCGTTCAACCGCAATATCAGCTGCGCCTGGTAGACAACTACTAACTTCCTTTATCTTCAATTTGCAAAAACCACATTCGCCGTCAGTTGTGGTTGGTGTGTTGTCAGTTGTAGATCATGACTAATGGCCGACTATGGTTAGACTACAGTAGTTAGTGAATGCTTAGAGCAATTTAATATCTATTGTAAAGAGAAAATGCAGAATATTGGCTTTTGTTTTGTTATGCAGCAGAGATTGAAGCCGAAACGATTTTTGGTTTAGGTCGGGGGGTCTATCTGAGCTGATTTCTATTTTCGGCTCCGGCTGTATTATGGATAACGGTCTTGGCTGAAAGCGAAACTGGATTAAGTACTTATCTTTGGTTTTCAGGTATTATATTGGGTATCCCCAACATATTCTATATTTTCTATGTTTACTGTGAGATTAAGCACAACAGCTCTTACTTTAAAGATATTCGTCATACGGTCAATTTTGAAACAATCATGGAAGTATTTGGGTTGAGCTAGTGCATATATACACTAGGTTTTAGAAAACTGCGATGGGTTATTTCTTGTAAAATGTACCCAGAGACAGAAACTCCTTAGAGACTTGGTGCACTCGGATGCCCCGTTAAGATTTGAGATATGTATCTGTAAAATCTTCGCAAGTCGAAGCACCATTCCTTCACGTAGTAAACTGCTATATTCATATCCGCTGTTCACAGACATTTGAACAAGGGCATTTGAATCCAGGCACCTGCTTAGAAGTCAAGTGCGCTTGTCATTCGAAAACAGAACAACCCTTGTATGGACACTAGGGCGGACATTTGATGTATGGAAAAATGAAAGGTCATAATAATCGCTTTTTATACGATGCGTTTCGGTTTAAAAAAGGCATAAAACAAAAAAAAAAAATATTAAAAAATAGGTGATAGTGTCTGCGCAATGGATTTAAAGTTTATCACTTATACGTACTGTTGCCCTTGTTTACAATTTTTAGTTTGAAGTAGTTGGCGTAGACTTGGTTTGAAGTCAAAACATTTGGCAAAAAGGAATCATGACCGTTGAAAAAAATACTTGTAATATAAACAAGGCAATATTTAAATATATATTTATGCGTAATAGCAATTTATTGCACAATTTCTACTCTTCTGCGCTGGTTATTTCTTGGGAAAACCCAGTAGAGGCTACTAGGATACCTCTTAAGTGAGGCGTCACACGAACTAAACTTGAACTGAAGTACTGCGCATCACGGTTGCTGCCGTTGTTTATACGGTGCAACTTATTGATAGACTATCGTCCATCTGATCATTTCTAAGGAGGATCGATATATAATGAGGATTATTAAACATGTCGAGAAGGTCCGTGCGACATGGATAGAATATATTCCTTCTCCCAGTTGCATACATTTGCACAACCCCATTGAACTCTTTGTACCTAAAAAATTCGGATACATTTTTCTATGGTTTTCAACGCCTTGGAGCACACACAGTTCATGTGCTGGCGTCGTTGTTAGCTTGCCACTATAATCTTCGACCATTTTTACAGCCCGCTCTGCCACATCAGCGCTTTTGCAAACAAGGTCTCGCGATCGCGATATAGTTGGGCATCTATTGTGATGTATTTTTTTAATATAAAATATGATTGATCCAACCGTATTATTTGCTTCTTAATATTTTGGAAAGTCTCGGTGGAAACCCCGCTCGTGGACCATGCAGACTCCAACCTGCGAGCCACGCTAGTCGCGCTTTCCGAAATGGTCAGACTCAAACATTGTGTTCCATGTAACAGCGTGGATAGAACGCACTTCTTGGTTGAACACGAGCTCGCCCCGGCAAAATTGGGCCTAAGTGTGCCCACCAAAAATTCATTAGATTCTTGCTCCATATTTATTTGTTAACCAAATAAATTCAAATTTGACAACTTTTAAAATGATATGGAGAATGTGTTGACGGAATTTCGATTTGACAACTTTTAAAATGATACGTAGAATGTGTTGACGGAGTTTTGATGAGGCAAACGTGTCGTATACGTAATATTTTTGGAAACTTTGAAGCCAATGCGCAGAGGTAAAAACATGAATTAAAATTTGTTGATTTTTAAATTTGTTATGTACACCCGTCAAGAAATCATTTATGATGCGATTTGTTAAGAACCTTATCGGCGTCCACCCTAATGGACACATCTGGTAACAATAAAAACACCCAAGCAACATATGTATATTGTAAATGTTGCTAGGACTATTCAAAATGTTGCGTGGGACTATCCCAATCGCTCAGCGAAATTCAATTAAAGGCACATGAATATTTTTTGTTTAATGGGAAATTAGATGAGAAATGAATACATTTTTTTTTAAAATAATAAAGTGAATAACGATATTAGTTCAACAAATGACTTAATACTACAAATCAACAGGTGTTAGATTAACAAACAAATTATTTGTAAAAAATTCATATTTATACAGCGAAATTCCATTAAAGGCATGTATTTAAAATATATGGCAAAAAAACAATTTACATATTATTGTCGAAGAAAATGATGATTAATAGTGAGTCCAGCTTACAGATTTTGAAATCACTTCAAAAATTCGTTTTGGCATTGAGTCTATGACCTTTTGAAACTCAGAAGTAGGAATTTTGGCCCATTCATTGACTACAGCAATTCTGAGCTCTTCAACCGACTCGAATTTTCCATGACCAGCATATTCACGTCGTGCCAAGTTACCCCACATGTTCTCTATAGAATTTAGATATGGGGAACGTGCTGGCCACTTCATAACATTGATCTTCTTCTCCTGACCGGACTATTGATTAAATTATCCACTGCAGATGGAGATCTTTTCAATTTAATGGCAATGTGCCTATTAGACATGCCAGTATCCTTGTAAGCAAGGATTTTGGCTGTTTCTCCAGATGATAATGTCTTTCCCTTTCCCATATCAATATTGAGGGAAATTTTCAATAGGATATAATTTGTATCTGTTTAAAGTAAACACGTATACAAAATCAAACTGTCAAATTAAGAAAATTTTGCACCTTCTTCTTACTTGAGGACTTGAAACACACTGCCTTTAATAGAATTTCGCTTCAAAACGTTTACAAACTCTGAATAATGGAAAAACGCTTTAGCCTAAACTAACTGTTAATGCTCTCTTTAAGCTAAAAATAGGAATAGAGAGACCAATGTAAAAGGAAGAATAGGATTGGAAGATGCCTTCGGGTTCCAATACATTTTAAGGTTACTAAACGGACCTGCCTTTAATTGAATTTCGCTGGGCGTATATACATTCTTGATCCGAGCTATGATCTGTGACGTTTTCTTTTTACTGCACATTGCTTATTTGTGGAACTTAAAACTAAAGTAAATCTAAGCTAAATCTAATCTAATCTAAACTAAATATCGATGTTCTCTTTAACACTTTGAAGGCTGGCAGCCTTCAAGAATGGATTACAATCCTGCATACTTTTACATAAGCTTGGCCGTTTTCGTGGGCCCCTGACTTCAGAACAGAGTTCTATATAATGGGAAAAGTGGGCGGATAACAGAAAACCGTTCGACTTTAGATTACAACTCAATATATTATCTGATAAAACGTTGGCGACGAAGTATGCATTCAGTTCACAAGACTATACACCGTTTGGAAATTTATATGTGGACTTGTGGACTAACTGTGCACGCGTTCACAAACATTTTGTTTGGAGTTGTATCACAAATGCTTTAAAACCTGGTACACTGTTGAGTGCTAGGTTTATTGGATTGTAAATCTCTACACACAACTGTATATTCTAAACGTATCGAGAATTTCGCATTACGTGGGCGCCTACTGTAATGCATGTCGTGGAGCAACCTCATTTAGCACTGCGCCGCTGGGTATATGTCTGCCGTCTGAGTGAGAAAGCACTAGAGTACACATGCAGTAGATAAACAGAACAACTTCAACTGCAAAGATAATTTTGGAGTCGAAACGCTCGTTTCTAGCTGCCAGTCAAAATTCTTTACTGATTGCCAATTGTTCTACCAAAAATATTGAGAAAATATATTTCATATCCAATCTTTATTCAGACATATTTATAATAGAATTTAGTTTATACTGGACAATTGTATCATAAGTCGTTCATTATTAATTTATTGATAAATTTTTGTCATAAAGATATCTAATTAAGTTGTTTATTGGGAAAACATATACTACATTTTATACGATGTCGATGTACAGCATTGCTTTTGGGGTCATCAATTTTAAAATTTAGCAATTCCGATTGCATTTACCGGCGCATTGAGCAATTGAAAACTTGGTAATCCTTTTTTTTTAGTTCATGTCACGTCACCAACACGTTTTGAATTATTTGACTCTTTAATTTGGTTAAAATGCCAGCCTTAGTACATATGTTCATATGGACATACATATCTATGCCATCGATTCGTGTGCTAACTGGGTGTGTATGCTGACAACCACTTTCATTACAAATTCATTTCCCAGAACGCAGCACAGCCTCGCAGACTCTCAGGCTTTTGGAGCAGTGCGGCATATTGACCGCATTTCCAGTTAAGAGCTGGGGCATTGAAATTTGCCATGAATGTGCATAAATTTGAATGAAGCGGCGTCCAGCGTCGACTTTTTTGGCCAATTCTATATTTTTCGCTGGCAAAGCGTTTTAATATTTTTTCTAGAGATTTTGATAATTTTCGTGTTGGCCATCATTGAGTGTGGGTTTGGCAATTAGAGTGTCTGGTCAAAGACTTGACAATCACGGACACGGACACACACATTACAAAAAATGCAAAATCATGCTTAAATCGATTGCCCACTCGTTGTTGAATGCGCTTTCAACAAATGGCAGTGATGAAAATTCGATCGATGATTCGCGAACCCTTATACCCGTTGGGATTTGTATACCCGTTACTCGAAGAGAAAAAAGGGTATACCAAAGTTGTGCAAATGTATGTAACAGTCAAAAAGAAGCATCTCCGACCCCACAAAGTACACTCAGAAAAAAAAAGGCTACCGACGTTCTACACCAATCGGGATAGAATTTAAGCCGTTTTGTACTTGAAATTTCAAGTATGATTCGTTCTAGAGTGTACTTAAATTAAGTACGAAACATTCTAAACTCGAAATATGACTGGTAATATTATTGAAATGAGAACAAACCTTCTTGACTCAAGAACATTTTGTACTCACAGTAAGATGAAAGATTCTAGAAAAGCGAGTTCTTAGTTCAAGTACAAAATATGTTAGATTGACTACAAAGTAGACTCATTATTATAGCTCCCCAAAGTGCGCAACAGAAAATACAAATTATTTTTAAGCGAGTCTGCTCTTAAAATTCCCAACTGGCTCTAGCACTTTTGTAAAGAAGTGATGGTAAATTTCCGAGCTACAGTAGCTCTAACTTGCTCTTTGGTTATGGGTCTTGCATATTTCTTTGGTTTAATACAGAGACCTCGTTCAAGAACAGAGTGGGAAGTAGCTATACTGTATGGGCTCAAACCAAAAACATTTTGTTCTTGTTTGAAATACTCTTATATTCTTCCTAGAATGTTTTTGGGCTGGCAATAGATATTACTCACTTTAGGAACGAATGTTTTGTACTTATTTTGAGACATAATCGGGCTTGACTTAAGACTATTATAAGCTAAAATTATGATTAAAAATACTTTAATCGTTCACAACATTCTTAATAAATTCCAAAACAGTCTAAAATCCAGTATTTCGGGATTGAAAAAATCGTACTTGATATGAGAATTTTGTACTTAAATCAATTATTTTCGTTCTTACCGTACTATTGACACCGATTGTACTTAATTCAAGTACAAAGTTCTTGTTTTTTTTCTGAGTGTATATATATTTTTGTTCAGCGTCGATTTAGTCGTGTCCGTCTGTGCGCATTTTGAAAAAAAACATCATATCTCCCACAATTTTTGAGATAGAAGGTTCGTATCTTAGATTAGATTTTTTCTAAGTGTATGTTCTATTTTTTTTTAAACTTCCAATGTTCTCTGGTCCTCAAAATGCCTGCAACGAGAACCTTATTGTCGATCACACAAGCGCATGACTCGGTAAGTTTTGGGTCGCCGCCTTGATTCGACACACACAATACAAGTTTTTTTATTGAAGATAATTAATAATTAATGGCAAATAAACACAGAAAAAAAAAATCTGAAATCAATCCGAAACGTGATTGATAACAGGGTAACCCCGGAACAGGATTCTGTTTTTGGGATTAAAATATCGGCTAAATATCTATTAAAGAATCGGCTCAAGAGTATCCGGGACTACCCTGTTTTCAATCCCGTTTCGGATTGATTTCTTTTTTCAGTGTAAGAAAAAAACTCCATTATTATTATTATTCACACATGATATTATCAAAATTGAAACTTAGTTTTTCGCTTGAAAGTTATATTGGAAGTACTGTAGAATGCCTTAGACAGATACTGATTACATATGTTGTGTATTCTTCTATGTTAACTTAAGTTCTTTTGTTACTACGGGACTATGACAAGCGCAAAAACAAAATGGAGGAAGTTTAATTCGTCTCGGCCGAAGATTGTATACTGCAGCACATTTTTCCAACTAATTTGATCGACATTTTCACTGAAAACAAACAACTTTTTTTTCACTAAGACCACTTTTCTGACTCTACTTTGTAAAACTTAAAGAAGTCAGTTTTCGAAAAAACTTGATGGAATTATGGAAAAGCTTAGCAAACTAAGAATTAAAAAGTTTGGAGGCGTTTACATTGAAAACAAAAAGTAGCTAGAACTAGTTTTTCGACCGATCGTTTCTATGGCAGCTATATGTTACAGTCATTCGATCCGGCCAGACTTCGTGCAAAGTTTGGTCGCGATAGCTTTAAAACTGACATAGTAGATTGCATAGAAACAGATGGACAGACGAACGGGCAGACGGATTAGACTTAACCAACTCAGCTCGTCATGCTGATCAAGAAAATATATACTTTATGTGGTCAGAAATGCTTCCTTCCATGCGTTACAAGCATCTGGGCAATTTCAATATACCCACTGCAAGGGTATAAAAACACATACAGAGCATAAGCTAAAGTCGATATACCCGTTACTTGGAGAATTTAATGTTTAATAGCCTCTTCTTATGTTAATCAACAGAGCATTAACATTAATCCGAATTTTTAAACATTATGTTAGCAAACAGCGAATGCGGCATCGTTTTTTAAAACCTTATTCTGTAAATATGTCATTTATTGTCAGATATACTATAATTTTTTGGAGCTATTCAACATTTTTCTTTGCGGAGGCTGAGTGGGTTGGACAAAAGGTCTACAAAAGAATTTGGTTGCTCTAGCAGAAATGAGGACATGGCCATATCGACTCCGCTGGGAATGCTGATCTTTATAGGCGTCTAAACTTTTGAACCGAGCTTCACGAAATGTTCACAGTGTGTTTATATCGTTAAGCAAGGAGTCATAGGATATGCGTCAACTCTATGAACCGGTTCGAAAGCGTCTAAAACAAGTTACAAAGTGCTTTTGATCAGAAGTTAATTGTAGGGCTACGCAATTGATAAGTTGAGTTGGATACTTTTCTGTTTGGTGTGTGGATTGGAATGATACTTCCCCAATTTTAAACTGGATCTTAAGAAAATTCTTCGCCAGGTTTTTAGCTAGTCTTCTCCACATTTCCTCTATTGTTAATAAGGCGAATGGTGAACTTGGTTTCATATAAAAAGCATATTGATCGTATTAAAACAGTACACGGATTTTTAATTATAAAATCAAAACAAGTGAATATGTTATTTTTTATTCCATCCAATATTTTTATTAAAGCCAAAAAGCCAGTATTGATGGAGGACTGCTAGAACAACAACTAATGACCAACTTATGCTACGTTTGAAACAAAATCTTAATAAACAAAGTTGGCCTGAATACTAAAAACATGCTATGCATTTTTCCAGATGCAGCCGAATGCTACTTCCATTTTTGGCGCACTTAAGATATCAATAATTTTTGGAAATATCTGTTGAACATCAAATCGACTAAACCTATCTTTTGCCCCAACTACACTGAAACCAATAAAATTAAAAATATATTCCTCGACTCGTAATCAAGCCTAAACCTAACGAACTCGCGAACCCGCTCGATCCCCGGTCTGAACCCCTTCCGATGATTAGAAAGCTTGTAGCGCTGATGAATACTCTAAAACTATGCCTAATTGTCATCGATTTAAGTTTTAAGCTCTTTATAGGATATCCTCCAATACGTCCCCTCCTTTTGTTCTATTTTGCATGTTGGCCTGTTTTGCATTGTCCTTTCCGATGACTAGCGCAATTTTCATTATTCAAATGGCAATCAATCATTTTAACAAATTGACGTGCACAATGACGTTGGCTTTTTATTTTTTATATTTTCGGGCTGCCTAAAAACAAAGCGGAAGTTAACTCCGAAATGCGCGCGGCAGCTGATTGTGGCAGTTTTGTGGCTGTCTTTCGTCTTTTTTCCATGAGTCTTTCCAATTTTTGGAGGGTAATTTACTAATTGGAGGCGTCATCGGCTTCGACAGCAGCAATAGCAGGAGCCGCCGCATCATCAGTCAGCGACGTTCGTCCTTTCAATCGAGTGGGGTTATTTAGTCATGCAAAAAGTTGCCCCAAGCATCAAGGAAAGTGGGCGGAGCGCGGGTCACGTGGGCGTTCTTGTTTCGCTTTTTAATGTGCTCGATGATATTCAATAAACTGAAGCGAAGGATTCGTATTGGTGGCTTTAACGTAAACTTTAACCAACTTCGAAATTGAGACGCTATAAGTTTAATTTGTTTGAATAAAAAGAGCCATAATTGAATATTCCATTTGCTGAATTCATGTGCATTTCATAGCGCATAAATTGACCCACTCTCTGCGTAATAAAATGTTGTTATGAAAACATAAAACAGTCACCGCGTTTAATTGAATTTTGAACATGCGCATTCATTTTTCATACTGATGCCATGTACAACGACAACTGCAAAAATCAATTTAAACACACATAGCAAAGAATTTAATTACAATATATATTTATTTACTAACCCACACACTCACACTTGCACTCACAGGGTCTTTCTGCGCGACGTGGTTGAAACGGCCAATGTTTTCATTAAAATGATGGAGCGCTTCTGCCAGAACTCAGTTGTCGTACAGGACAAGCGACGCGGCGGCAAGCGCGGCGCAGGCAAGCGGCAAGTGGCCAAGTCCAAGCATCCGACGGCTGCCGCACAGCCAACAGAGGTAAGTCGGTCTAAATTGAAATTGTTAATGCTCACAAATAAATTACCGCATTAAATAACTTTATTTCGGGTTGCTGGTCAGCATCGCCTGCTGCGTGCGCCATAAAATAAACTCTAAATTGCCAATAAAATTTAAAACAAACAGCTAGAAAGCGTCGGCGGCTAAAAACAATCGTCGTCAATGCCGGCGACTGGCCAAGATTTATGCGTTTGATTGTAAAATTTAATTGACTGAAAATATGGCAAAAAAAAAAAAAAAAATACAAGAGCGCGGCTGGCGGTTTTATTTTATTTGCCTTTTTATTTATTTATTTTTCACTTTGTGTGCGAATTATTTTAACAGTGGCATATGGCCACTACACACATGCACACACATATAAATGGTGAACTCTACTGCTTTCAGTCGCTTTTCCCACCGCTCTTATGATGTTCAAGATTCCCGACGATTTTTGGCTGGCTTTCGATTTGGAGAACCAAATAGAGGCAGTAACTAAGTATACCCATAAAAGAATAGTTCTTTCAATTGGAATCAAAAAGAGAAATGGGAACATTTGGAATTGCTCTAACTTTTTACCGTTCTTTCGGTCAGCCAATTAAGCCTTCATAAAACAGCCTCCAGTAATAGAGAGAGAAAGAGAGCTATAAGTTGGATATTTTACTGGTTCAAAACCGGGTTTGAATCGGTTCAATAAAGGATCAGACCCATATATCTGACGTTGTCCAGTCAACGAACTTGACATTTGGTAAAAAGGTTGGCAATATGGAGTCGGCTATTTTGAACCTCTTCAAATTGTTTTAGATCCATTTCTGAAGGTAACTTACGCTACGAGCTTGAAATATGGCATGTAGGTTGGTAATATAGAGTTTTAGATTTTACTGGTTGAGATGGGATTTAAGCAAATACCTTGAAATCATGTGTAGGCTGCCGAGCTTGGATTATTTGAATAACAATTCATCTACATAATTATTTGGAAGCAAATGTTATTTTCAAAATTTCATTGGTAAATAATTTAAAACTAATTAAGGCCATTCGAATAATCTACTAGATAAAATTATTCGATATTTAAATAAAATTATTCGACAAATAACCAAGGCTGCAAACCGGTCCAGAACCGAACCCCTGAGAACCGGTTCGGTTCGGCTTTTTTGGGGTTCGCGAACCGGACCATGAACCAGGCTCCTTACATTTTTGACTCCTCGAACCTGAACCCGAACCGAAGGTTCCGTTCCCCAATTTAGTATGCTTAATAAGAGTTTTCCAAATTCGACAATAAATAACTCAACGTCTGATTGCGAAGACGAGAAGTTTAAGAAAGCAATAAACAAATTTCAAATATAGAATCTGTGAATAATGTTATAGATTCCTTTGAAAATTATCCAAGATTACATCCATCGACAAATATTTTAAAATTTTGGTTTGGTTTTTACTATACTAGCTGTATCAGCAATTCAGGTATCAGTTAAAGGAGCGTTTTCAATACTTAAGTTGGTTTTTTTCTGATTAAAGAGCTAGATGATTAAATTATGATCATTATGATAAAGCATATGGATAGAAAGTTTATATGTTTAATTTTCAACATATTTATAAATCAAAAGCCGAACTATTCTTTTATGTGCAAGCGAACCAAGGTTCGAACCAGAAAATTGGGTTCAGGGGTTCCAAGAACCGGTCCGCGAACCGAACCTTTACAATGGGTTTGCAAAAACTAACCCTTCGAATAAATTATTTGTCCACAAAATTACAATTTTTTTCGAATAAAACGAATAAATCTAGCTCAGATAAGAAGGCGTTGAAACCCCCAAATAACAGAATGACAAAAGAAGTGGCTCCAGTCACAACTGCGTATCTGGTTAAACGTCTAGGTTTTAGAGACAGAGCCTCTGGCGCTGCTGTAAGGGAAGATGACTTGTTGTATGAAAAGAAGGTCATTCTTGTGTTTCTTGGGTTTTGGACATGCCGAACTAAGCGTAAGATAATTAGGATAAGTTGTATGGGCTTATGTAGGTATAATGGAATATTTGCACATTTGTGCAAAAATTATTCGCAGATAGTTTATTCTGACACAAAAAAATTGTTGAACACATAAATCTCGATTATTTTTATTTGGAATACAATTTTCGAATAAAATATTTCTGAAAAATTATTCGTTATCCGTATAATCAGAGATGGTAAGAGTTAGAGCTTTGACGTGTTTGGGAAAAAAGCTTATATTACGTTTTCGCTTATCGTAATCGTAATCGTTATCGTTTATATCCCGTCCTATTCTTACAAACCAAATTTCAAGCCAATCGGATGAAAAATAGTTATTTGCATGCAGAATTTTCCGAAATCTGGAAAACGCGTGTCCAATTATTTCGCATACAAACCGAGTTTCAGGTCAATCGGATGAACAATAACATTTTCCCCATACAAACTTTTCTGACGCTTTTTCAGGGCTTTTCCGACCCTACTGTCGATTTTTCCAACATCGAAAGATGACATCTCAATGTATTTCACATAATATTCTTACAAACAGAATTTTAAGACAGTCGGATGGACTATAATTTTTTTCCATGCAGAATGTTCAGAGTGTTTTCCGTCCCCACAGTCGATTCTTGCAAAATCGAAAAATCACGACTCAATTAATTAATTTGCATGCAGAATTTTCCGGGAAGTTTTCGACCCCATGGTAAAATTTTCCAACATCGGAAAAGCACATCTCATTTTATTTCATCTACTTTCCTACAAACCGAGCTTTAAGTCGATTGGATGGTAAATCAATCAATCAATCAATAAATCAATACGGTCAAATTTTCCAACTTTGGAAAATCCCATTTCAACTTATAGCACTTGTCATCCTATTAAACCGAATTTCAAGACATTCGGATAATTAATGGTTTCTTGCATGCAGAATTTTTCGGGAATTTTCCGACCCTACGGTCAAATTTTCCAGCATCGGAAAATGACATCTCAATTTATTTCAGCTTCTATCCTTACAAACCGAGTTTCAAGTCAATTGGACGAAAAATAACATTTTTCTCATACAAATTTTTCTGACGCTTTACTGCGAATTTTCCGCCCTTACGGTCAATTTTTCCAACATCGGAAAATGACATCTCAATTTATTTTACTTACTCTACTTGCAAACCGAATTTCCAGTCAATCGGGGGAAATATAGCTAGTTAGCATGTAGACTTTTCCGGAAATTTTCCGACCTTGCGGTCGATTTTTCCAACATCGGAAAATCACATTTCAACCTTTCTCCACATATCCTTTTCCACATATTATATTTCGGATGAACGACTGTCGAACTATAGGAAAACAAATATTTATGCTGGGCAGCACCGTCTGGAACAGCGATTGGCAGCACTCTACACACCTAACTAATTTTAGTTGATCGCTTAATAGACAAACATTTTGCCTATGATTTGTTTTTGTTCCAAAAAAAAACAAACAAATTACCAGCCACAGCCCCCCAAAGGAGCCAGAGTCGAGCTTCCCTCAATCCCTTGGCTTGCGACCTACTGTTTAACGCCGAATCCGAACGGCAGCGCTTTGAGAAGCTTATTTATGGCTAGTTATAGTTCTCAGCTGGCGCCGAGGGCAACCGGATCTATAACCTTTAAAAAAAATACAGGAAAGTAAGCACGTTTTTATACCATTGAAATTGGGAAAAGGGGGATCATGAAGTTGTGCGAATGTATGTAACAGCCGAGTTTATATAGCCATGTCCGTCTGTCTGCATGTATGAGCGCGTCGATCTTGGAGACTATAATAGAGAGCCTAGAGTAAGAGATAGAGCCACAAATTGTTGCATGAAGGTAGATATGCCGTACGCAGATCAAGTTTGTTTCAGATTAGAAATTCCTACCCGTCCCCCTCTTATCACCAATATACCGTTACATCCTAGACCTGAAAAATAAACCAGATCATCAAATTTCAAGTTGGTGTTGGTTTTCAAGTTTCGTGGTTTAGTATACATCAAGCTATTCCAAATATCTATCTATTCTGAAAAGTACAATCAGATCGGACAAAAAACACCGGAGTTATAAGCGAAACAATTGAGCTTGACGTTAGTTTGGTCTAAAGCCGTTGAAATTACTAAATAGTGTAGCCTACTTCCAGGATGCTTTGAACTGCTATTAAAGCAGTTACAAAAACAAAAATTCAAAAACAAATAAATAAAAACAAATGAATTGAGTATTTTGTAGTCGGGGCACTCGACTGAAGCTCCCTTACTTGCTATAACTAATTTGAAAGACATTTCCACCGAAAACAGACAAGTTTTCACAATAAGACTTCTTTTCTGACTCTATTTTTCTATGACAGCTATACCATGTAGATGTCCGATTTCGACCAAACTTGGTGGAATCGTGGGAAAGCATAGGTAACTATAAAATACAAAGTTTGGAGGCGTTTTTTTTTAAAAGAAAAAGTTTTTCTCAATAAAACTAGTTTCTAGACCGATCGTTCATATGGAAGCTATAGACTATAGTCATCGGATCCGGCCGGTTCCGATACTTGTGCTGCATTTTGTACCACAAGAATTCGTGCAAAGTTTCCTGATGATTGCTTTCAAGTTGACGGAGGAAAGCGCTTAGAAATAGACGGACGGCCGGACAGCCGGACATGGCTATATCGACTCAGCTAGTCATGCTGATCAAGAATATATAAGCTTCATGAGGTCGGAAACGCTTCCTTCTATGCGTTAACATCGGGACAATTTCAAAATACTCTCTTGCAAGGGTATAAAAACTTAATTATTAAATGTCTCGTGGGGGAATCGAGCCCATGACCTCTGGCACAGCAGGCAAACACACTAACCGCTGCACCACATCCGGGATGAATCTGGGAACAAATACAAATGGGCTTGCTATAAATCGGTTTAAGAGTTGAAGCATTCAGATAACAGTGCACCAAATGTCAACAGCTATGTTAATGGTGGAACAGTATTGATCATGGTCTAGTAAAGAGCGTATTAGATGATACATACCCATGCTCGGTCAAAAATAGGCTCCAAAAAATCTGAAGAGCTGAAGAATTTTTTTGTCGACTGCAATTAAAAGGAGATTAAGTTCGAAAGGATTAAAAGCAGGGACCGTAATCATTATGAGTTCTATTACAAAAATCAAACTTTAATGAAAATTTTTGACTTTTATTTTTTAACTCAATAAATAATGATTAAATTTGATCTCAACAATAAAACTAAGTAATAATAATTATGAATATTACTCAAACGTCGATTACTACAAATGTATAGGGCATTTTAGCAAGATTGATGCATATCCTCAGTAAGTGAATCAAGTTGAGCCAATAAAACCCATTGCCAAGTTTGAAAATCTATATAAAATTCGGATTTAATAAAAATTAATGATTATTTTTGATGTATATTCATTTTACTCAAAAAATAATCATTATCGATTGAGCAATAAAACAAAAATCAAAAAATCGAAATCATTGCGGAAATGCATAGATTAGCGAAATATCGTTTTTTATTATGAGACATTTTTTCATACGGGTACTCCAAGTTGATGATTTTTGACGATGAAAAATCGGACAATAATCATTATTTACGGTCCCTGATTAAAAGAGCTATTCCAATCGTCCCTTATATTTCTTGGAGAAAGCATTCAAGGGTTTCAGGTGCAGTTCAACGTCGAATGCATAAAAATTTTAAAACAAGAAAGAAAATCGGTCAAGCCCGACTATAGCATACTCTGTACCAACGAAATTATACGCTCAGTATAAATTTTGATGCTGCAGTAACCGCAGAAAGCAGAGCTGCTACTGCGCTGCAGCAGCGAACAGTCTTTTAATCATAGCTCGACAACCGTTCATCCGATCTTCAACATTCGTTTGGCGGATCGATAAGTTATCCTGATTACTAAATATGTTAAAAAAAAAACAAACCATCTATTTTTTAAACTGTGGGATAAATGACGTTTTTTCCAAATGTCTGCCTGCAGACATAAGAAGTATATGTCCCATACATGTCAAACCTATATCTCTTACCATCTCTGAGATCTGTGCGTTCATACGGACAGACAGACGGACAGATGGACATGACGGACATGACTCGGCTGTTGATGCTGATCAAGAATATATATGCTTTATAGGGTCTGAGAAGTTTCCTTCTGGATGTTACATACTTTTGCACAAACTAATAATACTCTATGTACAGAGTATAATTACTTTAAAGTTTAAACGAATAAAATGTGCTTCGAGAAGGATTGGGCTTTTTTGGTGCTACTTTAAGCTTTTTGTGGATGCCCCATCTCCAAATCAGGTTATATAATTTCTAAAGAATACGATTGCTTACAAATACACTGACGCAAGTGAATCTGAAATAATTTTGACAAGAATGAAAAGTCACATATGCTACTTAGCTCTGAAGTCTAACGTTCTGTCTGTTTATACTTTGTACCGGAGGTACATGAAGAATAATAAGTTTGTGCAAAAGTTACAAAAATTAAGGGCAAAATTTAACTAAGGCTCTCGTTCTTCTCCTAGAAATGCCATTTGCTTTAACTGTTCCTTTGAATGTAGTTTGGCCAACGTATAAATGCATCAAGATTCCGTGGCACCATGCTCTTGGTCTTCCTTTGCTCTCCTCTCATAAAACGGATGGCAGACCACATTTGAACTAGCGTAATCCATAGCTCACTGATGTCATCAATCAAACTTTGCCTTTATTTCGTCACATGTTTTCGTCTATTTTTCAACAATTACATTATAAATATTTGTTATTGTCGTAGAAGAGAAAAACATGACAAACGCACATCCTTGCGCAAATATTTGCATGTTTAACTTTTTTAATGACAGTCAAGCGGCTGAAAAAAAATCAGGAAAAACGGTTGTAAAGTGAAAAACAAATAAATGCGTCTGTGCCATTTATAATTTCATAAAATTTAAATTCCCTGCCGCCCAAAGAGATATTCAATGGCCTTTAATTTAGAAAATGCATTGTTAACACGGCAGATAAGGTCGGTGTCCGGGGCAAGAAAAAAGGAACGTAGCATAATAATTGTTTACTTTTTTTTGCATAAATATTAAAATAGAGTTGACAATGCACAATAAAATGTGAATTTTAATCAATTCGATTATTATTTCAGCTCTATATTTATTACCGATTGAACAACAGATTCTTTTTATTTTTAATTACATTTTTCCCATACTAGTGTAAGGCCTTGCCGTATTATTTGACATAAATATAATCAATTTCAAACAACACTTCTTATCAAATCCAAAATTTTTCACTTATTTGAAGTACTGTAACGAAAAATGATTGCTCTTTCCGAGAACGAGGCTTTAATTACGTTTAGTTTCGTACATTTCCAACTGAAACTATCATGTTTTGATTTATTAATACTTTTTTATTTACGGTTGCAGGAAGAACTATCTAGCAAATGGGCTGAAATGGCCTCAGAAGTATGCACGCTGCTGTCTTCAGAGTTGCAATTGTCGGAGGATGAGCAACCCATTCCATTTGATGCTACTGCCGAAAAATCCATTGATGATCAGCGGTGAGTTTTAAGTGCCTTATTTAATTTTAACAATTTAGGTATAATATAACAATAACAAATTAAATCTAAGAGTGCTTAGAGTTTTAAGCATATCAGGCAGAAAATTAGGCAATTAAATCATTAAAGAAATAGCATATAGCCCGGCGCGCTTCACCGCTGTCATAATAATCTGAATGGACCAATGAGCAATAAATATCAAAATCAGTATATAAACCTAAACCTATAAATATCACAATACACTTAAATAAACCGGAGCGCTTCGGCGCTGTCATAATCAGTATAGACCTAATAAATATTAATATAGCTTTTATTATCCGATTCCCGAGTCTATATAGCCATGTCCGTATGACTGCACAGATCTCTGAGATGTTAAGAGTTAGAGCTTTGACGTGTTTGGGAAAAAAGCTTCTATTACGCTATGACAATATTGTACAGGCTACAAAAAACGTTGCATACTTTTCTGAGCTGCATGCGCTGTTTGCTAACATAATGTTGAAATATTCAAATTTGTATTAATGCTCTGTTAATAAATATAAGAAATGTTATTAAACACTAATTCCCCTGAGTGACGGGTACATCGAAGTCAAAGTTTTATATCGTACGACTGTCAAGGACATCAAGGAAATATCCATATTCCAAAAACCCTACTCAAAATACCTGCTTACAACAAAAACTGTCTTCAAGTCCTTACATTGAAAGATGAACAATCCCCAAACACGAGAGCGCTAACGTCCATAAAGAGTGCGGTTTTTTACGTTGTGTGAGAATCTTAAGTTTCATGAAATTGGCACCTTTACTTCGTTCGGTAACCTTTGAGACTACCCTCATATACGCCGTCTTACCACATACCATTATTAATTTCAACTTTCCTTTACTTACAGCGAGGACTGCATGATCCGCATAAATAAATTTCTGCGCGTGGGGAAATTGGAACTGGCCGTTGCCTTATTGCGTGCCGCCAGGTGAGTGTCCAACGAGGATGGCATAAAAAGTTGCCTTTGCCATTGCCATGTGGTCGCTGGCTTTGTGTTGTCTCTGCCCTTAAATTGAGCAACGACTTGGAGCAGTAATCCTTTTGAAAATCCCTCTTTTAATAACTTGACATTGACTGTTGCTGTTGCCAGGTCTTTCTCGGTCGCCCTTGTCGCCATCGCAGAAAAGGTACAAAAGCAATTCGCATAATAAATTAACTCTTGGCAAAAGGCAGCAGCAGCAGCCATCTCGCCCACTCTTCCCATTTCCTTTTTCTCATGTTTTTATCGCGCTTTACTCTTTTCAAGTTTAATTTTTTCTCGCGACTCGCCCAGGCCTGTCTGGGAGCTCTCTGTGCTGCTGCCATGAAATTAAATAGTTTTTATTTATTGTTAAGGCGGCGCACGCTCCCTTCTCTGGTGGTCAGGTGGGGCGGTAACTATAGATAATAAGACCGAAAGGAATTCCAGGGCTTTCATGAGGATCGTGAGATGGGGTCACGGCACAGATTTCTTTCGTTTCGTGTTCAATTTTACAGTCAACAAACCTCAGATGCCCGGGTAAAGCATCTCCGCTGACCTAGGCCACGGTCCAGTTGAATGGATGGGCGCCTGCCTTTCAATTTAATTGCCCGCTCAATTATGCAAAGCCCATTGAAGACGCGTTCAAGAAATGTTTATTGTTTGTGCTGGAAAATTGCGTGAAAATAATTTATCTTTTGCGCGTAAACATTTAAATAAGGCCGACACTGACAAACGCCGCTCGACATTCGCAACAGATGTCGCTGCCAGCGGAGTCAAAGGTCTGGAGCTGCAATCGAAACGTTACTTAAATATTTCCATGTCATTTAATTACAACTTCATTAAAAATGTTCACCTGCTGCTTGCTGAGCTGAGGCAGTCGTTGAAGGGGTTGAGCTATGATTGGGTAACAAGGACCAGGCGGTGACCACTGAGATCCTTCAAAAGAATTATGCAGGTTATTCTTGACTTTAAGTTGATTGTTCCGAAATCTTTCGAATTTTTAAATTCGAATTTGCCATTCCTCTACAGATTTTACTGGCGGTTCTTACATTTGGCTGCTGTACCAGCTTAGCCGATGTTATTCGCGTATTTCCAAGTACACATCGACTTTTAATACTCTGTACCGCAAAAGTATTATACGTTTTTTGAGCAATAGTATGTAACAGGCAGAAGGAAGCATCTCCGACCCTATAAAGTATATATATTCTTGATCAGCATCAACAGACGAGGCGATATAGCCATGTCCGCCTGTCTGTCCGTATAAACGCACATATCTCAGAGATGGTAAGTGATAGAAGTTTGACATGTATGGGACATATGCTTCTTATGTCTGCAGGCAGATCAAGTTTATTTTCAATTTTGGCCACGCCCCCTGCCGCGCCCGCAATTTAGAAAATTTTTCTTTCTGGTTTTTTTATGGCTTAATGCATATTTGCACTAAGCACTTATCCTATTCTATCCATAGCCCCTAAAAGTATGCCATGTTTTGTTTGGCGGCAAATTTAAATATTTCATTGAAACATTGAAAATGCCAGATCTATAGCCCGCATTTCTCAGCCCTCGCTATCGGAATTGCTAATGTTATACACAATCAGACGGCATATGCGTAAGAAATTTCAATTTAAATGAGTGAAAAATTCAATTGCGGTTTTTGGGCCATAGCTTCAGATTTTGGGGGTGTTAGAAAGAAATCATGTAAGGGGAAATGCTATACTCGACCTGTTCTACAGCGTGCGGTAAGTCATTTAGCTATTATTCTGTGCCATGATACAAATTTGTAAATCAATTTGAAAAACCTATCTCTATTCGATGTAATTCAGCCTCTTTCTTTGTTGAAGGACAATACTCTGATGTCGCTTGGTTCTGAAATGCACCTTTTATGCATCTCCAATTGTCTCGCTGCCTGAAAATTATGTAAATTATAATTGTTGCTAACGAAAATTGTCGCATCAAAATGTATGAAACTGGTGGTGGCTGCTGCTGCTGCCGTAGAAGCAGTAGCTTAAAACGGTCTAGACGCTTTTTGTGCTAATAAATTAAAATGCGATATGCATAGAGCCCGAAAGTGTACCCACGGCCCACAACCAGCTCACACTTTGTCTGGTCTTTGTCTGAAAGTTTTTTGTTCGGAGAGTTACTTTTAGTTTACCATTTTTGCTGCTTCCGGGAGTATATTTGGTTAAACAATATACGGTATTGAAAATAAACTGAGATAGCTTACACACATATGCTTGTGTGCGTGCGTGCGTGAGTTCGTTCCGTGTCTGCCCAGAATTTTTAAATACTTGCCAAGTCACACTATTATGAGTTTTTCGTTACATAAAACGAAATGGTTTGGTTTTTTGCTCCTTTCTCAACTCTGGCTTAATGGCGGCACAGAGCACACCGAAATGTCAGCTTGGCAAAAAAAATAAACTTTTAAGTAAAGTAAATGCGCAAAATGTTTATTCAAACTTCACTTTAGCTACAACTTTCAGTCCACTTTCCGTCCCCGCACTCAGCACCCTGCCAGCTTGCCTCTTAACTAAGCTTATTTAAGCGTCTGCTGCTGCTTCGCTTATTTAGTACGGCGATTGCAAGGAGTTGTTGTCCCTCTTGTTGATTCTGTTCGCTGTGAATATTTTTGCATTTAAAGCTTTTAAGCTGGCGTGTAGCGCTTGTTTCTCGAATTTTACTAATATATTTTTCTAAACTAGAAAAGATTACGAAATGCGCCAAATACGAGTATATGCATTTGACTTCATAGACAGAATACTTGAATAACAAATATGCATTTGAAACCAATCTGCTTGTGAAAAAAAAGATGGGAGTAAAACCAAACCGAATATCGATATTGGTAACCGATTGGGCCATAAATTTAACCCATACGTAACAGGTAGTACGATATTATGGTTTGGTTTCTATTAGATTAAATCATCTTAAATTCAAAATTGCCAAAAACGAACTATCTTCTTCCGTTCACCCTTAGATAGTCTCACCCTGAAAGAGAGATCAGAAGATTTACCCTACAATTTTTCGTAGGAAATTTATGTTCACAAGACGCTGTGATTTATAAAGCACTTGAACGGAAATGTTACAGCTGATAATAGGATAGAGCTTGCTATAATCCCTGCACAATACGAGAGCGTATGTTAAAGTCGTAAGTTTTTTCCGATTTGAATTTTATCATCAGCCCATCATTTTGATACCCTGTTCCTATTAAAAATGAGAAAAAGAAAAAATCATGGAGTTATGCGAATGTATGCAACAGGAAGAAGAAAATATTTTCGACACCATAAAGTATATAAATTCTTGATCCGAATGAACAGCCGAGCCGATATAGCCATGTCCGTCTGTCCGTTCGTCTGTCCCTCTGAATGAACACGTCGATCTCAGGACTACAAGTGCTACAGCCACAAATTTGCCTGAAAGAAGGTGTGTAACGTACGCAGGTCAAGTTCAGATTTGGAAAACCCTCCCCCTACTATCCGCAAAAAACCCTCAGATCCACAGTTTTCAAGTTATGGAACGGAAATAAAGGTGGTATACTTCCAAGCGCCAAAAATCATGATTTTGTGCAAGCATATACCCCGTTTATACACAAAAAAGATACCATGATAATAGCCCCTAAAAGTATGCCATTTTCATTTCTTTAAAAAATTCTCAATTTAAATAAGTAACTGATCCAAACTTAACATTCACTGAGATTGACGTACTTATTGATGGTGTTCAAAATGAGTTAGTAGTCTGCCAACTATAAGAGAATTGATTTCCTGAACAAGTACTATTATTAAACATAGCATAATTTAAAAATCATTTATCATGATAATTTTGTTGTGTTTAAACAGGGTAATAAACGCTGCGATCATTTTGTCGTCTTACTTATCTGTCTCGACAATGCGAGATTTTGGAGATAGCTTGAGGGGAATAAAATACCTTAGGTTTCGCTTTTTATACTCTGTACCGTAGGTACACAGAGTATTATAAGTTTGTGCAAAAGTATGTAACAGCCAGAAGAAAGCATTTCCGACCCCATAAAGTATATATATTCTTAATCAGCATCAACAGCCGAGTCGATATAGCCATGTCCGTCTGTCAGTCTGTCCGCCTGTCTGTCTGTCTGTCTGTCTGTCGTTAAGAACGCAAAGATCTCAGAGATGGTAAGAGATAGGGGTTTGACATGTATGGGACATATGCTTTTTATGTCTGCAGGTAGATCAAGTTTATTTTCAATTTTGGCCACCCCCCCTTCCGCCCCGCAATTTAGAAACAACGTCATATCTCCCACAGTTTTTAAGATAGATCGTTTCTTTTGGACATATTTAGTAATCAAGACAACATATCGATCCTCCAAAAGGAATGATGAAGATCGGATGAACCGTTGTCGAGATATGATCAAAAGACTGTTCGCTGCTGCAGCGCAGAAGCAGCGCTGCTTTCAGCTGCTACTGCAGCATCAAAAATTATGCTGAGCGTATAATTTCGTTGGTACAGAGTATGCTATAGTCGGGCTTGACCGACTTTCTTTCTTGTTACAATATGATTAATTACCTTAGGTGCGAAAACGTACTGTTCAATAACAGAATTCGAAACACCTTTAATTGGTATGGCTCATCTTCGGGGGAAAAACTGCGTTCCTGTCTCTAGGAAGAATCGTTTTCCTATCGCTCAGAAGAGACTTTTTCTTATCTTCCAGGAGTATCGCTTTCTAATCGCCCGCAAGCTATCGCATATATCACATTTCTACCCGTAGTGAGATGAGAATGAGAATATAATGCGATATCGCTAGAGACCACCCAACCCACCCTACATTTGAAAGATCATTTTGGCAGAATCACCCTAATGAGTCCTTTTCTAGTCCTTTTAATGATTTAAAAATGATTACTATCTTGTGCGATTAAAAGAAGACACTAAAATGGCTCATTCAAATGCTCAAAATGTGATTAATTGAAATACGAATTAAAAAAGGAATTAAATGACTCGAATATGAGTCGAAACTGATCGGAAAAACGGGTTAAAACGGGTTCTTCACGAAGAGTCGCTGCTAGGGTACCATTTTCTTCCGACAAAACTATCATTTACGATCAGAAAAAGAGCGCATGTATGACTATTTTAATCAGTTCGAGGATTCAAAAAAGACTCGAATGTGATCAAAAATTACATAAAATGTTTCCTGGAAGAAAATCTATACCTACTGGCGAATCGCTCTCATATCTTCCGTGATAAAAAATGTTTGCTGGGAACGTAGTTTCTTCCAGAATTCATGAAGTTCTCTCAACGTGACTCGAGGTTTCACACCGTGAACGACTTGACGAGCTTTATCCTATCCGCGAAATTGAGCTCACTACTCCAACTTAAACTAACATTCTCATGAGACAAATAGTTGAGATAGGAACAAATATAATTGAAAATGCAATTGTGTCGAATGAGTTTAATGAAACTCTAAACTAGTTTTTGGAAGTTCAAAAATTTTAAACTCACACATCCAAACTATGTTCACATAGATTTGCGTGGCTTATAACTAGCCAATATATGCATGTGCATCCCTGACCGTGCCACAAAAACCGCTAATTATCAGCCTGCTGCGATGCTGCTGCCTTCTACTCTCTGGCACGCTGCCTGGGCAAAGTGTCACAACACAAAAGTTGCACATAAAATATGTCGCATAACTTTTAAATAAACACACGAAAATGCCGACGCTGCACTCCCACTGACTGCCCCACCATTGTTGCGTCCTGCCGGCAGTAGCTAACGAGATGCTCCCGAAATGGGGCCCGCAGGATTACAACCGCCGAACGTACATCTAACGAACGCCATGATACACAGTGGGACAACATTTGCCATGCAAAAATATGGCGCGCCATTGGTGGTGGGCGATTGGGGGGCGTGGGCACTTGTATGTCAGTCAATTTATTGGTTGCCCGACACCGGAAAACATAAGTCGCACTATCGCCTACAAACACTGCCGCAAATAAGCATAAATATGTCGCTTAGAGAAGACGCAGTCAACCCAATTCGCTCAGGCTGCTGCCTGGCAGCAACTGATACGAGCGGAGGAGCTTCAGTTTCAATTCACAACGGCGCGCATGCTAAAGACCCAGTCCATAATTGGCCTATTTCTGGGCATGTACAGTGCATATAAAGCTGATTATCAAATATTAAATTAACAGTGACGCAAAATCGCGCTAGCGTCCCCGGCGTGCAGGGATTATTGTGTGCGACGCAAAAAGCAAAACAAGCACAAGCTGCGAAAACGTGAATGCTGGCCCCGGCGAATGCAAGGGACAAGAGAAATTTTAACGCAATTTTAAACGCATCAATTTCAGTTTGTGTGTGGCAGAAAGCTTTGCTTGTTGCGTGTTCAGCATGACATGGACGCTTGTTATTGCAGCCACTGTTGCACGTGGCCTATCGCGCCAGGTGTGGATAGAGCGCATTGTGCTCGTTTCAAATTGTTAATGAGACGCATAATGTTAGTCGGAAATTGAACTAAATCGAACTATTTTATTGGTTAGCAAATCATTTGTGGTAAGCTTTTGCCTTCACCGGCAGCCCGTTAGTTATAAGGATTAAACGTTGGGATGCGGTTTGCTGTGTGTGGCTTCCATTGCTAACGCATAATCCAATTTAAGTTGGTCAAACTACCTAATCAAATCCGATTATACCGCGACTGGGTCAAACTGAAGCTGTGTACTTTAAAAAACCAATTGACTTTTACCTATGCTATGCAAAACAAGTAAGAAAGTCGTTAGAGCTCGACTTCTAACCACCGAAAGTGTATATTCCGGATGTATTTGGCAGCAGCAGCCAACTTTCTTTTCTTATTGTTCATTCGATCAGAAAATGTAGAAACATTAAGCAATGCTCAATCTAATGCATTGGTTTAATTTTTAGCTAAGGGTTTTCCATGGATTGACTTAACAGCTCCAAAGGGCCAATCCGAACTTCTCTAAATCTCTTTGCTTGTGTGATTCTAATTTCCGCACAAGAGAAAGGGACCTACAGTTTACGAACACATATCCCCGGTCACATCTGTGGTATGGAATGAGCATACATAACTTACTACCATGCTTTTAATAATTCTTATCATCGCTAAAATACCATTTACGACCAATGGTGAAGAATATAGAAACTACTTAAAAAAAAAAAAGGACAAACCATATAATTCGAAAAAAACATACACTAGAGCTCATCTCTCCTGTATGGATAAATGAATTTCGCTGAACGTTAATCTTGTTCAAGAAATCGTCTGCTAAGCGTAGGGAGAATTATGTTATGGGAGAGAAAGGCCACTATCTGGCCGGAGTAACCAGTCCACCTGCCTGAGTTTAAAAACTGGCAGAGTCACATAACCGACTAACAACCAGGTGAGCATCCTGTTCTGTGTGACGCCTAGATACGTTTTGATGTCCTTATAGGCTGTTCCAGCTCAGACACCAACATGTACTCAGACACCAAATTGCACCCACTTCGTTTATGTAGCTTTTCTACATGCCACTTTTAGGTTTTTCATTTCTGCATGCGGCTTGTAGCAGCTGTTATTACCACACTATTTTTACAAGGGAATTTGGTGTGGATAAGGATTTGCGAAAGGGGCACGGGAGGGGAAGAAGTCTTTTTTCTGAAAAGCCTAATACGTACCTTTTTTCCTTTAACTCACGCTGTCTGGACATGAGTCTGGAGGATCAAACTCATTACTCACTTACCTTGTCTCTGCAATTTAAACATCAATGGCGGCATCCCAGCCCATACGACTACCAAGCACTCGCGCGGTGTTGCCGCAAATCATAGTAATAAAGGGAAGTGGCAAGCGACGATAAGCTAATGGATCAACAACACCTTTCGTATCGATTTTCTGTACGTAGCATTCAGTATTTGAAATCCTAAACTTTTATTTATAAAACCTACATGGAGCATGTGACTAAGACCTTTCTAGATGAAACACATAGCTATTCTGTACCTATTTTAAGCTACAATTTTCGTTTGGAACTACCACACGCTCATGTGGGTTTTAAAAACTAAACGTTAATGTAGAAAAGCCAAATTTTCGTGTGTTATTCAGATTGCTGTGTGAAAAATGTAGAAACTATTTGAAAAAACGCAAATTTTCTTATATTGTGTATCCTTTGCATTTCTCCACGCAGCATGTAGCTTTTTTACATGCTCCGTTTAGCTTTCCGCTTCTACATTTTTCCTGTGAAATTTTACAGGGTGAACTACCGATTCTACACGTGGCGTGTAGCTAATTTTGTTTTCTCTGTGTAGATTGTCGATGAACACTCAGAAATACGCGAATAATTTCTTGAAACGGCAACTAAGTTCAGTGGGACCTCATTTGTTCAATGTAATAAAACTAAAATATAACAAGAAAGTAAGTCGGTCAAGCCCGACTATAACATACGCTGTACCAACGAAATTATACGCTCAGCATAAATTTTGCTGCAGCAGCAAACAGTCTTTTGATCATAACTCGATAGCCGTTCATCCGATCTTTACCATTGGTTTGGCGGATCGATAAGTTATCCTGATTACTAAACATGTCTAGAAAGAACACGCCCTATATCTTTAAAACTGTGGGAGACATGATGTTTTTTCTAATTTACCGAGGCGGGAGGGGGCATGGTCAAAAATGAAAATAAACTGGATCTGCCTGCAGACATAAGAAGCATATGTACCATACATGTCAAACCTCTTTCTTTTACTATCTCTTGTACAAACTTATAATACACTAAGTATAAAAATAAAATTAAATAGTTCGTTACAAATCATATTAAATCTATTTAAACATTGATAATAATATTTTGGGTTCCTCTTGTGGCTCTTGTGGTTTAGTTTTTATCACTAATAAGGTTCAGTTCAAGGCTCGGTTCACATTGAACTGAATGTCAGAATTTATGCCTTAAACCGATTCGGTTAAAAGCCGGCTAGCAATCTCGACCAGGGTCATTGGGAACGCAAAATCAAAGACACTCTTCGTTCGTACAGTTTGCTAAATTCTTGAACATTGTTTAAAGTGCAGGGATGCACACCGTTCGAAGCCACACCCACTCAAACCACAACCGAACCGCTTATTCCCGCTGATTAACCACATCACAACCCGAACCGGTGGAATTTAGAGATTGTTGAACCGAACCGAAAACCACAAGGCAAAACTGTTCGATTCACTTCACTGGCAAGACGTCAAGCATTCACCTTCATGCAATCAAATTTCAAAAAATTTGTCACACAAAAGTATTTTACGACTTTCGGTTTATGCTTAGCAATACCGGATTGATGTAGCTTTTAAGGATGTAGATTTAAGGATCCTCATGTAGGGCGCCTGAATAATCGACTTCAAATATTTGCCAGCTAAAATGAAATGAACCTCCCAAACTGTTATAGTTTCGCGGGCATGGGGAGAGTGCTTTTGGATGGTTCAGAAGGTAGGCAAACGATCGCAGATGATTCAGGGTGTTTCCCCTCCATAAAGTGTGTAATAGATTGAGAGTGATGTGCTAAACCGCATCCAAACGGTTGTTCAGTTAGGTTCAAAAATCTAAAAATACCGGCAGAATTTGATTCGAGTGAATAAGTGAATCGAATGAGAAAGACTGCATATTACCCATAAACCAAACTGCAGGACCAACGTATTTTACTTTTTATTACTCGCAATTGACTTAGCGTACTTTGTGCGACGTTGACCATTTGGGCTACTTAAAATTACGCAATTATTCTTCTGAATAAATTGAATCATTACCATTAGGTAAAAGTAATCATACAATGTTAATACTTCACTTCAAACCATCTTAGGGCATCGCGGTTGGTCCCTGTGAAAAGATTTGAATAATACATTTTACTGTCTATTAGTTTTTAATGGGACAATGTACAATGACTGACTTGGTGGTTCTATTGATATTTAATTCTGCTATACGCACCTTTATCTGAAGTACGTGCAGGACTCTTTACTTACTTTCTTGCATTTCTCTTATGTACCAATGTTTTTCTCTACCCACAGGGAGGTCTGGCCGGAGAACGATGTGTTTGGTGCAATTTCCGCTGCGCCGGAAGATGAGCTGCTGCTGTTGCGTGAGATTTTTATGCACAATATTACAACAGGTGAGTGCAGGACGCGCACGAAGCCGGCTCAGCCCACCCGCTGGCTTCATTTTAATTATTGTTTATTACTATGCATTATGAAGGAATACCCGCAGCATTTTTGCCCCAGCGTTGTCTGACCGTTGTTTTAATTAAAAATGAAAATCTGCCACTTGGCTTTTGCGTGTCATTTATCTTGCGCTGTCTCTGGTGTCCTGGCTGGCCAGTCGTGGCCACTTCCGGCGCACCATTTTGCATCTCCACTCTATAAATTTGCTAGCTGAAATAAGCCAAATTATAGCGCAACTTTTGCAGTATACTCCGGTGTGTGTGTGTGTGTGTGTGTGTCCTTGTTGCATTTCGCCTGGCATTGTCTAAGTTTGTGCAGGCTCTTTTGGCTTTTTGCCTTTTGGCCATTCTCGGCCCTTCTTGCCGACGAAGTGCGCTTAACAAATTATCCAGCAGAAATTCTTGCGCTTCATTAAAAGTAAAAAATGGCAGCACAGGACGAGCTCTGTCCTGCCTCCTCTATAATTCAGTAGTCGCTGGCTGGCTGTTACTGCTGGGGCTGCTGTTGATTGTTGCCTTGGCCTGGATGGGCTGCGCTAAATGAAAATGTATTAAGCGCGTAATTGTTTTATTTTTTCGCGTTTCATAGGGCTCTTCCCTGCCAAGTGCATTGGCTTGTAAAATTTTTGTTGTCTGCCATCGTTCAATTTAAATGCCAGCAAAGCGTTGACAATTTGCTGTCCGTATTTTATTTTATCATCCCGGCAGCTTAGTCTGACATGACTTTTCAATTTGCTGTCGCTGCACCTGAGGTTCAGAAGCCTCGCGACTTTGTTTATATCTTTTAGAAGTTGTCGATCGATTTCTGATTTTCGACATGTCTGTCAGATTCTCAAAATGTGTAAGCAATAAGCCTTATCGTTAGACCGCAGCTGGCGCATGGCATACCTAGTGCAGCAGCAGCGCGTCTGCCGAAACTTTTTGACACGCGCTTTAAAGCGCATCCATCGCTGACATTTTTATGAAATATATACAATACAGCGACCGCTGGAGTCGTTTGAGAACGGCAAAGTTTGCAGCGTTTCCTACGCACTGCAGTTAATCGAGATTTTTGTGTGCGAAATTTATGGTATCCGCTGCTGTTGCGAAAGTTAAATCAGGACTTTCGTTTAAAGTAAGACATGGAGCATGGGGAAATCAATGTTTAAAAGTGAATGGAAAGATTACCGATACTGGTTTTAAAAATGTCTTTTCCAATGGCGAAAAGCCTGTAGCTCGATGATGACGGATGACCACAGCATATAGGTAAGTTAAGGGGAAGTTGTAATGGCTGAAATGGGAAAAATCCCATTCTTCACTTTGGCCAATAGAGGCCCGTTGTGTTACCATATAACCCTTTCTACGATGTGGTCGTAGAGTGAGGGTCGTCCCCGTTAAACCAATTAAATAGTATCAGGAACTTGAGCAAACAGTTAACATCCGTTTCAGAGATGTCTGACAGATCGTTTAATAAAGGACGACCCAGAAGCGTGAGTCGCCTTCTGCTGAAAGCTGGAATGTGAAAGAAGAGGTGTTGTACACTCTCTTCTGCGCCAGCTGAGTTACAGCTTCTACAGAAGTCATTGTGCCTGATACCGAGCCTTGCGGCGTGTCGCCCTCTTCAGCCCCCCGCGATTTAGAAGAAAGTCATTTCTCCCACATTATTAAAGATAGATGGTTCGAACGAGACATTTTTAGTAATCAGGATAACTTATCCATAAGAAATGATGAAGATAGGATGAACTGTTGTCGAGTTATGATCAAAAGACAGTTCGCTGCTGCAGCGCTGCTTTCGGGTTTGACCGACTTTCTTTTTTGTTTTCTATGATTTTGGCGATGTGTCCCCCACCAGGATAACTCTAAAAATATTCATTTCAATTTCCATTCTGCATTAAAGTTCCATTCTCTAGGCTTGTAGATTAAATGAAAACATTGGATAGAGGACAAAAAATGCTTATGTTGTGTGAATTCCTGTCTGTGCCTTGAAGCACATGAACTAATGTCCTCAATGTCCGTTCGTCCACATAAAAGAGAATCGCAGTGCTTAAAGCGTTTTAAAACCCTTTGTGTCTGCTTCATCGTTTATTAGATATCTCCCTGAACCCCGAATAAAAACCGCGACTCGTTGTAGCAGCAGCTTAATGCCCTCCGGCAGTCAATAGACTGATGGTCAGTTGACAGTTTTACGGCTGCAGCAATGTGCCATTTTACAAAAGAAACAGAAACATATATTATCCATAACATGTTCCTGCTAATGTTAAGCCATCAAATGCTTGCCAGTCCCCAAAGTGGCCATTCGTCAAGCCGTTTTTGTCTGGTGAACATTTTATTAATTACCGACGACCACAAACTGCATGTGTTGGATGTCGCCTGCGGTTTCCGTTTAATTAACATTTTTATATACGCTCAACTCGGTGCATGGCCATGGAGTAAACTCGGCTGCACAGTGGAGGGTCATTAAATGTTTGGAAAATGTACCGAAAGAGAAGGTGTGCGGAAAAATTTGAATTGAACCATGCCAAAGTGCAGACCAAGAAAATTTTCAAACAGGTGAACAGGCCGGGCTAGACAGCTATTGATGCTGATCCAGAATATAGCAGTTTGTTTACAAAATTGGGACTACAGAATTACTTAAAATTAATTAAGCATTGATCGATAGACATGTCATAGCTGCAAAAAAAGATGTCTGTGAATCCGCAAGGCGGGAAATAGAAAGTTGGCTACCATATGCCGCGAAAACCGGGAAAGAATGAAACGCTAACTGGCTCGAAATATCCGTTACTCAATGCAATTAGTGTTTAATATCATGCGGCTCAGATAAGTATGCAACGATTTTTTAACTCTACCATTTATTATCCGATCTTTATGAAATTTGTGAGATTGTAGATATTGGCCATATACTCTACACTGGAGGAGATATTCATTTATTGCGGGGGCGGGAGGGGGCATTGACAACATTTGAAACAAACTGGATCTGCGTGCAGACCAAACTAGTCCACATTGAAAATTTGCTTGCACTTTACACACCTTAACCCTTTGTGTGGCATCCAACCTAAAGTTGATTAGACATTTATATAAAAAGATTCGGGTGTACAGGGTATAGTATAGTCCAGTTTGCATTGCGCAACCTGCTTTTGGAGTCAAGGCAAGCAAAAGCGAATTGACATTTTGCATAATTTATATAGCCTGTCCATTGCTATTCGCTTATGTGACTGGCTTCATTTATAATTGTAATGCAATATTAATGCCCTCCTTCTATTGCAACAGAAACGAAACAAAACAAAACAGGTGGAGCGAGAAATTGTATGTACGTCTGTTTGCTTAGTTAAATCTTAATCAAGTTGCTTAGCTGATTTCGATTAGCGAGCACTTTTCTTCCCTCACCATAAACTCCAGCAAGTCAAATCAACGCCAAGGACTCAGACAAAAATAACACAAAAATCCACTCAAGTGTTAAAACAAAAAGCGCAGAGCGTTAACGGGGACAGAACTGAGTTGTATGTGTATGTGTATATTTCAAGTCCTGCCAAGTCTGTGTGCCAAGTCCTTAACTGATTTCCCAGCGCAAACAAGTTGGTCTCGCCATCGTCGTCGTTGTCCTGCTCCTCTCCTTTTGTCTCACATAAAAATACAAAGTTTATGTTATGAACACAAATAAAAACAAAAGCACAAAAACAAAGCTCACCAAACAACAACAGAGAGTGCGCGTGTTGTTGTTGAAAAGAATAAAATACAATAAAGGAAATAAAATATAGCAGAACACCACAGAAATGGAACGGAGTCACTTGGACAAACGACAGGGCTCTCTTAGTACATTTGCAAGTTGACACGGCTATGGCTGCTGTTCCTGGAGCGTGGTGCCAAAGCCACTGCCATTTTGTGGGACACATCACACACACACACACACACACACACACACTCGACTGGCTGTGGTCCGGTGCTGACACTTACTCAATTAGGTGACATGACTTGCCGCTGCTTTTACACTGATTCGCCTTTCATTTGGCTTTCTTTTTCCAGTCTCGTTGCCCGTAAGTTTCATTTTAATAGCGCTTATCACTTTATGATGATTCGATTATCCGTGCGGCCAAATGATTGAATTGTAGTCTTTTTGTGTGTTAATTGATAACCGCATTGACTTTTGGAATATGAAATTATTTGCATATACTCGTGTTGATATTGAAACCACATCAAATGCTGGCGCTTAATGCGAACTAATAAACAAATGAAATAAACATAAATTGAGCAAAATATGCACAAAAATGGGAGGCTATCATCACTGAAAAGTCGGGAGCCCAACTCTGTTAAACTCTCTCCACACTCAAAAAGTTTATTATCAAGTTTCAGAAAATTAAGAGAGCACAGTTCTTAAATTAAGACAAGTCATTTGGAAATTAGCCCTAAAATATAGACAAAAATGTCTAGAAAATCGCCCAAAAAAATTGAAAAATATTTAAAAGACCCCCTGGAAATTCTCAAGTACGAATTCCGTGCTTTCGGAATATAAAAGAGGCAGCTAAGTGCTCAGCATATTTGACGGCGTTCTTTATTATGACTCATGTGCGTGCTCTTGGTAGTCGAGTGCGATTAGATGCCTTTCGTGTTGAAGTTTCCCCGAGGTCCCGAGTTCAAGTCTCCCAGTCAAGGTGAAGTTAGAAACTAAATAATGATTACTAATTACGATGTGAATTTCAGAAAGAAACTTTAGTTAAACCAAACAGAAAGAAAATATCCTATAAAAATAACATTTCCTGCAGTCTGCTGCAGTCTTTGACCCCTTTTTTAAGGCGAATTTTTAAACTTTAGCCGATTTCTTTTTTTTGAGTGTAGACTTGTAAAAATTCACTGAACAATTGAACAAGAGCTGCTCAGGTCTTTCAATTGCATTGCCCAAAAATATGGGTTTGATTCTAAGCTCATTCGCCCTGCAAACAATTATGCGATGGTTTAATTGGCAAAGAGAGAATTTTTGGAGTCGCCAGGAAGATGGCTAAAGCATTGATTCTTCCAAGCGATCTCTCAAACGAAGAACTTGCTAGCGCTTTGGAGACTCACCAGGATGTATAAATGCCATGCGCCACCTACTTTTCCAGTCAGGAATCCCGATGGAACATAACCTAAGCACACACAGGTTCGAGCTGAAGCTTTTGCCTGCTACCTCCAGTGGAGGTTCCTGCCCTCTATCAATGCCTTGGCTAAAAGAGTTCATCTCTTCATAGCAGTAAAACAATAAAGTTACGCCTCTACCAACCCAATATTGTTCCTGTTGCTCATGTTTTATGCCATAATCTTGTTATATTGCATAAGCCGGGATAACGTGCAGGCCAATAATCGAACTCCCAGCCTTTGACAAACTGCTTGAGCGGTGCATCCTGAGGAGAATCTTTGGAACTCCAGCTACTTAACCTGAGATTCCAAATTTCGAGTTTTGCTTTCGTCTAAGATATGGCACACCGAAGGAGCTTCACAGAGTGGTGAGCTTTGTCACAAAAGGATTATGCGTCAACGAATACGTTAGTTAGTTAATAGTGTCTGCCACGATGGCCTTCTGGTTAAAATAAAGGGAACGCTCACTCCTCGAATCTTCCTAATTGTGCGATCTTTCCTCACTGTCAGGATGTTCAGTGTGGTCCAGGATGTCCTTGCATCCCAAAACAAGAGTATTCGACCAGGAGTACCTTAAGGCATCATGCTAGGTCCAATAGCTTTTCACCTTTTACCAATCGCCCTATTCACAGACGACACTGCGATTATAGCAAGGGACAAGTGTGTCTATTTCGCAACATACGAAGTTGGAGATCTGGGCCTGCAGGTAATCCGAAAAAGTGTGCTCACATCACTCACACTCTCAGAAGGGTATCTGGGGCTCAATGAAGAGACCCTTTCGCAAAAAACGAGGCGTAAATAACTAGGAGAGACCTTGAACAAGAGGATGAGCTGTGACGGGAACGTCGACAACAAATGACAACTGATAAACAAGATTCTTATTTACATGGTTATCATAGCGCCGATCTGAGATCGGAGGTACAGAGTCCAAGTCTTTGATATGAAAATTATAAAACAAATAAAGAAAGAAAGCGATTGTGGAGTGACAATATTAACACTCAGGCTGCCCGCCATATGAATAAAGTAGCGTCCCACCCAAACAACGTCGAGCGACGTCTCCTTAGCAGACGAAACGGGATAAATGGGATCCGAGCTCGAAGGAGACTAACGAGTATCCATCCCACCGACCTGCCAAATAGAACCATATAGCCCCGACTCAATACTCAATACTCACCACAACATACTAGATGTTAAAACAAACCATTAAAATATGAAATCAACACACACAACTGTAGAAGTTGTTCGTAAAGGGTTACCTGGGTAACCCATGATGGGTTTCGTAGAGGAAAAACGGCCAATTTTCAATAATTTAAGACTTCTAGTTTAAACTTGAACGAAGGGAAAAAAAATTAAATGAAAATTGGATTTTTGACAGAGGATTTTACGAAAAAAATTATAAATTGGTTAAAATTTCGCGCCGAAAGTTTTGAGTTACAATAAAATAGGGCTAAAAATTTGTTCTAACTTGCATGGAGTCATCGATTCCTGGGCCATTATATCAAGAACCTGCTTCAGCTGCAATTTGCAGGGCATCATTTGGTTCCTGTCTATGACGAATCCTCTCTTCACGAGTCTCGCTTGCAGATTTTATCTCGCCGGCGCAGATACTGTTTTCGTCAACTTCCCGGGCATATTCGTACGTTTCCAAACATGGAAATATTTTTATTGGTTCGATTTGAGTCACTTGCTAATGATATGCATCAAACTTGCCACAATTTCTTATGCGCAACACCTTATCGGCGCTTATGTAATATTTAGTATGATTAATTGCTTATCTTTATTTTATAAATAAATTTAATCATTATTTTTTTAAATTATGGAATAAAAATCTCATATTATCATTAAAATTCGATTTTTATAACAGAACTCAAAGATTAAAGTCCCTGATTTCAACTCATTAGCTAACTAGACGAGCAGCTGCTCCTCTCTGGCGAGCGCAACTTCTTTAGAGTGTATCACCCAAACTTATTACTCAGATCGATTTGAAATTTTAGGACAATATTCTAGAGATGTTGTAGAATTTAATAAGACAATAAATAAAAAAACAACAATTTTTTAACCCCTTACGAGAAAGGTGGGTAAGATGATGAGGTTTTATTTTGATGTCCTGGTACCTGGACACAAATGCACGGTTCAAACATTTTGAAACATACACCTTCTAAATAGATAATGACACGCTTGATGTGAACAACTAGTGCCAGCTTGCACATTGAGAAATGGGCTGGCCGCATTTTAAAGCAGCGGCCGAAACCTTTTAACAGTTGTGACATACATGTGGGATTTTTATTTAGGATAATGTTAAGTTATTATAATGTTTAAGTTAATATAATTTTTAAGTGAAATTAGTGAGAAATTCAATATTATCGGCACGGCTATCCGATGTCTTTCGTCTTTTAATCTCATCCGCTTTTTCGATGATGCAGATGTCAACTAACATTTATAGAGCTGTCTCAGCAACATTTTGCAAATAAAACTTCAAACAACACCTTTGTGCTTACCTTCGCCAGGGGGCCACAGCTGGCGGCACTGACATTCAAAATGTGTAATGTCAAAAAATAACCGAAAATTAAACTTTAAATTGAAAAAAGAAAAAACAACTTGCCGCGTTCGGGAACTTTCCAGCGTGTGCTTGGTCGATGTTGGGCGTGTGTGTGGGTGCGGGAAGAGCTGAGCTCTACCTCTAGTAAACATGAAATGCTGCATACTTTGGGGACGCTCGGGCGCAACTGGGCGACAATAAAAAGCAAGCAAAGCGAGAAGCGCACGAGGCAAAAGTCATAACGAGTGCAAAACCATGAAATGAAATCGTTACCAGCCCTGCCTCTGCTCGGCCTTCTCTTGTCGCCCATTTTGCACGCAAATGTAGCAAAAAATAAAAAAAGAAATAATGCGATTTTTTTAGCATTTGACATTTGTGTGTGTGTCACACATGACTCTGCCCGTTCCCTGCCTGGGGGCCGACAGAAATTAAGCAATGTGTCCCAAGAGTGCACGATATTGCGTATACGTAATATGGCCGTGCTTTTTGGCGGCGCTGCATTAAAAATGAATGCAATTTAAGGTTGAATGTGTGCGGGTGTATTTTTTCGCCACCAACCACACAAACAACCACACAAATTTTTGCATATTTATAAAGAAGAAAAAACGTAAGTTTGGCGTTCGTTTTTCTCCTGTTTCAGCTTGGTTGACGCTAATGGAGCGCCATTTGGCTGCAGTGCAGTTTCGAAATCAATTAGATAAAGTTTTCCTCCAGCTGCGCCAACAACACACACACACACACAGACAAACATTTTGCACTTCACTTTAGGGTGCACTGGCAGTAAATTGCATAAAAATTAACAGTTCAATGGTTACCCAGGCAATTATTCCATTGGCTGGCATTTCAATTTGCTTCACTTAGTTTCCGCCGTCGCTTCTTTGGCCCTTGCTCATTAGGGTAGAAATATTGCAAGGCAGGAAAAAACTAGATCAGAATTGTGGCCTATATAGCCAGTGTCGAAGTTAGACCAGGTTTGGGCTCTTAGATTTTCATACTTTTCGATTTCAAAAAGTGTTTCCACCGTCGTCAGCAGAAATTAATATTCAATTCTGTTCAATTTACATTGAATTATGAGTACTCCAAATTGGTATTTCCATTTTAGAAGAAAACGAGAAAGCTAAGCTAAGTTCGACTATGACGAAGTGTTTATACCCCTGCAAGTGCTCGCTTAAATACTTTCAAAAATATTCTTTTCCCAGAATGACCCATTTTCCGACCGGTCGTTCGTAAGAGTTACATAGTCATCCGATTTGCAGAATTAGTAGAAAGCATGCGGAACAAACAAATACATATCAGGATGCTAGCATTAAAAACAAAAAAGTTTTTCTAACTAAGACTGTTTTTCAAAACTATCTTCTGTATGGCAGCTATACCAAATAGTTTATCAAACTCGAAAGAATTATCTAAAACCATAGAAACCTATGAGTACAAAGTTTGGACACGTTTCCATTAAAATGAAAAACAGTTTTTCCAACTTATACTAGTTTTCCCACCGATTGTTCCCATGGGAGCTATAAGATATAGTTAGTGGTATATTTTAAATCGGCCCTGCCCGACTTTTATATACCCGTTACTTAGGGAAATTAGTGTTTAAAAATCTTCATTATAATTATTAACAAAACATTAACATTAATTTTAATATTTCAAAATTATGTTTTATTGCGGGGGCGTGGCACAAATTTGAAATAAATCTTGATATGCGTGCAGACAAAAAAGTCTTCATTTAAAAAAAACTTGAATATCTCCTACATATCAGATTCAGATGCTCAGATTTTGCAGTGTAGTCTATGCGGCCAATATCTAGAATCTTACAAATTTTCGTAAAGATCGGATAATAAATGGCAGAGTTAAAAAAACGTTGCATACCTATCTGAGCCGCATGAGGTTATTAAACAATAATTGCCCTGAGTAACTGGTATGTCGAAGTCGGTCAGGGCCGATTTTAACTTACGCTCTCGCTTCTTTTAATAAATGTTCATTTGTTCTGAAAATAAGCCTTGGCAGAGCTTCTGGTTGAAGAAAAAAATGGCCAAAAAATATTATCACCTGAACAGCATTTAAACGAATTTCTCCATCAAAGTGTCGACGTATGTCACATGTTGAGTGAGGCAAAAAAAAAAAAAATAACGTTTACCCATTTTTATTATTTTTTTTATTTTACCATTAACCTTTTTATTGTGGTGGCCATATTGAGAATTTCGATGTTATTGAATGTTGTGTTCGCCTCGTTTCAATATTGAATATTTAATTCCTGGCCAGCCGCACACATACAAATGAAGGTACAACAATTTCTTGACATGTGGGTGCCCCCACGCGATGGCAGGCTTCCACTCCAGTAAGGCCCATTCCCAAAGCTGGCGATGAATACAAAAATAAAAAGGCACAAAGAGCAAGAAAGAAATACCAATTGACTTTCATTTTGTCGGCCATTTTCACAGCGTCGTTTGTCGTTCAGCCGCCCCTCACACCAAAACGCAATCACACACACACACACATGCGAGCGCTTCCTGTTGCTGGACGCAATCATCCGATTGCAGTTCGATGCGAAATAATTGGATTTGAAATAAAAATGTCGGCGGTAGTGTTTGGTCTCCGCTATTTGGATTGCCCACGGGACCAGTATCGGTGCCTTAGTATTGGCATAATTTGGCGTTACCTTCAACCGTATTTTCGTGCCCAACTGTCGCATTGCATGTGCCACTAATTGAAAGTTCATTATTATTGTCCTGTTCTTTTGGTTTGATCTTCACACTCCATGATTGCGCACTGCCATGAAACGCGTTGAAATATAAACAACAATGGTGAACAACTAAATATATAACCGAACAATTCTGGAAGGACTTGATCTTTGACGGAAAAGTCCTTCCTGGACATCTTGCTATAGCCCGTCACCTTTAACAGCTTATGGTGCCAGCTATGAAGTAAATTGCCATAACGAAGTTTCTTTGAATTCATATCTTTAGTGATTTTAGGTAAGATAGAAACTGACGTCATTTATTATGATCTATCACAGATTCTGAACAAGAAGCTCAGTTAATAATAGTGGTTTTAAAAACAAAGAATTTTTAAACAGCTCAGTTACATATGATCGTCACTTGGGTTCACTGGTTTTAAGCTAGAGAAAAATTTAACATAGAATAATTTGGTTTCCAACAATAGTTTGCTAACTGACTTTAATCACCTACATATTTCATAATATGGCTTGATATGATCTTCGGGTAACTATTGGCCATCAACTTTAATTTTACTCTCATGTAACTGCTACTGTTAATAGGGGAAGGATTGACCTTAAAGTTTATTAAACGCTGGTCAAAGCGACTTGACGATCCCTATACACTAGACACTTTTCTTGTTTGTCAATTTTTAAACCTTGTTCCCATTAGAAATGGAAAACAGGGAAAAGAAAACATTTCCGAATCCATGAAGTATATATATTCTTGATCAGCATGAACAGCCGAGTCGATTAAGCCATTTCCGTCTGTCCGTCCGTCTGTCGGTATGAACCCGTCTATCTCATCTATAAGAGATAGAGCCACATGAAGGTAGTTGTATACTGTACGCAGATCAAGTTTGTTTCAGATTTGGAATTTCCTCCCCCTCCGCCTTTTATTACAAAAAAACCGACAGATCTTAAGTCCAAAAAACTGTCAGATCAACAGTTTTTAACTTAGAGCCTCGTGGTTTAATAAACATCAAGCAAGGCCCAATATCTTCCCATACTGAAAAGTACCATCAGATCGGATTAAAAACATCGGAGCTATTGGCGAAACAATTGAGCTTAAAGAGGCGGGGGCTAGAACTAAATTATGTAGCCTACTTTCAGGATGAGCCTTTAATAGCTGTTACAAAAACCGGTTACATTCTAAAATTCTAAATCAAATGAACAGGGTATTTTGTAGGATTTTAGGTATTTTAAGAAACGAAAACATATTTTAGTATCTACCACCGATTGCATATTTTGGGGCACCAACAATATTGAGGATATTTTTGGATTCCTATACAAGTGCCAATAGAGGTATATCTCTATTGAAATAGTTACTAGTTCATTTCAAAGCTAAGGAGTGGTACTTTCCGATAGTATTAAAGAGAGTCCAAACAATAGAATGGATTCCCCAAAAAACACGCCTAAAAAGGGTCATAACTGGCTTACTAAAAATCTGGACGTGATGGAAACGCAGTCTACCAACCCTTCAATATACTGGACCCTGTTGCCTAATGTTATTGAAGATCATATAAAGCATAGCTGAGTTATAAGGAAAACAGAAAACTGTACTTGGCAGCATCAAATCGAACAACCATTATCTAGGTATGGGCCTAAAAGATAGACTGAGTAAGAAAACTTTTTTGTTTTTAGTGGCTTAGACTTAAAATTTGGCAGGTATCGTATTTATTTTATAAGCCATCACCTAACTCAACAGAATTTTGTAAACATCGGATGACTATTGCATATAACTGCCATTCGGAACGATCGGTCGGAATAAGGGTTAAAGTAAAATGAGCTTGTCAGCGTTCTTTAATTTGGATATTTTGAATAATAATAAACGCTTCAAACGGATGCAAAATTCACATTTGCAAGGGTATTGAAACTCCGGCACAGATGAAGTTAGCTTAACCTCGTTTTTTGATTTATTATTACAGAAATAACGCGTAAATACGAAAAAATCGAAAGCAATTTCCAAAGCAATGAACGATGTTTTTATACTCTGTACCGTAGGTACATAGAGTATTATAAGTTTGTGCAAAAGTATGTAACATCCAGAAGGAAGCATCTCCGACCCCATAAAGTATATATATTCTTGATCAGCATCAACAGCCGAGTCGATATAGCCATGTCCGTCTGTCCGTCTGTCTGTCTGTCCGTCTGTCCGTCTGTCTGTCCGTATGAACGCACAGATCTCAGAGATGGTAAGAGATAGAGGTTTGACATGTATGGGCCATATGCTTCTAATGTCTGCAGGCAGATCAAGTTTATTTTCAATTTTGGCCACGCCCCCTCCCGCCCCCGCAATTTAGAAAAAACGTCATATCTCCCACAGTTTTGAAGATAGATGGCTTGTTCCTTCTGGACATATTTAGTTATTAGGATAACTTATCGATCCGCCAAAAGAATGAAGAAGATCGGATGAATGGTTTTCGATTTATGATCAAAAGAAAATTTTCTTGGTACAGAGTATGTTATAGTCGGGCTTGACCGACTTTCTTTCTTGTTGGAGCTGTTTTTTGTAATCCCAATGGACAAAAAAGCAAAGAAGAAATGTATTTGATTTGTTGTGAATTGCAGGAAGTCATTCGATAATCATTCCATATTTAATTGTGGTATGGATTCATTTTTATACCTTTCCATCTCTCTCTGTTCCCCCCCCCCCCCCCCCCCCCCCCCCCTCGCATCTGAAAATTCGAATGGCCCTTACCCAATGAAATTATCAGGCAGCTGGTCATATTTCTCTCTTTAAAATTAAATATTTTTTCCATTTTTATTTTCACATTTTAATTTGTCATTAAAACTGTTTGTTTTCAAGAAGTTTTCATAAAATTTGCTTTAATATTTTTACACTTTTAATTGCTATGTATATTTGCTATGTAGTACATTTTTCGGCTTACTTTCAAACGTTATTATTACCCATATCATATCATATTTTGTTACATCAACGCTTGACGCTATGACTTTGGCTGCACTAGGTCTAGATTTAATGTTGGTTGCATGTATATACTCTATATATATATATATATATATATATAATTGTATTTGTATTTAGATTTGTATGTATAACTGCTGTTTAGTAAATATTTCAATTTTCGAACAGCTACCACAAATAGTTATTTTTGTATATTTCATTTTAGTAATCTATTTACAAATACACACAGGAATAATTCATGTTATTTCTTGTTGTTGTAATTTCGTTTGCTGCGAAGACCTTTGGGAGCGCGTTCATCCGTTAAGGGCCGCAGTAACTGAATTGTCGCCCGCTTTTAATTAAAATGTGGCGCGTCATTTGTGCTGTGGCCATTTCATTTCTGTCTAAACTAAATATTTGACAAATAATTGTTTGCTGTGTTCGTGTATATATATATATATTTGTATGTATGTAAATATGTTTATGGCTAACGCTACGAACTGTACGTCAAATATTTGGCAATAAGTTATTTGTTATTGTGGGTTTCCCTCCGCGCTTTCACTCTGCAAACATTAACATTACTCGATTAGCGTTTTGCTTTCCTTAAACACATATTTGGATGAAAATTGTACATGCAATATTTAAAATTGAGAGTTCACAAACGTCGCTACATACTTAGTATTTGGTAAATGCTATTAACTATTTTTTACAATTGTCTTTCACACATACAGCGCATTTAAGTTTAATTATTGTTTTGTTTTGTTTCCAAAATTTTCGGCAATTCGCAATTACGTGTCGTTATTTAAGGGCCTGCCCGGGCCCAACACAACGGCAACTTATTTTCACATAATTTTGTAATTCGCCCCCGTTTATGGCCCTGAAATGTCGTCCAAATGCCATTTACCAGACAAATAATTACGCCGGCTCCGACCAACTTTATTAACTGCGCACCGAAAGACAAAAGTTGCCCCGCCCGAGTTTCCCAAAAGTGTCAAATATCGAATTAACTCATTGGAGTTCGTTTCCTGGCTTTATGTGCCTTTCGGTCAGCTCTAAATCTTGGCCAGCTGCGCAATGTCATAAGCAAAAAGAAACCTTCATTTAATTTGACAATGCCCAGCACTGAACCGGACCGCTGGATCCCATTGCAGACGTATTTTGTGCTGTGCTGGACAAAAAACGAGAATAAAAAGGCTACCCGCCCGACACTGGCCCACTTGGAAGTTCCTTAATTAAGATTTTGTGCGTCTCGGCACTGGAGTCCTGTGTCCGACTCTCTGTCATCTAATCCCACCCAATCGGGTTGGTCAGCATTACTTTAATTGTTGTTGGACCCCGCTTTGTGGTCCAAAAATAAATCCTTCTGAATTGCTTAAGGAGAACGCTTGAACGCCTGTTGTTAGTGTGTCCGTCCATCTCGGTCTAACCTTCTTCTACTTCCTGTTGCTGTCTTTTCTGTGCACGCGCCTTGTCCTTGTATTCCAATTACCGAGCCACAAAAAGTTGAAAAACTGTGCAATGCCTGTGGTTCATGGGGGACGAGGCTGAGGGGGACGGCTTTTTGTGTGGGTCGCAAGATTGTTGCACAACTTTTTATCGTGTCTTAATGTAATTGTTGTGTTTTGGCCCATGCCCCAACCCCCGTCCATCTATGTGCTAGCCGCGTCTTGTCTTGTAATTTGATTTGCTGGCACATTATTTTGATGTTGGCCCTCGCAGCTCTGTTTGTTCGCCTTGGATACCCTCAAATAGTTTTACAACATTTCACTTTTGGCATGTCGGATTAGTTGTCCGGCCATTTGGTTGGATTTACACCATATGTTGTGTTGGTCAATTTGTAAAATGAGGTTAAGTGGGGGTGTGTCGTTTTGGCAGCAACTCCGAATGGGGTGAAGAATCTAAGGATGGCATGACAGATAACGAAAGTACAGAGGCAATGGCAGCATCCCTCAGCAATTTCAGCGGGGTGGGCCGAAGTGTGAAGCTAACACACACAGCAGGATGGCAGAAGTGTCGATAAAAATGAAAGAAAAAAATTTGAAGAGTCTGCTGAGTGTGCTTCTTGGTGGCTTGGCTTTTGCCACAGAAAGAGGCACAAACGAACTTTAATTAGACTGCAATTTAAACTCAGGAATCTGAAGAGACATCAAAGTGGGTTAAGATGTGAACTGGAGCATAGAGTAAAGTGACAGAAAGGATTAAACGGACGGCTGGTCTCCAAGGGGAGAAAGTATTTTTATATTTCAATTAAACTGGTTCAGCATTGCGTTATGTAATTTAATTGAAATGAAATAATTGGCATTCAACTAAATTATTGAGTGGCAGAGATGACCACCAGAGGTATTTTTGCAGTACTTTTGGTTTGGCAGAGCGATAAAAGTTGAAGTTGACAAAACATACCAGCAGCTAGATAATAAGTGTTGAATAATTCCTCACCGTGGATTGTCGATTAAATTCACTCAAGAAACAATGTCTGCCGATCCAGGATAGTCAAGAGCAGGGATCCATTTTGAGTCTCTAGTTTATATTTCCATTTTAATCGTATAATTTTCATTTAAAGGGTCGCGTAATCGTTCTACAACAATTTGATTCCAGCATCCACGAAAACCAAATGATTTACTTATAGTGCTCTGTGTGGATGTGGTTGGTTTGAGGTAAAGCAAATCGAACGACTGCGGTATATGTTGCATGGTATTCGGTACCCTTAAGATCACACATGAAAATATTTAGATTTTTGCAAAATATTAATAGGACAGAAGATTATTGCAGGAGATGTTTCAAGTATTGTGCGATCTTTATATAAGAATCCGACTCTTCCAAAACTTCTTTTTTCTTATAAGGCTGTGTAATCAACCTTAATGATGCTCTAAATCCCATGTTAATAATATTTAACTTTTTCCAAAAAAGTACGTTTCTGGGCAAATAGCATCGGATATTCGACTCCCTGACCAAAACTCTGGGAAATACAATTATCCAGGAGTAATCAAATACCGGGAACATTTCACAGGCAAATGCCGGTTCTCTTAGTAGCGGGGCTAAGCTAACTTGGTGAGCCTGTGAGGACACAACGACCCTTCGATGAATTCAATGACCACGCACTCGTTAAGATCCTTTAACTGCCGTGCAAGCTAACCTTACCTTACTTGATCCCATTTTTAGATGGTCTCACCTGCTCTTTCGTCTTTAACGCCCGGGCTCATTGGTCAGAATGCTCAAAGAGAGGAATCGAGTCCACTTGGATTTCAGATTTGACTCAATTCAAATTCTTGTCACCGTCCTTATAACATTGTTGCAAACCTTTGCACAAAAACCGACTCGGAGTTTGAAACAGGCCCGATAAAGTCGGATTATTCATGGTCTTATAACTCAAAATCAGAATGATTTATTTCGTCTCTGAACCGAACCAAGCAATCCGTAACTGAACCGCCATTTCCAACTGATGAACCAAACCATAAACCGAACCGGTATCCCTTCGAAAATGCTTAACCGAACTAAAAACCAGTTTACTGTGGAAATTTAAAATGCAAAAAATTGTGGAAACTTTAATCATGTCGCTATCATGTCCTTTTTATGCCGGATTAATTTGGCTGGCAACCATTCTAAAACGTGTCATCCGTACTAGATGCATTCCCTTATAACGTACTCCCCACAGCTGCCTTTTTTTTATTTCTGTGTGTAAAAACAGTTACAAACTAAGATGCTCAGAGTGGATGTCAAATGAGCCCGAACAGCGGGTGTCAAAAAGTTAAAGCCTCTCACTACCACGCAGTAAAATTACCTTTTCAAGTAAATTCACCCTGATCCCGTCCATCTCATGTGATTCTTCACCGACCACTTAATATGTCAGTCATCAGTTAACATACTATCCTTGGATGTTGCTCATCAAATTGCGTGTTATTCAAATGTTGTCTAGGAATTGAATTTCGTAAAACAATTTCGTAGTTGTTGGAAAAGGCTTTCTATAAAATATTGAATTCGGACACCTCAACTGATGATTTTTTCAAACTCCCTCACCATAAAATTTAAACAAAAAACCATTTGTAAGTACATTTTTGAATGTTAGAATTAAGAACGGGCCAATGGGGTCTAGATTCGGCGAAATTAGGAGCGATCCTTGAACAGAAAGAATATTGTGTCTTAACAGATTTAAAGTTAAGTAGTGTCGATATACTCAAGGAAGAGTTTTCAGACATGAGATAGGGAAAAATAAGTAGAATCGAAATGAGTTTTAAAACGGTTTCCCAAGTGTTGAAATGTGATAGAATTTCGTCCAATCCAAGAACATTTATTGCGCTCTTGCCATTTTTCTGACCTGCGAAAGTTCGGAAAAGAGTTTTTTCTGCTCAGATTAAACAGAAGGTCGCAGTTTTCAGCCAAAACGAAAACGCCATCAAAAAGAGTAAATAATAAATAAAGAGTGAAGCACTGAACCGAACCGAAATCGCGGTTCACACACTGCAGAAACGAAAGCAAGGAGTACTGAAATTTGCTATGAATATTCAAAGGCGGTTTGAAAGTGGCTATTACTCACGAGGCTTGTATTTGTGTGCTGTATTTGCTCCGACTTTCACTCACTTATGTTTGCTTGTTTGTCCATACTCCATTCTCTATACTCATTACCCGATACGCAGTACTCAATAAAGAGTTCTCGATACACGATGATATTAGCACATTACTAAGTACTCGATCGTAAGCACTCTATGCTCGTTACTCGACTCGCAGTACTCGACACTCGACAATAATTGCACAATACTAAGTACTCGATACTCAGTGCTCGAAAATGGCATCCCGATACCTAAAACTCGTTACACTTAGTAACTCAAACCGGAATATTGGCAAATGCAACTTGTAGGCTCTTGGACACATTTCTAACATATTGAGAATCTGTTGGGGGTAATCTGTTTACTCTCGAAATTAGTTGTGTATATGATGCACTCTTTCTTTCCAATTTGACCTCTCTCTCTCTCCCTCTCATCTGATTTATCCAAGCTTATTCCGAAACTTTTGATTGCCGAACTCCGACAAGCAGCCGGAATCAACTCTGTCATAAACTGAATTGTTATTTAATACTTGATCGATATTTCATTTTTATATGCATGACTATCAAAACACTTAATCTTGGCAAACGGACAGGCACTTATATAAAGTTAACTGGCCCTCACACAGTGCAGGCCGCAAGTAAACTGACCTAAATACGACCACAAGATGGACATCAAAGTGATGGGAAAGGGGGGACGACGGGGCAATGGCTCATAAAAAGTTTGCTGGCGTTGGCTTTTTGGCTCGGTCGCTGTTGGTCGGCAGCATGCGGCGTTATGTGAAACAAAACTTTATGACAAATTGTTGCTGCTAACCTAAACGCTAAGAGGCCTGCAACGTGTGGACTGAGCAGCGTCATAAATCAAGCCAGGGGAAAGACTATATAACCTATATAATAATAAGAATATATGGAAGGGCATGTTCCCAGCTCGGAAGTGGAATTGATTTGTCTTCTCACTTGCATCTTCAACGATAAATAAAGAAATTAAACTCCGAGGAAGAAACGGATGGGCCCTAGATTTATGACTCATTTTGCACGGGATCGGCCCCCACTTGCTGGTGGTGCTCTACTGGAAAGTCGCGTACTGTCGCTGTCCGAAGACCGTTTGTCACCAGATGCCCAGCCGCCGTGAGCTCGGCGCCACCAGCCTGCTGCTCACCGACTTAAGGGCCGGCACTGCTGCCGCACCCAGATCACCTCTGCTGTGGCTATTGCTGCTCAGCAGCTCCATGGGCAGGCTGGGCACTGCATGTGGAGCCGGTGGACTGCTCGGAGCCATTTCAATGCAGTAGCTATCTTCATTGCTGGGCGATTGCAGGCTGCTGCGACTGCTGCCCGAGGCCGAGGATGAGCTGCTGACGAGCGAGGCGCTGTAGAATTGCTGGCATCTTTGCAGCTTCTGCTGCTCCCGTTGCAGCTCCCGGGCCTGCAAGTTGTGCAAGGGAGAGCTGTATGGAGCCTCGCGCCTTGTGCTGTGATGCCATTTCTGCAGGCGTGCCGGATTCACCGCGTTCCCAGACCCCTGATAGTGCAAGAAGCTGTGTGCATCGTCGCTCTCATTAAACTGCCGCTGATGGTGCGGCCGCAATTGTCCGGAACGGCCCTGTCGATGCCAGGGCAGCTCGCAGCGATAAACATGAGCCAGGCCCGCCAGCAACACAATGACCAGACCGCAGGCCACCAGCAGCATTACACCCGGGTGGCTACTGGACAATGTCTGCTGGTTTTCCTGGCGTTTGTCCAGCAAATGCTCTGGCTTGGACTCCGTCTTAATCTCGGCATAGGCTTTCAGTTCGGCAAATGTGCTCAGCTCCTGCTTCAGTGCATCCTTGGGCGTATTCACGCTGCTGTGCTGGTGCTGGGGGCGTGGACTTGTTGGCGGTGTTGCTACTGTTGTTGTTGTTGTTGCGGCATGCTTGGTGCTGTAGGTCATCTTCTTGATGCTGAGAGAGGGTTTCTTCTTGGTCTTTGTTGGCGACTTTACGTCGCCTTTTATTGCTTCCGGTTGTCGCTTATCAGCGGATGGCTGTCGCTGCTGGCTGCCATCCAATGCTTCCGCATCCGCCACGGTGGCAGTTCCCGGCAGTAGCAACTGCTCGGCGTCCACCAGCAAGTTGTCGCCCTTGTGCATGAGCAGGGGTGTGCCAATTAGATGGCGATCCTTAATATGCAGTTGCAATGTTGGGTGTTTGTGCGGCGCCATGGTTGTTGCTTGACCGGAAGTGTTGCTAGTAGCTGCTGTTATTGTTGCCTTATCATCCGTCCACTCTTTGGCTGGCATGTTGTCAGAGTTTATAAGGGCAAAAGTTGTGTGTGGCACTTCAATAGCTGATGCTGCTGTTGGGGATGTTGCTGTTGTGGACACTGCAGCAACATTGCTAATATCTGTTGGCACTGTTAGTCGGATGGGGTTGGGTGTTGTTGTTTTTTGTATCGTTTGTATAGCGGAATTTATTGCTCTGCTGGTGTCTGGTGCTGTTGTTGTAGTTGTTGTTGTTGGTGGTGGTGTTGGCATTGCCAAAATGGGCATGCTTGCCGTTGGCTTTGTCTGACTCAAAGTTGGCAGGCCTTTCGAAGTTGTTGCTGTTGTAGCTGTGGCAGTTGGCATGCCAGACATTTGTTGCTGCTGCTGCTGCTGCTGCAGTTTCGCTAACGAAGTTGTTTCAGTTGGCCGCAAAGTTTTTGCGGTTAGCTGGGCAATGTTGTTGCCTGCTGATTGCATTCTTGTTGCTGCTGTCTTTGACTTTTGCACTTTTGGCATAGTTTGCTGGGTAGTGGTTATTGCCGCCGCCAGGCGGCATGTGGATGGCTCTTTGTCATACTCGGAGCTCCTCAACGCTTTCGCTGGCCCGCACTGACTCTTGAAGTTCTCATAAAAGTTATGCAACTGCAGATATTGCTGCTTCAAATCGACCTCCCCCCTCAGCTGTCCCATATCTACTGTTCGACAAGGACTTGCCCACTCGGCAATGCCCAGCAGATCGCTGCATTTGATGGGATTATCGTCCAGAAGTAGATCCCTTAGCTGGGGCAGCGTGTGCACTATAGACTGACTGACGCTCTCCACTCCAGAGGATTGCAAATTCAATGTAATCAATTTGGGCAATGGCACAGCCGGCAAATACAGTAATCGATTACCCGAGAGATCGAGTATCTGGAGGTTAACCAGACCCACAAAAGCCTCCGGCTGCAGTTCCATAATCTGATTGTGTTGCAAGAATAGATGTTCCAGCGAGGTGGGCAGACTGCCAGGCACTCGCATCAGCAGATTGTGATCAAGAAACAGGGACTCCAGCAGCTCCAGACGTCCCAGGGCATCGTCCTCCACGTGGGCGATGCGCGAGTGCGACAGATCGAGATACTGCAGCAGCGGATAGCTATCCATGTCGCCACAGTTGATGGCCTGCAAGTGAACAAGAAAATGCGAAAAGGTTTCAGTGCGGGAAATTTGATTGGTGAAGGGCGCAGCGGCATTGTTTAAAAATTAACTTGAATCTGCCGTTGTAATTACTTCAAAGGCCTGGCCTCGATTGCTCGCCCCGGGGGCAGTGCTCGTCTAGCACCAAAGTAAACATAGACGGCACTCGTTAAATGAAATGAGTGGCAGTCAGCCAGCCAGCCAGCCAGACAGCCTGCCGCCGTCTCTGTCCTACGGCATTGATGACGCCCCGTCCCAGACATGCGGAAGCACACGGCTGGAGAACAACAAACAGGGCATGGGGCACAAATCCATGCTACCGCCTGTGCTCCTAAACGCCATAATTTGCCATGAAAAGGCTGCGTGTTGACTGCCGATAAAGGCGGCAGTAGAGGCGAGCGAGCAGGCAGGCAGGCAGGCAGGCAGCAGACAAATTAAAATGCCTGGCAACAAAGGAGCATCCAGCCGCTTCCAGTAAGTGCACAGATAGTTAGGAGCCCGGCTCAGCTGCTCCGTTGCTGCTGGCTTAAACGTGATTATGCTTATGCCAATTATCCTTATTTTATTAATGCCCAGTGTCGAGCTCTGCCTTTGTTTCTGGCCGCCCTAAACAGCTTACGAGGCGGCATTTTTGCACCTTTTATGGCTTGCCAGCAACAATTTATGCGCCACATTTGTTTGACTACACTTGAAGCCGCTCAAGGATAGTAGCTGAGCCGGGACTCGGGCCTGCTGGCATTGCTTTATGCTTACAATGCCATCGGGAGTGTCTATTCCTGCCGCTCAACAGAATAAATCTGTTTGTGTGCAATTGGAGGAGAGACCTCTGCTAATAATCCACAGCTCGTGCTGCTTATGTCAGTGCTCAGTCGGTGCCCACCACTTGCTCGCTGCTATTCCCCTGTTGTCGTCGGACGATTTTCTTATTAAGACTTGAAGTCCCATTTTCTGTGTTAATTTCTGCTTTTGTTTTGCTCTCATTTGCTGAAGAGTGCCAAGTGCACTTTTCTGTTCTATTGTGCGGTCACATTGTGATTTTAATTACGTTCTTAAATGGGCTTGAGTGGCTTATAGCTGAACAACGTAATCATTTTGTATGGTATGCCATTCGATCAAATATACTGTAGCTAAAAAAATTGGCTTCAACTGAAAAGTTCTTGTCGTCAATTCCCACAAATGCCATAAAATTCAATAAAGCAAAGACGAAGACGAAATTTGCAGCACATATTTAATGGTGACGAAAATTGGCCCACAATTCCCATATTTTGATTCCACTCAAAAGGACTTCAATTTAACACATAAATTTAGATGTTAAATTTTACTGAGTGTAATATTTACTTTTGATATGCAGTTTGTTTACTAAAATCAAGCAATATTTGATTGAGCCATTCAACATTTTGGGAAAAAAAAGGCTTTTGCCGATTTTTCAGATTCATGATGTGTATTAGCCTCAGCGCAAGCTCAATTTGGCATTTCTGTTTGAATTTCTTACTAACAATAAAATATACATGCTGTAAACAGATTTCCAAACTCGAATAGAAATAAATTTCATATTTATTTTTCAATGATTCAATTATTCCATCCTATTTGATTTGTCTGTGTATTATTATAAACTTTTCCTACGTCAAGCTTCTTGTATAATACAGTTCTATTTACAACGGCTATGGTATTTTTATCGGACCTTCGCAGCTAATGAAAATTGACCATTTCGAAACCAAATTGGACCCTAATGACAAACGAGCTTGGGAAAGTTTACTGCGCTCTGTGATAATTAACTTGGAAATTACAGAAGTGCCGACTGTGAGCAATTGTCAACAATTTTGTCCATAAAAATCTATTTTTTACATTCATACTTTAAATTCTTCTCAGATTACATATATCAACAAAAAATCGCTACTATAGAAAAGCGCTTTGATAATAAAAAGTTCTTGAAGAATTGTCTATAAAGTTATCTATAAAGTTATTTTGGTGCGACTCATCAACATGTTGCTATAATTTCGTTAACCGAAAGTATTGAATCACTTTGCTAATTATTGTCGGATTGTAGAAAAAAGGCACACGGATTACTCGTGAAAACGTGACCTTTTAAACAAAAAAACCAGCAAAATAATTTTCAAAAATATCACCAAAGAAAAAAGAACAAAAAACCCAAATTTTCCATATTTCAAAACTGGAAATAAGTGGAAATGAAAATTATTGGATATTTGATCAAAAGGATTTATTTTTGTACCATCACTTAAAAAGTTCACAAAAAACTCTTGTGTGCAAGAAAATATATTTACACTCAGAGAAAAAATAGAGAATTTCATACTTGGATCAAGAATTATCGAGATCAATAGTTCGATAATAGTGAAAATTCTCGATCCAAGAGCGAAGTTCTTGATCCAAGTATGAATTTTTGATCCCGGTTTTCTTGATCCAAGAGCTTCAATACTTGATCCAAGTACGAATCATTCTCAAATCAAGCACAAGAGTTCTTGGATCAAGTGCTAAACATACTCGTTTTCAAGATTGCTCAATTTTGAATCAAGGGCAAACAGCATTATCAAAAACCGAGAATGTTCTTACTATTATCAAGAGCTTATCTGATTCAAGAGTAAGATCGTTTACTCTTAAATCAAGAGCTTCAAGAAATCAAGAACAATTCAATATCAGTAGATTTCTCCATTTTGTTTAAATTTATTTCATGGAAAACTAATTGTTGAGCCATGTTTGCTACTTTTAGCCGGCTTGAGGGATACACACCTCAAAGCAGCATCAGTCCTTGTGTGTCAACTATCAGTCGAACAGAGGTCTCTCCATGCCAGCAATGCCATAACAGGTTGGGAATTCCAAAGCAACATGAGTGCAAAAATCTATTACGCTCTCCGCTCGATAGCTTCCCCACACCCCTCTTCCATATAATACAAAACTGTAAGAGCAGACTCAAAGTTGTTCTCTCAAATATGCTTGCTCTCCTTTCTCAGTTTCTATACCTCACTTCCCTCGCCTAAAAGCACCAAGCTAAGAACATATTTAGCTCGAATTCAAATTTAAGAACGAATAAATTTGTTTTCAAGAGCGTTTGTTCTTAAGTTATTCGTTCAATTTTTTTCTGTGTGTAGCTATACCTAACACCTGCGCGTTGTCCCATCCCAGCAGTTTTGTTTTGATTTTGCAACAGTATATAATGAATTACATGGATTTGGAAATCATTCGGAGCTCTAATAATTTCGGTCTAACGTTTTGTTTATCTTGCATTATTTTAAAAACGGACACAGGCTCTTAAGTTGTCTCTTGTAAACCGAACCGCTGGTTCAATACTGCGCATGCGGTAATGCTGAAGGGCGAACAGTTCGCATTCATTTCGATCTCTAGTTACCTACAATATTTAAGGCACAAGTTTGGGATAATCATTTTATTTTGTATAAACTTGTATGCTCCTTATTTTTCACCTATTACCAGGACGTGCAATTAATACAATTAAATCGAATGGACAATGCTGCAACCAACGTCATTTTGAAGCCGTATTATTGGTACGAGTCGGTTCGCTGAAGTGTAAACCACACAGTTTTTGTGTGCTCCGAATATGAGCAGCTACTTTTGTGCCAAAAAAGCACAGTGTGCCGGTCAGCTGCTCCAACAACAAAAAAGAAAAGAATTTTTGAATCGAATTGTGACTAGTGATGAAAATGGTTTCAGTACTATGTATTTTGTGGGACCTATTGGGCCAGACACAGTTGATGAGGGGATTGAAGCAAAATCGGATAAAATATTGGCAAAGGCACTACATTGTAATTTTTTCAACATGACCATGTGCGGACGAGCAAAACATTCCTTGAAACGTTGAAATGTAAAGATCTACCCCACTCCCCTTATAGCCCAGACATTGCCCCTTACGACGACTATTTATTTGATTTCCTCGTGCTTGGTCCTTGGTGATCAGCAGGTTCGTTTTTTTGAAGAGCTTCAATTTTGGTTCCGGAAATTTGCGTAATGATGAGAAAAATAGAGGCAGCGACGGACAATTCTTTGGAAAAGTGAGTTTATCAAAAATATATAACTTAAAAGGAGAGCTTAAGTTAAAATCGGCCCTGCCCGACTTCGAAATACCCGTACTTAGGGCATTTAGTGCTTAATAACCTCATTTGGCTCAGATAAGTATGCAACGTTTTTTTAACTCTGCCACTTATTATGCGATATTTATGAAAATTTGTGAGAATGTAGACAATAGCCACATACATTACGCTGCAAAATATGAGCTCGAAAAAAAAAAAATTTAGGGGGCGTGGCGAAAATTTGAAATAAACTTGATCTGCGTGCAGAAAATACTAGTCCTCATTTAAAATTTTGTTATAGTTTTTTTTGTCCCTGAGTTCTTGGTGTTCATACAGAAAGACAGTCAGACGGACTCCGCTCTTTTATGCTGATCAAGAATATATATACCTTATGGGTCCGAAGATGCATCCTTCTGGTTGTTACCTACTTTTGCACATACTTATTATGCTCTGTGTACCTCCGTGTACAGGGTATAAAAAGACAGACGGTCCCATTGTGCGTCCATCGCGTAGGCGGAGTAAGCCAAAGGCAACAAAATGGCGGAGAATTTTTAAAAAAATAACAAAGCGAAAATCATACGCTTGGATGGGGCTGCCTTGCGGCTGGTACAGCGCCGCAAAACAGATGCTAATTAATGGTAGGCAGAGGGGCATGCGGCGAATGTCTGCTGGGAATGTGTCGTTAATTGCCGCCAGAATGCTGCAAATTGCGGTTCATTGGCTTCTGATCGAGTTGCACGCTTCGTGTCTTTGGTTAATTTATTGATTTATTTGTAAATATAACTTTTTTCCACTCACCTTGAGCCAATTGTCGGACAGTTTAAGCGTGCGCACAGATTGCGCCAAAGCAGCTGGCACCTGGCATAGGCCGGTGGCACTAGCATCCAACTCCTTGAGACTCCAGGAGGCCACAAACTCTTGCATGGCGGCGCCCACCTGGGGATTGTGGGCTATCGACAGACTGACCAAGTCCGGTATGCCCTGAAGAGCTCGGATGGCCGAGCCACTCAAACGATTGTGCGACAAGTCCAGGTGCTGCAGATTGGGCAAGGCCAGGAAGGACTCATAGTCAATTTCGGAGATGTTGTTGTGGCTAAGCATCAGAGTCTGCAGTTCCAGGAGACTGTAGAAGGTCTCCCGCGAGATGTTGCCAAGGTGATTGTGGGCCAAGTTGAGATGCTTAAGCTTGGGCAAGCGCTGGGCAAAGAAGCTGGCCGACGATTGCCTAAATTGATTGCAGGACAGATCGAGGATTGTGAGAGGCAGCGAAGACAAAGTGCTTGCCAGATTCAGGGGTATTTCCCTCAGTGAATTATTGCTCACGTCCAGCAGTTGCAGTTGCGTAAAGTTGTCCAAGTCGAGTCCGCTCAGACGGTTGCTGCTCAGGTCTATTTGGGCGATGAGCTCGAATCGTTCCCCGAACTGGCTGCTGCCATTGAAGCCCATCAAGCCTTGATTTGTAAGATTTAGGAAGGAAGTCGACGCTGCGATTTCCCTTTTCTGCCGTGGCTGGGCAAATCTTCCCTGCTGATACCGCTCCCCGCCTCTATTGCCTGCCGGTTCATTCTCGTCGCGCAGCATGCGATGGATGCTTTGATAGCTGAGCCCCAGAGGCTGCAACGACAACTGCTGCTCCTCTTTCTCTGCAGCAGCATTGGCTGAGGTGAGGGCGGCAGCATCGTCCTGCCAGGCACAACTTACTGCTCCTATTAGCAAGGAGCAGGCCAGGACCAAAGACAGCCCTAGATCACAGTGTTGATTCAGTGTTTGGGGTTGCTTCATTTTCACCATTTTCTACGTTTATAATCTATTTTTTGTTCCGCTTTATGGCTAAATGCCTCTTATTTGACTGGCAATTTATGTTCGGTACGTGCGAACGTTTAGAGCGCTGCCTCAGCTTTGAATATGGCGAGCGCTGGCTTACTCATTCATTTGGGGCGTCACGTGCACGCCTATGCCCGAGCATCTGACAACTGTCAACAGTGTGACGGCAGTGGCGCTGGGGTTTCCGCTTTGGCGGCCATGGCGCGAGCTGCTTGTAAAAATACCATTGCCTACTTAGCAGTGCTTGCACAAAAATAAGCTGACTTTTTAATTAAATCCACTTGATTGTTCCATTTTTCAATTTACGCTTGCAATTGTTTTGCAGTTTTAATTGCTCTGTTTTTCTCCTATTATTCTCGCCCCTTTTTCGGGGGTTTCTCTCCTTTTTGTTTGATTGTTTGTTTTTTTATTAAGCAGCCGGCTAATTGCTGTTGAACGAAACGCAGCTCAACTCGAGCAAATGTCAATTAAAAAGCAAACGTTGCTCTGCCGGCGCTCCTTCTTGTTCGTTTCACACTTTTGTTGTTGCCAACTGTTGTCACATTACAATGGCAAGCAAGCGTTCCCCTGTCGTCGTCCTCGTCGCGTGCTTAAAATCTGTAATAAAACGTGAAAAAATTGCTTGTAATTACGCTCATCGCTGTTGTTGTGAATGTAAAATGTGAAAAGGCAAAAGGTAAAACTTGCTTTTAATTTTCTCTCTAGGTGAGGGGTCCTTTTTGCTTTTCTCTTTTTAATTTCTACTTCAAAGCGCTTTGGCAGTTGGCTTTAGTGTTATTTTTATGTTGATTGCAGCTAATGAAATTATAATTTGAGCACGCTTAACAATAGCCATGATTTTGGCAAGGGCAGGTTGGGCCTGCCAGAGGTCGGCGGTTGCGGCCTGCCATTAAGTTTGCGTAATAAGCCCAAACCCCATTCCAAGCATATGTGTATGTGTGTGCCTGGGTGTACTTAAGCGGGTGTTGCCATAAATCATTTAACTGGGTCATTTCATTTCCGCTGCAGACAAGTGACGGGAAAGCCAGTGTGCAACCCAACTGTCAACTGGCAATCCACCGGCAGCTGGCACCGGGACCTAAAGGGACACAAATTTGATTTACATATTGCTGGCGCACAAATAACGGGTGTCTATTTTTGATTAAGGACCAATACTCGAAAAATTAATTTGTCAATGTCTACTTAAAGTCGATCATGACAACTTGCACAAGCAGCATAATTGTCTGATAATTGAGTGTTTGTCGCATCAGTTTTTGCATTCGTGGAACAGCTGACAGTTTGCCAGCTCTACATTGGACTGCTAGGCCCATAGATCTGAATAGGTTAAGTTCTTAAAAGGCATCCCCTGAGGATGGATTTTATGGTCAAGCATGATTCTCAAATATACATTTTCGATCATTTTTTTGTAAGATCTGATGGAAGCTCATGTAGTTGATTTAAGAATCAAAGGCCGCTTTTATACCAAAACCGCTGTGCTCCGTGCTCTTTTCCAAAAACCAAACTTGTGAATTGGTAGTAGGTTTTTCAGTTTAACGACTGTCGTTAGCTGTAATCTGTAATTATTCTTTCTAGAACTTGTACAGCTGACGCCAAAAGAATTGCTGTTCTTTATAAATTCTAATTCTGTTCTAAATTTTTTGGATATGGAAAAACTAATTCGAATAATTCGCATGTACGAAATCTACGGTTACGGTACGTACACAGCCGGTCGCCTTCACTAGCAATTGGCGCCCGAATTGAAGCCATGAAAAAGATTTTTCGGATTCAGCTTTAAATTGAAGGTCCCTTTCTCTTGTGCGGAAATTAGAAGCATTTACCAGATTGACTTCATGATTTTTTGGAGTGGTGCGGTTTCCATGACTTACTTTTTACTTTAATATGTTTTGTTAATCACCCCAACATATTTTGCACCTGAATTTAAACTAAATTTTTTCTAAATTTTACATCTCCACATTTCAATCATATTAATAGAGGCATTTCGATGCTATAATGTTTTTTCCCATTTGTAAGTTCTGCCAATAACACACCGTACTTAAAATTTTAACTACATAACGGTATGCACTCCATCCCAATCGAACTGGAGCTCTGCCAGTCGATTTTTCTGAGTGTAATTGTCAGAGTTTGATTGGTTTTTATGATGGAAATGACTGTCGTAAGTCTTTATAGCCTGGAAAATTACTAAGCAGTATCAGGATAAATTTTAAATATCACAATGATTCGGGTAATTCGTTTGGATGCAATATTTTTTGACAGTAAACTAACACCTCTTTATAGCTAAGACATATTTTATTTCAGTCCTTTTTAATGGTGGTGAATTTGTATACCCTGTTCCCATTGAAAATGGGAATAATTAAAATGTCCGTCCGTCAAGATCCGGTTTCTGCAACATCTTAGCTTGAACAAAAAAGGATAGTTTGTCTTTATAGCCTATAAGGCCCATGCTGCCACGGCTTTACAATTGTACACAATTTGTAGATGTGTGTAAATTTTTTATAATGAAACTTATTTACCTCTCATACACTCAATCAACACAATTATTACCTAGGTTATATGAACCATTAAATCCATTGACTGACATTACCAACGCTTGTGAACTGTTTAGAGTTGTTCATATATACCCAGCGACGCAGAGCTGAATGAGGTTGGTCCACAACATGCATTACACTAGGCGACCACGAAATGGAAAATTCTCGCTACGTTTCGAATATACAGTTGTGTGTAGAACCTTAAAATTCAATACACCTAGCACTTAACAGTGTCCCAGGATGTAAAGTATTTGTTATATGGTGTATCGTCTTGTGAAGTGAACGCATACTTCCTCGACAACATATTCTTAACTAGTGTATTGAGTTGTAATCTAAAGCCGACGTGATTTCTGTTATACGCCCACTTTTCCCATTACATAGAAGTCTGTTTTGAAGACAGGAGGCCCACCAATGTAAAATATGTAAAAGTATACAGGATTGTAATCGATTCTCGAAGACAGCCTTCAAAGTGTTGGGTACTAGCTTGTATGGGTATGGGTACTAGCTTGTAAGTCAGAAAGAACACACTTAAGTGTTAAAACTGTTAAGCAAACTTAGTTGCTGGAACAGCTACTAAAGTTAAGGCAATATTTTTTAAGTCTTCGATTTTAGGAACTTACCAAATTTTGTTAAATTGTCGATGTATGTAAATAATTTTCAATGAAATATATAACATCATTCACAGAAATTATATTTTATATTTATTTGCTAATTGCTTTCTTAAGCTTCCGTTCTGCGCAATCAGACGTTCGGTCATTTATATTCGAAATTGAAAAACTGCAACTTTTTCCGGAACTTTTTTGTCAGATGCAAGAAAAGTTATCGTATCTAACCTCACTTGGGCTAATAAGTATAGGCACAGAGCTGATAGTAGTATAATGTTTCTCTAAGCAGTTAGATAGTAATAAACAATATTTTGCAAATGATTTCAGTACAATTGCTCGGCATTAAAACCAAGCGTAGTATAAATCACTTTGTAATATTTCGGAATCCAGTAGCTTTAAAGAAGTTTAATAGATTGGGAAGTGGATTCCCATACCAAAGCCTCCAGCAACAATCTGAGTAACTACCGCCCAAGTGGATTTAACATTTCGACCTACGATTTTACATACGTATGCCAAATTTGAGTAAGCTGATTTTTCCCACACACACACACACATCTTACTCATTGAAAATTTAAAATTGCAGGTCCACATTGCATTTTCCCCTTGCGTCACTTCACCTAAATGGCTGTTACTCATCTTTGTGAGTTCAAGTGTCTTTGACTAATCAATTATAACCAATTTTGATTTAACTACCAAATTGGTAGACCTTGCCGATGAAAAACATAAACATCTCTTAACGAACCTCACCCTCTGAGCCGGTTGAATCCGAAAAGTGTGCATTCTTTGTGTATTTCAAGTCATGTGGTAAAGTATAAAAAATGTCTTAAAACTGCAGGAAAAAAATTACAAAAATTCCAATTTTCAAATTATTCAATGGGTGGGCTTCCAACGTTTTCGATAAGTTAATAAATAAATATTTTTTCATAGTGTGCCAGCAAACCATATGGTCAACATGGCAATTGCTACACATTTAACACAATTGGAAACATTTAGAATTTGATTTGTGTTTGTTTGGGAATTTATTAAAAGGGTTATACATTTTAAAGAGTGTTTTTTTTTTGAAGCACATTAGCTTTATTCATGCGAAGTTGGCTTCCCCTTCCACCTATGCAAAACTCATAAATGTTTAACCACACACACACACACACACACACACTCACACATACAGCGTAGGCTTTGCTGGTTTACATTAAATTTATTGACAAATATCAACAAGAAGCTGGCATTTCATTTCATCTGCTGCCATTTGCTTACACAACAGTAAAATTTGGGCCATAAGTTTGGTGACAGCCACCATCCCCCTCTCCCACCGACTCAGCCCGTCAGAACGACAGACAGGGCAGATGTACGCAAGTCAATTGAGAAGAAAGTCGATTTCAAAAACCAACAGCAAATACGAGAAATATCAACAGCAACGCCAACAACAACCGAACGAGCTGCCATGTTTGAGCAGGGAAGATTGACGCATCCCGCAGCGCGAGGACGGGTGCTGCCCCTGCCCAAACCCCCCCTGCTTTCCTGCGCCTGTCAGTTTATTTTATGCCAGCTTGAAAATAATTTGCAAATTGCTGTGCCATATTTTTCCTGTGCTTTGACTGTATTTTATGATCAGGCATTAGCGAGGGTTGTTTGTCGGCATTCGCCCATTCGCCTTTATTGCGCATTCTTCCTTATTCCTTAGTTAATCAAATGCTCGGGCGGAGCAAAAACAACTTGCACTGCACTGTTTCCCAGTGCATTATTCGGGAATGCAAATGCCGGCGAAATGTCACAAAGGAGAGCGGCAGGAGCAAAGGCCAAAGCCGACGAGGACGCAGCAGCAATAAAGAGTGCTGCTTAAATAAAAATCCGGGGCGCACTCTGAAATTGGATTTTGCAGCTCCCTGGGATGCCATAGCCGTACGTTAGTGATTTATTTTATATGTATTTAGGAGGTGGCCAGAGTTGAGCCGAATCAGCAGGCGGGTCCAGGATCAGGGGCAGGGGCTGGCATGGCTTTATCAACAAATGCAAATGCAGCTGACAGCAAGGAAGGACACAAGCAGATGTTGGCTGTCGCCTCGCCCATCGCATTGCATTGAGTGCCCCAAGATCCTTGCTTGCTTCAGTGGCGCGCTCAATGGTGCAACAAAATACAAACAAAATTGTGTCTATGCGCGTCTCGGCTGGATGCAGTTGCCTCCACAGTTGGCAGTCTTGGGACTGGCGTATACGTAATGCGCGGCGCTTACCCCGTCCGTTCATGGTGTGTGTGTGTGTGTGTGTATGGAAATGTTGCCGCTGCTTACATGTAGTTCTGCCTTTGTGCCAGATTTTTATGCTTCCTGCATTTCCATGCATTTGCCCTTTTTCAAAGCTCTTTTGTTTGCTTCTGATTTTAATAAACTTCCGCTCTGCCGTCAGTTTCATAGAGCTCGCCTCGCCGTCTGCGTCTGGCGCGACTGACATCCACATAATGCAGGCGCAGCCCTTCAGCATCTGTGTCAATGTCACAGAAAAGAGCCTGCCCGCACGTGCGGCTGTGTCTTAAACTGCGCCAAAATATTTAAGCAAAATGTCCAACACTTGGCAAACAATTTGCCATGACACTTTTGCGATTTTCACCCATCGATTTGCTTTTATTTGCTGCGCATAAAAGTTTTCAAATTAAAGTTTATTTCGGGCTTTCGACTGTCAAGTGAACGAGCCGGCAATTTGGAGGCTGCTTGAGCGGCAAGATGGCCGAGCACATCGATGTAGGATGGCACTGAAGTCCCTCGAAGAGTGGCGATGGCGGCTCGCTTACGACGTGTTCATTTCCGATCAGGCGTCAGCATAATTTATTCGCTTGCCCATGCTGTCAATTAGAACGTTTAGAGATGTCCTCCACACATGCTCACACTTGCTCCACTGCCTCGTTGGCTTGTTGGCTTTATTAATGTCCTGCGGCAAGAAGCAGTCCTCCGCCGCATCCCTTGCCCTGCCCTGCCCACTGTCTACCAACTCACCCACCCAGGCAACCAAAAACACATAAGTAAAATCTGTAATAAACTTGTTGTGTGTGTGTGTGTGTGTGTTTTGGCTTTTTATTGTTTTATTTGTCTGCGTATTTTCATGCAAGTTTTTCCTTTTCCGTAGTTGTTTTCTGCTTTTATTTGTTAAATTGTGTTGTGAAAAATTGCCCAGGGCACGGGGCTCCAACAACACAGCCTCTTGTGTATGTTTTGTTTTCTTTTTCTGCTTGGCTTCGTCTTGGGCCTTACTTTGGTAGCCCAATTTGGTTTTGCTCGCAGCAGCTTATCTTGGCTGTGGGACCTTAAGTCCTGAGAACGGGACCAGAAACATTTTTTAATAAAAACATTGATGGTTTCGCCCGTCTGTCGGCCTCCTACGTATGGCATTCATTGTTATTGTCTTAGCCATATTTTAACCCCTTTTGTGCGACGCAAGTGACGTGGCTTAGTTTAGTTGGCACGAGCTTTTTATGAAATTGAAAAACTTTTCCCATAAATGTGCATAAAAATTCTTGACTTATGCTTAAATTACTTGAGATTAATATTGCATTTTTGGCTCCTGTGTGGACCAGTTCGGACCGCCGGCGGCATACAAACATCCATTTCGTATGGGGTCACAAGCCACAGGATATTTTGATGGTGGGCCACTCACATGTTCCTGTCCGGCACATAAAGTGTCACAATGATTTTCTAATAATTTGCCAAATTGCTTTTGGTTGACCATTAAATCAGAGATACGTGTCTCTGTTTCTGGCTTCTGTGTGCAGGCTGATAGCCAGATTATGTCCACACGCACACACGCATTCGCACACTAACCGAAAGATACTTGTATAGATATGACAAATGACTGAAATTCTAGCATTATGTTCTTGAATTTGTCAGATTCAGACACAACATGAGACTTTCGTTTGGCTTTGAGTGGTTTGTCATTGAGCCCACGCTGTAGTTGTGTGAGTTGGATTGGTTGCTAGGCAGGCGGCCAAAGTTATGTCATTGTGGCAGCTTAAAGTTTTTCGCTTTATATCTTTGAAAACAAATCGGCAACTAGTGCCAGACCAATAGCTTGGCCGCTTTTGCTGCGCTTTTGAAGTGGTTTAATATTCCAAAACAAAATCCACCCACTCTCCGATTGCTCTCCATGGCATCGTCATGGCAGGGGGGGAGGGTGTGTCGTTGGCACTGGCCGTGGGCTGTTTAACATTTGGCTTGCCCTGAAACGCAGAAAAAATCGCAAAACAATGGTGGCTTTACAATACGAAAGCCATTTCGTACTCCATGGGAAAGTAATGTGAAAACATGAAGTGTACATATTAAGATTTTCTTTTTGTTTGTGTGGCCCATTAAAACTTTGGGCTTACATTTAGAAAAAGGCGCCAGTACTTTCGGTATGCAGATTTTACCATTTTACAAAGTTTTTAAATGTCCCTCAATGTAAGTTTGAATTAAGTTTGAATATAGTTTCTACTTTATTCAAATTATTTGTCAACCTTAACTCATAACTCATTTCTATTTTGAATTGATGTTTTAAACCGAACCTCTTTAGAAATTAAAGCTGAACCCGAACCTGTTTCAAAACCAAAATTTCAGGCTCGGTTCAACAAAACTGATACAAAAATTTGACCTTCTGTCTACCGACTTCATATGTTATTTGGTGCGACTGACTCCTAAAATGGGCAGGATTTCCTTATAAAATCCCTACTTATAACAGTCTTTGTTTTAAAGCTTCTTGAATAATTCTCAAAAGCAAGAGTATTATTTTGGTAATATTTTTCTATGTAAACCACGAAATGGAATTTTTCTAAGCTGAAAATTATATATTGAATATTTCCATATTTTCTACTAACCAATTCCGACCCAAATACCACTCTGTTCCCATACAATTTGGGGAGTTTTTGGGTCGAATGCTGTTTTTAAATCACATAGAAGACAAAAACTAGTAATGTTATATGAAGCATGGACTGAACCAATGTTCGAACCAAAACCTTCTCCCAAAAACCTCGAACCTTAAATTTCCGAACTATAACCATTCGTTAAGTTGGGTTCGAACCGGTGTACCGGAGATCCAAATATTTTGTTTGGTTTGCAGCTCTGGTTTGAACTTCTATATAATCTCAAGGGGGTTTACATCCCTGTCTCACGAACTATGCTCATCATGAACCCTTTCGAAACCTTTGTCTTATCTACAACAATTATTACCATTTCTACTCCGTAAACACTCCAATGCTAGATGTAAGAAATATTTTGTTGTCTAATTTAAGTTCGCAATTCTCAAGTAACAGTTTGACTGAACTTTGTTAAACTGAAACAATAAACAAAACAAAACAATCTTTTTTTATAAAATTATTATTATTTGTTTATTATATTTGAGTATTGATCGAAATGGCAGCGTTCTGGAAATTACTTCGAAATAAAGAAAACTTTGTTGTGCAGCAGTTCGAAATAGAGAAGTTCGACTGTACAATTGCAGCTGGTGGTAGCTGCATCACTTGAAAGTACTATTTCCTCGATATGTGCTCCTCTATCATGATACCTTATCGCTGGTGTTGATCAGGGAGCTAGTTCATCTGCTTAACGCGGCCATTGATTATAAAACCCAAAATGAATTTATGAAACTGCACTTCTATGTCAAGGAATTAGCTATCATTACTATAAGTAAATATACTTCAACTACAATATACATTTAGATATCACATCACCATTCGATTGGTATCTTTTGATCGTCTATTTTAATTCGTATAAATGTAAAAATGTATTATTTTTCTCACAAATTATATCATATACTCCCCATAGTTTGGGGCTTGAACGAACCCAACATACCCCACTGGATTGTTCTCAAAATATACAAAAAAAATCGTTTAACAATTTTCCTTTGCATTTTCCACTCACCATCATCCCCCGGCGCATTTTTCGTTTGTTACTTTGATTGTGGTTGTCAAGGGCTTGGTGCTTGGCTTGTTCGTTCTACCACTCCCACACAGATTGCACCGCTGCCTCCCCTCTGTTTCTCTGTTTTTGTTCCGTCGTCAACTTTTGACATTTTCTGTCCTTTAATTTTCATAGCTTGCGGGCGCTGGTTGATCCCTTGACAGATTTGTTGGCATTTCCCCCCACCAAACCGGAGCTTGGCTAACAAGTTTCGTCATTGATATGGAAAGGTGGGGGGGAGGGGCGTGCTCCCCCACTTGCTAATTTCTTTGACAATTAGCGCATGTGTCGCCGCATAAACCAGCCTTGCTACCCATTTATCAGGCCAGGCACTTGTCAGTAATACGCGCCATCTACATTAACGCACATTACGCTCAATTTTTCGAGTATCAAATTATTGCAAAACGACGGGGAGCTCCGAGCAGCTGCCAGCAACAGCAAACTTTAAATTTTTACGACATCATTTCACGGCCCACAAGTCTGGCGGCAAGAGGCAATTGGCAACGAACCCTTGAAATTGTTGTTTGTCTGCCTGATAATTTGCCGGCTCCGGCTCCGGGTCCTTCGCCCGCTCCGCATCCTTAAAAAAATATTACACGCATAACTGTCGTATTTTTTGGGACGGCGGTGTCTTTGTCTCGACTTTGAAAAACAAAAATTAGGCCATTAAGGCATTTACCAAATGCGCCGTGTCCCCAACTGGCCCGTTGTGGCGGGGTGGGGTCTCCCTTGTGAAATTGAAATTAATGTGGCGGAAATCACAAGTTCAACACGCAACGCATTCTGCAAGGGTTTCAAATGGCTGCGCCTGATGAATACTGGCAATTTGCAGTGTTTGTGGGGCCAATGATTAGACTGGCAATTAGTGGATTAGCATTCAAAATATGTGGGAATCTTGGGGATAATCAGGACGATTTACATGGCATGATTCTTTCAATGCCCGCCTCACATCAGACCTACACAGCCTCCCTCACCCACTTGAGTCGGGTTTTTAAATGCCCCCAGCCAAGTTGAATTATTAAGCAATTTTTCATATTTTAATGGCAAAACATTTTGCAGGCAGGCTAAAGGAAAACTCGCCGAAGTTTTTAATTTGTTATGCCTCTTGCGCCACCGCCCCCGCCCACTGCCCGCCCGCTGGGCTGCATTTCGCATATTTTATTTCAACGTTTATTGTTCGCCTTTCTTGCGAAGCGGCATTCATTATAAGCCATAACAATTTGACCGTGAGGCGTAAAAGTGTCGAAAGTGCAGGCTGAGTGGGCGCGTTGGAAAACTTTTGTTGTTTAACAATAGCAACGTGGAAACAGTTTAAACAGCCGGCTCCAGAGTTATGCGTGGATCGCTCACAAAAATGTGCGGCACGGAAATGTTAAGCAAATTCTTGCCAGCAACGTAATTTGCTTCGAGTTGAACTCTTCCTTCGTCATATTTTTTTTTAAATCGATTTGAAGCAACAGCAACGAGCGGCGTACTACGCCGTAGTGCACTCCCTTGGCATCGCTTTGGTCTGCATAAATAACCTGGCCAGGAATGTGAAAGTGAAAGCAACAGCAGCAGCAGAAACTGCTGACAAAACTTATAAATCCCAGATATCCTGACCTTAATGCCACGTTGAATACCAAATGATGATGCTGCTGTGTGCGTGTGTGTGTGTGTGTGTGTGTGTGGAGAGCACTAAAAGCCAACGCCAAAGCGTGAAAATAAAAACCAACCGCTTTTGAAGCAACTAAAAGATAGCAACGGCACTGAAAAAGGGCGTCGGAAAATCGATGGCAAACTGTTTGGTTGGCTAAAAAAGTTTCACCAACTAATGCACAGCCAACTTGCCGCTTAGGTGCCTTGTAGGTGTTGCCCCGGGGGGTGGCGGGTTCTGTGACTATGATGATGGCAACTGTACGTATACGTAACGCAGTTGAGTGGTTGCAAAATATTTTCGGGGCCAACCACACAAAACCCACTTGAGTATTCTACATAAACCTAACTAGATATGCGGGCCCAAAACTTTGTCGCCCTGATGCTTATTGTTTTTATACTCTGTAGCAAAGGTACAAAGAGCATAATGCTTATGCGCAAGGGTACACTCAGAAAATAACAAGATGTTTTTTCTTGAATTAAGCGCAAACGGTGTCAATAACATGGTATGCACAAAAATACTTGACTTGAGTACAAAATTCTTGCTGCAAGTACCATTTTGTCGATACCTGTGGACCAGAGATCTGCACGAGTGCACTGCAACTACAAGTGCACTGCATAAGTACTTGATATTTTCACACCCGAGTGTCCCAAGCACTGCAACAAAATGTATACAGTAGTATTTCTACTCGCGGCATATTTGTGGTTCGCACACGAAGTGCCAAAAACACTCGCTCCACTCGCGTTGCTTATTGCTAATACTCATACGAAAAGAGAGCTCAAAAATTTGAGTGTGGAATTATCCACCAACAATTCTGGCAACGCATTTTCTACTTGTCGCTCACTCACTTGAGTAGTTTTTTTGCTCATGCTTGCTTCTTGTTGTATTTTTTTACTGATGTGTGTCCGCTCTCTGATATGTCTTCGGCTTCTGTCCGTCTTTTTCCTTCCTCGGCAAATTGATCTCTAATTCACGACTCTGCTTTCACGTCGACGTCAGCAGAACCGAATTCTGTGCGCATTGTTGTTGCATTGTATGAGGAGGAGGCAAAGAGCAATACACAATACATACATGTATATTAGTAGTGTGTGAGCTGAGAGCACGGAGTATTTTGCGTATTCCTCTTCGCTCTCTGAGTAAAATTAGTATACTATTCTGCAAAGTGCGAGTGCGACCGCTACCGCAAAGACGAAAGCAACATGCAGTGTCGCTCAAAGCAGAGACAATCAAATTTGACATCCGCTCGAAACAGACACCATTCACAGAAGTACTAGTACGAAAATGAGTGAGTATATCATTTGACTAGACATTTTGAGTGTCGAGTGGTACTGCGTACGCTTTTTCAGCGAGTGTACTCGAGTCAAGAAAACAGGCACTCGTGCAGATCTCTGCTGTGGACCGTTTCGGGATAAACAAAATAATTTAACTTAACTTTTAAATAATTAATAGGAATTCCTTTCTAACAGTACACCCAAGATAAAAAAAAGAGAATTTCATACTTGAATCAAGAATTTTCGAGATCAATAGTTCGATGAGAGTGAAAACTCTCAATCCAAGAGCGAAATACTTGATCTAAGTATGAATTTTTGATCCCATTTTTCTTGATCCAAGAGCTTTAATACTTGATCCAAGTGCGACTCATTCTTAACTCAGAAGCGGAATAGTTCTTGAATCAAGTGGTCAACAAACTCAAATTCAGGATTGCTCGTTCTTGAGTCAAGGGAATACAGCATTTTCAAGAGCTCATCAGATTCAAGAGTAAGATCGTTTACTCTTAAATCAAGAGCTTCACAGATTCCAACCACACAAAATCAAAATCAGTTGATTTGTTCCATTTTGTTTTTAAATTTATTTTATCGAAATTTTGTTGTTAAGTCATGTTGCAAGTTTTAGCCGGCTCGAGGAATACGTAACACCTCAAAGGAGCACCAGTCTTTGCCTGTCAAATGGCAATCGCATAGCCGTCGCTCCATGCTAGCAATGCAATAACTAGTTGAGAATTTCAAGGCAACTTGAGTGCAAAAATCGATCGACCCACACAGCCCTCTTCCATAAACCAAAAAAAAAACTGAGAGAGTGAGTTCAACGCTGTGTTCTCTTAAATGTGCTTGCTCTTCTCTCAGTGTCTTAACCTAAGTACCCTTGACTAAATACACTATACTGAGAACGAGCAAAATTCTTGAAGCTGTTCGATCAATGAAAGAGAAAGTCAGAGACTACTGCTGAAAATTAGAAAATTATGAACAAAATAGAAAAAACTACTGATTTAAATTCTTGTTTTATTGCAACATCTGTGGAGCTCTCGATTCAAGAGTTTAGGACCTTACTCTTGAATTTAAGAATTAAAGCTCTTGTATCAAGATAACTTGATTTGAAATGCACACTCTTGGATTAAGAATTTTCCTATTAAAGCAAGAATTTTGGATCTTATCGATCCTCTGACATTAAACATTCCAAATACAACCCAAGATTGTCCCTATTTTCATGGCACCTGTTCAGCAGCATTTTGTTTGAAACGCTTAACAGGGTATCATTGGTCCGGTACATAAGACTTCACTCTTTTATGCAATACATCTTGTCTATTTCTTTTTTCCTGGTTGGATCGAACCTTGAAATGTGAAATGCCAAAGACGCCCCCGCAGTTTTGCCAACTACTTTGCATATTTTCACTATTTCTTTTTGGTTTGTCGCCCGACTACGTGACTTGGCTTTAAGAGGGAAGGCTTTAGGAAAGCCAAGCCATAAATAAATTATCAGCGTAGATTTGAAAAGAAAGTGCTCAGCAAGCGTGGCCCCACTTCCACTCACAAAAATTCTGCAAATTAATTTGGCAGATCCTCCAAAACCGCCATTTGTTTATCTCATTTGCATGTATCAGCGGTGTGTTTCCCGCACTGCAGCTGGCTCTGCGCAATAAATATGTCCCTTGCAACATATGTGCCTGTGTATGACCTCCGACTCCATTCCCTATCGCCGGTGCCGCGCTCGCCGTCATTTTTATGACATTTCCGATGAATACAAAATGCTTAATTAAATGCCGTTGAATGTCGTTGTCGTCGTGGCACACAAATTGCGGGACCCTGAAACTCTGCCGCCGGCTGCTAGGCAACCAGCGGCTTTGGTTTCCACATCCTCCCCACCCGTGCGCAAGTCCTGTTGTCGGCATGTGATGACACGCATAATTTATTCAATTTTCATGTCTGTGTGTCTGTGCGTGGCTGGCTGCTGCTTCTCCTTGCTCTGGCTGAGTTAAGGTCTTACGCGTCTCTAATGCTTAAATTACACATTCAAACATACACACCATGCACACACACCCACACACACACGCACAGTAGCCGCAGTCATGTGCGACATTTGGTGCTCAGGTCTTTTTGCCTACGTTTTGTCTCCCACTTGGGCAAATAATGATCCCCAGCTACCATTCCATGTCGGCTCTTTTTCCATTGTTGTTGCGTATTTACTGCAAAGATTATTTGCAATGCCTCGTTGCCGTTGTGGGTGAAGCGGCTGCTGCGGCTCGGAGACCAAGGGTGTGTCTCTCCGTGTGCGGCCCGCTCTGTCTACAACAAATCACTTTGTTGGCGCAACACTTTAATGTCAGGGATTAGGCATTAAGGTGAGATTTACCAGTATGTGTTGTTCCGGTTGTGCTTACTGTAGTTGCTCCACCTAAAGTTTTAGATATTCTTTTAGCCGCTCTGTGGCATCATTTGCATTGTTTAAGTCATCTGCTCTGGGCAGATGTTGAGCTGTGTGCTTATTCAAGTTGGAAGTTGATGTGAAAGCGGATGTTCGCTTTTGGTTGGTTATGGCAACTGTGTACTTAACCCCAAACGTTCTTGTGGGTGAATTGTTATAGTACTATGTAGCCACACACCCAAACTAAAACCCAACTCAGACCACTTCGTGTGGCATTAAACTGAAAATGATTGCAAAATTAGTGCACTTGGAAAATAATTGCTAACCCAAAAATATAGCTTGCATTACGGGTACAGAGAGAGAGAGAGAGAGAGAGAGAGAGAGAGAGAGAGAGAGAGAGCGAGGGAGAGGGGGAGGGGGAGATTTAAAGAAGTTGATGTACAAAACGGAGAAGCAATAAGCTATTGAGTCAAATTTGGCTTGTGACGATGTTTTAATACAGCTGCAAATGTTCGTTCCCTTTGATTCTTACGCTGAAATAGCATAATGAGGTTTTGCTGAGTTGACCCTTTTTTTCGTGATTTTCCTATGCCATTTTCTTGTTTCGAATTTTGGCAACACTGTTGTGACCATTTTGGACAGCATCAACCTACCTTCCGCAAATGTTTTTACTGGAAAGTTAAATTCGATTCTTTAAGATGATGAATTCACAACTGACAGGTTGCTTTTGATTAAGAATCACAACACAGGAGAAAACGGACGGACAGACAGACGGACATGGCTATATCGACTCGGCTGTTAATGCTGATGAAGAATATATTATATATGCTTTATGATATCGGAGATGCTTCTTTCTGCCTGTTACATACATTTGCAGGACTTTAGTATACCCTTTTTACTCTACGAGTAACGGGTATAAAAATATTCATTCCGAATGGATACCGAAATCATCCAATGGACACCTTTTAATATCCTTTTTTCTCGATGTTCAATAAGACTATGTTCTCGAGACTAAAGTCTCGATTTTTCGCCAAGCCATTATTTATTATCCAACACCATGTCATATTTCGGAATGTCTGGTCAAAGCTCGTTGTAACACGTCGGTATTCCGAATACTGATAAGCCAAAATACCTTGAGCATTAGACTATATTAGACAACTTAGACAACTTCCAAAAATTTGATTAGATTTTGTCCGTTTTAGTTTATACAGTCTAACAAATTGACGCTTTCTTCACAACTTGTAGATTTCAGGATCATCGTTCACCGCAGCAAGAAATTTATAACCTTATTTTTTTGAAAATTCTGGTTAAAGCCAAACTGTATTTGCAAGTGGACAAGCTCTTTTTTAATTGCACTTTTTGGATCAGTCAGCGGGTCTGACCTATTTTAATTTTATACTAACTGGCTACGATTCGCTCTTTACATTGCGGGGATACGTTTATTATGGCAGAGATTTATTCAAACTCGTTTTGGTTGAAAGTCCAAATTAGCATAAAACCTCTTCCAAACTTGTTCGGAGCCAGTTTTAAAGTGGAAATGTTTCTAATTAATTAGCCCCAACCCCCGATATTTAAGCTGGCTTAGCTGGCTAGTTCGGGGCCGTTATAATATAAAACTTTATATTTTTTAAAATCCATTTTTCGATATTAAAATATAAATTTTTCAAATCCTTCGAATGATTTTCAGTTCCGTTCGAAGAAAATGTAAGATGTATTTAACATAAAATGGACATTTTGATATCAAAAATTGAATATAAATAACTATTCTTTCTAAATGGACACCGAAATCATCCAATAAATTAAACACTTTGTTGTCTGATCTACCTACAAGTATAAAGAGCATTTGTCGACTCGGCTGTTGATGCTGATCAAGAATATATACTATATGGGGTCAGAGATGATTCCGTCTTGCTGTTTCATGGCTCTGAACTTTGTCAACCGGGTTGGGACCAGTAAAATATCCAACTCGATATTACAAATTAACAGACCAAATTTCAAGGTTCATAGCTTAGATAAATTCTTAGAAATGGCTCTGAACCACTTGTAAACCGCAATCGAACGGTTCAATGTCTTCAAGTATAAAGGGACTCAGAGATACAATGTGTATCCCTCAGTAAGGGTCTACAAACCAGGGATGCAAATGAAAACTATTGTTGGGATCTTAAATTTCCTGGTTCGAAGCAAAATTAACCAATTTTTCGGAAATTAAAAGTTCGAATTTTTTTGTTAGAAGGTTTTCATTCGAACCTTGGTTCAGTTATTGCTTTATACAATATTCTAAGTATGTGTGTTCCACACAAATCGGATGCGAATCGCATGTTTTTGGATCGGAATCGGATAGTAGAACACTTGGGAATATTCAATATATAATTTACTGTTAATTAAGCTTAAAAAACATAGGTTATTAATTCGAAACATATTTCTAGGTATTCTATTCGACTTTCCTGACCATTTCAGGAGTTAGTTGCACTATAACATATATGAGATGAAGTTGATAGACAGGGGGTAAAATTTATCATATTTAACATTTTTATTGAACGGAACTGAAACTTTTGGTTCGGATCAAGTTCGGGTTCAATTTTTATATCTAAAAAGGTTCGGTTCAAGGTTCGGTTCACCGGCTTCAAAACGGTGTGCAGCTTTGATATTAACTAGTTCTAGAGCAAACATTTTTTTTGGTTTCAATAGAAAAGCCTCCAAACTTCGTTCATATTAGTTTCCCCATGCTTTTTCATAATTTCACCAATTATTATTAAAGTCGGATAGCATAGCATAATAGAAAATGAGGGTCAGAGAAATAGTCCTCTTAAGAGTCTTTTAATTCGGTATTTATTTATTTTATTCACTGTCGCACAATTCTAAGGGATGATTCTTAAGATTCAAAACAGAAACATTTCAATTGTGAATGTAATATTTGATTGGAGCGATACATCAAAGCCTGCCATTTGCTTTTAAGGACTATTTAACTTTCTGTATACTTATTCAGCATTTTGGCCGGTATCTCATAGCAGTTGTATGCCTGTGTTTCTGGGTTGCATTTGTGGAATGGGTTATTTAGCCGAAAGACTTCACATGGCTCAAATAGGTAGCGTTGCGACTTGTATTATTTTTGGAAAATGTACCATCACTGCCCTTGAACTGCCTCTGCATTATTTCCCTCGGTTCGCGCTCTCTGTACGTGGTATGTTGGATACATGTCCAATAAAGCAAAAATGGTTGCGAATTATGTTCACAATTGCTTGAATAGCCTGATCGGGGGGTTTCGACTATGACGAACATAAAACATTTCTCCCAGAGCCCGAGTTTTGGTGTATTTATATATTTGTGGTAAAATGGCAAACCTTACTGAGCACGTTGTCACTTACTACGAATCTCCGGTGAGGTGTGTAACAAATTATACTGAAAAACCAAACAGCATAAATATCAACCTTTTCAATGCTGCCATTAAAATGATCAGTAGGAAAACTAGTTCTGTCCTAGCTTTCACTGGTAGCGTCGTGAATATTGTATAGCTCCATTTCAGCAATCTAGCCAGCCAAATGACTGTCCCCAGAGAAACTACTCAACAAGCAAGCATTGTTTAAAGCGAAAATCAAATTGCTGCATTTAAAACCTTATTTTGCATAAAATGAATAAAAGTTGAATAAGAATTGTTTTTTTTTTTCAAAAAAAGAAAAAGCGAAGGTAAATGTGCCATAATAACATTTGTAGGTTTTCCAAATTTCAGCCAAAGCAAAGCAAATTGAAATTGTGGCATATTTTGGCAGGCTCTGCATGTTTGGATCTCTATGTCTCGACAATAGCAGAAATCTATTATTTCTGCTTTAATTTACACATTGTTCCGGCCATTTGCATTCTGCAAATCTAATTTAAACTGATATCAAAATCAGTGGGTAAAACTCGACTTTTTCAATATTCTGCAGCGCCACCATAGGGAGGTGTTTCAGAGGCAAAAGAAGTTAAGGAATGGGAGAGCTGAGCGTGTGTCGCCCATCAACTGCAAATTGCCTGCTTCCCCTTGCCAAAGTACAAGTTCAGGCCCATTTCCCTGCCGTTCGCTTTGACTATTTCGCGCCTGTAAATCGTAAATCAGCGCAGATTATTGTTGGGCACCCCTCCATCTTCCCCAACTCACAACCATTTACATTTGTATCTTTGTCTTGTGCTGTCTGCGTTTTTCAATTTGAATCAGCTTAAAGCAACTGTCTGCTGCCTGGCTTGTAGCCTCTTTCAAAGGCAGTTGTTCTTCATAAATATGCAAATTGTAAGCCTGCCGCTTGATGGCGCCCGCTGGCGTCCGTTCAGCTGCGGTTGCTGCCGTTTTGCAGTCCTAAATCGGATTTACTTTGACTGGCTTTAAGTTTCCTTTGTGCTTTGAGGCAGGCAGACGAAAACATTTGATTATTTGCCGCGTCCTAGCCCTCACATGTTCCCAGAAACATGGTGGGTTGCAGCAAACGATTTTGATTAGTTTAACACAACGCTCGTGATTGCAAGTGCCGGAGTTAGCCGCAAACAATGAAATGTATGTGGCAGGGCAATCCCAAACACCGTCTTGGCTTTGTTGTGCTGGGCTGCCTGCCTGCCCTCGCTGGTTGTCGCCAGCGTTAAGTGCTGGGGTGTAAATATAGTGGGAGCCACCCGCATCACTCGTGAACGGGCACAGTGGGAGGAATAGCTGGAGCATCCAAATTTAATCCAAATCGGATGAATTTCGTTGATATATTTGCATAATTGTTAATGCTCTGTTAGTTAACACATGAGAAGGCTATTAAACATCAATTCCACGCAGAAACTGGTGTATCGAAGTCGTTGTTTTGTTTCAGGTTTTGGTGACCTAAGTTTGACATGAATCATATTTCTCGGGCCGCAGTCAAAGTTAGAAAACCATGAAAACGAAGTAATATAAGTTGGATTGTCGAAAGATAGTCGTAGACCACTATAAAATGAAATTTAAGCAACTTAATCTTTTGCTTAATTAATGATTTGCGCCCATGGTGCAATCGTGGCAGACTCTTTGCCTGCTACTTAAGAGGCACTCACGCAACAGCCGGGTACGCTTAATTGAGCCAAACCTCCCTTCTGCCGCGTTATGAACACCTGCCAACCCCAAGAGGTTGTGCTTGTGTGTGTTATCTTCCCATCTAGCGGCACTTTTGCTGCCATCTAATTAGACTTTGTGGCTGCATTAATTGGTAGACGCTTGGACTTTATAACTTCTCGAGTGTTACCTGCCAGTTTTTATTGCTCCGACAGATAAAAGTCAAATTAACGTGGCTTAATTTGCCGGCCAGGTCTCTGCACTTGACATTTTGCCACTTCTTGAATTGAAGTACCTCCCCCATACGTTTGCACTGCCTCTCGTTGTTTATGTTGAACGTATGTATGTATACACACATTTCGCTCGTGGTCGTTTCATATATTTTTGGTATCGCTGGTGCGCAGTATAAATAAATAAAACGCCCACAGGAATTTCATTAGATTTTTTCCAAGAGAATTGCGAGCACACACAAAAGCAGCTTTGCATGAATAATTCTGGCATATGAATTTTATATGCCAACGCACAAACAAAGCAAAAATCAATCAAATTAAATTTTGGACGAAAATCATAAACTGGTCTGAGATTGCAAATTGAGCAGCTGCAGCAGGAACTTTCCCATAGTTCTCTAGTTTCACAATTTAATTATCGTCAAGGAAAGACTGCATAAAGTTTTTCAATGCCCCCAGCAAATGGCTGATTCTATTCAAAAATTGGATTTGGTTTTCTCTCCCAGGAGATCCTGCAGTCTGCTTGGCATTTGCATTAGGGCTTCTATTTATTGAATTGTAAAATTGTTCAAATTTGCAGGCCTGAGGGCCATTTACGACTGCAAGTTTTTGTTAGTGGAGAGTGGTGGCGTATGAGTAATATTTGGTGATGCTTTGACTGCAAATTGTTTTCATTAAATAAATCAAATCAAATAATGACCTGACACATGTTGTATCCATGTGACCATGAAGTTAGATGTCAATTGAATTTTGAAGCATTCGATTAATTCTCAGTTAATTGTCAAATTTAAATCTGTGTACTTGAAGTTATGTAAATTGGTCAGGCTCATTGCAGCTCCAGATCGATTTTATTACAATAGAATTGTAATTCGATGGAAAAATGTATTTTTATTCATACTCTATTCATTGTTTGAAGAGAAATATATATATCCAACTTGTTGGTTGTCTTTCTCTTTTTGTAAATCATTTAGTAGCAAAATGGAAACAAAATGTGATTACTTATTGGAATTTTAAAGGAGTAATGATGATTTTAGCTGGGCTTCGTGGGCTGGTCTGGGTTCGGAAACGATCCGCCGCGTCCGGATCTTAAGTAACTTGAGCTCAACGATGCTTAAAACGCATTTTATGACCCTGCTTGGGCACATTTTATGGGGATATTTTCGTTAAGAAAAACAATCCAAAGTATTTTTGCGACTTTAGTTGGAACATATTAATTCCAATGGTATATCTTCGCGAAAAGAAATAATATAATTTTTTTAAATTGCTTAACTTGACAAACGAAAAGGATCCCCACAAAAGTGCATAAAATGTGTCGAGATTGGACCATTTTAGAAACCATATTGGTATTAGAATCACCACGATTTCTTCAATATAGTAAACCCTCCGTCCTTCTATCGGATGACTATGGCGCATAGCTACCATAGGAACAATCGGTCGTAAAACTAGTTTCAGTTAGAAAAACTTGTTTCTTTCCAATGGAAACGTCTCCAAACTTTGTTTTTACATGTTTTCTATGCTTTTTTATAATTCTGCCAAGTTGGATGAAAATCGGACTACTATAACTGCCAAACAAAAGACAGGTCTGAAAAACAGTCTTAGTCGGAAAAATTGTTCTAAATATTTAAGGGAGCACTTGTGAGGGTTTAAAAGTTACTGTAGCTTTCCTGTTTTTCTTGTTTTTGGACAATTTTTTCTTAAACTTTAAAAGCTAACCCTACAATTATATTTTTTAGAAAACAAAGTCTTAAATTTAGAGTAATTTCTCAAGTTCTAGTTCCCTGCTTTCGGAATAAAAAGGAGGCAGTTGAGTGCATTTGCATTTGACTGCGTTCTTGACTCTGACTAACGGGCGTGCTTGGTAGTTGAATGCAATAAGATGAATGCCCTTCGTGTTGAAGTTTAAGTTAGATAATAAAAGATTATTATTTTTTTTTTTTTTAATGTGATTTTTAGCAAGAAGTCTTTTATCCTTTGAAAATAGTATATATGGGGTAATACTTGTCTTGGTAAAGTCTTCCTCCTCTGTCTCTTCCCTTTCCGGTCTAACAGATAGAAAATATTTTTTTTCGCTAACATAGAGAAAATGTTTTTCTAAATCAAAAAAAAAAAATATTAATGTGCTTTTAGTAAATATTTTCTTTATTTCAGAAAGTCCCTTTACAAGAAATAATTTCTTAAATTATATGGTGATTCTACTTTGATCCCTTTTTTAAGCCGAATTTCTAAACCATGGGGCGATTTTGGCTGTTTTTTGAGTGTATAAAGTATAGCTGCCATCAAAGATTTATAGATATTATAGATGACGCATCTGAAAGAAAACACGATTATCCCTGGTGGCTAACATGGGCTTCTAATTTCTGATTTGATACTCATGCGTCATCTATAAATGTCAATATTTCTTTGATTTAACTCTGTAAGTGTTTTACCAATGATTTATGGATATTATAGATGACGCATGTGAAAGAAATCACGATTATTCCTGGTAGCTGACATTGGCTACTAATTTTCGATTTGTTCCACATGCGTCATATATAACATCTACAAATCATTGCTGTCATAGAATAGAATTCCGTGCCGGAGGTACACAGATCATAATAAGTTTGCGGAAAAGTATGTAGGCAGTAAGCATCTCCGACCCCATAAAGTATATATATTCTTGATCAGCATCAACAACCGAGCCGATTTGGCCATGTCCGTCTGTCTGTCCTTTTGAACGCACAGATCTCAGAGATGGTTAGCGATAGAGCTTTGACGTGTATGGGACAATAACTTCTGATACTTACAGGCAAATCAAGTGCATTTTCAATCTTGGCCATGCCCCCTCACGCCCCCGCCATTTGAAAAAAAACGTAAAATCTCCCACAGTTTTAAAAATAGACGGTTCGTACTTTCAAGACATATATACTAGTTAAAATTGGTTATCGATCCGCCAAAGAAATGAGGAAGATCGTATAAACGGTTGTCGACTTATGATTCAAAGACTGTTTGCTGCTGCAGCGCAGTAGCAGCGCTGTTTTCAGCTGCTACTGCAGCACCAAAGTTTATGCTGAGCGTACAATTTCGATGGTACAGAGTATGTTATAGTCGGGCTTGACCGACTTTCTTTCTTGTTTTGGGTTCACTGATATCATTTTCTGTAAATTCGAACTTCACCTCTTCGAACTTAGGACCTCTGCGAATGAACGGGCAGCTCATCTCGCAGCCCAGTAAAAATGCAATTAAATATTAAGGTATCAGCATGCACTAAGCCCGGCGGTGCAGATTATAAGTCTGATGCGAGGTCGCGGGTTCAAGTCACCTTCCAACCATAGTTTTTTGTTTTGTTGTGCTAAGCGCCGATTATCCTCTTCCTAGTTAGTCTTTAGCCTTTCGCGTTTGCCACCGCGGCTGACTTGCGATTTTGATCACAGTAGGGAGAATTGCATCACAAATTCGAGTGCAACCGACGTCTACGTGGAAAGGCGATTCTAATCACTTGTTTTGTCTTATTCCCTATATTTTTTCTGAATTTGAATTAAAAATTCTAAGTTTTGGAGATTTGCATAATTTGAAGGCCAAAACTAAAAAAAAGATTCTCTCTAGCTTTCTTTGGAAATCTAATGTAACGAAATTCATTTTATTTTCTGGGTGTGATGCTAATATGCCAGTCGGTGTAAAAATAAAATTATTTATTCAAAATAATATTATGTTCTTTTGAAAGTAATTCGATTTGATATTCCCAAATCAAAGCCGCGCCGATACTCAAAACTTAAGCTTCATACAATTTACTTAGCAAAGTGTTATTAAACTTTGCCTTTATAAGCAAACTCCACCGACATCTTGACTGACTCCATATTGGCTCACATCCGACTACTGTGTTTTTCAATTTCGGCTTCTGGCGCTTTGGCAATTATGATTTTTAACTAGACAAGTAAATAGCAAATTACCTTGCAATTAAAGCAGAAAATTAAAAACTGAGCAGCCGGCAGTGCACAAAGTATGCATGAATTAGCATGATTTACATGAAAATTTCATAAATATGTAAGCAGAGCGAACGGCGAAGGCAAACAAAAATGCAAAGTCCCCAAGGTACGAGTAATCAAAGCAAAAATTACCTAATTAACATAATCCGCAGTAGCCAAATGAGGCGGCTGCTGTTCTTTGGTCGCAGCGAGTGGAAAGCAACGTCGCCGGTCCCCGCTGTCCTCGTCTGCGGCCGTTGATTAGCAGCGTTGCTGTTTGGTCCTCGGCCGGCAAATCCCCTATGATAAGTTGTCCAGGTCCGTCGACTTGGCGCCTGTGCTGATTAATATGCAGACGTTTAAATTTCGCTTTTCCTTTTGTGTTTGTTTGCTTCGTTTTCTTTGGCTTTGGTTTTTGGGTAATTTCACTTTGTCTTATGGCAACAACAAGTTTTCACGGCGTGCTAGAACTGCAATTGGTTTCACTTTAAACTTTAAGAACGGAATTGTGTGGGACCTTCTGCCACCTGGTTGGCGGGCAAGAGGAAATGAACAGATTTTGCAAGTCAAAAGAGCGTGTGTGGCTTTGGCTTTTTGGAACATTATGTGCTGACTCGCACACAAACAGTCATGGTGGTCATGGGTCAGACTAAAACGGAAATGAGGCAAACACGCAGCTCGCTTAAAATATGAAATTTTGCCAGAGGCAAGAAGCGGCAGCAGAACTGCCAGAAATGATACGTGCAGCGCACAAATGTATGCTATGAAAACATGACTTAACGTTTTCCCGTGCCAAAACCCATCCGCAGCAACAACGAAAGCCACAGAGCGTAGTCTGTGTGGTTGCCTACTCTGACGCCTTGCTGTCTACCAAGAATCAGGATTTTGACGTCTCTCCCGTCTCCCAGCAGAAGGCCACAGACAATAGTACGGCTCCGCACGAAGCGCCCCAGGCTCGTTCACCGGTTCGATTCGCACCTTTCAATTACACCGATTACAATATAATTCTAATTGGTTTGTTGTTTGTTCGCACGGCACTTGGCACTGTTTGTTTTGTTTCACTTTTTCCTCTTGGGCTTCGGGTAGTTTGTGGCTCGCGTGTCCTGGCGTTTGTGGATTCAGCACTAGACTGAGCTTCACATGCGGCCAGGAAATGCTTTTAAGACTGCTTGGGCTGCTGTATTCGGCTCTGCTCGAATTCGAACTTCGAATCATGACAGCGCTTGCGCCAGCTCTCTTCATCCTCTCTTCCTTAATATGGCCCGAGGCGGCTCGCTCTTTGTGTTGATTTCCGCTGGTTGCGTTTGTTATTATTTTGTTTATGTCCCTGTGTGCGTACACGTGTGAGTGTGTGCCTGTTTGTCATCACCTGTTAGCATTGGTGAGTCCTTGAAAATGTGTGTGTGTGTGTGTGTGGGGGCACACCAGGATTATGCCATGTCCAACTCAATGACTCAAGTTTTCATTAAATAATCGCTTGGCTACTCGTCCGACATTATGGCCAAATCTGGGGGCACAGCCCGCCATCCCAGTGTTCTCGCTGTTCGTGTTAAACTTCAAATTAATTGCTGCCAAAAAATACCACGGGGCAGAGTGCGTGGATGCGAGGGTGTGGACCGTTGTCTGCTGCAAACCGCAAGCCAAACAACAGGCACGTTCTCGCCTGCATGGCACAGAATGCCTAGGAAGGTCAGCGTCGGGCTCAAATGATGTGGCAGGTGTTTGGGCGTGTGCCACGCGCAAAAGTCATTAAGTGTGGCCGGCAAGGGCAATGCTCAGACAAAAGCTGAAACACGAGTGCAGCGGCGACATGGGGAACATGCGCGAATTAAGGGTTCGACGATTGGATATCAAGTAATTTGAGGAAGATGCAGTTAGACTGTTGAATTTTGTGGTGCTAGGATGATCACACAGCGATACTGATTCTTAAAAAAGGGATCTGGACATCGGTGAACTATCGTGATGCAAAAGTATTAGATTAGTGAGTCACTCGTCCGATCGCTTCAAATTTGAACTCCCAATAGCAACAGAATGGTTGAGATCCAACACCACCAGTTGGTGGTGATTCTCGAATCTAGATGATTGTCGTGTCCATATTTTTGTTAAATTGAGCTTAAAGTTGCTTAAAATTTATACTTTGACCCTTGTGTAGGTTCGTTTTGTGGATTATACTTTCGTTTGTTTTGGCTCACTTTGAATTTGTCGTCAAGAACTACAGTCGAACTTCTATATGGCGAATCTCAAGGAAACAAAATTAAACATTCTTGTATGGAAAATTAGTAATATAGAATTGTTTAAGAATTGAACAAAAGTTCAGTGTTCTGGAAATCAATTCGATATAATGAAATCTTCGTTGTACAGAAGTTCGTAATACTTAGTTCGACTATATTTCTTAGCTTTGGTTCATTTACCATTTTAATTAATTAATGTTTAAAATGTCCAAACTTTGTAGTGCTCATAGATAGGTAAAGCAAACGCAAGATAAGAATGCGATTCTTCTAGTAAGTACAACTTCTCTCTAGCGATATCGCATTCTTATCTTCCTTCGGATGAAGTGTACCACTCTGCGATATTTCTGAGATGCTTCTGCGAGGTGGAATATAGAATCTTCTGGGAGTTAAGAAATTGGTTCTATCTGGGTATAAGAAATGCAAAAAAAAAAGTCTGTTTCGGAATACAAATCTCATAATCCCTTCTGTGGGATTAGAAGACGGTGGCCTTCCTGAATATACGAAACCATTTGTTTCTTAAGTAAAGGAAGTTGTAAAAATAATCGAAAAATATAAATTTTGTTTTAAAACTTTATCCTTACTCTGAGACGTGATCTCGGGACTCTGAAAAACTCATTACAATTTGAATGATGCCTCAACCAGATGCTCCATCGCATACGATGGTTGCGACACGTCAAGACACTACTTACATTCATATCTGCTTAAAAGTATTCAATGAAATCATTCTTGCATATCGCATTAATTAGTGTTTGTTTAGCGACGTATAGCCAATTCAAAAATTAGATACTGGAAAAACGCGACCAATGATAAAAAATCGCTTTCTTGCCTTCAAGGCCATTTTTGAACGATATATCGCCAATTTGTCGAATGAACGGAAAAGTAAGCGATAGCACATATCGCAAACTTTAATTTGTGTTAATCGTCAAGCTATCTCTCCTTAAACTATCTCCAAACTCTTTCTTGCTCGGAAATGCAAGCTCTTTTGTACATTCTTATTCTTCTGATTAGTTTTTGACACCGAAAGTGCTCAATATTAAGACCAATGTTCTCGGTTGTTTCCCTCTGTGTGGACAATGTAAATCAGTGGTGGGCAATAAAATCAAACAGAAGGGCGAACGATTTTGGACTTCAAATTCTAACTCATATCCATCTCTGAGCAGCTCCGGGGAATATATTTGTCGCATTGCCCTTTAGGTAGAATAACGGGCCCAAAGAATAAGTGTTCACGATGAACAATAGGGCCAGTCTACCAGTCTCTAACGTGAATAATTTGCGCTCAAAAACAAAATCTATATTGTAGAATAAAGACAACCGCAAATGCGGAATCACTGGTTGCACCAGAAACAGAGAGCCACAAAAAAAAAAATCGGAGTCTGACCAACCAACCGTAGTGTAGTGCTTTAGATCAACTAGTTTTGTTTAAGTGGTTGACAAAGCACTAAGCATGGTAAACTGCAAGCAACAACCAATATGTGTATATACGTAATAGAGAAATCAATCTGCCACTTGGTATTCTTTAGTCAGCAAAATCTGACTAGCTTTGCTTTGACGTGTGAAAGCGTTCCTAATTATGTGAAGTGTTGTGTTGTGTTTGTTGTCGTTCTGAGTACTTGGCTAAAAGGCTTCATGAAACAAAAACTTTTCTTCTAAGTTACTTTAATAACCAAGTCAAGTGATTACATCTTATAGTTATGCTTTTGGATGGTGCAGATTAGATATTAGTCTTAAATAATTAGTCTTAATTATTGCCACTACCCTGCAATCCCCCGCAATTTGAATGAAGCCACATATCTCCCACAGTTTTGAGCATAGATGATTCGTTCCTTGTAGACAAATGTACCATAAGAATCAGGATTATTAACCGAATTGCCACAGGAATGGTTGGGTCGCACAACCGGTAGTCATGTTATGAGTAAAACAAAGTTGGCTACAGCAGCCCAACTGCTACCTCCTCTATTATCTATGCCTTTATCAATACCTGCCCAATCATCTTCAAATTCTTTTTGTAAGCTTTGCGGACTTGAGTCTTCCTGATTTGTAAAATACTTGAACTCTAAGTCCTAAAGTGCAATATCAATTGAACATAACATAAATAGTCTTATATACCCCAGTGCCGCTGCCATTTATAGCTAGAACATCAACAGGACCGTAACGAGGTTCATGTTTAATGGCCCTACGGGGTGGTAGCTGGTTCCATAGATCCGGGCCCTGTCGGGTGTCGGGCGTCGGGCTAACAAATGCAACTACAAAGGCTGCCCTCAAAAAGACATGCACTAATATCTCTGTAGTCCTGTTCGTGTTGCATGCTCCGTGTTCGCTGTTCTGTGTTTGGGCTTTCGGCTTGAACCTGACACAGAAAATTGTATTTTAATGATGGGACATAGCGTCCCTGGCAGCGACAGGGACAACGAGGATGGCAGCGACAACGTACCCCAGTCAAGACGTTAGTAAATCAACGTACCCTTCAAAGTGCAGGGGCAGCTGTGGGGGATGCATTTGCGAAATGAAGTTGTTACTGCAGCCTCTGGCTTAAGTCCAGCTGGGGGCTGCTGGTATTTTTTGGAACGCTGACATTTTCTGCCTACAGTAGGTGCATCAGGAGCAGCAACGGTTACCTACGAATTGGCGACCGTTCGTTTGCCGGGTCGGTTGGTATGCATTGCCGAGCTCTCGCCTCTCCATTGCTTTGAAGTGTCCTTTGACCGGCTTTGTGTTCTGTGGCAAGTGTGTGTTGTCTGGGTGCTGTAGCTTAAGTGCACTTGTTTATGGATTGCAGCAGTCATAATTGTTGTTAATGAACGTTTCTGAGGAGAAGGTTGTGAGGAATGTTGCGGTTGTGACTATTTTAATTAGAGTGCGCTACAAAATGTACGACTAATGAGTAAATTAACTGAATTCGCAGAAGTTTGATTCTGAAATCTACGGCTTATCATTTCAAGCGGACTTGTTCTCACACTGTGAAAAGTATTACCATGTCCAATAGCTAGGAAAGTGACTGTTCAAGTTTGTGCCGGTAACACTTAGACAGAAAACAAGAAAGAAAGTCGGTCAAGCCCGACTATAACATACTCTGTACCAACGCTCAGCATAAATTTGAATGCTGCAGTAGCAGCTGAAAGCAGCGCTGCGCCGCAGCAGCGAACAGTCTTTTGATCATAACTCGACAACCGTTTATTCGATCTTCACCATTCCTTGGGCGGATCGATAAGTAATGCTGATTACTAAATATGTCTAGAAAGTACGTACGAAGGGGGCTGGAGGGGGCGTGGCCAACATTGAAAATAAACTTGATCTGCCTGCGGACATAAGAATCATATGTCCCATACATGTGAAACCTCTATCTTTTACCATCTCAGATCTGTGCGTTGATACGCACAGACAGACATACATGGCTATATTGAGTCGGCTGTTGATCCTGATCAAGAATATATATTCTTTATGGGGTCGGAATGCTTCCTTCTGACTGTTACATACTTTTGCACAAACCTGTATTACTCTATGTACCTACGGTACAGAGTATAAAAATTCCACATATCCGGAATTTAGTCAATTCCAAAAATTTTCAGAAGTTGGTCAATGAGAAAATCATTTCATGTACGAATATGATTGACTTGATCTTTGCTTAAAATTTCAATCCGAAGGTCGAGAAAAAATCAATTTCTTTGAGCTTGATTTTATCTCAACATTTTTTTTCTCGGACCTCAAGATATTTCAGAATCCTCTGACCGGACTTTGAAAACATAGGGTGATCAGGCCACAACAAAACGTAAACAGTAATAAAATGGTATTATTTTGTTTGTAAGCTGTGGCTTGTTTCTATAAAGAATGTGCTAAAAGTGTTTGTAACATTTAGGGCCGTTTTCTAATCTCTCACATAGAGCTACCTGTCACATAAACCTACAAATAACAGAACCAAATCTTAGATAATCTGACACATAACAGCTATGTAGAAGATGAGAAATCTGTTTTTAATATGGAAAACCAAATGCGAACAGCAGACTTCACCTTTTTGCTTTGGTCAGTGTGACTTGTCATCTGGAAATCATGAATCAAACTTGCTAACCCTGTTCTAAAAGTATGCCATTTAAATTTGTTTTCTATATCCAATGGCATGCTGCTGAAATACTGTTCAGCTCTTCCAGCTATTTTCAATCGCATCATTTAACAAAAAATATGATTTATCTTTCTCGGATGGAATTGGGCATCTTCCAATAAGCTGTCGAATATCCTCGATTTCGTTGGTGTTGCATAGCTCAGAAATGTTCGTTCTACCTTGTTGAAAATTGAATGTATTCCCGATGAGCCACATCATGTCACATCTTGCTTTCAGCACCCATGATACCGTTTTGATATCTAATTGGACCAGTCTACGGCCTGCTGATTTATCGAGGTCCTTTTAAATTCCTGTCTCACTATTCACTTTTCACCGCGTACTGTTCTCAGATATGTAGCCAAAGTTTATATACACTTTATGATTCTGCCATTTATTATCCAATCTTTACTTGATCTGTGTGCAGACGACAGGAGTGAGTCTACATCCAAAATTGGATTGCTCTTCCTTGTATAGTCTCTGAGCTCTAGGTGTTCATACAGATTGATGGAATAATGCAAAATAAAAAAAAATAATCAATTGTTTTGTTCATTTCTACTTTTTGTCTCGACTGACGATGTTGTGGAAACAATATGGGAGGAGCAGCTTCCTTCTGGCTGTTGCATACATACAGACATACATTTGCACTTACCTAATAATCTCTGATTGATTGATAAATAACCAGATTACCAGACAGTGTCTAAATATTCTGTAAATTCTTTCCGTTTATGTTGCAGTTGAGCCGCAAGAGGAGGAGCACAACAGTGGCGATGAGGAGGACAGCGAGGATAATTTGGAAGTTGAGGAATTCGGCGAGCAGGGTAAGGAATAAAATCAATTTATTAATTTGAGAATTATATTTCACAATGCTTGCACCTTCCCCGCACAGATCACGGGCTGACCGAGAAGACCTTCAAGTTTGACGATTTTGCTCGCAGGTAAATTGGCCTGCCCATTCAGATGGAAGTTTTCGAATCAAGGCCAACCGCTGTACCATTTCGGGCTTAGATTACGACGCATAGGAGGGGGCGGCACTTACATTTTATGGCTGTTATTTGAAAAGTTCTAGTGGTCGGTCGGCGGTTTGGCACTGATGGCCGTGTTGAAATTTGTAATTGTGTTTTTAATTGAAAGGCAGCCCGAACGCGGACCGGAGCGGGGCACAGTAGCTGCTCGTGGCTACTAATTAAGGATTAGCGTCAGAAATTACTTGTGCCAAAAGTTTTATGGCCGCGAACTCGAACGCTTGACGGCCACACAGCTGCCGGGAGCAGCTTAGACAACGGCGGCAACAGCCAACATCTGAAAGCAACAACAGTTATAATACATAAAATGGCGTCAAGAGTGGGTGCGCTTGTTGTATTTTAATTGCGCTGCCGTTGCCATTGTTGTATTTTGTTGCTTCAAATGTTTCCTAAACTTTGTGCGGAGTGTCGCGCGCTCTGTGGTCTGGTCGTGTGCGTTTCGGCTGGGTGTGGCGGATGGTAAACCAGCAGGATAAACTCTTAAATCATAATTAGTTAAATTTTGCATAATTTAATTGGAGTTGGAAACAAGTCGGGTCACCCCCTCCCCTTGGTTGCCCCACCCAGGACTGTGCGGCTCGGCTTGTGATATTTGCATTCTCCCTCCACAGATTGCTGCATCCGAAAATTGTGCGCGCCTGCACTTTAGTGCTGACGGACTGGACCCAAATACCCACCAAGGCGCTGAGAGCCGCCGTGACCATTCTGCATCGCATTGCCTACGGCTGTTCGTGTCCAGGCATGCTCTACCAGGTGAGTGTTGCACATGACAGCCACTACCCAGCCGTCCACGAATCGTTAGCCTCTTAATGATTTTCCTGCTGCTTCTGGTTTTAATTCTGTTTTCTGGCGACCTGCACATAAATCAAAGTCAAATGCAAAAACAAATGCTGCGGCTTAGCTGCTGCTGCTGCCCCATCTCCGACTCGACGTGCTCCCTTCCTCTTCACTGTCCCCGCTTTCATTTCATTTTTATGGTAATTTGTACAAATTAAGCGAACCTTTTTTCTATTTGCGCAAAGCCACAAACGATATTTACTGCGCGTTCTTTTTTCTTTTCCCCCGCCAGAGGCGCCTTCCGAAGTTGGTGGTCCCTTCAGTCCCTGTGTTGTCAGCTGGAATTTGAACTTTTTAAGCCTTTTACGCGCAGCCTTGAGCCGCAGCGCTGGTACGGGGGGGTTTTGCCTTGGTGGGGGGGGGAGACTCAAATATTCAAATGTACATGTTTGAGTTGCTATACTCTTGCTCAGAAAATGAACTGCATGTTTTGTTTGGTGATATTGTTCATTTGAGAGAAAAGTTAAAATGAAAAAATATATAAATTTGATTAGCATGAGTTTGCGGCTAAGCTTCCATCTATCTACCCTTCGAAGAATCAATCAAAATCGAGGCAGATAATTTGGTTTTTGAAAAGCTTAATCCATTAGAGTCTCAACTAGAGTTGGGTGCGTGACTTATGTTACAAGATCAGCATTCGTGCATGCCTCTGCCAAGATCTTAAGATTTCGAACAATGCGAAAATGTATGCTCAGTATGATGAATTTTGATGCTGCAGCGCTGCTGCAGCGAACTTTCTCGTAACTTTACTATCCCTCGTTCGATATTTAAGAATACCTTGGCAGATTGATAAATAAATTTGGTTACTAAATATGTCCAAAAGGTAAGAACCTTCTATCCATAAAACTGTGGCAGATATGACTTCCAAATAGCCTGGCTGAAGGGGCCTGGCAAAAATTTAAGATAAACTAATTTGCCTGCAAGTATAAGAAGCATATGTTCCCAAACATTTCAATTATCAATATCTTACTTTATAGCGTGGTTTTTTATTGTGTTCATTTTCTATTTTGAGTCCTCGGATTCGGCAAATGATACTACGGCTTTGTAATCTACTTCCTCGTCGTATACAGAGGGAGAAAACCGAGTATTATTGGACTCAACATTAGCATATTCGTTGTCCAAAACTAATCATGAATGCAATTTCTCACTTCAAGAACAACTTCTCAGTTCAAGAACATCCGATTGTCCACACCCCAACTGCCTTGGGTAATTTTTCAAGAAATGAAAATACGTCGGACTTACTGGGAGTAGAATCCAAGACCTTTGGGGCGCGCAACGATGGCGAACGGATTAGCTCGTTAGGCTATTGCCCACTTCTGCAGCCGCTCGTCTGAGCGGCTACTTACACTTTTCGGTGCTGAGCAGAATTGTACTCATTTCAAAAACATTCGGAACACTTGTACTCAAGAATTTGAGTCCACATTCTGTTCTTATTTGGAAAAAAAAGATTTCATTTCGCTTTTTATCGAATGTGTAATAATCCAGATTCAAAAAAACTCTACAAATTTAAGAATATTCTAACCGAACGATTCAGAACGATTGAAACGGCAAAAGATTTCCCAAAGGGCCTAGCCGAATAAGCGTACAAGAACTGAGCCCGCTCTTATCACCATCAAATGTATATAAGTGATAACCGTCAATGAGAAACTTACTCTCACAATTGTTTACTCTGAAAATCGCTCCGATCTTCCTTGAAAATTTGTGAGATTGTTCATATTGGCCACATGTTCAATACTGCAAAATCTGAGCTCGATAGCTTACAAATTGTAGATGTTCAACATATTTTATATTAGTATACATTAGTATCGGCAGAAGTCGTTCAAAATGATTCGACCATTGTTTTTGAAAAACCGAACAGTCTTCCAACTGTTCGGTATTTTGCGGATGAGCCACTCGTAAAGAACGCATTGGCAATCCATTTGTCCAGTGGTATAGACAGTCGAAATGGTGTGTTTCCTTGCCAGCCTAGACAACTGAGCCACCAAAATATTAAATGTGCTTCTCTCAAACCGAAAGCTCTCTTTGAAGAACTCGCTTGAGTTTTGGGGTACATCCTTTTCCTAAAAGGTTCCATACCGTTTCACTAAACCTACTTACAAATGTCCAGACACTCCGGGATGAATTCCGGCGCCTGTATTTCGTGAGCATCCTGGAATATATAGACATGGAAGCACTTCAGACTCTCGCCAACATTAAATATTCTGTGTCAATCATCAAAATAATATCCAATTGATTATCCATTTTCAATTTGTATTTGTCCATGCCAGTCAGTTTGTTAACTGTAAACTAAAAGCAGATGTTTTGAAAATGTAAATGCAGAAGCATTACAATGAGGACAGCAAACTACATTTTCAATGACGACGATAACACTTTTGAAAATGTGCTTCAGTGAGCAAGGCGTATTAAGTAGTATAATTTTTGCAATGGCATCATAAGAGTTTAGCATGGGGAAAATAAAAAAAACATGTAAATAGTTTTCAAAAATATTTAAAAACATTAAGTACACTGTATCTACTCACACAGCATTGACTGAAATTTCACCTCTTAAGTTGATATACTTACTTACTGCCTTATAGACTAATAACACTGAACACATCTGACATCCCACATCTTAAGTTTAAATGCTTAATAACTTTATTATTAAGCTTTTGTTTTGTCAAATTTTTAAGAGGCGTAAGCTATTTATATTGTTGATCAGGGTGACGAGCTGAGTCGATTGAGCTTTGTCCATCCGTCTGTCTGTCAAGTATAGATTTTGAAGTGTCAAGGTACCATTAGGTCACAACTTAGAGAAACTGGTCACATCAAAATCAACAATTCGACGAGCCCGGATTTAAAATCGAGCCGAGTCGACTGAGATGATTCAACAAAATATTGTGGCAAATAGAGCTAAATAATAATTATTAAGAAAACTGCAAAAACTTTTTATACACGCAGGAAGATAAAGTTTAGTTTCAATTTTTAACACGCCCCCTTCCGTCCCCGAAAAAAGTCATATCGCACACAGTTTCAAAAATAGATGGTTCGTAGGCATTTTAACTAATCAACATTATTTATCGATCCGAAAAAAGAATAGGGAAGACCGGATGATCGATTGTCGAGTTATGACTAAGAGAGTATTCGCTGCGTTTAATTTTCGTCGTTAGATAATATGTTATGTTGACCGACTTTCCTTCTTGTTTTCAATTTAAATTTTAAACTTTCTGGCACCTTTAAATGTTCAACTTATTTTAGATTGAGTGTAGTTTTTCATATCAACTTAATTTATGCAAGTGTGACTAGTGTTTCCGGTCTGATTTATGAAAGGGTGAATCTATGATGATGAAAAACATGATTAGTGTTTTGTTCCTGTCTAGTGTAGAGAAGTTGAGGTGATTGATAGAGTATTTATCTGGTTGGAAGTTCTCTGGGATAAAGTTTCTTGAGTCGTCGCCTTACCCTACTTCCTGCTCTCCTTCGTCTACGCAAGAGTCCTTTGGCTAGTGTGTTGTGGTGACTTCTGAATCCCTCCACGTAATCACCTGCCTGTGTATTTATTACGTCGCCCATGTTGGACACTCTGAGATCACCCTCCAAGCACCTTGTATGGTCTTGGATTCCATTTCTCCATGGACTTTGTTACAAAGTGAGAGTTTATTTCTACTCTAGACGCCCGGACACTCATCGTGCCGAAAGTTTCTAAGTTAATTTGTGTAAATGTGCAGGGTTAAGTGGGATGTTCCATCACTTCGCCCATCAGCTGTTGAAGCTGTTCATGTATTGCTGCAAGAGGTCAGTGGCACCATAGGCACATGGGTCTCTCACCATAATAGCAGAATCGTTAGCAAACATTTTAGTGTCTAAGTCTTAAGTGAGTCAAGTGTAGAGTGAGTAGAGAGTCGATCCAAGGACACTTTCATGAGGCACACCAGGGCGTACTATTTTCACGCTGGAAACAACTCCTTGCAAGACTACTGCGAAGTTCCTGTCCTTGAGAAAGTTTCTCATAAGAGAGTAAAGCTGAGGCGATAGGATGTCTTTTATCTTACAGAGCTGGCAGTCGTGCCTTACTCTTTCAAAAGCCTGCTTAATGTCCAGGCCACAGTCACATACTCCCTTGCCTGACATCCGTCGAGAATAAAAGGTAGAAAATTTTTGAAAAAATATATCGAAAAACAATAAATGTTGTTATTCCTTAAAAACCAAAAAAGTTTTGCTCACTAGATAATATTTCAAAAGCAACGCTCTCTATGGCAGCTGTTATACTGATATTGAAATATCTTGTGGAGGAATATTCAGAACTGATGAATATGTAATTTGGTGATTGAAGCTTTAAAGATCAAAAGATATTTGTAGAAAAACTTTCCTATCTATTCAATGAAATTAAACTGACCTGAAACTTGAAACGGGAAAATCATGATACATTAATTTTTCAAAGTCCAAATCTATTATCTCTACTTTTTGTCTTCAACTCTTAGGCATAACTTATAAAGCGTACAAATCTCAGTTCTAGTTTTGTTTTTTTTAAAAAAATCATTGTTTTGTGCCATAGCAATGGGAGGGATATTGTCCTCTTCAAATTAAAAGGGCATTGAAAAGTCAACGTCAATAATATAAACTCTTGCTTGTGTTTAAATTCTATTCGACTTCTGCTGCTTATGCTGCTTTTCACGGCTGGCAATTAAACTTTTCTTTTTGGGCAGAGTTCATAAATCACATTCAGCAGCAGGCTGCGGGTTTTTCCATTTACCATTCCGCGACCTTCCAACTCACCAGACTTAAATGCCGTACCATTTTTGTTTTTTGAGCAGCTTTAAGCATTTGCAGTCAACGAATCCGATTTCTGAGCCAATGCAAAGTCGCCAAAGAACAACTAATCACTAGAGCAGCCAATAACAATGCCAGACGGAGTAGATGGCCGCTGGCCGGCTCGCCATATCAACGTCACCTAAGCCGGCTCAATGTCTGCTCGGCACTAACGATGCAGCAGTACAATCATCTAGCTATCCTGGTGCACGGGACCATCAAAAGAAGCAGTCTCCTGCCCGCACGCCTGCTTGCCAGTCCGTGCCCACAAGCAAAACAAAAGTAGCATCATATGCAAAGTCAAAACCACTAATGGGTCTGCGCAATCATAGGATAAATTAAATTCCAAATACGGACGACAGGCGACGAGCAGCCGGAGACAACGATACACAGGCTGGTGGAGCGGGCATTTATAAAGTTTTGTCGACTGCAAATGATATCTTGCTCAGGCACAGGCACTGGCACTAGGACTAACCGCAACCACAGTAGGGCAATGCACACCCAAACCACTCCACCCGGCTGGAAGCTGTGGTGCCTGCCTGTCTTTGCAGAAACTTTTCATTTGAATTTCAAGCGATTCCCCTCTCTCTCTCCTTCCACAGGCCAAGCTGTTTCGCATCTTTCAACAAGTCTTCAGCGTGGAACGTGACGCCCATCAGGAAGAGCTGCGTCGGCTGGCCATCTATGTTGTGCGCAAATTTGTCGAGGTGGCACCAACTAATCCCAAAATCTATGCAGAGTTATTATTTTACAAAGGCATCAGGGAGGCAAATGAGCTGGAGACAGGCTATTGTGATGCCTACGAGGCGTAAGTATGGGACAGCGTTTTCTGGGGTCGAGCCTTTGTCTCTTTGGGGTTAAAGGGACCCATCAGCACAATGGGCGCATGATTGACTGAGCGTTGGCTTCATCGTTTGTCTGCGCCTGTCGTTTAGTTGCCAGATGATAAATGATGACCACCAGCCAGAAGAACTAACTCATTGAATTAATGCCCTTTGGAGAGGAGAGAAATGGAGATGGGCAGAGTAAACCGAATGTAGTTTATATTGTTGACCAGCACAATGAATGAGCTGGCTGTACAACCGAGCGTGTTTTTGAAAGTGGCTCACTGTCTTCAATTGATATATTTTTAGATTGGTTAAGTTTTATTTCAGTGTCTTTTCACTCACCAGACAATTTCATTTGGCAGTACCAAAGATTTATAGATATTATACTAGATGACGCATCTAAAAGAAAACACGATTATCCCTGGTAGCTAACATGGGCTTCTAATATCTGATTGGATCCTCATGCGTCATCTATAAATATCTATAAATCTTCGGCAGTACATTTACTAGATGGAAATATAATTTATCAACAGAAAACTTGACAAGCAAGTTGACGTGAGTACCCCAGTTCAGGGATGCCCGCAGCCTATACGCGTCTGCCAAATACGTTGATGTTTTACGCAAAGCCATTGGGATTTACGCATAGCCCAACGGCAAAAACAATTTCGTGTGTCTGTTTCTTCTATTAAGCTTCTATTAAGCTCTTGCAAAATTAGCTGCTGAGCGGCGAATCATTTCGTGTTCATCAGTCAGTCCCAGTCAGTAATCGGTGTATTGCTGGTATTTTGCAGAGGGTATATTAAAATTGTCCAGATATTTGAAACGCATAAAATAAAGCTTTTCCGACCACATAAAATATATATATATTCTTGATCAGCATGACGAGCTGAGTTTGTCTGTCCGTCTGATTCTATGATATCTCATCCATCAGTTTTAAAGTTATCGCTTCCAAACTTTGCACGCAGTCTTGTGGTTCACATGCTCTGCACATTTGTCGGAACCGGCCGGATCGGATGACTATAACATATAGCTACCATAGAAACGATCGGTCGAGAAACTGATTTTACTGACAACAATTTTTTTGTTTTCAATGCAAACGTCTCCAAACTCCGTATTTACAAGTTTTCAAAGTTTACCCGAAATCGGACATCTATATAGTACAGCTGCCAAAGAAAGTACGGTTAGATAAATAGTCTTAGTAAGAGAAACTTTATCTTTAAAATAGGCATACATTTCTTCTTCAAAGTTTGGTCAAAATCGAATGACTATAGGTTATAGCTGCCATAGGAATGATCGGTCGAGGAACTAGTAGTAGTAAGAAGAACCAATTAGTTTTCAAAGAAATCGCCTCCAAACTTGTATTTCTTAGTTTGCTGTGCTTGCCCATGGTTCCACTAAGTTTGCTCGATATCGGACATCTATAGCTGCCATACAAAAGTAACGTCAGAAAAGTAGTCTTAGGGCCGATTTCTCATCTTCTAAGTAGCTGCTATGTGACAGATAAGCATTGATTTTGCTCTGTTATTTGTAGGTTTATGTGACATATAGCGCATATGTAGCAGATTAGAAAACGGCCCTTAGTGGAAATGTCAAATTAGCAGAGCTGCAAACCAAAAAAAAATATTCGGAACTCCGGTACACTGATTCGAACCCAAATTACCGAACGGTTAAGGTTCGGAAATTTAAGGTTCGAGGTTTTTGGGTGAAGGTTTTGGTTTGAACCTTGGTTCCATGCTTTATACAACATTACCAATTTTTGGCTTCCATGTGTTTTAAAAACAGCATTCGACCTAAAAACTCCCCAAATCGTATGGGAACCGAGTGGTATTTGGGTCGGAATTGGTTAGTAGAAAACATGAAAATATTCAATATATAATTTACAGCTTAGTAAAATTTCATTTCATGGTTTACATAGAAAAATATTACCAAAATAATGTTAAGACTCTTGCTTTTGAGAATTATTCAAGAAGCTTTAGAGTCGAGGAGCTTTAAAAACAAAGCCTGCTATGGGTAGGGATTTCATAAGGAAATCAAATCGTTTTGCCAGATTTTTTTTCCACTCTCCTACCCATTTTAGGAGTCAGTCGCACAGAATAACAGAAGAAGTCGGTAGACAGAAGGAACCGAAATTTTGGGTTCGGAACAGGTTCGGGTTGAGATTTAATTTCTAAAGAGGTTCGGTTCAAGGTTTGGTTCATAGTAAAATTTAAGTCGGAATTCCGGGTTCGAACCGGTTGGGTTCAACACCGGTTTGCAGCCCTGCAAATTAGTTGGAAAAACGTGCTGCAAGGGTATACAAACTTCAGCCGAGCCGAAGTTAAATTTCTCCTATTTTTATTATAATGGCAATTGGTTGTCTCTGAAGTTGTACTACGTGCAAGCGATTTGACGCGTTATGATATAGGAAAATGTTTCCAGGAAATAGTACGCTTCTTACAAGTGATTCTTCCATTTACTTGCCATGTATATCCATGTATATCAATAAGAGTTCTCTTGCCACCAATATACGTATTTTGGTTCACTTTGTGGATATAATTTAAACCAACTTGAATTTACTGGAAACCATATTTAAAGTAAAGGTTGACTTCTTTTATGCAATTTCCATGTAGACACGGTCTAGACTAGTCTTTGTTAAAAAATGTTGTTCTTCGGTTAGCATAATCTTTCGAGAGAATCGTTCGATATTCTGATACCTGCTCAGCAATCAATTATTATGCTAATTGATCAATTGCGCTCCCCTTAAATATGAAATCATTTTATAGTATGAACCAACCTGCATACAAATCTATACCCGTTTATGTTTACAATGTTATCAAAAACGGAGCATTTCAACTCAAAACAAGTTTATTCTTAAAGCATTATACAAAATATCGTTCATGGCCTGTGTTGTGCTCGTGTTTTCCCCTCTGTGTACTTTATTGGGTTGGATATGCATACCTTGTATTCTCTGTGTATCTGTGGTACAGAGTATACGAAATGGTTGCTACAGCATAGCATAGCTCTTCTATTATTCATCTAAATTAACAAATGTGCTCGTTAATCAACGACTTTCATTGAAAAAAAAAAATCTTTTGGAACTGCCGAAGCAGCATGGTTAGCTTAGCCAGCACTAACCGAACAACTCACTCGTCCGGTAATTTCTACGTAAAATCAATAAATTAATAATAGACTCGCTGATCAAGTCTAGCTCTGCTAATAATATCAATTGAAGAACTTGTCCACTTATTCAGTTTAGTGAACAATACCATTTGATTCACTCATTAACCCAACACTCGAATGCAGTAGAGCTCGTATACATCTTGAGAACTTCGCGTAGGCGGGGAGTAAAAAGGATATACTAAAGTCGTGGAAATGTATGTATGTAACAGGCAGAAGGAAAAATCTCCGATATCATAAAGTTTATATATTTATTAATCAGCATCAACAGCCGAGTCGCGATATACATATCCATGTCCGTCTGTTTCTCCGTCTGTCTATACGAACAGCTTCACCTCAGAGACTAGATTAGACAAAGCAGCCAAATTTTGTATGCACACTCCGAACCGAACACATTCGACATAAAAGCTTGTTCCGAACCTCAAACTTCGATTCGGTTCAAGAAAAATTACAGACATGTTAATATTTGACCTAATGCCTAGTTACTTCTTTGATTATGTAGACGATCTTAACCGACTGCGTACTACAATCGACTGAGAAGCTTAAGGCAAAATCAAACCTGCACAAAATACTCAATAAACACACTGGCTTCCAGCCACTTCTTAGTTTTGAGAGCACGCCTTTAGTTCACATATACGTCAATAAAAGAAGTCTCATAATTTTTGTGTTACACATTTCCAGCGGCACCAAGGGCACTTGGACTGAGGAGCAGGAGACAGAGCTGCGTTTCCTGTTCGAGGAAAATCAACGCAATCCCGAAACCGATAAGGGTAACTATGACCAATTCCAATCGCACTTGGGCGCAAGTCCTTGAAACTCGATTTACAGTAAATGAATGAAAGCAATCAGAGCTCCACTTGAACCAAGAAAGCGCACACCAACTGCAACCCAATTGTGTCTGCTCTTTCAGATGTGATTGATTGGATTCTGGACAATTTGGTCGACAAGACACGCACTCGACGTGGTGTTCTGAAGAAGCTGAAGGAAATGGGCCTCCTGTTCAAGGCGCCCACAAAGCGCTCCACCAAAGCAGCGCTGGGTGGTAAAAACCTTTGGCAGCCGGAAGAGGATGAGAAACTAAGTAGCTTATATGATCAGCATCGGTTGGAGTCGGGTAAGTGGCAAACTTCTTGTTAAGCGAAGGTGGGCTGAGCTTGATTTTGTTCTCTTTTCCCTTTCAGATTGCCTGCAACGCATTGTCCGGGAATTCGAGGACCAGCGCAACAAGCAACAGATCATCAAGCGCATGCTGCAACTGCACTTGATTGCCGACAAGTCGGAGATACTGCCCGCCAGGGAGAGCAAAGGGCGCGGCAAGGGGAAATCCAAGAAACAGCAGGAGCAGGCAGGTAGCGACAGCGAGGCAGATAACTACATGGAAGAGCCAATTTTCTCAGATGCAGCTGTGTCCAGGAAACCAGGGGCCAAGTCCAAGCCGCGTCAAGTGGTGCGCACGCCACTGGATATGGGCACAGTGAGAGCACTAATTGCTCAAGTGGATGCAGATAAGTATCAGACAGCCATTGAATGGCTTCAGGAGTGCTTAGAGGATGCCAGCGACGATACAGATGATCCTGCCGAGGATGATGATGGGGTGCCGCTGCTCCCCTTGTTGGAGGCCCAAAGGGAGGCCATGGAAGATGGAGATTTTAAGAAGCTGCTGGTTGCTATTGGCCTGCAGCCACCCATTGTGTGCATGGAAAACTATTGGCGTATTCCCAACTATCTGAACGCCGCTGATTTGAAGCTGCGAGCCAAAATCGTGGCGGGCGAGGAGGTAGAGGATGAGCAGGCGACCGGCGGCGAGATTGCTGATGATGATGACAACGAGGAGGAGGAGGAAGAGGACTATCTGGACCAGCGCAGTAGACAGCGGCAGCAAGCCGAGGCGGACAATATAGCCGCTCAGCAGCAGCGAAAGCTGGACAGCCTTATGTTTAGCAAAAGCGATGACGAGGCAGAGCAAAGAGTTCCGCTCAAAGGCGGGAAAAAGGCGAAGCGACAACGCAAGAGCAGGGCCAAGCAGCCCACCGATTCTGAGGACGAGCAGGAAGGCAACGCAACTGCTCATAAATTGGCACGCAAAAAACGACAACCACAAGTTTCCAGCGACGAAGAGCAAGGGGTCCAGGTCCAGAAGGAGGAGGAGCAGAGCAAACCCGACACGGATGATCTATTTGAACAACTGAAAGCCAAGCGCGCCACTAAAATCAAATTGAACGATATGGTTCTAAATGAGCCCACTAGGCCGGCTGCTTCAGAAGATGAGGACGATGATGCATTGAACTTCAACTCGGAGGACTATCGTGCACGACTCTTAGAGCTGGAGGAAGAGGAACTTAACAAAGAGAATAACACCATCAAGTCCTCGTCGCTGTCCTTGCAGCGCGCACGTCGCGCTAATGTAATTGACTCGGATAGCGACAACGATGATGCTGTTGATGGCGCCTTGCCCACTGACAAGACAAACAAACGCCCACGCAGTGACAACGAACACGATGCCGGACAGAATCAGCCAGATGAGGAGGACAGCGATGAGGATGCGAACTTCCTGGCTCGCAAAAAGCCAGTCCAGGTAGACGGCGCGGAGCCGGCCAAGCGGCGTCGAGTGGCCATTATCGACGATGATGATGAGGATGACTTTTAATCGATTTCAGTTTTTGATTTTTAATCTTATGTTCACTATGTCAACTTTTTAATCCGAATAAATATTACATTTGCAAAGATGGACTAAATTTTCCTTAAGTTGGACAAATTAATTAATATGCTGAGAGCTGCGTGACTGAGGGCCGATTACTCATCTTCTAAATGTGTTAGATAAGCCAAGGTTTTGCTCCATTATTTGTAGGTTTATGTGACAGATAGCTCTATGCAGCTGATAAGAAAACGGCCCTAAATGGATTTTTGTTATACTCCATACTCCATACTTACTCTATATTTAGCTTGTGCAACGTTTGTAACACCCAGAGCAACTGCAGAGTTGATAGCCATGGCCGTCCGCATGAACAAACAGATCTCAGAGATGGAATGAGATAGAGGTTCGCCAAGAATGCGACTAAACTTCTTATACCTGCAGGCAGATCAGGTTATATTGAAATTGTCCAGATGTTTGTAACGCACAGAAGGAAACATTTCCGACCACATAAAGTATATATTTTCTTGATCAGCATGACGAGCTAAGTCGGTATAGCCATGTCCGTCCGTCTGTTTCTATGCTATCTCCTCCGACAGTATTAAAGCTATCGTGACAAAACTTTGCACGAAGTCTTCTGGTACAAATTCGCTGCACGATTGTCGGAACCGGCCGGATTGGATGACTATAACATACAGCGGCCATAGAACCGGTGGGTCGAAAAACTAGTTCTAGTGAGAAAAACTTTTTTATTTTTAATGCAAACGTCTCCAAACTCCGTATTTAATAGTTTTCAATGATTCTCCATTCTGCTAAATTTGTCGAAATCGGGCATCCATATAGTATAGCTGCCATAGAATAGTAAGGTTAGAAAAATAGTCTTAGTAAGAAAAACCTTTTTTGTTTTTAATGTAATCCCCTCATATTCGGCATATATTTATTTTATAAGTTTTCACACAGTTCTTTAAAGCTTTGTCAAAATCGCATAACTTTAGGTTATAGCTGTCATAGAAATGATTGGTCGTGAAACAAATTTTTGTGAGAAAAAATTTTTTGGTTTAAAAAAAATCGTCTCCAAACTTTGTATTTCATAGTTTGCTATGCTTTTGCATGATTCCACTAAGTTTGGTCGAATTCGGACATCTATATAGTATAGCTGTCATACAAAAGTAGAGTCAGAAGAGTATTCTTAGTGAGAAAAACTTGTTTGTTTTCAGTGGAAATGTCGTTAAAAATAGTTAGAAAAACGAGCTGCAAGAGTATACAAACTTAACGTAAATTTTGTCTATTTTTCTTTCATGCAATGTCCATACCTTCTGATGAAAATGAAATGGAATCTTTAGCAAAAGTGCTGGAAAATAATATAAAAAAAAGTGACAAACAAAAAATCGGTAATCGATTTCATTGCTCCTTTTGACGGAATTCAAAGCTTGTCTCAAAGTTCTAACGTTTTAAAGTTTTGGAAAAACTATCGTAGTAAAGAACTTAAAAACATCGCATATTTTGTATTAGCTGTTCCTGCATCACAAGTATACAATATAATATTATATTAAAAACATTGATGAAGCTCTGCCCCAGTGTAGAGTGTATTAAGAGAAAGAAATGGACTCTGCCCTGTGCAGAGTTTAGTGGGGAAATAATTAAACATTGCTTTGCTCCAATTTGCACTGATTTTAATGATTAGAATGAAGTAGTCAAGAGTTCCATGAGAACAAATGCTCTTCATGAGCGGTTAAGGGTTTACAGCAATTGTGTATATACAGTGTGGGATAGATGCTTAGAGCTAGGGTAACAATATTGAAATGGAGGTATTAATTACAAAGAAGGGCGATGTTCTCCTCCAACAAACATCAGGACTCTAAACATCTTTGAATAAAATTTTGAATTTCCTTTTAATTTACATAAATGTTTTCGAAATTAGCGAATAAAAAAATAATGTCTGAACCCCGGTTGGAACCTGTTTCAGCGACTTTCCCAGCCAGCTCCGGGAAACCGAACCCAAAATTGTCTGCGGTTTTTTCGAGGTTTGCAGTCCCGATTTGAAACTATTACATACACTTAACCTATTTTGCATTTTTTTTTTAATATTTGCATATTTTCTTGCACATTTGCAAAAAAAAAGGAAAATTGAATTAGTTTAAGACCCGATTTTCACTTCAATCCAACTTTATTTAAAAAGTTGCATAAAATTCGATGTCTACAAATAGTTGCTGTTGTGAGAGGAATGATTTCGTGGGCATCAGACTGACACATAGGCACAACGCAGCACAAGGCTAACCCCGGTTTTCTCATTAGTTTCTTTTGGTTTTTGTTGCTTACATTTTGTAAACTCAATATTCTTTGTAATGGAAGCCAAGATTAGAATTTTTAAGATTTGGTTTTGAAAAACTGCGCGGTCCCCGATCTCGGGACCTCTGGACTTGAACACGATTGGAATGCAGTCTCAACCTTAAATACTTGATTAGCCTAAATGGATTCATCAATATAATTCTAGCAATTTGCAAAAACACGACCGCTTGTAATTGGAATTCCTTGCATTGGGATTATAAAAGGAGTTTAGTCAATCCAAAGTGCTTTTAAATTAATTTAAATCTAAAAGGGACCTAGTCAAGTCAAATATGATTCTGTTAGGTTTTAATATGCGATTTTTCCCAGAGTCTGTTTAATGTATTTAGGTAGTTTTTGCGACTTTTCTCTTTTACTTTACTGGACCCCCCCAGCTGATCGATCGATTCGAATGAAAATCCGCTCTCGAGATTTTAACAAACTAAAGCATATTTAGGCGAGATAGTGGCTACCTGGAACAATTTAGGAACACAACCCACTACCGATTAAATTGCCGGAACAAGCGCCCTTCAAGACTGACTCACTCCCATCCGTTCGAGTGACTGCAGCATTTTGTAGCACCTTGCATGCTACATTTTCAAATAAAATATCGGACTTATCGAATTGAACGAGCACTTGCCATAGTTTTTAGGCGATTTCGCTGTTTTGCTTTGACCAATGGACCCAGAAACCTGTCTTTCAGTACAATTTTCACTGCACACCACAAAGCTCACTTCACATTTCCATTCCCATTTCCAAGTGCGTGTATTGACTTGCTGGCAATTTGTGCTGGGTCCATTGTCAATAGTCTCCACTCCGACCCACTCCCAGCCCCTCCTCGAGTGCCTTTTGTGTGCGTCTGCTAATTTGGTGGCTTTTGTTGCCCTTGCTGTTGCAGTAAGGAGTCGCAATGCATTTTGTATATTTCAGCCAGGCTGCATCCGAGAGCCAGAAGCCAGGGGCCTGTCGGAGTGCACAAAAATACGACACTGCATGCAAAAATGTCGGGACCCCGTATTTGGCACTTGCAGTTGCACACACATGGGCGCTGCTCCATTGTCAGTGGGAATAATCGCACTTTAATGCATTCCATTGTAGCAGCTGCCAAGGAGCAAAGTGTAGAATGCGAGTCACAGGCCGAACTCTGTTCTCGGTTATTGTGCTTCCATGGGATTCCATGTGGCCTAATGAATTTATGGTCAGCAGACTGAAAGTTGCAGGACCAAAAGAATTTCCGACATGCTTGTTCATGGCAGCCGCAAATTGTGGCTGCACAGTAAGGCAGGGAAGGCGGTTTGATTGGCAGGACTGCGCAAATACAAATCTAATTTAATTCTCTAATCAAAGTCAACGGTCTGCGATGGTTCCGCTTCCGCCTGCAATCAGGCAGCCGATGGTATCAATGTAGCTAAGTACGAGAAAAATCGATGCTTGGCATAAATCAGAGCTTAACGTCTTTGAGCTTAGGCACTTCATTTATTATGCAGCGAAATTAAAAGGATGCCCCCCGCACACGTGAGGCCTTCCCGCTCCAGCCCACGTGCCGGTGACTCTGGGCTGTCGCTTTATTAATTTCAAGATGGCGCGCACTCAATTTAAAAGGCTGGGAGACGAGACGAGATGAGATGCTCATAATTTATATCATTAATTTAATCAACCTCTGCGGCACATGTCAACTGCACGGGCCCTCAGAAGTATGCTACACCTTTTCGTGTGTGCGCGCTGAGGAGGTTGCAAAAAGTAGCAGCAACAGCAACAGCAACAACTTAATGCTCAAAATCACTTAATACATCGTAAATTATGGTAAAGTGTGTGTCTCCTCGTGCGATTATCAAGTCTGGGCTGTGTTCATTTTGCTTCTTTTTGCGAGCGAGTTCATTAAACACAGCAGCAAGACAAATACCGCCGTATGCAAGAGCGGAGTGAGTTCGTGCGCACAACACGCTGTAACTGCGTTCATTAGGGCAACAAACAGCGAATGTCAGTAAAAGAAAGAAAGAGTTATTGCCGGGGCTTTTCGCACGCTCTTTAACGCGCGTTTCCATCATTAGAACAAAGGCCGTACGGATGGCGAAGGGATTAACCTAATCTCGGGACTATAAAAGCGACTTCATTGTGACACATACACAAGCACTCACGCACACCCACACCCACACCCACACCCACACACGTAGGATGAGATAGATGGGGAAGCGGCGAGAGTGGGCATGACGCTGGCGGGGCGGGGACGTGGCATATGCAGATGATGGCGTTGTTTGATGAGTTTGCCCCGCTCTGCGCGACCGGGTGGGGTTGCTGCTGGCACATGTTTTTCTAACAATCACACAATGTTTATACAACAAAACTTTTTACACACAGCTCCGCTCAGCGCAGCACAAATTGAAGCAGATTTCGGGCAAAGACAAAAAGCGCCTTTGACGTGTGATAAACACTCTGAGGCACCAGGAGAGCAATGGAGACAGTCGATAAACAAAAGAAAACACTCGTGCAAAAACTTTACTGACTGTCAGTAGACGGTTTATTTTTTGTTGAGAGTGCATGATGACAAAAGCAGCTCGCCGGCTCTTCTTGGCTTTTGGGAAATCATAACAAAAGCAGGAGAGCAAAGTTATCTTTGAAAATTTGAAGCTTAAACACACTTGCGTTGTACTTGACAAAGGGTTTCATTTAGGATTGAGCTGCTTTGATTCATAGCTGATAATCAGTAACAGGAGCACAAGTCCTGCACTGTGAAAAAAAAACAACATTTCGGCTCTCAAACAAGCGCTAATTTGGATGGATACCTAAAACCAAAGCACAATTCAGAAAAGTTTTAGCGACAAAGATGTTGGTTTTCCATGTCGTTTTTGGGTGTTGTTTTTACGTATTCCGCAATATTGCCTCCAAACGGCGCAGCAATTAAACATTGACCTTTAACCATGTGGTTGTTTATTCCACTGCCAAACAACATTTGGAAAGAATATAAGATGTTAAAATCCACTCCTAAGCCATGGTTTAACCGAGAAATTCAATGTGCAATATCAAAACGAAATAAAGCATATGCTAAATGGACAAGGTACAAGACTTCTGCTCTCAAGGAACAATATAAGGCGCTGCGAAGGCATGTAGTCATAATGATCCAAACTGCAAAACATACATTCTAACATTAAGTGGAGGGAGTTCCGTCGGCTAGGAATGGGCAAGCAACAGCCACCTAAGCAAATCAATGTGAACATTAACGACCTTATCAAAAAATGTACCCAAATCCAAGTTCCTGAAGCAACAGAAAATCCGTACCTGATCCATTCTTCATATAACAATTATTATATTAGCTTTAGTTTTGAGTGTGTTAATGTCTGTGACGTCCTACAGTCGAGTTTAAGAGTCAAATCAAACGCAATGGGGCTTGACAATATATGCCCAAAGTTTATAAAGATATTGCTGCCCAAATTATTACCAATTATTGCACACATCATGAACACTGTCTTCACCACGGCATTCCCTCTCGCATGGAAGATAATACCCATCCCTAAGGCTAACGCGGAATTTCGACCAATACCGATTCTGCCGTTCTTGTCAAATGTACACTCAGAAAAAAAAGGCCACCGGCGTTGTACACCAATCGGGATAGAATTTAAGCCGTTTTGTACTTGAAATTTCAAGTATGGTTCGTTCTAGAGTGTACTTAAATTAAGTACGAAACATTCTAAGAGCGAAATATGACTGATTATTTTATAGAAATGAGAACAAACCTTCTTGACTCAAGAACATTTTGTACTCACAGTAAGATGAAAGATTCTAGAAAAGCGAGTTCTTAGTTTAAGTACAAAATATGTTAGATTGAGTACAAAATAGACTCATTATCCTAGCTCGACAAAGTGCGCAGCAGAAAATTCGAATTATTTTTAAGCGAGTCTGTTCTTAAAATTCAAACTCAAAACTCAATTTTGTAATGGAGTAATGGTAAATTTCTGAGCTACAGTAACTCTAACTTGCTCTTTGGTTATGGGTCTTGGATAGTTCTTTGGCTTAATACAGAGACCTCGTTGAAGAACAAAGTGGGAAGTAGCTATACTGTGTGGGCTCAAACCAAGAACATTTGGTTCTTGTTTGAAATACTCTTATATTCTTCCTAAAATGTTATTGGGCTGGCAATAGATATTACTCACTTTAAGAACGAATGTTTTGTACTTATTTTGAGACATGATCGGGCTTGACTTAATACCATTATAAGCTAAAAGTATCACTAAAAATTTTGTAATCGTACAAAACATACTTAATATATCCCAAAACAGTCTAAAATCAAGTATTTCGGGATTGAAAAAAATCATACTTGATCCAAGAATTTTGTTCTTCGATCAAGTATTTCCGCACTTACCGTACTATCGAAACCGTTTATACTTGATTCAAGTACAAAGCTCTCGGTTTTTTTTCTGAGTGTATATGGGGTTTACTTTTTGGTTTAAATTAATGGTGATACCTTATTATTATTTAAAAGTAAGATTAAGGTTTACAACATCGGATTTGGAACAACTTGAGAACAGCTTTGACAAATTGAACCGACTCGAACTTCGACTCCCACGCCTCGTTGGCGCCCGAAATCTTTCACACCTCTGCGGCACACGTCTTCGATCAATCGGAACTCAACTGCCCTCGTCTAGGGCTTGATCTCGACTGCCTCCTCGCCGCTCGTCGTCGTGCCTTCGTCACTCTGCCTTCGTCGAGTTCTCTTTTGATCTGCTACTTTGTTTCTCTCCCACGTCGTTTGGCTCTTGCGTATTTCGGTTAACGTTTGAAATACTTCTTGTTCTGTTCTTCGTGATGTTGTCTAGGGAAATAAGGTGCTGCATCTTTGTAACGGTGGAATTTGGGAACAGACAGCAATATTCTAACCCACATGTATTTGAGCAACTTATGGCAACTTAAATAAATGTCTTTTTTGCAGAAAACACATTTGTCACATTTCTTACCCACTTGGATTTAAGCAAGGCTTTTGACTCAGTAAATCATCAAATCCTTGTCACAAAACTCACTCCTTAACCTTATGACCTCTTACCTAGGTCTCAGAGATCATCTGTCCCCCAAGGTTTCATTCTCGGACCGTTGTTATTTTCTTTGTACATAAATGATCTTCCAAATGTTTTGTCCCAATGTCAAGTCCATATGTTTGCTGATGACGTCCAAATCTATGTTAGTCGTCCTCTATGTAATATTTCTGAGTGTGTTAATGTAACAAATAGTGAGCTGTCTTCTATTAACTCTTGGTCAAGAAATAATGGTCTTTTATTAAACCCTAAAAAAACCCAATGTGTGATCATTTACAAAAAAGTTATTAATGATAATGGACTAAATAAGTTTCAGATTGGCAACACCCGAATTGAGTATGTCAACAAGGCAGACAACTTGGGCAAGACCACACAAATAAAACTACAGGTCGAACGTATGGAATGCTCAGGCAGCTATACCTGACACAAAATCTGATACCGATCAGCTTACGACTGTTAATTGCAAAAGCATAGCTAATACCATCTATGTTTTACGGAGTTGAGTTGTTCGGAAGCTGATGCGCTGCAGGTCAAGAGAGGTTAAAGGTCGCCTTTAATAGCATCGCTACACAGAGGGAAAAACCGTGTTCAGAAAATGCAATTTTTTCATCTCAAAAGAAGAACAAAATGTTCTCTCAAATTTGTGAGAACAAATGTTCCGAATGTTCTTGAAATGAGACAAATTCAGCTCACCACCGAAAAGTATAAGTAGCCATTCAGACGTTCGGCTGCAGAAGAGGGCAATAGCCTAGCGAGCAAACACGTCCTCCGTCGCGTCGTTGCGCGCGGGGTCTTGGGATCTACTCCCAGTAAGTCCGAACAATTTTTCTTTCTTAAATTTAATTATCTAAGGCAGGTGGGATGTTGTACAAGGCGGGGAGGTCTCTGCGGACTTGGAGCTGGAATCGGACCTAGACTTGGAATTTTGGATCTGGTTCTGGACTGGAGCTGGCCCCTGGTATCTCTGGGTTTCCTGGACCTCAATTTTTATTTTTTTTTTATTTTAAAATGTTCTCAAAAACGGAACATTTCAGCTCACATCAAGATTTTGCGATCTCAAAAAAAATGTTCTCGAAGTAAGAAAATGTTCTTGAAGTGAGAAAATCTGGTCATGATTAGTTTTTGACACCGAATTTTCTCACTTTGAGTCCAATGTTCTTGGATTTTTTCCCTCTGTGTAGATATGTGTTCAATATTAGTAGATTTGGCCAAATCAGTGAGCATACAGATAACATCTTCGGAATATATAATATATGCAATCTTGGGGCAAACTTAGAGTCGTGTCACAACTTCACCGACGACAACGGAACCGACATACTTTTATGACAAAATGGACTTTGCTTTTTCACGACGAACAAACAATATTGAAAATATAAAAAATCGATTGTCATGCAATAAAATTAGTACTATTATTATAATCACCCTCTGTTAGATTAGGTTAGAATAGGCAAATTATGTTCTCTACACTCTCTTAATCTGTATGTAAATGGTTTTTTGTTTTTATTTCTGTGATTGATTTTTAGTGACTAATGCAATAATTAATAAGTATCTGTACTTGTAGCATTAGGAAGCACAAACTCAATAAATATCAGAATATCAAAAGAATTGTTTGTCAAAGCTCGACAATTAACTCTCCGTCGAGAACTAATTATTTGTTCTTTTCAAAGTAGTTTCAAGTAGTTGAAGTTGAGAATGAATATATATTATAGCTCGAGGCGAAATTAGAGCACACATTTTGGTTCGATTTGACTGTTTTCTCTGAGTACAATGGCCATAATGGCCTTCTTAATGCCAATAATACAGTACAACTCAAAACAAGAAAGAAATAACAGACTATTACATACTCTCTCGACTATTCTCGAGTTATGGCAGTTTTTTTTTTTAAATAAACCATTACTTTTAAGCAATCGCCGCTTTTGAATTAATATTTTAGCCATTTGAGCATGTAGCCAAACATTTGATCTAATAATACGATTTTTATCGGACTTTTATCAGCTTTTTTGCCCAAGTTTCAGCCTGTTCAAGACGAAAATAAGAATTTATCTTTATGAGAGGACAACTAGATTCGTACTTTAAGTTTGTATAGAACAATCAAAGGGCTATTTGATTCAACATGCAGTATCGTTCATTGCAATCTATATTAAAATATGTTGATCAAAATAGACCTGCACCAAAAGCACTGTTAGGCTGTGTTGTTCTAGATGAATTCTATTTTAATAAGTTGAACTTTAGTTTACGATAATTTATTATTTTCAAGATAGAAATTATTTTTACTTGATCTGCACTCCTCTGCAGTTCATTGAAGGAGGAAGGATGATTTTCGTTTATATATCTATTCTCAAAGAGCTTATTCATTTCCATTTGTAGTTCCATTAATTTAACATTTAGTCCCACTGTCAAGAAGAAACCAACCAAACTACTCCGGCAAGGACCGGTAGTGTGAGCTACCAAATCGGGGCATGATAAACACCGATTGCTGCTTAAGTCATTCGCAATATTTTCAATAGACACGGCAGCCGGGGTGCGAATCGGTCAATAAATTTTATATTTGTTGCTCTTGCTCTCTTATTTGCATTCTTTGAGCTAAAATGTGTACCCAACATTCTGAAAATAGCTTCGGTCAACCACTTTTGTGATGTTTTTCGTCATTTGTTCAACAACTAGCATCAGTCAAACCCTTGTGTGCTATTCGCCCCGCATCAGGAATCACAAAAATAAAATTGGTAGAATTTTGATATTCGTGTATATTCTTTTCTATTGCCCACTTCTGAGGCCGCACATCTGAATGGCAACTTATACTTTTCGGTGCTGGGTTTAAGGTGAGCTGAATTGTGCTCATTTCAAGAACACACGAAACATTTGTTCTCAAAAAATTGAGAAAGCATTCTGTCCTTATTTTAAGATGAAGAAATTTAATTTTCTGAACTTGCTCCGTCTGTGCAGATATTAACTGATATTCATTGACGATCCCTATCTTTGCGGATCATAAGAACTAGTTGTTCAACCGATCGTTATTATGACAGCTATAGTCATCCGATCCGACCGGTTCCGACAAAAATGTAGCTTACTGACGGACATGGCTAAAACAACTCAGCTCGTCGTGCTAGTCAATAACACAGTACGAGACTCAAAAAACCCGAGATGAGACAATTAAATTCTGATAGAAGAGGCTTCCGGAAGCGTCACCTCATCTTCAGTTCATCATCTGTACCCTTGGTTCGCGTTCTATGGATACTTTTGTTCCAGTAACACAGAGCGACAACAATTTTGGCTTAAATGTTAATCGTTCAAGATAAAAATCTAAAAAATTCACCAAACATGGACTGGGTCATTGGGAAAGTAATATCAAAAAATCGCAAAAACCCGGGGTGTTTCCCCCCGGGCACGGACTTCTGAGGGGGGGCCCGGATTTTTGGCGAAAACTTAAGTAAACTATGTATTGTACAACATGAGAAAAAATCATGACTATCAAAAACCCGCAAGTGGCGCAATTAGTATTATTTTTTTCATTTCTTCATAATAAATGATTTAAACTACGCGCGCTCACTCAAACCGAGAGCCGAAGCTCGCCACAACCATCCCTGGTGCTGAAAAGCGCAAAGAGCATGCAGAAAGCGTGAAAAAAATAGAGAAGAGCAAAAAAAAACAGCAATCTCTCGACTTCTATCAGAAGTTGCAAACACCAGCGGATGATTCTCCACAGCAAAATATACTACTGCCTGAAAACAATGACAAACCACCAGACAAGTTAATGGCAGCAAATCCATCATCCGGAGCAATAGAAGCTCTGTAAGATAATTTATGTGAAATGAACGATCATGAACAAATCCAAAATTCTCCAGAAAAAAGCAATAAAGAACATGACTTGGAAGCCCTTAAATCGATTCCGGAAGTTGAAGTACAATCCAATCGAGCAGAGCAACTGAACAATTTTCATATTGGCACACTCAAAGATAAGATTTTGAATCCACAACTGACTGAAGATGCAATTCGTCGTGGCCATCAGAAAATGCCAACAATATTTCCTCGAGATCGATTGAGTGAGCCCTTCCCGATTTCATTGCTTTTCAAAAATTTACCTAACAAAAAAAAAGTTGAACGTAATTGGTTAGGCTGGAGTCGGACTCTTGAAGCATTTTTTTGTTTGCCATGTCGTCTATTTGGATCGAGTACTGCAGCAAGTCGTTCTCAGAAGCTTGGCTTTAATGGGAGATAGTATTCTCATCGGAAATCCGAACAACGGGAACTTTTTGGGAGTTTTGCACAGGGATGCAAACCACTCGAAAATAAGGACTGGTTCGGTTCAGTGGTTCATACAGTTTCTGAACCGCCGGTTCGGTTCATTACATGGTTTTTGGAGCTAGCTGAACCGCGGTTTCGGTTCGGTTCAGTGGTTCACAAAGGCACATTATGAAATATTATGATTGTTGTAGTAATGTGACTTGTCGAACACTTTTGAAATATAATTCTTATAATCCATTTAAATATTTTTAAAATCCTTAGAAGAATATCCAATGCTTATTATGTCGGATTTCCAGGAGTCGTCTATAAGTTCCTAGATGAATACTCTCGAAAATTGAGAATGTTTTCTAGAATAGAATACGTACTATGCATCTTAATTATTATATTTATCATATCCCTTAAGTTAGGCTTAGAACTGAATCAAAGCTGAATCAGCTCAGAAATGAAAGGGCTGGTCCTGAATTCATGACATCATTTTTATGAATTTTAGCCATGGATTTTACTCTGACATGTCCTACTACGTCACGACCTTAGTTGATTTTAGGCATGATTTTAGTCAGAGAACTGAACCGAACCGAACCGTTTTTATTTGTGGTTTTCGGTTCGGTTCAGCAATTCTGAAAGGAAGCCGGTTCGGTTTGCGGTTCGGTTCACCGGCTGGAATAAGCGGTTCGGTTCGGTTCAAAACCGGTTCGGTTCAGAACCGGTTTGCATCCCTGGTTTTGCAGATGATTAGTCATTACGATTCCGTGTTACGTGATCATTTGCAGAAGGTCAAAGATTCCCAACAAAGGCATCTTCGATTGCAAGTCCACTATCTGTTTCCTGATATCCAAACTGAATTTATAGAACTGTGTGCACAACATGTAGAGGCAGAAATTTTGAAAGAAAGAGAAGATGCAAAATATTATGCTTTGATTCTTGACTCAACGCCTGATTCTTCGCATGTGGAACAAACAACTTTTGTGCTGCGGTTTCTTCGTTTTGATGAAAAAGAAAAGACGTTTACAATCAAAGAAAGATTCCTGACCTTTGCTGATTTTAATAAAAAAAACTGTACAAGATATCGCGAATATTATATTCCATTGACCGACTGCCGGGGACAAGGATATGACAACGCAAGAAACATGAGTGGTCAGTACAAAGGGGCTCAAAGCATCATTTGTGAAGAAAATCCATACGCTGTCTATTCACAAAGCCTGAACCTTTGTGGTGTCGATTCCGCTGAATGTTGTCCAAAAGCTATAACATTTTTCTGAGTCATTCAGAAATGTTATAACATATTCAGTGGAAGCCCTCAACGATGGGAACTCCTTCAAAAGTAAAATCCCTCTTCCCTTCACAATTTGTCCGGTACGCGATGGTCTGCAAGAGTTGACGCCGTTAAACCATTCGCGAAACATCTTTCTGGAATACAAGATGCACTTGACGAACTGAAGGAACTCAATTTGACAGCGGAGACTCTCCGGGACATCAACGGTATTCAAAAATAAATGAATTCGTTCGAATGAAATGAATTCGAAATTTTAAGTGCTATCAATGAGAGAAACGTCGTCCTTCAAGCAAGAGAAACTACAATAGACGTTGAAATTGACAATCTGAATGCTCTCCTTTTAGATTTGCAGTTTATACGAAATCGAAGGGGTCTCATTCTGAGTGAATGTAAACTTGTCGCAAGAGGATGCAACATTCCTGAAACTTTGCCAACCATACGCAACAGAAAACGTGCAAAAGTATTTTTGGATGATGAAGACGCAAGTCCAGAAATCGACATCATTTCTGAAGAAGAAAAATTTAAGACCAGCACTTTCCTCTACATCATCGATTCGGTAATTGCAAGTATGACGAAAATTTCAAAGCAGTAAAATATTTGAATCAAGTGTTTTCTTTTTAATGGAAATTCAACACGTTGGATGAAGATACTCTCCAGACGTCTGCCGGAGAATTTACGAAGAAGTACGAAGCTGATGTTTCCGAAGAGTTGAAAGATGAAATCGTCCTCCTCAAACATATATATGTAGATAATTTTAAAAAGAACCTTTTTCCATTTGGATTGCTTAACGCACTGCACTCAAGAAACCTTCAGAATCTTATTCCAAATTTCTGCGTTTCTTTAAGAATTTTTTGTACTCTCCCTGTCAGTGTCGCTAGTGGAGAACGCTCTTTCAGTGTTTTATCGCGAGTCAAAAACTTCCACAGATCTTGTTCTAAACAAAAGCGTCTAATTGGTCTGGCGATGTTAAGTTTGGAGTCCGAGTAAGCAAGGCAGTTGGATTTCAGCGTAATAATCGAATCCTTTGCCTTTGCGAAAGCGCGAAAAGCGAATTTCATTGGAGAACAACTAACCGCGATATAGACGAAAACTTGAAAATTAATCCTTTTTCCATGCCTTTGTATTGAAACAGAATACCTATTGTTCATCTGTATATATACATTATATATGTATCTAACCATTAACAAAACTCAACATGATTTTAGTTATGTTAAAAAATATTTCTTATTAAATGGGGGCCCGCGAATTTTTGTTCCCACCGGGCGCGTAATTCCTCTCTACGGGCCTGATCATGAGTGTATCTTAAATTGGTATTCCATCTCGCTGGTTTTTTTGCTGAAGAGTTCCATTTCTTAGGGCCATGAAATATCCCATTAACCCATCATAAATTTAGTTTTTAATAAAAATGTACCGTGCGGTACAAAAGATATTCAAGACTTAAGGTTTGACCTCTTTTGGAGGTACCTTTACCAACTGACCTATCCAAACGAATTTTTGATATTACGTTCCCAATAACACAGTCCATGTTTGGTGAATTTTGAATATTTTTATCTTGAACCATTAACAACTAAGTTAAATTTGTTGTCGCGTTGTGTTGTTAGTACAAAAGTACCCATAGAACGCGAACCTAGGGTACAGTTGTTAAACTGAGTATGAGGTTATGCTTACAGAAGTGCCGTACATCAGAATTTAAGGGTCTCATCCCGAGATTTTGGTAAACGTTTAATTTTGTCGAACTGTGTAATATTATATATCCGTTCATCATTTGTTTTAGACAGCCCCAGGCAATCATGGTAAAGTGAGAGCATTGGCCACTGAAACAACAACTCAGTGTGGCCCAAAGCACTACATGTAATTTTGAGTCATTTTTCTTTTCTTCTCTTTGCATCAGTCCATCCCAATTTTCGAGCCCCTTTTTTGAATCCTTCGTGGACTGAATGATTTGCTGTACGTTTAAAACCCAAAACATCCCGTAAACTTTAAATTTAAATATATTTGCATCGATCTTGTAGTGTGATGTGGATTTTTGAACCTTCCCCACATTGTCGCCGAAAATAGCCGGATCCAGCGCGGTACCAGGGTACCACTTAGGGCTACTTTTACCAGCTGCTCTACTAGGATGCAACAGTTTGTATGGTACAGTATACAATGGGTATTGTAGGAAATGTAATAATTCCATACAAATGTTAGCTCAATTTAGTGTTGTTTCAATGCAAACCTTTTGACAAAAAAAATGCAAGTTCAGCAAACTTATGCCCGAAATACAAAAGTCCGGATGATATCGACCATTTTAAAAAACAGATTCGTGTTCAGCTTCAGCTTAAAAATCATTTAGAAGGCAAAGAAATAATCAAACTAAATTTATCAATGCAGTGTACTTGACAAACATTAAATCAGTTCATCAGGAAGGATACTCATTTTGAAGGCGGTTTCCGTATAAACTTATGCTCTTTGATTACGAATTGTTTGTTGCTGTAGAAAAGTCGAACTCAACGGTTAATGCTGATCTGTCACTCAAGCATTCGACTGTTGGTACATAATTCTATTTGATTCGATGGAATTGTGGAACGAAATGTAGTGCACTCTAAAGACTGTGCTTCTTTTCACGTTAACTTATTCGCTTGGTGTTTGTGAACCCACATAGACGTTTCCACCCTTTTTTTAAGCTTTCGCACAAGTTTTGTCGGCACTTTTCGTTTATGCCTGATGAGGGTTGGGTCCTTATAAGCCGACTAATTGTTATTGTAGTTTGTGTTGTGCCCTGGAGCTGGGGTATTTGGGTGCCCCCATGATCCCAGCTGACATCAGCACAGTGTGGGGACTTATGTGTGTGCTTTCAAATGCCAATTCCATGTCCAAAGCCAGCTTGTGTTTGGCTTAGCATTTTAGTAGCTTTTCTGGGGGGGCGCTAATAATTAGCCTAATGGCTGCCAACTTTACAGCCTTTTTTGTTTTCGCCTTTAAGTTTGTGGGCGTATGGCGGAGCCCATAAATTGCCATATGATTTAGAATTGTCTGCGAGCCAGCAGACTTGTGTGCATCTTTTGATTTTGCGCCAAATATTTTACATTTAACGCGTCATAAATAAGTGTGTCCTTCTCGAATTGCCCAGACCACATCCTGTGGCTTTCGCCAATTAATACATGAATTATAAGGGCCAAACAAATCGCTAAGATGCCAGACTGAGAAAGTCAAAGCATAAATTTTCGCTTGCCAAAAAGTTTCTTTTGTGTAGATTTATTATGGGCGAAATGCGGTTAGATGTTGAAAATGCCAATTTCATTGGTTGAGCCGGAGAGGGGTCGGAAGCTGTAAAAGGAACTTGAACGATTTGCGTTATGTGGTCGGAAAATAGTTTTTCTTTTGTGTGAAATTTTAGGACAAACACTTTTAAAGCTGAATCGACTTCAAATACTTGGGTATAGCTAATTAGTTTGCTTTTTAGTGGTGGATAATTACCAGAGCTGTTGATAAGGCAGTGCTAGCTGTTAACCTAAATGCCAGCTAATGCAGGCAGTTGCATATTCATAGACCCTTTCAGAAACCACCCAAGTATTACCCCGGTCATCGGTAGAAGACCAACTCCGATACATCAGTTATCACCGTTCGGTGCTGTACAACAATTTTAATCCGTGTATGTAAATGGTTTCACAGGTTGTTCCTCATATCAAAGCACTTAAATTTCCCATCGCAGAGCTAACAACACCTTTTTTGTATTTGCACATTACCAATGCATCTGCCGGTGCACAGGAAAACAAGGCGGCAAATTAACGCTGCATTATGGATTGCAATAAAATCATGTACGCAGCAAATTGCCACACCGCACCGTGGGCCCCGGCCCCGGCCCTGGCCCTGGCCCTGGCGCTGGCACTGGCCTTTTTCGCATGCTTTTTACTTCGGCAAATAAAAAATAATGCAAAATTCAAGCATCAGTGATTTTTATTTATGGGCGCTATTGGGCAGCGACTGACGGTGGATTGCACTCCAACTGTGCCGAGAGTCATCGCATTAACAGATTCCCAGACTATAAACCAAAATTATGGCGTCAACAGCGGCATTTTATTTGCCTGGGCGATGCAGTCTCGTTGATTAAATTGATGGCAATTGCAATCGCAGCCGGGAATCTCGGTAGGTTTTTCTGATTTGCTGTTTGCGCAGACAAAATGGCGCCGCAGGTGTTAGCATCTGCCGCAACCGCCGCCGAGACAATTGTCATTCAGCATTTAAAGGTTGAAAACGGTTCCGAGTTGAGCGTTCCTCCACACGACGCTCAGTATATAAATCAGTTTCGCTGATAAATTATGTAGCACCTGCTTGGCATGCAAATCGGCGGCCGCTAAACATTAAGCACAACAAATGTGGAATTTGGCAACGCACAAAAGTATGCAGCGTTTATTTTTATTCACCTTTTGCGGCTGTGGCAACGGCTGAGGAAAAATATGTTTGCCATTTTTAATGTGTTTGCTTTTTTCGCTTTTGGGTGCGTGTGAGTTTTAGCTTCAGGCGGTACGTGGGCACCGATGCTGTCGTTTTTATTGTGGCAAATGTGTGCGTGAGTTTACATTTTATATCCCTGAGCTACGTGGCCCACGCCTGGGTTTACTTTGATAATCTGCCACACAGTTGGTTGCCAGGGTCGCTTTTGTGGTAAATTTGTAAACTGCGTGAGCTGACTAACTAGCAACGCGAGCGATCTTATGCCCGCTTAGAGTAGGTAGATGAGACCGATGCTTGTTAATCCTAAACTGGGATTCGTTTTGGTTATACAAATGAAAGATATTAATTACACATTGAAAGTGGCAAGAAGGATATCATGAAGTTGATAAGTTATGTGTAACTGAGATAAGGAAGCAATTTCGATCCCATAAAGCATATAGATGTGCACCATTTTGGGTTAATTTTTGGTCAAATGATTTATTTGGAATATATTTATGCATATGCTTCTGAGAAAATCAGAAGTCGCCTTCGACGAGGACGCTAAAAACGATTTGTGACAACAGCGAAGCAGCAGAAGCAGTCGCCGGTTTAGGATTTTTCACATTCGCCCGCTGCGACACATTTTCACAGCGACACCGCTGTCGCTCAGAAGCGCAAGTCGACGGCTGCGCCGCGGCGCGACATAAGTTACTTGCTTCCTTCAACAAATAAAATATGGAGCCAACAAAATTGCTTTGACAAGAGCGCGAGAGAGAGAGTAAGAGAACAAACGGCACACATACACACAAATATACTAATATATTGAGAGAACACAGCGCTGAAGTCACTCTCTCTGTTTGGAAGAGTGGTGTGTGGGGAAGCTATCGAGCGGAGAGCGCAATCGATTTTTGCACTCACGTTGATTTGGGATTCCCAACCAGTTATGGCATTGCTGGCATGGAGAGACGGCTGTGCGACTGCCAGTTGACAGGCAAAGACTGAGCCGGCTAAAACTTGCCACATGGTTTAACAATTTGTTTTCCATGAAATAAATTTATACAATATTGTAAAAACAACTAATTTGAAATAGTTAAATGATTGGAATATGTGTAGCTCTTGAATTTAGAGTAAACGATCTTACTCTTGAATCTGATAAGCTCTTGATAATAGTAAGAACATTCTCGGTCTATGACAATGCAGTATGCCCTTGATTCAAGAATGAGAAATCTTCAATACGATTGATGATGATATGATTCATTTGAGAATGACCCGTACTTAGATCAATTATTGAAACTTTTGGATCAAGATCAATTTTCAGATAATTAAAAACAATTCCAATTCCATATCAAAGAATCCATGTTTGAGGATTAAGTGTTTTTTGAGACTGTTGAATTTTTTCACTGCTTTGGCTAAAGCGAAAGTGTAGGCTAAAGCCAACCCTGCCTGACTTCGATTTGCCCGTTACTCAGGGGAATTAATGATGAAATTTATTTTCAATTTTCACCACGCCCCTCCATCTTTCCGAAAATACATAGTAATCAGTTTTATTTATTGATTTGCAGAAGGAATGGTAAAGTTCGGATAGTCGAGCTCTTAAGAAAACCAACATTTGTGATAGGCAGCACTTTCTGGAACAGCGATGGGCAGCACTTAACACACTCTAACACTTTGTGTGATAAATGAAAACTTTGTAACGTATGTTTATGTAATGGTTGGGATTACTAAATTCAAGTGCAAAAATCCTAATCCGTTCGTCTTTGTCGGCATCTGCCGTTTTTGCCCTTCACTCGCCTCTGCCTTGTGCAGCACCGATCTTACCATCTCAGTTTCGGTCTTCCCACATTGAGTTTTTCCCCAAATTCTTTCACCCTTCGATTGTAAACGTTTCTTGCTGGAGCTCTTCATCCATGCGAGGAACATGTCCAATCCAGCGCGGCCGCTGTTGTTTTATGCACTTGACTGGATCAGTGTCTCCATATTACTCAAACAATTCGTGGTTCACTCGGGTACGAAATTCATCGCCAACTTAAATTCGTCCGCAGCTTTTAAATGTCCATGAATCCTCAGAAGGATTGCCGACTCATCTGCTGCTCCATGCTACGGCGCCGTATTGCAGGATTGGAAGGATAAGTGACTTGTAAAGGCTCTGCTGTTGAACTCCTTTTGAGTCCGTAATAACATCGGTTTGCAGGACTGATTCTGATTTCCAGACTGCTGTTGTTCTCGCTAGGTAAGTAATATCACTCCGAAATAGACAAAATCCTTAACAACCTCTAGTTGTAGTCAGTCTTTCCCCTATTTCTGCAATCTTTTTGTCCGTCGATTTGAATAGACATATCTTTAGCATAGCGAAGAACGTTGTTTGTCCAATCCTCTCGGGTTTCCATTAACGTAGTCTGTTAAGTGTTTTTGAGCACTCAAAGATATTTAAGGCCCTTTATAAGAAACTTTTGGGCATCGTCTACTTCAACTACCACAGTTTGTCAAAGGTCCAAGAAAAAAAAGGAAGGAAAATGACTGCTGGTTCTGGTGCTTAAACATTCACTCATCTCAGTAAATTTTTCCAGAGAGGCAAAAAATGTTGTGTAGTTATTTCGAGTCACGAGTGCTGAGGCCGTTACTCAGCACTCGGGTTCCACCGCGAATCTTGTACCCTTTTTAAACTATTACCAATAGACGATAGCAAAATACTCCAGCGATGCGTAGACTTGTCAAAAAAATAAAAGCAACGTTCCAAGGTGCCAAAAAAAAGTTAATGCACCTGCCTCAACTGACGCAAACAGGCCGAAATCGGCTTTGGGATTTATATTCTTAATTGTTTGCTAAACTCCTGACTGTATTTCAGCTACAGCAGCAGTATTGTCATACGTCTGGCCTCTACAGTTTAGTATATCTGCACTCAGGGAAAAGTCGCATAGCAAAACCGATTATTAAAATTAATCAAAAAGCACTTTGAATTGACTTAAAACATATTAAGGATACTGTATACTTTTAGCAACAATTTTTTTCGAATATTTTTGTTTTGCTTTATGTGTTATGGTTTTAAGAACATCCTCTAAAAATTTAAAGTTACAAAAATTTATGATTTTTTTTTTAGAACTCGGACATAAAATTATATCATGCGCATTTATGTTTCTTATATTTTTTGCAAGTTGTCAAATTTTAAGTTTTTCAACATCAAAAAGCCCGTAAAAAGTTATTAAGTACATGTTTTTTCACAATATTAAAATTTTCCAACATCAAATTTTGTTGTTGTTATACTCCTTATTTCTATGACGTCTTGACGCACTTTAACCCAAGTTTCTCGGGAACTGCTGAACCGAATTTGATCATTTTTTTTCGGTCAAAGCTAACACCCAAATGTATCAAATCCATGTTTTGAATTTAAAAAGTCGATTTCGCTATTTTGACTGTGAAACCCCATAATTTTGTCAATTAATAAATGATCCTATATCTCCTGGATCACACCATAACCACTTCAGTTCTTAACAAAACCCGGCTTTCACTTTTACTTTCAGATAATCCGTTATCAAAAAATTGTGTGAAACATTGGCCTAAATTACAAAGATTACAACAACAAGCCTAGCAACAACAACAACAAAAATTGCTAAATTTAATTTAACCGATTACATATCGAACAAAGAAAACCGCTTGGTAATATCACTTTTAGATTTTGTGTAGTTAATTTTTGTGTGCTGTACCCTTATTCAGTTACTTCTTCCAAATTCCCAATGCACGGAGTTCCAACTTGAGAGTTACAAGTGGTTAATGTTAATGCTCTGTTAATTAACATGAGGAAGGCTATTTCACACTAATTTCTCTTGAGCAACGGGTATATCGAATTCGGGCAAGGCCGACTTTAACTTCCGCTCTCGTTTGCACTGAGTTTACAAATTGTACAAAGCAGCACTGTAGTAAGCGGTATATTGACATCCAAACCACTTAGAGGAGAATGAAATAAATTAAGAGGAAGTTTACTTCGGCTCCCCCGATAGTTATATACCCTCGCAGCGCGTATGATTTATCAAAATCAAGGTTTTAAATAAGTTTCATTCAAAAGTCAGCTGCCGCTCTGAAGAAAGCTAGTTGTGTGGCTTCCCAGGTAGACCAATAGATGGCGCCTCTACTACGATCATTTGGCATCTTAAGATGCCAATTAAAACTCTGAATCGATTAAGTATCTCTTAATCGTATATTTTAACTTAATTATAACCAAGGCTGCAAACCATTAAAATTATCCATGAGGTTCGGTCGGGGGTTCGAACCCATGGTAAAATCCAAGGTTCGGTTCGCGAACCGGTTCTTGCAACCCCTGAACCCAATTCTGGTTCGAACCTTGGTTCGCTTGCACATAAGAGAATGGTTAGGCTTTTGATTTATTAATACGTTGAAAATAAAACATATATCCCTTCTATCCAAATGCTGAATCGTAATGATCATTACTTAAGGTACTTCAATTCTCAAATCCATTAGATGGCATTAACAGCTTTAAGAAACTGCTTTGTTTAAGTTAATAAGCATTCGAATTAAAAAAAGGAGTTCACCAAAATGGTTATGCATTAATATAATATAATATATTAATATTAATATATTAACATTAATATAATATATAACTGGCTGCCATTATATGTGAAGTTTCATAGATATGGTCGGTAAATAGATCAGATATTTCTAGTTAAGCTTGTTAATATCTGTTCAAACTTGTTATCATACTGAATCTTGGCACTTTACATAAAAAATCCTCCATGCTAGTTAAAAATGCAATCGCTTACACTAAAATCTCCAGAGATTTCCAATATTTCCCTGGAGGTATCGTTGAAAAAATGACTTAAATTGGTGAGCCGAAGGTTCGAGGAGTAAAAACGTAAGGCGCCGGTTCGCGAACCCCAAAAAAACCCGTACCGAACCGGCTCTCAGGGGTTCGGTTCCTGACCGGTTTGGAGTCTTGATTATAACAAGAGCTTTGATCAAATTCATGCCGTCGCCATGACTGTTTTCCTAGAGAAGATTCTGTGCCGAATTAACTGATAGCTTGGAGTGGCCAGAGCCGCCACAATCATTCGGTTGGCCACTTTATTGTAAGGCAGCTATATGATATATTCATTCGATTTTGATGATATTTATCGTCTTCGAAACGGAATGAAAACTTTACTATAATCCTTTTTCCATGTGTGATGCTAAAAAATGCATGTGGAATTTACTCTCCGACGCGTCGAGACAAAGTTTGGAGCGGATGCCATGTGAATAGTCACAAGTGCGCCGTCCAGTTCAAAATTGAATTTAAAATGTAAAAACAAAACTTTTCTATCTGCTGGACAGCCTATTCGCCATTATAATCCTCTTATGATCACAACGGACTGCTAAAAACCATGGGACTGGAGCCATGCGAGTATTGTTTTTGTTTGGATTGTGTACCGGCAATAAATGGCTATGGTCAAAGTTGGGGTTGGGTGTCAATCAATATTCAAATTAAATTTTGCTCTTCACATATTTCCAAAAGAGACAAAGCCGACATTTTTGCCAGAAAGCTTAAACGAATATGTGGGATTATTAATATCCAAATAACTTCGGTCTGGTACAAGGCGTTGGATAACAGCAAAAAGGTTAAGCTAATCAACTGCTTAACTTGTAACAAGGGTGGCTTTTGCGGCCCCACTTCCAAAAAAAAAAACGGCTCAAATTGGGTATAAGGGGTGTCAGAGCAGCTGCCTGATAACAAGATTAAAAACCTTTCAGCTTCGGAAATTGAATTCAAATTCGACACACAAAAGTATGCACAGAATTGAAGGCTTTCTTTTCTTTTTCCCGTCTCAGTTTGGCAGCAAAATGACAAATCGAGGCAGGCAAACTGCAGCAGCAAGCACATGCGAGGGAAGAATGAGTAAATGCCACTTGGAAGTCAAACAGCGAGCACTAACAGTCAGCCAAAGACATGGACGTGGCCACCAGCCCACCCGGCACCCACCCGGCCAGACAAGGCCCAGAAAGCTCGCTGAAAGGCTTGCAGCAACTTCGCTTAAAACTCATACGCCTCGTATGCGTCTGCCTATGCCCAGGGCCCACACATTGTGCTGTTGCCTTGGTCGCATAGTCGAATTTCAAGTTTTAAGTATTATTACATTCCTTTACCCTTCTCAAACGAATTTGTCTGCAGATTTTTTGCTTCTCCCCACTGACTGGCTGAATTTTTTCGCTGCGCCCAACTTATTATTATTGACTGTTTGGCGTTGGCGTCGATGTCGAGTTGCTGAGTTTGACTTTGGCGTTTTCAAGTGCACATGTCTGAAGGTCTGGGGCGGGACCAGAGCTGAGGTGCCTGGCCTGCCAAGAATTTCGCCTTAGGCTCTCTCACCATAGCCTGAGATGGAGCCATTGAACCAACATCTTGCACTGCAAGTCGCTCTTCTGCCATCTCAATTTGGATTTTTAGTGGCATGTAGCATGTTGTGCACGACCAGGCATCTGCTATTCATATTTGTACATTAGATTATTGCATGCCTAAGCACATCCTGTGCCGGCTTCGTCTACGGAGACGACTCGTGGCTGGGGTCTGGCTGTCTGTGTGCACTTTGGCTTAAGTTGGCTACTTGAAACTCGCACAAATGTTTGCCATTTGCTTTGGCTCGATAATATAACGGAAATATCAAATAAATATTATTTCCACTTCTTGCCGCACTCTTGTGCAGTGTGCTGTCTTGTTGCCTTAGTCACTTGCCTGGTGCTAACTTTATGACATGAACAACATTTTTGCTTAGATGTGAACCGATATGTCGCCCAGTCAAGGGCATATCAGACGCAAGCAAGTTGGTGTCGATATTATCTTGCGCTTAGTTAAGCTTTAATCTAGCCACATGCAGAGAGAATTATGTCGGGTGAGTGGTGGTGGGTTGGGGATGGGTCCGAAAAACACAGCTGCCTATTGCCACACTCTGGGCTTATGTTGGGATTAGTGCTTTGTTTTGCATATGCTGCAATATCATACATTATCCAAAACATAATAAATACAATGTGCAAATATATACAAGGTGGGCACAAATCAAAAAAATGTATGTGGGTTTAGATTTTATTAAAAGTGATCTTAGTAATTAAGCATTGGTGATATTATAGTAAACTTAAACAATTCAACTTTACACAACTTTTCTTGGCCACTTCGCTCTGCAAATTTATGTGTGATGCGTTTTAACTTAAATCGACGACTATCTTTCTCTCTCTTCTTGTTCCCTTCACTTGCCTAGATCTCAGTGTGACCAGCTTGTTTAAGGGTGACCGCTTCTGGTTCTTTTAGCAATAGGTTCCTCACAACTGGTTCCCACATTCGGCCTTCCTGATGTATCCTTCGTCCCGAATGGATCTCCCCACGGTTTCATAAACTCAGTTATCGTAGTAGTTTTATAAGGACCTTCGGAATCTCCTAGCTTTTCGACATCATACCTGCCATGTTTCTTTACATTTACTATCTTATACGGCCCTAAGTACTTGCCCTTCAGTTTAAGACCAACTCCATATTGGGTACGTTTGATAGCTACGAGATCATTTAACTTATACATCTTGTCTGGCTTTCTCTTAGAATCAAAGTCTTTCTTATTCTCTTCCTGCAGAGTGATTATATTCTCTCTAGCCTTGTTTCGAATCTCATCGCGTTCTTCATCTAGTTCTTCTATGAAAGATGTCCTCAAAAGCTCTGTTAGATCAACGTCATCAGGAATTCTCATATCTAAACCTGTTAATATTTTGAAAGGACTTACTTTCGTGCTTCTTGGTTCTGTGTTGTTAATAATCTGCTGAACTTTTCCTACGTGCCTATACCAAGCGGTTGGGTGTTCATGGCTCAGCTTAGACAGCATTGGCACTACAATTTTGTGCATCCTTTCAACCTGTCCGTTTCCACGAGGCACACCAGTTGCTATTAACAAATGTTGAATAACCTGTTCGTCACAATAGTTCTTGAATCCGAGTGAAGTGAATGCTGCTCCCCTATCACTAACTATTCTTAAAGGATTACCAAATATGATGGCCTGTTTTTGCAAACTGGTAATCACTTCCTCAACCCCGGTACTTCGAGTGGGATACAACCATACATATTTGCTGAATCCATCAACTACCACGAGTAAATGATTATATCGTTTGTTTGTAAGCTCCATGGGTCCTACGTGGTCGATGTGGTAAGTTAACAAGGGCTTGTCTCCTTTATCAATCGTCGCCAAATGACCTACTTTCCTGCCGGTCTTTGCATTGACAATTATGCATTCAACACAACTGTTTACCAAACGATTCACCTTTTCCTTGAGTTTGGGGATAAAGTAAGACTTTTCTACCAAAGTCTGCGTTTTCTTTGCGGAAAAATGTCCCTGCTTATGTGCCAAAAGTATAATTTCCGTTTCCATTTCTGATGGGACAACAATCAACTGTTGATTAGGGTCCTTGAACAAGATGTGGTTTTCGATATAAAAATCTTCATATCCGTCTTTTTCCACTAGACTTCGGACTACTTTGACCCAATCATCAAGCGACTGTGCTTCCTTTAAGCGATGGACTACTGAATCAGTTAACATATAGCAATAAATTCGACTTAGAGCGTCAACATGCCTCATTTTTGACCCTGATCGATGTTCGATCTTCAAGTCGAAGTCCTGTAAGTACATTGCCCAACGTGCGACTCTCAATGGGACTTCACTCTTTTTCATTGTCATTGCGAACGCATTACAATCTGTCACTACAGTAACTCTTAGTCCTAGCACATAGATTCGCCATTTTCTTAATGCTTCAATTATCGCCAATACTTCTAATTCGTATGAGTGATAATTCTTTTCGCACGGCTTGGTTTTACGGCTCATATACTGAATGGGATGAAAGGAACCATCTTCTGAATCCTTTTGAAGTAACACGGCTCCGTATCCGTATTTACTCGCATCCGTATGAATCTCAGTTTGTAGCTTGGGATCGTACATCCTCAAGACCGAATCACTAGTCAAAGCTGATTTCAATTGCTGAAATGCTGCCTTGCTGTAGCTCGCCAAATTCAAATTTTGCGTCTTTTCGCAACATGTCGGATAAAGGCTTTGCGGCAATGGCGTATCCTTCAATGAATTTACGAAAGTAGGAGGTCAAACCTAAAAATCTCTGGACTGCCTTTTTATCTAAAGGTTTTGGGAAATTCTTGACCGCCAGAATCTTCTCTTCGCTTGGTTTAATTGAACCGCTCTCAATGATATACCCCAGAAACGAAACTTTCTTTTGCAGCCACTGGCATTTTCTCCAATTTAGCTGTAAGCCATTCCTCTCCGCTACTTCGAGTACCATTTTTAATTTTTGGATTCCCTCCTCAATATCCTTGCTCGGAATGATTAAATCGTCCATGTACACGATGACGATATTCTTACTGATCAAATCTCTTAAGACTGCTAATATAAATCTAGTGAATACCGCAGGTGAGTTGGAAATACCAAACGGTACAAATAAGAACTCATATTGCCCGTTTTGAGTTACGAACGATGTATACTTCTGCGAATGTGTTTCCACTGGAACATGGAAATAACCGTTTCTTAAATCCAAAGTCGTGAAAACATTTGCACCCTGCAGCTTATCGATCACACAATCCATCAGAACTACCGGAAAATTGTCACGTATAATCTTTTCATTCAGTTTTCTGTAATCTGGGCACAGACGTTTGTTTCCGTCTTTCTTAGGAGCTAAGACTACAGGTGATGCGTACTCCGAAGTACTTGGACGAATTATCTTTTCGGCCAACCACTCTTTTATTTGTTTGTCAACAATCTCTTGGTCACAGTAAGCCATTCGTATCGGATGTTGATATACGGGTATTTCGTCAGTAAGGACAATTTTCATTTCAACTTGTACATTGGAATTTCTTTTCGGTGAATATTTTCCGATTAAAGTTCTAACCTCTTCAGCCTGCGACTTTTCCAAATGTGAAAAATCGATATCCAGGTCCTTTTTCCCCTCTTCGAAAATAGCCGCACATACACCTTTAAATTCTGCCAATAACTCATCAGCGCAATTACCGTGAGCCTCACTGTCTTTTATATCCGTTTCCTGTCTGATAGAGAACTGCGTTCCGTTTTTTGTTACTTTCATATCGATGTTTTCCAAGATTGTCCTACCAAGGATTAAATCAAATCCAATATCTTCATCAGGTACCACATGGAATTCTACGTTCATTTCAATACCATCTATGTTCACAAGTATAGTAAAATTGCCCAATGTTAAAATTTGCGTTTCTCCTATGCCTGTCAAACATTTTTGTGGTCCTTTGATGGTTACATTCTTTAACCTCAAGAAATTTCTCCGACGCATTAAACACAAATCTGCTCCAGTATCAACTAGACCTTTCATGACAATGCCCTGATAAAGAACATTCTTTAACTCCAAACCTGATGCAGTAAATGTGCTAGACTGTTTTGACATTTGATCTTCCTGAATCATATTAGTGTTTTTCTCTTGTTTCACTTGAATATTAGCTTTGCACTCTGCAGCACGATGTCCAGGTTGATCGCAGCATCTAAAGCATCTATTATTCCGTTTGGTACAGTCCTTTCTCATATGAGATGATTCACCACAATTAAAACATTTCTTATCTTTACTTGGCGGAAACCCTTTATCTTTTTCTGCAAAGCTTTTCTCTGTTTCCAATTTGTATGATGACTTATAAGATTCACGAGACTTTTTGTACGCTTCAATTTGGAATTTCAGCTCTTTTATGTTCCTAGCCTGAAACAACATAATCTTGTTTGTTTTTGTATCTGGAATTCCTTTAACAAAATATTCTATCAGACTTTCGTCATCAATATCAACAGGCTTAGCAATTTCCATCAATGCATATAGATACTCATTTAAGGTTTCTCCCTTTCTCTGTTGACGTTGACCTAATTTACGATGAACGGCAGCTGAAGACACTTTCACATTAAACTCTTTTAACAATTCGGTCTTTAATGAAACCCAATCCTTAATATTTCTCTGACTCCTTACGAAAGATTTAGCTGCTCCCGTCAAAAGTTGTTTTGTTGAATAAATGAAAAGCTGTAGTTGGCTCCACATCACAGTGAGTGCACATTCCTCAAGTTCTTCTATCCACTGCTTAACATCAGGAACTTCTGAACCTGAAAACTGAGATACACTGCCTTCTACATCCTTTAAAGTAAACCACGACCTGTTCTCGGGACTGGCAACATTTTGTTGGCCATTGTTAAGCTCATTTGCGGTTATAACCGATTCGTTATCTGATTCATCTTCTTCATCTTGAATACCGTAATGTGTTAACAATCTATTCTGCAAGTCACGCTTTCTTCCAGCCGTGTTAAGCCCTAACTCGGATAACTTTGCACGTAAATCTATGACGCGAAGTGCCAGAATCTGATTCAACTCCATTTTAACAATGTCAGAGTTTCGCTTACACTAGATTAGTAAATATGCCAATTTTACTTATTCTACTTTTTAGTTAAATTTGATGATTTTACCCAAAAAAGTGAATAAATTTTTCCCCAACGATAATACCAATATCTTTCCACGCCGCTCAGTTCACTCCCTCGCCGCTCAGTCTGCTCTCCACGCTCCTGTTTTAATGTTGGCAATTCAATCAACAGTCAAGTCAGCCCTCGCTTTTGACGCCGTACCACGTAGTCGCCACTAGCCCTCGCTCTTGCCGCTGATTCTGAATATCTGCCACTGCTCTCAGCAATGCCGCCGCCGCTATACAAAACTCTCGTGCCACCAGACTTTTCGCCTCTCTCAGGTTGAACTGTTTTTCCGTTTCATTCACCACCATATAGTTTTCAAAACCAACAACCACGTCGTTTTGTTGTCGTCTCACTTATCGTTGAAGCTGCTTTCCACGTACAGTCTGCTGCTCGCCATAAAATCTTTCTCGATCCGTTGATTTTTGTTTCTCTTTTGCTTTCTTTATATTGTGTTGCCTCCCTGTTTGCACACACACATAGAAACAAAATTCTTCCGTTTAAACGTTTCTCGAAATTTCTGTAACTTTAATTTTTTCATACACACACACACACACAGTTGATGTCTTTGACTGCCGCGTCACTCGCTGTCTCCCTCGCACTCGAACGTTCTTATTAAAGTTCACAGGCCGCTGAATTTCACCACAGAAACTTTATGTGCGATTTGCCAATTGTTTAAACTATTGTATTTTCCAGATTAATGTTTTTGCTCGTTCTCTTAGCACACACCAATCACAGCACCAAGCTTATTGTTTTAATTAAATGTCACTTTACTTTAAAATTAATCCCGGACGAGCCCCCAATTTGTGGGTTTAGATTTTATTAAAAGTGATCTTAGTAATTAAGCATTGGTGATATTATAGTAAACTTAAACAATTCAACTTTACACAACTTTTCTTGGCCACTTCGCTCTGCAAATTTATGTGTGATGCGTTTTAACTTAAATCGACGACTATCTTTCTCTCTCTTCTTGTTCCCTTCACTTGCCTAGATCTCAGTGTGACCAGCTTGTTTAAGGGTGACCGCTTCTGGTTCTTTTAGCAATAGGTTCCTCACAACTGGTTCCCACATGTATGTGCGTAATTTTGTATGTACACTCCAAAATAAGAGAAGCCTCGAATTAAAAATTGACTCTAATTCAACTTTCAAGGCATCTGTTTACCTAAACGGGCAGATTTTAACTTAAAAGACAAATTTTCTGTCAGTTTTTATGAGGTCATCTAAATATAAGGTCGCACTTCCAAAACCTTTGAAAAAACAGTTGATTCAGAGTTGGGCTTAAGCTTTCAGCTTGAAAGAAGCCTCGTTGCTCAGATGTTAGAACATTGCCTAAGTACGAGAAATTTGTGATTTCAAGTCGCATTGCAGGATTATATGTAATTTGTTGTTTTTATAGCCGTTACTCGTAGAGTAAAAAGGGTATACCAAAGTCGTGCAAATGTATGTAACAGGCAGAAGGATGCATATATATATATTCTTGATCAGCATCCATAGTCGAGTCGATATAGCCATTTCCGTCTGTCAGTATGAGCACCTATATCTCAAAGACTAGAAGAGCTAGAGCCAGCAAACTTTAAATGTAGACTAGTGGTGTCGGCTGGGCAATGGACACTGTATGCACCTCGGCTTAAAGCGGGTAATACATAGTGTCTCTTGCTCGTCTTACACCTAGGAAATGCAGTGTCCAGCTAAGGTGATGGCCAACACTACCACAACAGCACAACGTTGGGTGGAGCTGAGCCAAAGCCATGGCTAGAGGTGCCTGGCAGCAGGCATAAAATGCTATGGGGTGGTTGCCACGAACAAAATTAACCAACATGGGTACATTAATAATGGAACACACAAAGAACCCAACTCGGGCTGGGATATCAGCCCAAACGTCGGTGGAAGGCGTGACTGCTACCACCGGCGGGCACGGTGGGGAGAGATCCCCACTTCGTATCGCCAGCGGTCACACCTCTGTCGTGGTTGGAGCAGGCCAGGACAGTTGTACAGCTACTGCCGATACGACAAGGACCAAAGTGTGGCGCGGTACTGCAGTCGATACAGACTCGGACTGTGAATCGCATGGAGGTTCAACCAATACAAAGGCGGAAGAAAAGCTGCTGCTATCTCCAGTTCGGGCGGGGTCTAGTACCAAAAATAAGGAAAAACCCACACGAACAAAGGAGGGCATGCGAGCGAAAGCCCAGTACAAAGCGGCTCTCAAAATCAAGGCAAGACTGAACGGAAGCGGTGAGCTCACCCTAGAGGAGAGAAACAAGCTTGCGTGGGCCGAGCAAAAGATTAAGGAGGGTCGTAAACACTTCGCGACCTAACGGCAAGATGACGCCTGAACAGTGGAAGCAAGTAGAGGAGAAGCTGTTCGAGGAAATTTTCAAAAGGATGGAAGACCCAGCAGCGCAACCTGTAGCGTTTGACGGAGCAGGCTGGCTGTATGGAGTCAAAATCCTAAGATGCAAGGACGACCCCACCCTTAAGTGGGTCTCAAGCGTCGTTGCAGACATGGGAAGCCTGTGGGAGAGTGCCCAGCTGGAGGTTGTGGACAGAACCTGCAATCCGTCCGTTCCGAAGGCGAAAGTACTCTTTCCACGGGTCACACCAAAGGAGCAGGCGCTGAAACTCCTACAGTGGCAGAATCCTGATGTGCCAACTGGAGACTGGAAGGTACTACATGTTGCAAAGCCCGACAAAAACGGGCAGCACATGGTCCTCCAGATCAATAAGGAAGCCGAGGATCTGCTCCACCCAAGATTCGGGGTGATGGCATGGGGAGTAGGCAGCGTGCACCTACGTCTCAAGAAACGCCACCCCGAGGACACTAATGAGCACACACTGGAGGCTGGAGAGGTGGAGAACGACCTCGGCATCGACATGATGGTCGAAAAAACCAGCAGCCTCGATATTACGGGGGCAGTACAGTCTGCTAAAGAAGACGAGGATGGCGACACAACCTTGCACAACCTCGGGACCGGAGGATGCGGACACCAGTCATGCAGTTGAAGGTCCTTCAGGTCAACTTGCATAAGAGCAAGATGGCCTCGGCAGAGCTCCTTCTAACCTTAGAGGAAGGGCCCGCAGATGTGGCTTTAGTTCGGGAACCTTGGATAGCGGCGGGAAACAAGGTCTCCGGACTAAAGTCACAAAACTACAACATTTTTTACCCCACCCCAGTAAGTAGAGCAAGGACTGCTATTCTGGTAAGAAAAGGCATCTATGCGTATTTAATGACTAATTACAGCACGGACGATCTCACTGTTGTGGCCTTGGAGGGTGGCAGGGACGAGCCAATTCTTATGGCGTCCTGCTACATGGCGCATGAGCGAGAGGCACCACCAGCTGAACTCGGAAGACTGACGGCGGAGGCAAGCTACAAAAAGCAACCCCTCGTCATCGGAACGGACGCCAACGTGTGGGGCAGCCCGGACATCAACGACAGAGGTGAGTCTCTTACATTTTATTATACAAACCGGTCTAAGTGTAGAAAACGTTGGAGACGTACCCACATATGTGGGGCCAACCTCGGCCAACGTCCTAGACTTAACCATGGCCTTAGGGAACAGTACTCAGGCGTCAGACTGGAGAGTTCTTGATAAACCCTCCTTCTCCGACCACAAGTACATCCAGTTCAAGATCCAATTCGACTATTGTTAAACTAGAAACGTCTATAGGAACCCCCCGAATACCGACTGGGGTGAAGTACCCTAAGACAGAGGAATCAAATCTGCTGACGCCAACGTCCATTTGCTAGGTGGAAAACAATGAGAAGTCCGTAAAGGCGCTTAATCTCATCGAAGCATACAAAACTTCGTGTAAGCTCAGTTACAAACAGGAGAACCAGACCCCCTGGTGGACCCCAGAACTGAAAGAGCAGAGGAAGGAAGTCCAGGAATGCTTCAAACTCGCCAAACAAGCGGTTGAAGTGATCATCTGGGATGATTATAAGATAAGACTTCGCTTATTCAAAAAAGAAGTAAGGAAGGCAAAGCAACATTCATGGAGAACCTTCTGCTCCAGCATAGAGAAGGTCTCGGAAGCAGCCAGACTCAGGAAGCTGCTTTCAAAGCAGCCACCTATGCAGAGTCAACTAAAAACGGACGAAGGTCACTGGACAGAAAGCAGCAAGGAAGCTTCATGCGCTCTTCTCGATGCGCACTTCCCGGGCTGCACTATAGTCACCGAGCCAGATAGGCTTCAGGACTTAAACACTCAACAAACTAACATCCCAACCAACTTAGTCACTCCAGGAAAAATCCGATGGGCGATCGACTCGTTCGGGAGCTACAAGTCCCCCGGACTGGATGGCATAATTCTCGCCATGCTAAAAACGACTAAAGGTTTAGTCGTACCATGGCTACAGTCCATTTTTGAAGCCTTCCTGGGGTGGGGCTATGTACCTGTGGCCTGGAGGACAGCACGTGTTGTGTTCCTACCCAAAGCGGGGAATTGCAGTCACGTGCAGCCAAAAGACTACAGGCCCATTAGCCTCACTTCATTCCTGCTTAAAACAATGGAAAAATTACTCGATCTCCACATAAGAGAAGGCATGAACCTGACCTTGGAGAACAACCAACACGCATACACGAAAGGGAAATCGGTGGAAACAGCGCTACACTCCCTAGTAGCCACCATCGAGAAAGCAATGTACCATAAAGAGTATGCCTTGGGAGCATTCCTTGATATATCTGGTGCATTTAACAACGTCTCCACGGAGGCGATAATGCGCAGCCTAAGAGCTGTATCAATACATAAGGCTTTGAACTCGTGGATATACAACCTGCTGAGCTGCAGAAGAGTACAAGCCGAGTGGGGTACCACAACCATGACGAAGGAGGCAAGCGGCGGCGCGCTCAATGCGGAGTACTGCCACCCCTTCTATGGAACCTTGTGGTTAACGTACTGCTAACAAAATTTTGCAGGAAAGCACCCAAGATAACTGCATATGCCGACGACATATGCATAATTATCATCGGAAAATGTCCATCGACTCTCAGCTCAATCATGGACTCTACACTCAAAGAGATACTAAAATGGTCCACAGAAGCCGGACTTAGTATTAACGCGGAGAAGACGGACCTCATTCTCTTTACCAAGAGTTGTATCTCTTACCGCCATGGATTCCACCAATGATAAATGGAATAACACTAACACCAAAGAATAACGTCAAATACCTTGGAGCAGTAATCGACAGTAAACTGTCATGGAAGGCGAATGTGGAAGAAAGAGTGAAGAAGGCGACCAACGCACTATATGCATCCCAGAAGATGCTGAGTAGCACTTGGGGCCTATCACCAAGTCTGATGCACTGGCTTTTCATTTCAGTAATACGACCGATACTGCTACACGGCATACTGGTATGGTGGCAGGCCACGGAGAAAACCACATACCTAAAGCTGATGGAGAAGACCCAGCGACAGGCACTGGTCTGTATTACGGGGGCGCTGAGGTCCACCCCAACCAAAGCATTAGAACACATCTTAGGTGTCAACCCTCTGGACATCCAAGCACGCCCTCTGGCACAAAAGACCGCCCAACGTCTATGTGCGACAGGCACCATGGCGCTACAAAGCTATGGACGCAGCATAGTTGGCAGAGAGATCAACAGAAGCACGGACTACATTACCCCAAAGGTCAACCCAATATGCACATCTGCACTACTGGGACCAGAAGACTGGCGTACAGGACTGGCCCAAGAAGCAACACACCTCTTTACAGACGGCGCAAAGATGGACCTAGGAGTCGGAGCCGCCGTATACTGTGCAGAGCCAGAAATAAAGCTCTCATACAAACTGCCAAACCACTGCACCATATTCCAGGCGGAAGTCTTCGCAATAAGGAAAGCAGCGGAGTTGGCGGAAATTTACGCTCCAAACAACCAAATAAATATCTACGTGGACAGCCAAGCGGCAATCAAGGCAATGTAAGGACACTCCATCAACTCCAGAAATGTCCTGGCGAGCAGCGCTAGATTCCCTCAGCATCTCCAGAAAGGTGCAAATTTACTGGACTCCCAGCCACCGGGGCATCGACGGAAACGAGATGGCAGACAGTCTTGCAAAAGCCGGAGTCGTACTCGGCCAAGAAGAAACACTAAACATACCTATCTCCATACAGACGCTTCATAGCAAGATGGAAGAGATAGCAGAGAAAGAAGCGGAGGTAAGGTGGGAAAACACCAGCGGATGCAGAATCTCTAAAATTATGTGCAAGACAAGAGACAAAAAACTTACGCACTATCTGCTACAGCTCCAGAGAAGAGACTGTAGACTGCTCATTGGCATACTTACGGGACACTGCCTAGCAGCCGCTCATGCGATAAAGCTAGGCATAACAACAGAGGACACATGCAGGAAATGTAAGGAACCTGGAGTCGCAGAAACTCTAGAACATCTAATTTGCAGCTGCCCAGCAATTGCCACGACAAGATTACAAATTCTGCACACCCCACGGTTCTCTTCTTTGGAGGAAGCGGCCAAGAGACCCCCAAAACAGTTATTGGCATTTGCCAAAACGACAAGAATCCTCCTGGACTTCTAAGACAAACGTACCCAAATAATCACCCGGCCTCATTAAGGACCCTAAGGTCTATGTGTGACCCCATCTGGGGTCAGCCGGAACTACCTACCTACCTAGTGTTGTCTGCACGCAGATCAAGTTTGTTTCAAATTTTGGCCACGCCCCTCTCGCCACGCAAATAAAAAAGTTGAATATCTCCAACAACTATTTTTCTAACCTTACTTTTCCATAGCAGCTGTACTATATAGATGTCCCATTTCGACCAAACTCAGCAAAATCATGGAGAAGCATACAAAAATAGTGAATACGGAGTTTGGAGACGATTGCATTGAAAACAAAACGTTTTCCTCGCCACAACTAGTTTTTCGACCGATCGTTCCTATGGCAGCTATATGTTATTGGGCCGTGTTCAGCAGATAAATCTGATTTACGATTACTGATTTTCGATTTGCGATTGCTAATGATTCTCTGCTGAATGACACTGATTGCTAAGTTAGGCTATTTTCTGGTTTTAGTACATTTCGTCAACTCATTTAATGCACATTTTTAAAGGCTTTTAAAGTTGTCAGGTTGTCAGTTAATTTTTAGTTTTGGGGTAAACAGTTGGAAGAGCACTCAATAAACTGTCACCAATCATAGATTTTGTATGATTCCAACTCAGCAAACATGATTGTCCTATTTACCAATCGGCAATCATTGTATTCAGTATGTAACATCGGTCATCATAAATCAGTAATCGCAAATCGGATTTGTCTGCTGAAAACGCCCATTGTCATCCCAACCGGCCGGTTCCGACAAATGTGCAGCGTATTTGTACCAGAAGCCAGAAGTTTGGTCGCGATAGCTTTGAAACTGACGTAGGAGATAGCATAGAAACAGACGGACAGACGGAAGCTCGTAATGCTGATCAAGAATATATATATCTAATATATACCTTATGTGATCGGAAATGCTTGCTTCTATGCGTTACAATTTCAACATACCATGCAATGGTATAAAAAAATTGGGAAACAATTTTTAGAGTGCAATGTAAACCTCTTTAAAATTGTCACAATTCTTCGAAGTTTTGTCAAAATCGGTTATAGGTTATAACTGCCATTGGAATGATCGGTCTGGAAACTAGTTTTAGTGAGAAAAGCGTTTTTGTTTTCAAAGAAAACGTCCCCAAACCAGGGCTGCAAGCCTATACTTTTTCTTTTGGATCTCCGGAACGCTGGTTCGAACCAAAATTCGCCAATGGTTAGGGCTCAAAAATTTCAGGTTCGCGGTTTTTGGAAGGTTTTGGTTCGAACCTTGGTTCAGTCCATGCTTGACACAATATTAATATAAAACAAAGCAATAATTTATTAGATACTCAACATTACTAAATTTTAGAAGTTAATTTTATCCTAAACTACTTAAGTCATAAAGGAATCGGGTTGTTTTTGGGTCGAAAACGGTTTGTGGAACACATTGATGTATTGATTACTAGAAATATAAGTTACTATGAAGTGAAATACTGTTTCGTAGTTTTTGTAGGAAAACATTTGAATCATTGAAAAAGCTTTGGAGTCAAGGGTCTTATAAAACACAGGCTACTATAGATGGAGATATTGTAAGTAACTCTGAATTCTATTCGAGGATGTTTAAAATTTGCCCATTTTAAGACTCAGTCGATCAAAACCAACCTAATAACAGATAGAATCGATAGACAGAAGGTCAAATTTTGTGATGTCCACCATTTTTGTCGAACCGAACCGATATTTTAGGTTCGGAACAGGTTTGGGTTCAGCTTTGCATTCTAAACAGGTTCGGTTCACAGTAAAATAAAAATCGGAGTTCCGAGCTCGAACCGGTTCGGTTCAAAACCGGTTTGCAGCCCTGCTCCAAACTTTGTACTTCTTAGTTTGCTATGCTTCCACATGATTTCACTTAGTTTTGATAAAAATCGGACATCTATATAGTATAGCTGTCATAGAAAAGTAAAGTCAGAAGAATTTTGTTTGTTTGTTGATAGATTATGTCAGCTGAAAAATAAGTGTTAAAAATTTGAGATATTAACTTTGAGCGCCTATTTCACGGTCCTGGGAGATGATGCGAAAGTGAAAAATTTTTCATCTAAGCGTTCATGTATGGAGTTACACTTTACATAGTAAGCAGACGAATTTTTGCGTGTATATAGATCATATAATCCAAAATGTCGCATGATAAGCTAAATTTATATTTATCGCTATATCTTGGACACTGAGGGTAATGCGGGAAAACTGATAACAGATTTGGAATTGGGGAAGCTCAAATACTATAGAAATGTGGATGGCGCTTGTGGAGATTAATCCTAGTTGCCATATGTAAGGTTCTGCACTAGGTACTTATAAAAGGTGGTTTTTAAGGAACTTACTTTTTGGTAACACCGATTTTGGCAGCTGTTTCGCGTCACATGTTACTGAAACCGATTTCTGAAAATTTAATGAAGTTTTTGATCTGCGTGCAGACAATATTAATAAATAGATCAATTTTGGTTGCTCCAACTCTTCTAATCTCTGAGATCTAGGTGCTCTTACAGACGGACAGAGCTATATCGACTGGGCTGTTGATGCTGATTAAGAATGAATCTACTTAATGAAGTCGGAGATGTTTCCTTCTTAGGACTTAGGTAAACCCTTTTAACTCTACGAGTAGCGGGCGTACAAATAGCGGGCTTAATCCAGATGTTAGCCTTCTGTTAGTCCAATCTCCCAATGTTAAGTTGGAATGCAGAAATAAAATTTCCCACTTTCGCTAATATGCGGTTTAAGTGGAAAACATAATTTTTGGTAACAAAATTGACACATAAAGAATTCAGTCTTCGTGTGCGGTGAAAGAGTCGGCAGATGCGAATGAAAAGGGCAAAAAGATAAATAAGCAACCAGCAAAAATATTTTTAAAAAAATTTTATCATACAAATGCATAAATATTTCAGTTGAACAAAGGACATGGGAAGAAGGGCACAACATAAACAAGTTGGCGGGGCAAAGAAGGGAAAGGAGTCGGCTGACAGACAAGGCAGCAGCAGCATTTTAGGAGCGGGGTGGGATTTCACCTAAAGGACATTCTAAAATTTCAACAACTTTTTTGCATTGTGTATGTAACTTTATGCATGCTTGTGAGTTAGTTGTTGTCCTCAGTTTATGAAAAAAACATTTTGCGGGCACACAGACGCGCAGCGTACCGTGCCTGAGCGTGTGTGTGTGTGTGTGTGTGTGTGTGTGTGTTTGGCTGCGTAAGGTCGTACAATATTTCAAGTACAAGTGCGCCGCCCCTGCCTGGATGCGTGCGTGTGTGTATGTGTGTGTGTATGAGTGCTTGTATTGTTGTTGATGTGATAAACGCGTCTAGAATTATAATTAAAGCAAATCTATGAATGCCTGTCCATGTGAATGTGTGTGCCAGACTTTTTCGCATTTTACGTGCTTTCATTAAAAATGAAAACATTCCTCCGCCGGATGAAGCAAAGTCCCTGCCTTTCTCCTCGCCACACATCGTCAATTCTAAGTCGACTGTAAATGTTTGTACATTTGTACACTACGAACAAAAATAGAGTGTTGCCTGAAAGAAAACATCGACCTTTTGGTCAAAGGGGGATAAGTAAGCATTCTTAGCGAGTCGATTCGATCACTCCTTGAGCCAAAAATTGATATTGATTGGGAATTGTCGGTGCTTATGCATATGTTCACTGTGTTATTGAAGGATACTTGTTCCAGGTTGAGCTCAGATCAAGAAATGTGCGACATTTTGTATTAAAATTTCTCTTATTTTACGCTTAATTTTAGAACCACATTTTAATTACGAATCCCAGTAGCTTCCGTTCGGTTCCCGCCACAATTTCCTAGGTGCCCTGTTTTTTGTTCTAAGTGTACAGTTACATGTGCTTGGATGTATCTGAAAGTCAACTTCCCTGTGTGCGACATGTTTCTGGTTCGCTTCTTGGGTGTGTAAGGCAAAAAAGTTGGCATTGCCGCTGCTGTTGTAATCTTGGTAATAACCACAAAAATTATTATTGTTGTTGTTGTGGCTGCTGTTGTTATTGTTGTTGTAAGTGCCAATATTGTCATTAGAGTGGCTTGTTACGCAAAAAGCAGCCAGAGGCGGTAGCGCAAGAAGGCAACATCTTGCGGCATTTTTCGCATTTGCGTCTTTTGTTTTTGTATTTATGGGGGAGTGTGCGACACGTTGAGTTGTGCCACCCTCCCACCCCTCCCCCAACTTGGTGCATCATTATTTTCGTCTTTCCTTTGTTCATTAAACGAACATGAAACGTTAATTTAATATAGTCAAACTGGGGGCTGCTTTTGGCTGGAGGGTTGCGGCATTTCTAATTGAACAAAAACTGAAGCCTACGCCTAGCCAAGGACTTTTGAAGTGGTTGAGTTAATAATGGCAAATGTTGAAAAGATTCCAAGTGGAAGGCAGGGCTGGTCAAAAATGAGCTTGGTTAATACCATTCAATTTGACAGCACTTTAAAACTTGTAATAATCTCTCATCTAAATGGTGAACATAAGAATGGTTATCAGAAACCGAAAGGATTATGAGTTCTATTATAAAAAATAGACTTCAGTGAATAATTTTCATATTTTTGCTCCCAAAATAATGATTAAAACTGATTTTAAACACTAAACTCATCAGCGATAGGGCTGCGACTAGTGAAAATTTTATGCAGATTCTAATAAAGTGAGTCAAATGGAACCTATAAAGACCATTTACAATGTTGCAAACATAACATAAATTCCGATTTTTAAAAAGGCAGAAGACCTTGATATAGTCTGTACCAATGCTGCAAGCCGGTTTTCTACTTTACTGTGAACCGCATCTTGAACCGAACCTCTTTAGAAATAATAGCTGGGTCCTAAAATATCGGTTCGGTTCAACAAAAATGGTGGACATAAGACCTTCAGTCTACCGGCTCCATGTGTTACCTGTTTGGTTTTGAGCGACTGAGTCTTATAATGGGCAGCAAAGTGAATTAAAAACAAGAAACAAACGTCGGTCAAACGCAGCTATAACATACTCTGTACCAACGAAAATATTCTTTCGGCATAAATTTGCATGCTGCAGCAGCAGCTGAAAGCAGCGCTGCTACTGCGCTGCAGAAGCGAACAGTCTTTTGATCATAACTCGGCAACTGTTCATCCGATCTTTACCAATCCTTTGACGGATCAATAAATAGTCCCGATTACTAAATTACCATACTCGTCAAACGTATATCTCGTACCAGCTCTGAGATCTGTGCGTTCATACGGACAAAGGGTCAGACGAACATGGCTATATCGACTTGGCTGTTGATGCTGATCAAGAATATATATACTTTATGGGGTCGGAGATGCTTCCTTCTATCTGTTACATACTTTTGCACAAACTTAACATACTCTGTCTATCTCTGGTACAGAGTATAAAAACCTAGTACAGCAATCAGATAATCATACAATGTCCTCATCTATAGTAGCCTGTGTTTTTTAAGATACTCCAAAGCAATTTCAATGATTCACATGGGAAATATTTTTCTACAAAAACTACGAAATGGTAGTTTACTTAATAGTCAATTCAAAATATAACTGAATATTCAATGTATTAACGTGTTCCACAAACCGATTTCTACCCAAAAACAACCCAATTCCTACTCAATTTGAGTGGCTGTACGTCAATTATTAGAACTCATAGGATTAAATTAGCATCTAAAATTTAGTAATGATTAGGATCTTAATAAATGTATTGTTTTGTTTTATGTTATGCATAATATTGTATCCAGCTTGGACTGAACCAAGGTTCGAAACATAACCTTCAAACAAATGCATGGAATGTATAGTTATACCCAATAACTACAATCTCTAGGATTTTCATAATGACAGAACTATAATAAAAGTTTTTGTCACTCCGTCTAGTTCCTATGACAGCTTTATGCTACAGTCATCCGATCCGGGAGTTTTCGACAATTCTGCAGCGTATTTTAATTTAAAGAGTCGATATAGCCATGTTCGTCTGTCCGTATGAACCCACAGTATAGGACAGGAACATCTTATACCTGCAGGCAGAAGATCAATTTTTTTTTTTTTAATTTACGCCAACGCCCACTTCCGCCCCTGCAAAAAACTTAATATCTCCCACAATTTTAAAGATAAAGGGTTCGAGCCTTCTGGACATATTTAATAACAAGTATAATTTATCGAACCGCTGCAGGAGTGATGAAGATCGATTGTCGAGTAATTTGGAAAACAAACATCTATGCTGGGCAGCACCGGCTGCAAGCAGCGATGGGCAGCACTTACAAACTTTGGGAGTCGGACTTGACCGTCTGTCTTACTTATTTCTTAGCAGTTAGGAACCAATTGGAAATTATTATTAAAAACTTTTACACTGGACTTTAATATACCTCTTTTACCCTAAGTGGCACCATACGAATATTGCAACTTGTGCAATATAAGAGAAGTCGAATCAAATCACCATTTCCTAGGTATTTTCACAAAACAACATTAACCTACCAGGAAACACTAACTTTTTTAAATAGAGACATAGATGGAAGTTGGATTGGACTGGTAAATTGTTTGGAATGTGCCATGAAGTACAGAAGCTGGTTAATAAAGGAATCTGCTTAGGTATAAGTATATGAATATGTTAGTTTATACAATTCTTAAATGTTGTATGTATGTATAATTATCCATTATAATGGAAAGGCTGAGCATTTCACAGAACCGAAGGAAACGATCGGGTATCGAGCGACGAGCTTGGCCGCCCGGTGTAGTACCAGCAGGTTCATCGAGGGGATTAAAGCCAATAGTTGGGCTGACGGTTCGTTAAAACCATGCCTAAAAAAATGCATATTATATAATAAATAATAATATATTGTTGTGCGGAGTGAAAGAAGAAAAATAAACTACTACTACTATTATTGCACTTTCATTTGACTAAGAACATTGAACTTGAGCTAACCTTTTATATTCCCACTTCCAAGTTGAGTATACCATGCGGTCTCATTTATAATCTTAGAATCTTAAAAAACCAGCTTTGAACAGCTGATGAGCAATTTATTTAGAATCATTTATTTACTTGATTGAACATAAATATGCGTGGCGTTGCCACATCGATAAATTGTGTGGATTGCAAGCGCAGCCGACTTGGTGAAATTAAATAACTTGCAGCACATTTTTTCGGACAACACCGAACTTATTGGAAGCAAAATCGAGTCTCAGCAAATAAAAATCGATCAATTTATGAACTTTTATTGCTATAGCCGTTTAAGTATCTGCCAAGAATCAGCTGTAGCTGCAGAGATCACCAGGTCGTCCATCTTTAGGTGGTATCTCATGCGACTTGGAAAACTGTGGGGTGGTTTTTTAATTGTTTGAACTTGAATTTAATAATCGCATTTTAAACACAAGCGGCCGGAAAATCAGTATGACCCTACCATTCGTCAGCTATTTCAGGTATTTTTGTAGGACTTTGTGACCCTACTAGAGCTTTCAGTCCACATGACATAAATAATTGGCAATTTCATGACATACATTTTTATTTGTTCTGGAAATCAGCCCTTAACATTGCACTATGGGTAATATTTCAATTTATCGGGTATTTAGTCATTTTCTAAAGTTGTTCAAATTTGATTTTTTTTTATGTTAACGTCTCAAGAAATGATCGAGCTTTAAAGCTCCATACTCGAAATGTTAAATAACAGACCTATGTTAAGCCTAACAGCTGTCAAAGTCAGGTGTTGCTGTACAACGCACGTGCTTTAAAACTGCAATGATTTTACAGCCAATTCTGCAATTGTTATTTTGGAAACTGCAAGCTTATTTTGAATAAAACTTGAAATGGATACCACTCATACAGGTTTGTACTATATGTTGGTTGTACTAATATTTTGTTTTTGTGCGTGTTTTACTAATATTTTGTGAAATTAGAAAAGGTTCTCAGGGCTCATTTCTTTGAAAGAAATTTTAACTTTGCGGAGACTTTTAAAAAATTGTTAGCATTTGCTAGAAGTGTGTCCAAGTGTATGTCGTAGAGTCGTTAATTGTGAATTAAATGCACTTAGTCTTAATGTGCACTTTTGCGCACAACCGGCGCAAATTAATCTTTTGCAGGTGTATATGCTTTTTCAAACGCCGAGCTTTTCGATATATGGCGCAAAGAGAAAGGCCACATAAACCAAGAAAAACCCATTTTGGACTTTTTTAAAATGAAATTAAATAAAAACATTGTTGTTTCAAACTATGAAGCGGTTTTGAAAAGCAGATGCCATAGTTTTTGCAGTAATTTGATGGTCAAATGGCAAAAAAGCAATAGGAACATAAATTATTTTGAACGAAAACAATCAGATTGGTCAATGAGCACCACCCAATTAAAAATTAACGAAACAAATAATCGAAAAATTGGACGTTCAAAGTTGTCTTTCTCGTTAAAAGGAATAGAAGCAAAAAAAACATGCAGCAGCTCCATCAAAGTCTCAGCAATCCAACGTTTCTTTGTTAATTCAAGCTGCAAGCACAGCATCTCGCAGAAAATTTCTAAAAAAGCTTGCGATCAGACCTCGAAGAGCAAAGCATGCAAGACATATTTTGAACAATCCTATAAAGAAGCCTATCCGAATTTTGATTAATTCTTGATAATTCATGTATTTAATTTTCAAAATTATGTTTTTTCAATATTATTACTTAATTTTTTTGTAAAGAAAAGGGTTTCCGCAAAATAAAGATGCACATTTGTATTCAGTTTTTTAAAAAAATTTAAAAAACCAAAATTTTAATTTTTTGGTTGGGCGGTGACACGCCCACTTTTCGAAAAATATTTCTGAGGGTTTACATAACAAAAATAAAAAAACCGCATCAAAAAATCTTGCTTACTTTAAAAGTTATTAATTAATACCCGATAAATTGAAATATTACCCATAGTGCATTGTTCTCTTGCGTTAACCAACAAAGCATTATGTAAGGAAATGTAAGGAAATCAAATTTGTAGTATCAGATAGATCACGCTGCTCTTTAAAGTATGCAGCGCTTTTTATAACCTTTATAAGTTATAAGGCATTTATATAAGGCATTTATTTGTCGATCTATATGCAAATTCGAGATATTATTAATATTGACGGTCAGATTCTGCGCAAACACTCTATTTAAACAATTTTGAGGAATCCACAAAAAGAGCCGCATGAGGTTATTAAACACTAACTGCCTTGAGTAACGGGTATTTCGAAGTCGGGCAGGGCCGACTTTAACTTACGCTCTCGTTTTTTGAGTGTATAGGAGTTGGAAAGTTCTTTTAGGTGAGTATCTTGCCCAGAGTGATAGGGAGATGTGACAACCGGTGCGAGGTCCCATTGTCGTTCTGCCCTATTTCTGGCACTGCATCATGATGTCCTGCAGGGCTCTTTGAATGTCCGTTACCGCTTGCGTCGCTGGCAGCGCTGAGCCGTTCCTAGCGCACTCGTCTGCTCCCTCGTTGCCCGGTATGCCTGCGTGACCAGGTACCCAGACGAGAGTGATAGAGTGCTGCTGGATTTGGTTCAGTGCTGTCGCCGTGCTGCGGACTAGGACGCTCTTTAGGGCGTTTGATGACAGAGCCTTAAAAGCAGCATGGCTGTCGACCAAGAGTGAAATGTTCGTTGGAGTTTCATCCAAGGTGTATATTAATTTAGCCGCCTGACAGATAGCATAAATCTCTGCCTGGAAAACGCTACACCAGTTTGGTAGACGGAATGAGAGCTGTGGCGCAAGTTCTTCGGAGAAGATGCCTACTCCTGTGCCTTTATCCGTTTTTAGACCGTCTGTATAGATGGATAGCTCGTTCTCCCTGATGTTGCTGTCTTGCTTCCGTTCCTCTCGCTGCCTTCCACCACACCAGCGCTCCATAGGTAAGGATAGGTCTGACGACCGCTGTGTATAACCAATGAATGATATGCGGTTGCAGTCCCCACTTCCTACCAAAGGTCTTTTTGCAGGCATAGTACGCGCCTAATGCCTTCTTTATTCTTTCCTCAGAGTTTCTCTCTTCTACTTCGCTTCTTTGACCTGATTGAGCTGCGTTCCCCCAATGGATGGGAGTGTGAACTCAGGGATATTGTATCTCCTTGTGAACAGCACCAGTTGGGTCTTCTGTGGGTTAACCCCTAGACCGTTCTGGTGTGCCCATCTTAGGGTTCTACCAAGAGCAGCTTCTAATAGCTCACTGATTGTGGGTAAGAATTTACCCGTTACCATTAGAACCAGGTCATCTGCATATGCTGTCATCCTACATCCGTTACACTTCAAGATAAGAAGAAGTTCGTTAAGAACCAGGTTCCAAAGAAGCGGGGATGTGACTCCCCCCTGCGGAGTGCCTCTCGTTGTTCTTCTTCTTACGTTGCCTGCACAGAGAGTGGAGTTGATCACTTGGCTGCTAAGCATGTTCCTTAGCCAGTGAGTAATCATCGGGTGTGAGCCGATTTTAGCAAGAGCTGCCTTAATCGACTCGGTCCTGACGTTGAACGCTCCTTCGATGTCGAGGAAGGTCGCCAACGCAAACTCATTCTGATTCAGCGAATTCTCAATGCTCCGTACCACTTCATGTAGTGCGGTGTCAACAGATCTACCCTTAAGTTGGGCGTTCTGCGCACCGCTGAACATTCGTGGTGTGAGCTTGCTTCTCAGGTGGAGGTCTAGGAGTCTTTCCATCGTTTTCAGGAAAAAAACTGATGGGTCTGTAGTCTGTCGGAGAGTTGTGGCTTTCTTCCCTGCCTTGGGGATGAAGACCACTCTCACCTCTCGCCAGCTTTCTGGGATGTACCCCGTGAGGAGACAACCCTTGAAAATCTTGGTCAGCCATGGCAGTAGATTCAAGATCGATACTTGCAGCATGACTGGTCGGATGTCATCCGGTGATTTAAAGGGTTGGAATGACTTGATAGCCAAGATTATCTTTACTTCAGTGATGATTTCGTCAATCATCGTCGCGTCTCTTTCCCCAGGTGCCTCGCTGATTTGTAGCTCAGTTGACCCGACCTCTGGTTCGGCATCTAGTCAACCTGGAAAATGTGTGTTCACGAGCAGTTCCAGAGACTCTTGGCTGTTTTTTGCATACGTTCCGTCCTGGTTACATAGTAACTCCGGGTTGGATGGATCTTTAGCCAACACACGTCGAAGTCTGGACGCTTCACTGGTGCAGGCAATATCCTAGCAAAATTTAGCCCAAGAGTCTCTTCTTGCCTTCTGACACGCCCCTTTGAACTTCGAAAACTCAGTCGATAGGCGTGCCAGTCTTCTTGCTTGTTAGTCGATTTTACTTTATTGAAGAGCTTTCTCGTTTCCTCCCTAGTCTGGCTAAGCTCCGTTATCCACCACACTTTGTGGTTGGGCTTTGGAGATCGACTAAGCGGGCAGGATTTAAGAAACGCCATGCTTAGCACGTCTGTTATCGTCAGGGTGCATTCCTCAAGTGCGCCAGGCTGCTACAACTCTGTGTCCGGAGGATCGGGCAGTGTTTGACTGACTGTTCGTGCGATTTTTTTCCAGTTTGTTCTTTAAGGGTTCCTATAGGGAGTAGGTTTCTCTTTGCACCAGTTGACATCGAACAGTATCCTGTAGTGGTCCGAAAAGGAGCACTTGGTGGATACATGCCAGTTGTCAACGGTCAGAGAGTCTCTGCTCAGTCTCGGTTATAACCTGAGCACGATCCTTATTCCGGAAAGTGGGGTGTTCTCCCCTGTTACACAGAATAAGGTTTATGCTCAAAATGTAGTCCAGCAGTGCCTCTTCTCCATCGTTAATGCCCGTACTACCCCATATGAAGTGGTGGGCATTCGCCTCGCACCCCAGGACATCTTCGATGCCCTCTTTAAGCGCGTGCCGAATGAAGGCTCTGCACTCAGAGAAAAAATTGAGAATTTCATACTTGGATCAAGAATTTTCGAGTTCCATAGTTCGATAAGAGTGAAAATACTCGGTCCAAGAGCGAAATTCTTGATCCAAGTATGAATTTTTGATCCCTGTTTTCTTGATCCAAGAGCTTCAATACTTGATCCAAGTACGAGTCATTCTCAAATCAAGCACAAGAGTTATTGGATCAAGTGCTAAACATGCTCGTTTTCAAGATTGCTCAATTTTGAATCAAGGGCAAACAGCATTGTCAAAAACCGAGAATGTTCTTCCTATGATCAAGAGCATTCAATTTTAAGATCGCTTACTTTTAAATCAAGAGCTTCACAGATTCCAACCATACAACAATTCAATATCAGTAGATTTTTCCATTTTGTTTAAATTTATTTCATGGAAAACTAATTGTTGAGCCATGTAGCAACTTTTAGCCGACTTGAGGAATACACACCTCAAAGCAGCATGAGTCCTTGTGTGACAACTATCAGTCGAACAGAGGTCTCTCCATGCCAGCAATGCCATAACAGGTTGGGAATTCCAAAGCAACATGAGTGCAAAAATCCATTACGCTCTCCGCTCGATAGCTTCCCCACACCCCTCTCCCATATAACACAAAACTGTAAGAGCAGACTCAAAGTTATTCTCTCAAATGTGCTTGATCTACTCTCTCAGTTTCTATACCTCACTTCCCTCGCCTAAAAGCACAAAGCTAAGAACGTATTTAGCTCGACTTCAAGACCGAAATTCTTGAATATTTAAGAACGAATAAATATTTTTTCAAGAGCGTTTGTTCTTAAGTTATTCGTTCTACTTTTTTCTAGGTGTGATGCTGTCCGATGGGGCATCCTTTTGGGGATATGGAAGATAGGCCGAGGCACGGTATAGATTTCTCCCGTTCCTTCCCTCGATCATCACCATTGTGAGGTCCTTGTCGCTGTAACGCGAAGAGAAAAGCACGTTAAGCTCGGTTTTTGCCACGATACATGTTCTCGGCTTACCCACGCTTATGGAGAAGAGGAGATGGTATCCGCGAGCACTCAGTCCACGAACCCTGTCACCTAGGATCGAGGATTCCTGGACGAGTGAAACTTCAACCCTCTCCTACTTAATGAATCGAAGTAGGTCAACAGAGTGTACCATGGAGTGATGCAGATTAATATGCACCACCCTCAGATTGTTCTATTGACCTAACATCCTAGCTCAGAACTGTTGCCCGGAGGCAGCCCAATCCAAGCTTCATCTGGCCTTGCTTCTTCAGGATGAGGCTCTTGGATTCCCGACCCATGCTGATCCAGAGATCCTTGCCGTTTCCTTTGTCGCGCGCCAGTCCTCTCCTTGTTTTGACCTTTGATCATGTTTGGTATGGTTCGGTTTTCCAGGATTGGGTGTGGGATCCATAGCTTCATGACCGAACGTACAGGAACTTGGTCCAAAGTTCACCAACGCCGTGAATTGTGTCGGTGAGAAATCTCAAGGACTCCTTGTTGACACAAGTCACGACCTTAGAGCATTTATACCACTTGACGCCCTTAAACTCAGCATGGAATGAATCTGCGCCTCGTGTCATGTCATCGTGGATGGCCTGCATGATGACTCCCTCCAGGATGGGCCAGCTATCGGGTGAAAGCTTCCCTTCCGGGTTGCTTCGGTCGATAATGGCAATTATAAGCTCCGGTTTTGACCATAAGCTGGCCAGAAAGTCTCTGGTCTTATTCGCTTGTTTACCGGGGCCTTGGATGAGTCATCGGATCTTTGCCGCTTTGAAATTCCACCCCTTCCGCCATCCGGTCCCTTCTTTTGGGAGAGTGTGGTCGACGTAGGGGCTGGTCTTCTGCGGTGCTTTGGCCGCCTTCGACGTGGACGGAGATTTCGTCTTTGTCGCAGTTTCCGGCGCTTCCACTTGGGTCGTCGTACTCTGTGCTGGTGCTTGGTCCGAGCTATCCTTTGACAGCCGCTTGTAGCGGCGGTATTAAATCACAACTGTTTTTGCATACGTATTTAAAGCACACATTGTTGCGACTACTGACGCTGACCTGCTGACGCCCTGAGCCGATTCGAAATGGATCTATTATTTTAAGTTACTGCTTGTGCGCGTCTTCGCCACGAGCCGAGGCAACCGAAATTCGATTCGTTTTGATTCCCTGATTGATATCGATTTATCAATCCACTCGCATCAAAATCACATTGATTTGCTTCAAAGATTAGAGAAGAACTTTACAGTGAAACAAACTTTATTGACGCGTACAGTAATGGCTCTAAAATTTATTAGACAAACCACAAGCCCACAAATATTTCATATTTGTATTTACTGGTTTCAGTTTGGGTGGAAAAACTGCACCACTCCAGCTCCTTCTTTGGCTTTCAACAAGAGAGAGATTCGAGTTGCACGAAAAGTTTCTGGCCGCAACAACAACAACAACAATAAGGTCGCTCCTCGCCCTCTTCTGCTACTCTGACAGCGGTTTTATTAGCATACATATTTGTCAAATACAAACAACACAAGCTGGCGGCAACAGCAATAATATTCATGTGAAAAGTTTCAAGCGATTCCATTGGAAATGACTTAAGATGAACCCAGACACGAGTTTTCTTCATATATGTGTTAGCATCGTATTTACCTCCATGCGAGCACTCCACCCTCAAACCGCCCCCATAACTTGTTTCATTAAAGCCAACTCCTGCTTGTTCTGCTCTGGTTGCCCTTACCTTTGTCGAGGTTAAATTGAAGAAATGTGTTCTAATTAGCCACACACGCGCTTGTCTTATGCCAGTCCCCGTGTCAGTTCCCAACCCCTTCTCACTGCCATGTCTGGCAAAAGTTTACTTTAACCGAAACTTGTTGTTAAACTCACATTAGCCCGTTAAAGGGAAGTCTAGTATGCTTCAGTGTTCGCTTAAAAGCCAACAGCAAGTTATATTTATTGTTTGCATACCGGAAACAGGGGGCAAAAGGCTGCCTTGAACTTGCGACCGGCGCTGGGGCTATTTTTGAAAAGTGGTTGAAACCAAAAATAAAACTCCCGGACAGGCCATAATTACGCATTATCAGTGTGTGTATGCCACTTGTTGGCGATGGCTGTTCCCCGGTAGCTAGCTACGTGCTAGGTGTGCCAGGTGAAAGCAAAAAAAAGGCGTTGACACTCGCCCGAGAAACCCACCCCCAACCTGACCATCCCCCAGCCCGGACACGCTTTTGTTTAATGTTAGACGCAAAGAAGCAACAAAAGTGAGCAGAAAAATGCTTGTAGTTAAATTTGCGTTGGACTATTTGGCTTGACTATTGATGTGCGCGCATTAAAAAACAATTTTTATGCAGAGCAGAGCATCGAGCCACCCACCACCTCTTGTGCCGGTCCCACGGAGCGGGCAACAATGAAGCCTTAAGTGGACTTTTATTGACTTTTAGTCAAAACGAATTTCGAGAATTTATCGAACACTGGTCGACGGGCGTTCATTACGCAAAGATGATGGGGCAAACACGGTTGGCTGGGGGCGAGGGGGCCGGAGGGAAGTCGAGGCTGGACTGCCATTCGGATAGCTCATCAATTTCGCATTCGATAAGCATTGTTGTTGTCATCGTTACTTTTCCTGGATGTCCGTTCAACTGTGGAAACGTTATCACTTTGTTGCTTTCTATAAAATGATTTTACTTCATTAACACAGAGTTGGACTTACGATCTAATCTGGGCAATATCAAATGAACAAGTTTGTGATGCTGGCACCAGTTTTGAAGAATTCAAACACTGTTCGCCAATCAGTTTAGTGGCTGTACAATCGTTAAACGGTCTCTAGAACTATACACTTTGTCCATCTCAACAATCATGAATCAGTAACGGGAAATCAGACTTATCTGCTCCAAAAATCAGTTCTGAAAACAGGCTTATTGGAAATAACTTATTACAACTGACCGAGAGGAAATATTTGCACATCACATTTCTCCAGTGTTCCCCAGCACTAGACCCGGGGGTCGTGTTTGGCCAAGACATATGAACACGACAGTAAGATTTCAATCTTTTCAGCATTGAAAGCGTTTGTTCGGCTTTTGACGGATTGACAATGGACCTCAAGTGCATTTTGGTCTTTTTAAAAACCCTGATTGCGCAACAAAACGATTTTTATGTTGCTCTGTTTCGTAGCAATTCTAGATGTACCCAGAGTCAGGGTTTAAAATTACTGTCAGTTTTTAATTTCATTTGCTACTCTCTGTGCTGTGCTTTGTCGAAATCGTAGTTCACATGGAAGTTAATAGTACAAAAATCAGTCAGACTGTGACAATTTCGAAAGCAATAGCACATTTGAAATGCTTTCCTGTGCTGTGCTGTGCTATTGAACATTTGAAATGCATAGCACACTAAGCATACTATTTGCGAAAAAGTTCAATAGCACAGTAAATTTCAAAACACTATTTATACATAAGAGCTTGTAAAATTCAAACGGGTTAGCGAAAATTCCAAATTTTTATGACCCCAATAGCACCAACATTATAATGGATGTCATTCCGGCATTGACTACCCTGCCAGTGAGGAGAATCTCCCATCGCATAAAGAGTTCTGCGTTTTCTGCTCTGTATAAAGTCATGGAACGGATGCTGAGTTAGTGATGAATCTTGCGAGGCTGCCCATTTTCACCAAAAGACCAGTTTATGGTCGATTTTTATGTTTGAGGGCTTTTCTTACAGTTAATGAAATTCTTTATTTTCGAATTTTAAAAAAAAAAATACAAAATTTTGCTTATCAGTTTGCATTTACCAGCACTTTAATTTCGATAAATTTAGAAAAAATTAAGGTTTTTTTTCTACATTTGGGACAATAGCATTGAAAGCCCTCACCCTATCCCATTATACCAGTAACTCGTAGACTAAAAAGGGTATACTAAAGTCGTGCAAATGTATGTAACAGGCAGAAGGAAGCATCTTAAGCAACAGGCAGATCAAGTTTATTTCAAATTCTGGCCACGCCCCCTCCCGCACCCCAAATAAAAAATTATGAATATCTCCCACAATAAGCTATCGAGCTCAGACTTTGCAGTATATTGCACAATAGTGCACAATGTACAATCTCACAAATTTTCATAAAGATCGGATAATAAATGGCAGAGTTGAAAAAACGTTGCATACTTATCTGAGCCGCATTAAGTTATTAAACACTAATTGCCTTGAGTAACGGGTATTTCTAAGTCGGGCAGGGCCGACTTTAACTTTCTTTCTTTTAAATTAAATTTCTTTTTTTTAAATTGCCTTAAAACTTTTCAATAGGTGTAAAAACAAGAAAGTTATGAGAGTTTAAGTAGAGGTCACTTCTGTAAAGTTCGACAAAACAGTTTATCGATAAGATATCGATAACGATTCGACAGATTTTTTTCATGTCGACTTTCGGGCTCAGCTCAGCCTAAATTTTTTTAGGAAAAGTTGCTTTAGGGAATTGGGGGAAAATGCTGTCGAGCGGTGTTACGAAGCCAAAACATTTGGTGCCTCAGCTGTCTTAGTAAAATTGCTCCTCGAACTTGTTTTGTATGATTTTGGCGAAACTGGTAGCGAAAAACTCAGTTTTGTCACACCTCCGCAATTTGGAAAAAATATCTGAACAGTTTTTTAGATAGAAAGATCGTAGCCCCTTCACATATTTGGTATTTAAAATTACTTATCAATCCGCCAAAGGACTGGTAAAGATTGGAAGAACTGTTGTCGAGTTATGATCAAAAGACTGTTCACTGCTGCTGCGCAGTAGCAGCGCTGCGTTCAGCTAATACTGCAGCATCAAAATTTATACTTAGCGTATAATTTTGTTGGTACAGATAATGTTATAGTCGGGCTTGACCGACTTTCTTTCTTGTTTTCTCATCTGTGTGCTTGGTAAGGTGTTCTAAAACGATATCCCATATATCCAGAATGTCCATAAATTGTCCTCGACATCTCACATTCAGAAAAAAAATAATTAAATCCTAAAATGAGTAGTAATGTAAATTACCCAGCTTATGCACAACAACATGATAAATGTGCCGCAAAGTATGCTGTGCGTATGAATGTTAATAAATCAGGGTACAATTTTGCTTATATGTTGCTTACCGCTGATTCATTTGGAATACTTTCAACTGGTGTACTACTCTGACAGTTCAACTGGCATAACTGACTCTAGATTACTCACTTAAACTGATATGTATTTAACATAATGAAGCTGGCATACTTTTAGGGGCATTAATCATGATATTTGTTTACCCTGTTCCTATAAAATAAGGGGAAAATGGGGATCATGAAGTTGTGTAAGTATATGTCACAAGAAGAAAGAAAAATTTCCGACCCTATAAGGAATATATATTCTGATCAGCATACCAAACTGAGTTTTTAGCCATGTCTGTTTCTATGCTATCTCCTCTGTGAGTTTGAAAGCTATCTTCACCAAACTTTGCACCAAGTCTTCTGGTACAAATATGGTGCACGTTTGTTGGAACCGGCCGGATCTGATGAATGTAGCTTATTCAAACCTATTTTTAGATAAATTTTTTAAACTGAAAACCGAAGTTGGCTTTTCTTTTTTCCCCTGCTCGTGACAAGCACAGACTCCGTATTTTGACCCGCTGGTTGAAGACCACCTTCTTTCATTCAGCTGGCCACTGGGTTTATCGCAACTTTTTTTTAACGGTCTCCAGCTCTCCGGCTTCCTTGGATACAACTACGAGCGCCGGATCATCAGCAAATCCAATTAGCATGCAACCCTGGAAAAATATAATTACTGCCAACACTTCTTCAACCGACACTTCAGGTCAGATCAGTGGAGATTAGAATTTCCACGTTCCGCTTTTTTTTTTATTTACTACCTTATCTGCCGTACCGGATGGTCCAATATCAGCCTCCTCGCATATATATTTAAAGTATTTTTGCTCTTACTCAGCAGCTTTTCTTTTTAAAATGCTTTAAGTTTCTCCACAATGTCTGGGCGGCAACGGGCTTTTTGCGAGCTCCGCATCACTAAAAGGTACTCTTTTCTTAGTCTTATCTCCTCGTTCCATTAAAACCACGGAACGTCATGTCTAAGCGGTTTTCTTTGTCTAGGTCTAGTCAGCGTGACGTATGAAGTCAGATTGTGTCTCTGCGTCAGGGAAACTATCCTTCCATTTCGGGCCGGTGGTTTTCTGTTTCGGTATTCGCCTTCTACTTTGGAGATCAACAAGTGTCGCCTGGTTATCACTGAATGTAAACTCCTCACTAACCTTCCATACCCTGTTCCCATTTAAAATGGCTACTTCTGTTTATCAGTGTCGTGCTTTCCCAACAAATCCGCCGATCTAAAAAAAGTGGTTGCTTGCGAAATATTACATTTAGCAAAAAACAGATTTCCGGTGGGCCCTTCAAGAATATTAATAAATACGAGTTAACTAATCAAATTTAAAGGAAAAAGAGCGGGTCCAAACAATTGATTTGGGTAAGCTGGGGTTTTGCCAACCCAAAGGTCTCACCGCTGCCAGCTTCTTTATTGCAGGTAGATCGCTGGTCTATTTTTCAATCGTTCGGACCCAATCTGCGCTGCCGTGACTCCGTCGGTCTAATCAACTCCAGACACCCTTAATCACTTGTCACCTTGCTTATACCCAAAATGAATGCCATGACTATTGACCCTAATAGCTTGTCAACTTTATTTCCTTATAAATAATAAGCAATTTAAATGAGTAATTGACAGTCAGTTATGCCAGACACATTGCATTCACTCAGATCGAGGGACTAATTGAAGCCGAATACTAACGAGCTGTTTTGATGAATGGCAATCTTCAAAGATATAATGATATTATGATAATGATTTTTTGCATAAACAGGATATGTTTTCAGCAATAGTTAATTGTGCAGCCCTACCAACCAGGCCGTCCCTAGACTGCTGCTGGGACCAACCAACCTAAAGAAGTCCTTGGCATCGGGAGTATCCAAGTGAATTTGGGTCCCAATCTGGTACCATTCCCTTAACGATCTAGCTGGTTCTATGAACATAACTTTCAAGGCTGCAAACCGGTCCGAACCCGAACCCCTGAGAACCGGTTCGGTTCGGCTTTTTTGGGGTTCGCGAACCGGACCATGAACCAGGCGTCTTACATTTTTGACTCCTCGAACCTGAACCCGAACCAGACCACTTTTCGAAAAATGAGGTTCGGTTCACCAATTTAATATGCTTAATGAGAGTTTCAAAATTCGACAAAACAATGACTCAAGTCTGATTGCGAAGTCGAGAAGTTTATGAAAGCTATAAGCAAATATCAAATATAGAATCTGTGAATGATGATATAGATTCCTTTAAAAAATTGTCCAAGATTACATCCATCGACAAATGTTTCAACATTTTGGTAAGGTCATAATAACAAAGGCTTATAAAATATTCCTTTTACTATACTAGCTGTACCAGCAACTCAGGTATCAGTTTAACGAGCAGTTAAGAGGTAGTATAGATGAACAGCTCTTGGAAGATATAGTGCCAATTAACCTAAGCTAAGTCGATTCTAAAATTTAATGATAATTTAAATAAAAAAAAGTCAAACTATTCATCTATGTGCTAGCGAACCAAGGTTTGAACCAGAACCTTGGGTTCAGGGGTTCCAAGAACCGGTCCGCGAACCGAACCTTGGATTTTACAATGGACCGAACCTCATGGATAATTTTAAAGGTTTGCAGCCTTGATAACTTTAATGCTCATAAGTCGAAAATACAAAAAAGCGTAGTTTTGATTTGCCCCCCAGCAGAGGGTGAGTAAAAATTTTCTAGATGTATGTAACGCAAAGAATAAATTATCTCCGACCACATGAAGTTTATATATTATATATTCATGTTCAGCAAGACGAGCTGAGTGGATTTAGCTGTTTCTGTTGTGCTAAGTGTAAAAATCTGTTGGTCAATATTCAATTATTTTCAAGTATGATCGCAGACGAGTCGTAAATTAAGAATAAACAGCGTTAAATATGATGAATATTCTTAAGTTTAAAGTGTGCAAACTTTGAATATGAAAATAGTTAACACTTTTTTATCTATTTAAATATTTTGCCAGACAACCTAGAGCAGGTTTATTTAAGATTTGGTTCTCAAAAACAACGAATTATCATGCTTGTTCCCATTTCCGAGTGGAATCAAAAAGTTCGTTCGTTATCATTTTGGTGTTCCCGTTTTCGAATGAAATAGAAACCAATTTGAATTATAATTGCGGAATATGGTTGCCTCAGCAATTTGGATGAACACTGCGCATGCGCCGATGCGGAATGTGGAAGAGTTGGTTTCATTTCGATCGTTTTGGTTTTCGTCTTTAAGCAATTTCTGAGGTTAAATTTGAAGAAAATGGAATTAAATGCAATTTGAAAATAATCACTGACGCCAAGAAAACTGTCATTTGCTCTTTGTTTCACCGAGTTTTATTCAAAACTTTTGAGACCGAGAAATTTTATCGGTTTCCGGAATCGGGATCAGCTACCAATTCCGATTCCGCATGATCTGATCGAAACCTCAAACGGAAACAGGCTGGTATATAAATTTACATAACTTTTTACTTACTTTGGGTGGACTCGAACTCGCGACCTTTGCACTTGACCACGCGATTGGAATGCCGTCTCAACCAGTTGTGCCATCACTAAAACATTCGTAAACCCTACAAAAAACTACACGGTTAAGTGCGGTAAGTCAAGGGTGAACGCCAGAAGGTAATGTTTGCCAACCCAAATGCATGTTGGCATTTGTCTGAAAAGGGAGGCTTTCAAAGAACATTTTCTATAGAATCCTTAGTGGCAAATGCAAGTGTGTACATAAGTTGCACAAGTTGTCGTCGATTTTCTACACAGAGCTTCAGTTCAAGGTAACCTTTAGCTGGTATAATGTTAAGGCCTACTGGAGAGCCCATTAAAGGCGTCACCAGCTGCCCGATGACGCGGTTCCTTTTCGTTGGATGCATTGAACTATTTATGGATAAACTGGCGCCACCCATGAATTGCGTGCCAGGCGCGTCAAAAATAATTGAGCATTAAACTCGTCGCTGTTTGACCCCAAATGCATGCGAGGGAGGGCGTGGGCGAGGGCGTGTGAGTAGTGCGTCTGCCAGCTAATAATCAGAATGGACGCTGACGCTTATACATATAAATGCTGGCGACACAAAACTTTGCCAATGGACATAATGCGTTCTCGTCTTGGCCGTCTGCTTTCTTCGTATGCAGGCGCGGCGGCCATTGCCAAAAAAGGGAAAATAAAGTATCAACAACAGAAAAAGTTGTGCAAAAGTCCATTAAATACATAAACCTGCCACAAAATGTTCATAGAAAGCGCATAAAGAAACTTTGTAGTCGGAAGAAACAAGGACCGAGGGCAAAGTGAGGCGACCAAGTCAATGGAAAATGCTGAAACTATTTATGCTCGCCATATGTGACACACACACACACACACACGCCCTGGGCAGGGACATCGATTTGGGCGTAATAACTTGATTTGCGCACAATGCGGGCGGGCACACAGAATGGGTATTCGATGGCGGACAAAGGGAATGAGGCCGTGTTGGCGCAGATGCAGCACACCCCGCATGTGTGTCGTCAGCAAAGCTGAGCAACAAGAGCAACGGAACTGGACAGGGAAGACGCGGGTCTGACTGTCCAGTCAGCTGTTGGCTTATTTATGACTTCCTTTGCAGTTGGCCCCGCTCTCCTCCCCCCCGAACTAGCAGGGCAGTAGAAATGTAAAAAGATTTTGCTACGTACTCGTATTATGCACATTTCTGTCAACTTTGCAAAAATGGAAGCTAATAAAATATTACAACTGCATCATCGGATGGACGGGACAGAAACGCCCAGAAAGCTCGTAAAATGCGAAACCGAACGGTTCCAGTGGGATATTTCGTGCTTTTGGTTTTTAAGCAGCTTGCAAAATTAATAAGCGGCATCGAACAAAACGAGAACATTATCGAAGTCATTAAAAAAGGGCCAGCCCAGCACCAATGGCTGAGCTGCTATTTATGTGCCGCTTTATCGCCGGGGCGCATAAATTAACCAAATGCTCAAATTGATAACGATCAAATTGAGGATGGCGCTGGATGTCAGGCTGCTCCTTTGATGGTCGACCATTAGGAGGCCATTAAGCGAGGGTCCAAGTCCAATAAACATCTCAGCTGGCTCAATCGGCGCTGCCCGTAGAGTCAATTGTCTGGCAATCCAACTGTCAAGCAGGAAGCGGCAAATGCGCACACATGCGACTCGCAATAATCCCTTTTGGGTGGATTCTGCGAATTGAACTCAAGCGGTTGCCCGCTTGTCGGGGAGATTTCTGGAAGCCCAGACGCGCACTTTTGTGTCACTCCCAGTCTAGGGATAATTGCTGGCTGATGTGAAATCGGCTGTTCACCCCTACTTTACCTACACTAACATGTTTATATTTTTTGTGTGCAATTCCTTGTGGTCATAAATTTCCATGGCAAAGTAAAGCAATTAAAATTTGCATAAAATTCAAATATATTTGCCAAGCTGCCTAAAAACTAAACATCAACAGCGTACAAAAAGAGCACTCGAAACCGCACACACTCACAGACACACACACACACACACACTATCAACATGTGGAACATGACAGCAGAAGTGGCAGTGGCAGAGGGATACATAGACAGCGAGAGCCTTGCAAACTGGTACGAAATGAGAAATTACGCATACGCCATGTAACACTTGGCGCATAAAGTTTCAAGTGCACTCGCTCACAAAAATGGCAAAGTTTGCTGACGCACATGGCAAATAATTACAGGAAATCCAACAAGCACAAAGTTCCATAAATAAAACCGAATGTCAAATAATATGGCAGAGGTTAGATACGCTTTTAAATGGTTTATTTGTTATTCTCTCTCCGGGGAATTCAGCTGGTATTGGCATGATTAAATTCTGGCGCGAGGCTTCAATGTGAATGCAAAGCAAGTTTGGCGTGTCCCGAATTGGTAAGATTGCTGGTGTTTTTTGCAACTGCACTTTTCAATGTGTAACGAGAAACACATGTGCGATTTTGTCTAAATTCAGAATTATAGATACGTGTATGTATATGTATGAGCACACATAGACCTTAAGGTCCTTCATTAGGTCCTTCATGATATGTTTAGTGTTTCTTCTTGGCCGAGTACGTCTTCGGCTTTTGCAAGAATGTCAGCCATCTCGTTTCCATCGATGCCCCGGAGGCTGGGAATCCAATAGATTTGCATGTTTCTGGAGATGCTGAGAGAATCTAGTGCTTCCCTAAGCGCCTGGACATTTCTGGAGTTGATGGAGTGTCCCTGCATTGCATTGATTGCCACTTGGCTGTTCACACAGTGATAGGTTTCCATATTCCATGCTGCCAAACATTTGCGAACACCTGCCAGTAGCAGTGCCTGTTGATTGATACCATAAATGTTTAGAGAAGTCGGTCACCTTGCATAAAGACCTAGCCAGATTTATCTGGCAACACCTGGTTAGTATTACTTATTTGGTCAGGTTCTGCCAATGGTTTTTTATACCCGTAACTCGAAGAGTAAAAAGAGTATACTAAAGTCGTACAAATGTATGTAACAGGCAGAAGGAAGCATCTTCGACCCGATAAAGTATATATATTCTTGTTCAGCATCAGGCTAATCTGTTGTCTTCCATTTAGTTAGTAAGCCCTCTTTACTCTGTGAGTAAGTGGTATAAAGATTTTGCGGTGAAGAATGCAGCAACTTTTGATCAGCTCGCATATGGGAGGAAGCTGCTTTTCAGAATAAAATGTTTGACTATCACTGGCAGTGATACTGAGTTTTAAGAGGTCCGATCTCACGTTACTTGGCATTCAAGTTTTTTTTAGTTTTAGCCCCGTCCCATTCGGCCCATGAAACATCATATATCTCATGGTGTTATAGACGAAAATTATATCCACCCCCTGGACAAATTTAGTAATCAAAATGAAATAACGAAAATAGCGAATATTGGCTGAAGGCGCTGCTTCACGTCAACGTGAGAAAAGGAAGCCACCATATCGGAGATTTTTTAACTCTTTACCAGAGGTACATAGAGTATGAACGGTAGCAGCGCTGCTTGAAGCTGCTACTGCAGCATCAAAAAATATATGCTGTGCATACACTTTCGTTGGCCAAATTTTGGCCACGCCTATACTCCATTTTTAAGATACCGGGGTCCTGTTTTTGCCGTTTATTGTATGCCCAATACCCAATGCAATCTCACAAATTCGATCGGAGTAAATGGCAGAGTTAAACAGGTTATAAATCGTTGCATACTTATCTAATAAGCTGATACAATCCCACTTTCTCTCCTACATAAAATCCCATGATTTATTTTTCTTGTTTGAAACTTTTACTGAACATTCACTTGAGACATATGAGCCATATTTTGAGACGCACTTACTGCACTACGAACCAGCGACCAGAACATCAAGTAGAGGAAGGGCCAGCGGTGGAGCGTTGTACGGAATTCGCAAGGATCTTAACGCAGATTCAAAATGCAGATTCACCCAAGCAGCAAGTTTAGCAACAGTTGAAGTTACCTGTAACGGGAAGCTACTGTGCATAATTCCCACCTACCTCAATTGCAATCACTGGCAGTCGGACTATGAAAAATTGTTTGATAGCATACAAGAATCGGATCTGCCAGATATCATGATGATTGGCGACTTTAATGCGCGCATTGCAAAAGAGCAAGTGATAAATGAGGATTCATGTAATAGATATGCCAACGTCGTTAGAGAGGCTAAGGATATGATCATTGACTGGAAAGGCAAGAAATTAATAGAGCTGAGCGAGACTTTTAACATGACAGTCTTAAATGGTAGAACAAGCAGCGACCGTAAAGGAAATTTCACATTCATCAGATCCCAAGCTACCTCAACAATTGACTACTGTCTGATCACAGGCGCATGGCATCAATATGTTACTGATTTGAAAGTAGAAAGCGAGATTTACTCAGATCACATGCCAATAAGCGTAGATGTTGAGATTTGGAACCCCAGGCAAATGCAGGATGAGAAAAACGAGCTTCTGCCAAAGTTAAGATGGTCAGATAACGGTGCCCGTAGATACGCGGCAAATTTGGACCGTATTATAAGCCAAGCTGCAGAGCCCGGCACAATACTCTCAACTGAAATCCTTACAGAGTCCATTGTCAAGGCAGCCAAGTTTATGCAGAAGCCGACCAGGCCAAATATCACAAAGCTACAGCCATGGTACAACAAAGAATGTGGGGAAGCCAGGACGAAATCGATGAGTTTGCTTCGCGCGGTCAACAAAAATGCAACTTATGAAGCGAAAATGCAGTACCAAGAAGCAAATGCCCAATACAAATCAATTTGCAAGCGCACGCAGACGGAATATTACCGGCAGCTGGAGGCTGCTTTGAACAACGTGCGAGATAGCAAGGCTCTCTGGGCTCTTATAAGGGAGGTAAACGGATCTGGCATAAGCAAAGCTATAAAGGTGAGCGCACACAGCCTGGCATCGCATTTTCAAAGCCTACTCTATGAAGAAATGCCCATCTCTCAACACCTTTTTGCATTCCCTTTTGTGACTACGACAGTATTAGATCGACCGATTCAGGATGCTGAAGTATCAGAAGCCCTCGCACGTTGCAAGCCCAAAAAAGCACCTGGAGTAGATAGAGTTCCGGCTGAATTTTTAAAAAATGCAACACCACTGTTTATTACCCAGCTCTCAGCCACATTTAATCATATTTTCGAAACTGGAGTTGCCCCTGACAGCTTTAAAAGAAATGTAATCTTCCCGATTTTCAAAAAAGGGAACGAAATGGACCCAGCGAATTATAGAGGTATATCCTTTCTCAATGCGATGATGAAGGTGTTTACATCAGTTCTGCTATCTCGACTAACCAACTGGATTAAAATGCACGATATCTTAGGGGAATACCAAGCTGGATTCAGAGAGGGCTACTCTACAGTAGACAGTATTTTTACATTGACGTCGATTGCCAAACAGTTCCTGGGACAAAAGAGAAAAATGTTTACTTTTTTTGTAGACTTTAAAGCTGCTTTCGATACGATTGATAGGCGTAGTCTTTATCTAAAGCTAAGTAATGTTGGAGTATCGACCAAGTTTCTTGCCATAATAGAAAGCCTTTATAGCTTGAACAAGACGACTGTATGGGATGGAAGTCAACTTTCAGAATGGTTCGAAACGAACGCAGGTGTAAAGCAGGGGTGCTTGTTGAGTCCACTACTATTTGCGCTGTATGTGGATGATATTGCTGCAAATCTTCCCGGAGGTGTAGATTTTGGATCTGAGCGGATCAAGGTTTTGATGTATGCCGACGACATGGTGCTATTGGCGGAAACTCCTCAGCATATGCAACAAATGATTGATGCTCTAAGTAGTTACTGTCAGACGTGGAGTCTCCAGATAAACATCGAGAAATCTAAAATGATGGTAGTGAAGGATGGTAGAGGACGTAGAGCCAGAGCTGACGAATGGACACTAAATGGAGTTTTGCTAGAAACAGTAAAGGAGTATAAATACCTAGGCGTGTTACTGACTTCCAATATGTCTTTTAAGAAACATTTGGCACAGAAATTAACAGACTCTAAAGTCGCTATTAATAGCACTTGGAAGCATCTTCTTGGGAAAAAGAAAGTTAACAATAGCACCAAATATAAGCTGTTTTTAGCCACATCCAGGACAATTCTGTGTTATGCTGCCCCAGTCTGGGGATTTAGCAGATTCGAAGATGTAGAGCGATTGCTTCGCTTCTACATTAAAAAGATCTTTTACCTGCCCCTAAATACTCCAAATTACTCCATATACATGGAAACAGGACTACCTACAATGTACCAATACACCCTGCAGCTGCACTTCAACTATATTAGGAAAGCTATGCTGATGGACTCTTCACGGCTCCCAAGAATTATAGTCGAACAACTTCTGATTGAGAGATCACAGTTCTTCCTTGAATGGGATATTATGGCAAGAGACAACAACATAAGAACATATGAAAACGACAGCAGAACCTGGGAAACATGGCAAATACAACTGTTACAGAGGATTGACGAAGGAGAAAAAAATGATTTTGAACGGCACGCAAGACAGAGTGGCACCCGGTCAACATACAAGCGCCTCAGTTTCAGCCTATATGAAAGAAACTACTTTAGAGACGATTTGGACACATATGCAATATCGCTTATTTTTCGAGCAAGAACTGAAGTCCTCAGACTCAACTATATGCCACATGGAACGACTGAAAGCCGATGCACTCTATGCAACCTGGATGAAAGAGAAGACGTAGCCCATTTCATTGCGCGATGTCCGATATTAGGTGAGCACCGTGCACTGCACCTCGGAAAATGGACCTTAGAAACAACGGAAATGCTTGACCTACTGAACGGATCCAACTGGCCCGCTCTAATCTCTTATCTAAGGGAGGCGTACAAATATAGACAGAAGTTCATAAGAGATTTTTAAATAGTGTCTTGAGACATAACAACTGCATCCTAGGGGAGAACGGCGTGGTATCTCGTGACGAGCGGGGCAGCTGCGGGTAGTATCTGCTAGGGTGCATTGCTATGAATCAAAGCAACTATCATTGTATTGTATTGTATTGTGATACGTAAGATTGCTAGTCGTCATTGTATTGTATTGTATTGTATTGTGATACGTAAGATTGCTAGTCGTCATTATGAAATAGAAATATATAAATGTAAAAATTTTCCAAACAGAAAAAAACCAATTGTAAATTCAAGTCTTTAAAAGAAAACAGCTAACGGCTTAGGCCAAGCTATTTATTATTATTATTAATAAAATACTAAAAATAAAAAATACTACTTATCTGAGCCGCATCCGCTGTTTGCCAACATAATATTGAAATTTTCAAATTAATGTTAATGCTCTGTTAATAAACATAGGGAGAGGTTACTGCCGACTTAAACTTACGCTCTCGGCTTATTGACAAAGTAGCGTTTCAACAAATAGCATATCACTTTTATGATAAACGGCAATAACACATGTTGACATTTGCAAGTTTAACAAAGACTTCTATTTAAGCTCAACCTTAGGTTCTCTGGTGTGAAAAGTAGCTGTTTTTTTTGGAATATTTGTGCTTCTGTATTTGCTTAGGATCTGCCAGTGCTGGCAGACTGACACATTTGCACTTTCACCCCTTTTCACATCATTTGGGACTTAATCTTCTGTGATTTATTCATAGACTCTGTTTTTGCGCCATTAGTTTTACGCTTATTTGCATAACCCGGCAAGGATTGGCTGGCTCAGCATTGGGGGCGTGGCTGGTAGTGGGCGGCACTTTGCTGGCTAGCAGTGCAATTAATGCTCGTAATTACATACGCGAGTCGTGACGCGCCGCGTCTATTTCTCAGCTCCTTAAACGCTGTCATCATTTACACATATGAGGAGTCATCTATTCCGCAGCGCGGCTGCTGCTCTCGAGCTGAAATGCATTGCATTTCATATTCATAATGGCAATTTTTTATAACATAATGCACAACAATAAATTTATTCAACACATGACAAGGCAGCACCCAGAAAGGACACTCGAAGTGTTTTACAAACTTGTCTCGGTGTGGGTGTGTGGGTGGCCCAGCCAGATGATTTATATGTTGGTCTTAAATTACAGATGCCGAGAACTAGCTGATATTGCAGTTGTTGATGACGATGTGTGTGGGTCTGGTAAAGCATTCCATGTAAATAACGTTCAGTTGCGGCCAGTTGATATTTAAAAGCCAAGCCCCAGGCGTAAATGCGCATTTATGCCACTAATACACATTTCAGCCATCACGGCTAAGTCCATTGGGGCATAAACAAAACAAGAGCCTCTCGCCCCACAGCCACCCGCTCTCGTGTGGCACTCGAACTAATGTCAATAAATACTCGTGGCGCACACATAATGCTTTGTATTGATAATTCAACTAATTAGCATGCAAGTTCATTATTTTGAATTTGAATGTTGAGCACGCATTGGCCATTTTGTTATTGTTATGTCAGATGGGCGCATGTTTCTGTCAGTGTCTGGGTGGGCACTGAATAAATATCAAGAGCGCTGATAAATTTAAATTGAGCTCAGCCTTGGTAGTTTGCTGGTGCTTTAAGTGACAACGGAATGGAAAAGGCGAGATTTCTTACAAATTTGGCGAGATTTGTGCTTTCGATCGAATGGACCCAATTGAAGAGCAATCTTTGCATAGATTCGTATAAAGTAAGACATACATTTTTTAGATAGCATTTTTCATTGCTGGTGACTTATGAAAAACTAATTGAAGTAGTGTTTTTGTATTTAAGCACAATTTGGGCACCCAGTATTGTGCTGCAACAAATTTGGCTGAAGAGCCGAAAACTAGGGGCGCACCCTCGAAATGTACGAGTTTTAAACTTAAGCCAAAAATAACGCAATGAATAGATCGGACATGTCATACAAATGAACATTTTCTATGGCGGATCCTGCTGGTGGAACCCGCTCTTTTCAATAGAACCCGCAAACCGACTGCGGTTATTTGATAATTGTCGCCGCCTAACTATATTGTTTCATTGTTCAATTTGTAGGGTGCTGAATCGCAGCTCCCAACGATTTCTACGATGGGCGGATTCGAGTCTCAGTGGCGTCAACAAATTTTTTGACCTTTTTAAAAATTTGAATTCTCTATTTCGTTTTTTGTAGGGCATCGCATGGCTTACCCTGAACCACCAGTACCGACCCTAAAGTTAAGGTCCGTATCAAGATTGCGTTTGATGTGCTCCGCTCAGCTGACTGCGCGCGGCTGGTCTAAGGGCGGTCTACCGACAATAAAAACGAGAACACTAAGCTAACTTCGTCTGTGCCGACGTTTTTATACCCTTGCAAGTGCTCGCTTAAATAGTTTCCAAAAATACTCTTTTTCCCATTTTCCGACTGATTGTTCGTATGGGAGCTATATGAAATAGTCATCCGATTGGCCAAAAATTTGTAAAATTGTGTGAAAACATGTGAAACAAACAAATACAAAATTGCAGGATGCTACCATTAAAAACAAAAAAGACTGTTTTTCAGACCTATCTTTTGTATGGCAGCTACACCATATAGTTGTCCGATTCTAATAAAACTTGGTAGAATTATAAAAATAATAGTAAACCTACGATTACAAGTATTGGAGACGTTAAAAGAAAAAGTTTTTCATACTAAAACTAGTTTTCCGACCGAATGTTCCTATGGGAGGCTATGAGATATAGTCATCCGATCCGGTCGGTTCCGACATATTAGTAGTTTGCACCAAAAAGAAGACTCTTTGCGATAGCTTTAAAACTGAGAGACTAGTTCGCGTAGAAACAGACAGACGAACGGACAAAGCTCAATCGACTCAGCTTGTCACCCTGATCAAGAATATATATAGTTTATGGGGTCGGAAATGAATATTTCTATGCGTTGCAAACTTCTGGGCAAAATTATTATACAATTTGCAAGGGTATAAATATATTCATTGATCTAATGTCACTCTAATGATTTAAGGGGAATCATAATTTTGTGGTCGGACACAGTTCGTTTGTTATATAGCCAAAAGGACCGATTTCTGATTGAATTTGTACACCCGCTACTAGTGAGGAAAAAAGGGTATGCCAAAGATGTGTAGTGGCGCTTGAACATAAGCTTCCCCAAGAAAAGAGATAGATTTCTTTAGCGGCCTCAAAGTAAGCGATCCAAAATTTCATGGGAAAGTGAAATGTGTTGCGGAGGAATCTCATTAACAGCTATAAGGAGAGCCCTAGATTCAAAGGTCAAAATGAAAAGTCTATGAAATGCTTACGCTTTAAAAGTACGCGCACCACATAACGTGAAGGTACTTTGCAGAGAACTTACACTGACGCCGCCCCACCTGTTTAAGCTACCTTAAGCTTAAGCTTAACTTAAGCTACCCAACTGCATGATTTTTAATTAATTCATCGATTCGAGCATAAAAATTGTTATTTTTATAACAAATGACAGCAAATAAATGAAACCGGAAGATAAACTCAACCACACACATATTGTATCGGAAATTTGATTTTCCTTGGGTTTACTGTCAGACCTGTAACAGCAATTTGTAGATGAGATACAGTAGGAGCCAATAGAATTCCACTCAGCTAGGTGATCCTCCAGGAAAAATCATGGACACTGTAGCTGACTATAGCTTGCTTAAGTATAAAACATACGACGAGTATCTGGCCACATTTAAAATAATCGAAGATGCTCGCTATTTACCAAATCAACAGAGCGTTAAGGAACTAGCTGATCTGGGTTACCGCTCTGCCGGATCTGTGTACAAGAAAAGTGAATTCGACAGAATCAAGTTGTATCTGGCGGACTTGATGAGCCCAAAGGTAGTGCAGACTATATTCTACAGTGCGTACTTAAAGGGCAATGATTCAGGGCTAGTGGCGTTGGCTAAACGTGAATGCTCTAATGTTTTGCTGGAAATATCGGTAAGCTGATTTAAATAGAACGCATTGTGGATACTCAACCTACCCCCCGGCTAGACTATCATTTGTTTGCAGGTGCGCCAGGTCAATGGCTTTGATGTGTCAAGCTATATAGACTACGAGAACAGTCTGCGAAGCTGCAGACAGGGACTGAAATATGCTGTAGATTGGCAAGGCATATTTGAGGGCCGCATGCTCCTCCGCCCCACTCCCAACGATATTTGCTTCTACGACTGGCAAAAGGAGGAGGTTTGCTTTAATGATAACGATAATTACATGGGGAAGACTCATCCAGAGTATGGCCTTTATTTTATACACAAGGGCGATCTGAAGTATGTGCCGGTTTCGTTGAAGAATACTCCCTTTAGCGAAAATGTAACTCGCACAATGATTGAATCCAAGTTATACGGTTATATTGTCCTGTACGATCATCCGGTCAGAAGAAAGTTGTAGAAATGTTTGGACCTGGTATTTGGGACCCTGCACGTCCCCAACAGATGTTTACCTTCATTTATCAATTTGCTTCGGATAGCTGAGATATGTGCGTTACCCGTGCACTAACTCGCTTTGCGTTAGGATGGGAATGCAATCTCACATTTTAATCAAGAATATTGTTTTATGCAAATAAATTATCTGTGGTTGATATTAGTACAATGAAGAGAGTTTGGAGAGTATACCTCAAAAGTTTCTATCAAAACTTGCAGATAACCATTAACGCACATTTTCACATTAAAAAGAGTCAATAATTAGGAGGAGCTTTTGGCGGACTGTTCAAATAGGATTCCTCACTGCCATCGCGATGATCACAGCTAAGTGGATCTGGTTGAGCAAACACCGCTGATATTTCTAATATGAATGCATTGTCAAGACAGCTTTATATAAAACGGATTTATCCGATGTCTCAAGAAAATTGCGTAAAAGAAACCCAAAATTGTAATAGGTCAGTTTGTTTTGGAGTCATCAACCGTATAACCGATATAAATATATATGGCAATATAGGTTATTTTTGGATTCCTACACAAGTGCTAGAAGAGGTACACCTCCATTGGAAAATCGCAGAGTCGTTTGGGATAGTTAAGGAGTGGTACTTTCCAATAGTATTAAAGCTATTCCAAACAAAAAAAATGGATTTCCCAAAAAACGTGCCTAAAACTTATCAAAGTATGCACTTTAGGCAATTTTAAGCTCAATTTACTAAAAATCTAGACGTGAAGGACCAATTCTGAAAGCCGGGTCTTGTTTAGCACATGAAAATCATCTAGAATCACTTTAATATACTGGAAAAGGTCAAATTTGGTTGGCTTGTGAAATTAATATTTTTCTGGATCATAACATTTCAAAAGAGCAGTATACTTTAAGTAGTAGTAATAGACTAGTCCTAAACATTTTTGCATGAAGGTAGGTGTATACAGTATGCAGATCAAGTTTGTACCAGATTGGGAAAAATATCAAGTATGAGAAAGTGCTTTACGCGACCTGCACTACAGCGTACGCTATGCCAATTCTGATCCAATGTTATGAATAATGAAAAATTCTCAGCTCTGACAATTGATTACAAGGCCCAAAAAAATGAAGTCTTGTCATATTCTTCTCAACGTGTCGCATCGCAACTGCTTCTAAGAGAAATCGGACTTACAACAAAACTCAAAATTTTCAGCAAAAACATAGGCAAGAAAAGATTCAAAGAAGTATTCCCTAAGGCAGCTGCAACTAATTTATGAAATACGCGGCCGTTGTGTGTAAGCTGACGCCTCCTTCCATCGTGCATGGTTCGTGAGTGACGCAAAGCGACTAGCGACTCGCCTAGTGTTGCCGATCAAGAACATATATAGGGTCGGAGATGCATTCTTCTATGGCTAGTGGTATTCCTGAAAGCGATCTAGGTCTGACCTAGATTTCGTGAAAACAAATCTAAGTCAGTTGACTGATCCACCTTTTTTGTGCACTGATTTGAACTAGAATTCATCAACAGATGCCAGTGTGACCAAACATCTGATTGGGCATTGGCGTTAAATCAAACATAAGCGCGAAAGCAAAACGTCCCTAAAAAGTGTGAGAGCCAATTTTCTATGCTTCTTTAATAATAGATTGTTGTCAGAATGTGCATTTTTATATTGTACAGAATGTTACAATGGCGAATCTAATTATTTGGAAGCGGCTCCTGCCTTTTGAAAGCATTTGCTACATAAAAGATCATATTTGAGGTGAAGTCAGGTTCGAGCTGTTAAAACTGGAGCACTTCTGACTTCGTCCACTGGTCCTTCTCCGCTTCAAAGAGACTCGAATGCCTTAAATAAATAATCGATTAATTATTAAAACTAGAACGCAAGAAATTTCTGCGTTTTCCATGATTTCAACGCAGTCTGCTGCGTTCTCCAAGCGAGTCATGACAGAACGGTCAGGTGATTTTAATAAATCTTTAGGATGACCGTAAGTTCCCAGCTTTCTCTGGGCACACTGCCCATTCTGTATGGAAAAGCTGCTCACACAGCTGATTGACGAAATCGAAACTAATATGAATCAAATCTAAATTGCTTTCAGAAATTCCACATCTGTGAAACTCTAAATATGGACTAGTTTCTGTTCGAAAACTTAATGCATTAAATCCAACTAAGGAGAAAAAAGAACCGAAAAGTGCTCATTCCATGATCCTCCCTCACTCGCTTGACAGCAGCCAAATGTCACTTAAGTAGTCAACACTCCTATCTATAGACACTTACACCTCTCCCCATACTCACGCACGCACGCCCCTTACACATCCATCCACACCTTAAATACCCAAATCAAAAAATAGATGGTAAACACTGGACTGTCCACGGCACATCTTCCACCCCCCCAAAACCACACACCGGTCCAATGTACTGGGCGATTCAATCGAAAAATGCTGATGATATGATATTTAGAATATTTTTACTGCGGACGTGGTGGGTCGGCCTCGGCCTTTGGGTTGAAAAATTCCTGCCGAGCATGGCAAATATTTATTTAATGCTTTTGAGATAGCCAGACGACATGGGGGCTGACATGCAAAGAGGCCATAATAAAGCTGTAGTTGTTTGCTTTTGGGGGGTGACTGACTCCGAGCGGCGCATTGTTTTCGACTTGGCAACTTTGTAGTCGGAGCTGTTGCTTAGTTAATTTCTGGCCATCAACTGCAAGGCGGCTTTGTTGGCCGGCGTCCATTGTGTGACTAAGTCTGGCAAGTGCTACAAAAATGGCCGCAAACAACAATGGGGAGGCGTGTGGGCGGGGCTCTATTATGTGTGTCTAGTTTTAAGTGCTTCCAGCACATATAAATCACATTGTTGAGCATTTTTACCGACAGCGGCGCAGGTAGTGCCTGCGCACAAAAGTATGCAATAAAATATTTTGGCCGCCAGACATTTTAAGTGGATTTTGCGGTGCACAAAATGGCTCTATGACGGCGGGAATCCCGAGCTCGGCTACCGAAATTTCCAATGCCATGCAGGTTTCATTAGCAGGAACAAGCGGCCGGCTTGTCAACATGCCCACAACATCTCTGGGGCGACGACGACTAGCAACAATATTTATGTGCAGGTTGGCTCAGGACCAGTAAGTGTGTGGACGAGGATGTTTGGGTCTGTTTGCTCACAAACCTGATTACAAAACTCATAAAGTCGCCATGAAATTCAAACAATGCGTTACGTGCGCCGCATTTCAAACGCCAGTCGCCGCGCCGCAAAGGAGGTTCACGCACAGGCCCAGGACCCGTGCATAAACAACATTTGTGTTTGACCCAAGGAGTTGAAAGCGGGTCGGCCCACTACATGTGAGGGGACGTGTGAGGGCATCTTCGCTCTCTTTATTACATTTTGATTATTGCAATCGCGTTCCGTCCGCCCCCCGGTCCAACATCAAAGGATCTGCGAGCCGGTAAATCTGATTTACAGCCGAGTGCGAGCAAAAGTAAGAACCACATTAGGAGCAACTCAATCGGCGAGTGCCGCACGAGCGGCGCATTAGGCTGGCCAAGTTTAAAAGCATTCTAACTGCCAGCAGGAGGATAAATATAAATATTAATACGCACAACGATTTGTCAAGAGCGGTTTGCACTTGTGGATTATGAATACTTTGCTTAAATTTAGCTGACAGCAGAAAATTATTACGGAATGATTAATATTTATTTGCGCAGGCCACTGAGCAGCCCAGCGGAGCTGCCGGAGAATCCCAAGTCCGACTCCGAAGTGACAACGGGCCGAATACTTTTCGCTTCTCCTGTTTGCCGCTCAGAAGGGGCATTTAATTTAGATTTATGCCCGGCCCGGCATTGTGACAGGGCGGGACACCAGGCTGCGAGCACCACACAAACACAGCGTGTCCTGAGAAAATTATGATATTTGCCGTCTTGGCCCGGCCCAGCCCCAGCCTGCGCTCGGTGTTTGCACGCCGCCTGATAACTTATCGAACAATAAAATAGCCCCGGGCCGAGCTGTCAGCTGCCTCGCCGGGGCATAAGTCGACACAACGCAAATAAGGATATGCGCAAATAAAATAGCAATAAATCAAAACGATTGACGATCTCATGATGCGGCTGGCCTCAGCGATTAGGGCCTCGCCGTTGTGATTTCTCATATAAATCGACTTGAGGTCGAAAAGTGATTTTGATTGTTATTTGTCGGCCAGCCCCCGTCCCAGCCACAGCTCCCACCTAGTTGGCCGGCACTCTGGACGAGTCGCGAGATACTTGACGATTTGACAAGCTCAGTATTTATTGCTTCCCATTCGTGGCATTATTGTTGTCCATAATTTATGCCAAGTTGCATGCCTGGCAACCAAAATCAATGCAGCGGAAATGCGACCCGAGCCGGGGGAGCAGGAGTGGGAGCGCCACTTCGCGTCTGCCGTTGTCAATAAAGAAACTTCATTATAAATTGCCCAACTGACAGTTGCAGGCGGACGCCGGAGAATAATAATAGAAGAGCGAAATGAAAACTCATTCTCAGCGTCCGTGAGCTTTGTTGGAAGCTTTTACCCACACCGGAGATTGTTTCAATCTTCTTAAGCGTCGAAGTCGATGTCAAAACCGGAGTGGCAGCCCCAAGGCTATCGACCAAGCGGCCAGATACGGCCATTTTACGCTGCCACTGACGGTCATTGGAAATGATTGTTGTGCTAAAAAATGTTGTATAATTGTGCGGAAGTTGGCGTGGGGGCGAAGGCGGAGGCTGGCTGCACTCTCTTTTTTACAATGAGTCGTCAAGGGAGCACGAGCACCGAGGATTAGGATGAGGAGGAGGAGGAGTAGGAGCAGCGCGAATCACATAAAAAGCAAATGTCGCATTGTCAAGTTAAAAGCTTTACGCAAATTTTGTTCATCATCTCCGATTTGCTTCTTCATTGCGCAGTCAAACTGAATAAAAATTGTATCGAACAAGTGAAAGGACTCAACAGACGGTTGAAGGCGGAAGATTGTGCAGAAATGCAACTAAGCAAAAGTGCTTGCAATTAGGAGCAATTGTTTTGCAAAACGAACCAAAGACTCGATGACTCGATGATAGGAGTCGGTAATGCCCGCACAGAAAAATAATATGATATGATGTCGTACTCAATGTTATATTTTCCATATCATTCAAAAGCCGATATGATAAAGTTACGAATGATCTGTTCGAAAATATCAATACGATATTTTCGAGAATATAAAATCTATTTTATTAAGATTACATTGTTACTTTATAATGTCATTATGATACAATTACGTGCAAAATATACTGAATATGGAACTTCACTGTGCTTTTATTGATAAGTTCTATTAATAATTTTTGAGAGTCAGAAAAACAAAAATTAACTTATTTTATTATTTAATTTACATTACCTCTGCTTGACTCGAACTCTGGAACTCTCTTAATACGAATGGAATGGCGTCTTATCGGACTGCACCATCGGACACGTGTGTGGCGACACGCCGCAGAGCCTACTTAAATAATTCGTTACGTTGCCTAAAATTTCGAAATGAAACACCATTTGTCTCTTTCCAACTTCACATTTTCTATACGTCCCTTTCTGTTTATGGTGAAAATGAAATGTTTGAGTTTCGAAGTAAATGAAAAAAAAAGGTATTTGGCAAAATATCAAATTAACCAGCCAAGATGATATTGATATTGACATTTTTATACCCTTGCAAAGGGTATTAAAATTTTGCCCAAAAGTTTGCAACGCATAGAAATATTCATTTCCGACCCCATAAACTATATATATTCTTGATCAGGGTGACGACCTGAGTCGATTAAGCTTTGTCCGTCCGTCTGTCCGTCCGTCCGTCTGTCTGTCTGTTTGTCTATTTCTACGCTGAGTTTTTGCACAGAGTGTTTTTTTTGCTGCACACTACTAATATGTCGGAACCGACCGGATCGAATGACTATATTTTATAGCACCCAAAGGAACATCCGATCGGAAAACTAGTTTTAGTGAAAAATGAGAGCGTAAGTTATAGTCGGCCCTGCCCGACTTCGAAATACCCGTTACTCAAGGCAGTTAGTGTTTAATAACCTCATGCGGCTCAGATAAGTATGCAACGTTTTTTTAACTCTGCCATTTATTATCTGATCTTTATGAAAATTGCCCATCCGTCCGGCGTCCGTCTGTATGAACACCTAGATCTCAGAGACAAGAAGAGCTAGAGCAACCAAATTTTAGATGTAAGCTAGTATTGTCTGTAGGCAGATCAAGTTTGTTTCAAATTTTGACTACGCCCCATCCCGCCCCCGCAATTAAAAATGTTGAATATCTCCTCCATATCTCCTTTGTAGTGCATGTGCCCAATATGTATATTAATGTTAATGCTCTGTTAACTGACATAAGGAGAGGTCATTAAACACTAATTCCCCTGAGTAACGGGTATATTGAAGTCGGTCTTGGCCGACTTGCGCTCTCGTTTTTATTTTATTTACCGAGCCCAAAAACATAACTAATCCGTTCGAAAAAACACTTGTATTATGAGATCCAATGTTAACGAGTCTTGATTTTGGTAGATTTTCAACGGATATTTAGCTGAGACCAAGTTTATTTTCAATTTCTCACACGCCCCCTGCGGCCCCGGCAATTATCATCTCTCCCACACCTTTATAGATAGAAAGTTCGTACCCTCTGGACACATTTAATTATCAGTTTTATTTATCGATCCGAAGCAGAAATGATAAAGATCCAATGAAGGATTATTGAGTTATAAACAAAATATCAATTATGCTGGGCAGCACTGTTCACACTGCTACACTTTGTGTGGTAAATACAAACTTTGGAGGGTACAGAGTATGTTATAGTTCGTTTGGCTTGACCGATTTTCTTACTTGTTTTTCTGTGTAGACAGTTTCCAGTCTGCCCTTCCACTTTCCAAATCGCTTTCAATTTTCATGAGCTTGTCATCTCCACAGATTTGTCCGCCAGGTTTGCGTGGGCTGCTTTAATCGTTGCGCCTCTTTAAAACGTATTCAGCCCAGGGAGGGAAAATTGAAATGCGTGCCAACAGGCGCACTCGTCTGCTTTATTGGCACCAGCCAAGACAGGCATCCCCTTTAGGTGGCTGCGGTCGCTGGACATTAGGCGTTGGCTGGCATTTGAGGACAGCCGTTGCCGGGCCCACGATCAGGCGTGCGAGCATTATGTTCAAGTATGTACATGATATGGCGTCATTAAATACACATTACCATGCCGGGGAGGGGAGGTACAGCGCCGATAAGGCCAGCGGACAGTAACATTACAACAACAATACCATCCCCGCAGCAACAGTCGACGAGTCAAGCGGGCGAACGGCTATTAAAAAGCAGCAAGGAAGACAGTCAGCGGCAGAGCAGGGGGCAGGGGCAGACATAACAAATTACAGCATTTCGACAGCAGCGAGTGAAGCGTCAGGTCCTGCTGCTGGCAATGGCGCCATCGATGGCAATGGTGACGGGGTTCAGTTTCAATTGTGCTCGTAAACGTGGCTCCAAATTGGCTCCCAGCGAATAATTCATACGAAACACTTTCGCACCGTGCGCGCCTTGCCATTAGCATCGGGCAACGGATCCCCTTCCACTCTATCCAGCACTACCCGTGCCCGGTTACGCCCCATATAACCCCACGATTGCATTTACAGCAAATTATTTATGGCTGCGGCAGACACGAACAGGAAGCGAGTATGCGCTGCCAACTTCACGTCTATCAATATTTTATGAAACTCTGTCTGCAGGACGTTCAGCGATGCTCGCAGCCGCAACAGACGAGGACCAGGATGAGGGTATCTGCTTACATGGCGTCGGTTGCCTGCTGCCTGTCGATATCCGGTTAGATGAGTATCTAAATTGCCTTTACTGTTGATGAATTAGCGCTGGCTGCCGGCCGTCCATGTGGGTTGCCCATGGATGTGCTCGTGGCTGCTGGAAGTGGGAAGAGGCTGTCGATGTGCTGCAAGTGCGTGCCTGTTCCTGTGAGATAAGCAGCCATCAATGCCGGCAGTCTTCTAATAGAAATTTCAATTTGTTTTGAATGATTTGATGCACATCCATCCAATAGGCGGGCAATCAGCGAAACGTTCACGACCTTGCCAACAGGCAGGAGGAGTCTTGCTCGTGGCAACAAGTTGCTGTGATTCATATCCAATATATCCCATATATATATATAACGTGACATATAGTTCCTACAATGTAGAGTACACCGGTTATGAAGCGAGCTGACAACTGAACCAGCTCCTGTTTCAAAATGCGGTACCGAACTAAAAACCGCAAAAGATAACGGATCGGTTCCCTCCTTCATTTCAGAAACCAGTGTAATGCCGTTGCGACTAGTTTAAGATAGGTTTAACTAATCAATAACTCAGTGACATTTCCAGGAACTTACTTTTTATACCCATGCAAAGGGTATTATAATTTTACCCAGAAGTTTGCAACGCATAGAAATATTCATTTCCGACCCCATAAACTATATATATTCTTGATCAGGGTGACGATCTGAGTCGATTGAGCTTTGTCCGCCCGTCTGTCTGTTACTACGCCAACTAGTCTCTCAGTTTTACAGCTATCGAGCTGAAATTTAGCACAGAGTCTTCTTTTTGCTGCACACTGCTAATATGTCGGAGTAATATGACCGAATCGGATGATTATATCTCATAGCTCCCATAGGAACAATCGGTCGGAAAACTAGTTTTAGGATGAAAAACTTTTTCTTTTCAATGGAAATGTGTCCAAACTTTTTAATCGTAGGTTTTCTATGTTTTTTTTATAATTCTACCACGTTTTATTAAAATCGGTCAACTATATGGTATAGCTGCCATACAAAAGATACGTCTGAAAAACAGCCTTAGTTAGAAAACTTTTTTGTTTTTAACGGTAGCATCCTGCAATTTTGTATTTGTTTGTTTCACATGCTTTCACATAATTTTACAAATTTTTGGCCAAATCGGATGACTATATCATACAGTTCCCATACGAAGGAACGGACGGAAACTGGGAAAACGAGTATTTTTGAAAATGTTTAAGCGAGCACTTGCAAGTTAGCTTAGCTTTCTCGTTATACTCTGTACCGGAGATACACAGAGTATATTAAGTTTGTGCAAAAGTATGTAACAGCCGGAAGGAATCATCTCCGACCCTATAAAGTATACATATATATTCTTGATCAGCATCAAGAGCCGAGCCATGTCCGTTTGTCCGTCTGTCTGTCAGTATGAACGCACAGATCTCAGAGACTATAAGCCCATATAAGCCAGAGCCACAATCGCAGATCAAGCTTGTTATAGATTTGGAAAATTCCCCCCGTCCCCCTCTTGTCGCCAAAAAACCATCAGATCCTAGACCTAAAAAACAGTCAGATCCACAATTTTCAAGTTAGAGCCTCATGGTTTAGTATACAACAAGCTAGGCCCAATATCTATCTATTCTGAAAAGTACCATCAGATCGGACAAAAAACACCGGAGTTATAAGCGAAACAATTGAGCTGATAAGGCTACCCCCTGTTGTTAGTCAGGACTAGAACCGCTTAAAGGACAAAATAATGTAGCGTACATTCAGGATGACAATTTAATAGCTGTTATAAAAACCAGTTACATTCATCATCAAAAATTTAAAAACAAATAAATGAAAACAAATAAACAGGTTATTTTGTAGCAGGGAAGCTTGACTGCAGCGCCCTTACTGGTTATAAAGGTCTTACAAGGTCCCTTACAAGATCTTTTTGCAACAAATTATAAGATTCTATATTATTAAAAAATGTACAAATTTTGTCGCAGATGTATGCATTGAAATAATGATGCGATGACCTGGAGAACATCAGTGTAAAGCTGAAAAAGCATTTTAGATGATGTATTATTAAGTAAGAATCGATGAGTCCGAGTTGTATGTCTGGCGTTTCTCACACCTAACTAAGTTCATTTTGATTTTGCAGTCATTTCAATATATGCGGATTTTAAAAGTGAAAAGCATTTAAATTTCATGTGTACACCATGCTTTCCCGCAAAGAAATTACTGCCCTAATTCTGATGCTAATTTCGGTACGTCAAATGTCTCTTTCAACTACCATCCCTGATAATCCAAACGTTGGTGTCCACAGATCGTCTGTGTACTGAACGCTGCTGTTTTTTGTAATATTCTGCCTGCCTACGTCAATTATGAACAACTGGCCCAGCAGGTCATCAGCATTGGCACCGCCTACATTTGTATACTCTACGCTCTGAGTACTTGGATGTATCATTCCAATTACTCGCGACCGAGGCGCCATATGCGCATTGTGGTGGGTGCACATTTAAATCGTTACCGACAATTTCTAACCAGTCTATGCCGTACCCCCAGCTCGTTTCTATGGTGTTGATCATGATGATCGCTAATGCGGTGGGACTCTATATGCATGTAAAGGCGCTGGGCATGGCCAACCTGAAGTCTTCCACAGACATCAGCGATCTATTTTCGAAGTTTGATGTGGCCAGCAAATCAGTTACGATGGCACTATCGATAATCACCATTGTATTGTTATTCTTGGTCGGTCTCATTGTTTGTATCACGATAATGGACAAGCATAGCAAGAAGCAAAGGGAACGCCGACGAGCGAGTAGGGAATCGCAAGCTCGCAAAAGCGACGCCTGATCTGAAACTATGATGTCTGTCTTTGCCGTCATCAACATCCTTATTGCACATCTGTACAACGCGGTGGGAGTGCATATAAAATTTGTTTTTTTCATGCAACGCCAAACATTTCATGTCGCTGCAATGTGGCGCCTTCGTTGCAATAATATAAATATTATACGTCATGTGGCGCAAGGCACAAATATTCCCCAAAAACTCGTCTTCATGTGCACAATGAATGACATACAGATGCTGTCTGTGCATTTCCCTTTACAGGTGATAAAAGATTAAGAAAATACGGTGTAAGACCGACAAGACGAACCTTGAATGCTCTCATTATTTGATTCCTTTGACAATGCAATCTGAGAATTTCAAAAACATACCAAAGAAAAATCCATAAATAAAGCAGTGAAAAATGCAGTTGCAACTGATTTGGGATTAGTCTGAATAAGTGTGGGCACATCTAGCATCTAATAACCAATTCGTTTGCTAGCATTTTACAGATTGCACTTTGTCCGCTACTAAGTAGTTCTGATTGAGTATGCTACATAGATGGGGCCATTAACTCAAGATCAATGACTCCACCATTAATAACAGGTATTATAAAATTTACCTCTATTGTTAACCATTGGCAGAAAGTGCACTACAGCCATATTGATCCATTGTGCCGCATATTGGCACATTCACTCCCCGGTAGGGTGTTTGTCTACCAACAAGAGCTCATAGGAAACAAGTAGACAAAGAGACTCCTCCTGGGGGGAGCTTCCTGTGACCCGTCTATGGCATTTTGCATAATGAAACTGACAGACAGTGCAATTTTCAGTGCCAGACGAAACGAAGTTAAAGAACAACTTAAAGGCTTCCCGGAATAACTTTCGGGCATAAAAGTTAAAGCCAACTTTGCCAAAGGGATCGGTGGGCGGGGGCTAATTACGCTCGAATGGTTGCCCATCAAAAGTGACATTTGGCAAGGCAAGGGCTTACAATAAAATTTCCAGTTAAATTATTGCCGCGCCGCTGCCAAAAACAACGCAGAAAACTGACTCGAAAGTAATTCGGAACTTAATTGCGTATAATTTAGAATGGCGAAATGTTTGCGTGCGTTTAATTAACTGAAAAATAAAGGAAAAAACAAAGCCAGCAACTGGCGGAATACGAGAGCAGTCAAAATGTTTAATGTTAAATGCCAACTAATTAAATTTCGGGCATGCCAGAGGACAGTCGAGTTTCGGCTTGAGCCCAAACTCCAAATTTATGGGTGCATTTAATGGCCAGCGCATGCGGTTGGCCCGCTTTTTATTGCGTATACGCAGTGTATTACGAGTAAACTGTTTCTAGCATGCAAATAACCAAGCAGGGGCAAGGATGCGGGGCATTAACAGCAATCAAATGATCCAGAACCACAGACACCACTGAACCGCGCTGCATGCCATTGTATTACATATTTCTGATTGTGCGCGCGTCAGTCTCAGTGCGGTCGCCCGGCCAAATGAAGCCAATAAATGGCAAATGTCTGCACGCAACTGAGCTGTCAGTCCTCGCAGCCACACGATTTATGATAACAATCCACTATAAACGTAAGCGAAAAGTCGCGTGCGAGAGTCATTCATGTAAGCCGATAAAAATTGAATCATATTTTACATATTAACGCTTAATTATTGATGCGTGATAAGAGTCAGCAGTCGGTTAAATGAGAAGGACTTGCAATTATTATAAGTACTTATTTGAACAGAGCATACATTTATAATGCACTCGAAATAAATTGAGTCGGGGAAAGTAAATTCATTTTCCATTGTTGGTGACATTTGAGATGTCTGATAAATGTCAGCCACTCGCCGCTGGCTTGTGCGAATCGGCACCAGTTGATCTCACCAACCGTCCCAATACCATCCAGCACCTGGTCTTCCATCTCAGTTTTGGTCGTCCCTTCTTGGCTCTTTTCCCAATTTCATTAGCCCTCCCTTTGAACACCATCTTTGCTGGAGCTTCTTCATTCATAAGAGTAACATGTCCAGTCCAGTGCAGCCGCAAGTATATTGACCAGCGATCGGCTCGGCCCTATCCCGCGGGATTGGAAATTTTCTCAGTCGGCGTCGCTGCCGCTCATGCACAATACAAACGTTAGTGTGACTTCGGCAAAGGTCTTCGGCTAAATCTAGCCGTTTTTAGCGTTAAATAGCTGTTTTTTTTTAGTTATAGCTAGTTATTATGCATATAAGAAAAATGTTGTTATGAGAACTTTGCCAGCAACGCTGACGAAGTCATTCTCTCTCATTTTTCACACACTCAAATGCAATGTTGGCATGTCAATGTAATGGTGCGGACCACTGATATAGACATATAGTTCGTGGTTCATTCGGGTACGAAATTCATCGCCTACTCCCCGCCTCATCCGCTGCCGGCGCAGTATTGAACGTAGTAACATCGGTTTGCAAAAGTAATTCGAGGTAGACAAAATGCTTAACAATCTTACTTTGTACTTGGTCTTGTCCTAATTTACCGATAAATATTTATCAAGATGATTAATCTTGATTTTGAGATTTTCATTATCATTTTAAGTGTTTTCAACCTTTTTATACCATTGTCCAGATGATTGTAACGCATAGAAAGAAACATTTCTGACCACAAAAAGTATATATATATATTCTTGATCAGCAGGACGAGCTGAGTCGATATAGCCATGTCCGTCTGTCCGTCCGTCTGTCTGTTTCTATGCTATCTCCTCCGCCAGTTTTAAAGCTATCGCGACCAAACTTTGCACGAAGTCTTATGGTTTACAGCTATAGAGCTGAAATTTTGCACAGAGTCTTCTTTTTGTTGCACGCTACTAATATGTCGGAACCGACCGGATCGGATGACTATATCTCATATCTCCCATAGGAACAATCGGTCGGGAAACGAGTTTTAGTGAGAAAAACTGTTTTCTTTTCAATGAACACGTCTCCAAACTTTGTAATCGAAGGTTTTCTACTTTTTTTATAATTCTACCAAGTTATCATCCTGGTAGCATCCTGCAATTTTAAATTTGTTTGTTTCACATGCTTTCACATAATTTGGTCAAACTTTTGGCCAAATCGGATGACTATAGCATATAGCTCCCATACGAACGATCGATCGGAAAATGGGAAAAAGAGTATTTTTTGAAAATATTCAAGCGAAAACTTGCAAAAGCATAAAAACTTTGGCACAGACGAAGTTAGCTTAGCTTTCTCGTTAAAATGTTGTTCGATTATTAAGGGCCGGTTTCTCATCTTCTAAATAGCTACTATGAGTCAGATAAACTTAGATTTTGCTCAGAAGATTAGAAAACGGACCTTGGCAGTCTATTGTTTCGATGTATAGGGTATCTGCCGTTATCGAACTACGCCCAACAAAATTTTTTCATCAACATGAAACTAAGGTGAATCAAAGTCTCTTCAATACTCCAAGTATCAAGTAGATATTTTCGAAAGTACATATTACTATGATATTTCGAGGATATCAATTTTATGTATCAGGTATCAGGCTGAACATTTTTTATTTTTCTTTTTAGTCAATTTAATACCCTCGATGATTAATTTAATATTTTAATCAGGGATGCAAACCGGTTCTGAGCTGAGCCGGTTTTGAACCGAACCGAACCGCTTATTCCCGCTGGGGAACCGAACCGCAAACCGAACCGGCTTCCTTTCAGAATTTCTGAACCGAACCGAAAACCACAAATAAAAACGGTTCGGTTCGGTTCTCTGACGAGATTTAACTGAAATTGCTTTCCTCTAGCCAATGATTTTGATTAATTAGGAAATTTGAATCGTTTCCCGAAGATAATTTTTAAACATTTCGTTCGACCCTCTACATATTTAGCGTTTTCGGATCGATGTAACTTTTCAGGATGACCTGAAGAGAATTTTACAAGTCTTCTGCAATTTCCCGCATCTCTTAATTTACTTGTCATCAATCTAAATTTGTTTTTTCATTAGACAATATTTACAATTTTCTGTGATACTTCTTAACCTTAATTCAATCTTAATCTGCCAATAAATAAGGGCATTCCTCCAGGAACTGATGGACGAGTCCTGGGAATCCTACATAATAATATTTGCAGATTGCTCTAAGGATTTTAAAGATATTCGAATGGATTATAGGAATCAAATTTCAAAAATGATCGAATAGCCACTTAACCGAAATCATATTTTATGTGCCTTTTTGAACCACTGAACCGAACCGAAACCGCGGTTCATTTAACTCCGAAAACCATGCTATGACCCGAACCGCCGGTTTAGAAACTGTGCGAACCACTGAACCGAACCAGCACTTATTTTCGAGTGGTTTGCATCCCTGATTTTAGTTGTCACACTTTCGGTAAATTACTCGCGCTAGTTCTTACAATATACAATTTTTTTTGAATCTCTCTGCAAAAATGCCATTAAAATTAAGAAATTAAACAATTAGAAAATAGTTTCTATAATTTTGCAATCTTACAAAATGTATCATAGTCATACTATGAGAAAAATGGTTCCCTCACATTGCAACACGGATGTTATTGAAACAGAATTAACCGTAAGGATGTGCCTCATGCGATCTTATTGAGATAACAGTCCGCCGCTGTGTACATTGCAAACGCATGGTATCTTCTCTGGTTAAAAAGTGACCTTTTCTTTGTAAACTCGTGCAATTAATCGAACTGAGCTGCCAGCTCTTCAGGCTTCGTCTTACATCTAAGCAAAACTGTTGGTATTTTCTGACTACCATAAAAACATGTCTGTTTCAAATTAATACCTGTGCTATCAAATCAATATTCTGACGATCAAAGTATTATCCAAAAATTCCAATTTTTTTGGGTGTACACATATTCACATTTATACCATGTATGTTTATCCATTTTGATGGATATTGCAAATATATGCTGTTGCATGTCTTTTAATTATGTTAAACGAATACAAATGTAGGTCACTTAATGGAAAATCCGTCGATGATTGAGCTTAACGATTTAACAACGCCGCATAGGCGGGCCAAGGACAATGCAAACAATTGGCGAAAACTTCACTGCAGCAGCTGAGGGCGGGCGGGGGCGACGCCGCTGCGATTGGTGCACTGGTTCATTGGACGCATAAATTATGCCGCTGCCATATGTCTGGACAGCTGGCAAATGTGCGCGCGTCCTCCGCAAATGGTTTTTTATTTTTTTTTTATATTTTGGCGGCATTTTGAGACTGTCAAGTGCCTGGTGCGTGTAGGTCGGAATTTACGAGGCATGGACGACATGGGCAGTAACAGCTTCCGTCTAATTGCCTCTGGCATTATGCCAAATGCCTGGCATAAATTTAATGCCGGCCACTAAAGTTTTGCAGCAAATCGGAACTGGCCGTTGCACAGAAATGCAATACAAATTGAAGCCTTCATCAATCCATCAAGTATCCATCAATCACTGGCAGAGCTGGGCAATTTGTCGATAGATGTTTAGTGACAGCATTGAAAATATTGTGAAAGCGGAAAACTGGCTCATCAAGATATCTGTTCCTTTACGTTCGAAAGTAAACAACCCACATACAATTTCTTAAAAGAGCTGGGATAACTATTTGAAAAAAAAAAAAATGGAGCAAAACGCACATTTTACCAAAGAAGGAACCAATCCTGAGGGTATAGTACTGGTAAAAGCCGAAGATGTCTGCAATGAGCCTGGAATAGAAGCTAAAACTGTTCAAGGTCCTAGTGGAGCGACTGGTGGTAAGATAGTAACTAACGTTCTATATTTAATTACTCAAATGCATCGTTTTTTTGGCAAAAGATACAATCGATTTAGATAACAACAAAGACCAAATCATTAGTTTGGCCACTGAAGCATTGGAAGGAAACAAAGGTGAAACAGATGAAGCCACTGGAGACTCTGCCAATACGAGCGCTGTTGCAGCCACTGAAATTGATACAGAAAATGACGTTGCTGAAAATGTTGGCCAAGGTGGAGCATCGGAAGTCGTGCTTCAGACCGAGCACATCATTTTGGAAGATCGTGCAGATGAGCCAGCACCTTATATTAACCACAATCTCCAACCTCGGCTAACAATCCGCAATCGGGTGGTCCGGATCAGAAGGAAAACAATGGCTCCGTATGTCTGCAAAATCTGCCGCAGATATGCTCGCTGCGCAGTCACTACGATCTGCGGGCATATATTTTGCTGGCCCTGCTTGTGGTCGAATCTTCACGGGCGCTCTAGACCACGTTGCCCGCGCTGCAAGCATAAGCTGATGCTTCACGAGGATGTCATGCCGTTACTAGCCGAGGGTCCTCTCGACCGTCCAGAGGACAACAACTTGCTAGCACAGCCAGGGAATGTGCCACGCCCGACGGGCTTATACTTAATCGGGAGCCAATGCCCCGAGTGGTTTCAGGTTAACGACTTCGATGATTTGATCATGCGCGAAGTCCTGAATATTGGGGGCGAACGCAACTTGCCCGAGCTGGTGCGGCAATGGCCTCAAGTACATCCCAAACTGTGCGAATGCGTGGACTATCTCAATTGGTTCCAAGTGGCATGTGTGGCCTTGATGTTAATCCTGTGGTCGGCGATTTAACTGAGCTGAAAAACAATAGAGTGGAGTGGAATCCAAGTTTCCTTAACGCCTTTTGCCCACCCCCTTTCCACGTTTTAGTCCCACCTAAGAAATATTTCTGTCTGTCTGTTCTGCTGTCCGTCTAAATTTCTGTACATTTTGGAATATCGAAATTTCCCACAACTAACAAGTAATGATAATTTATATTATAATTTTGCTATTATTGTTGCCTGAATAAAGCAGACTCGCCCAGAGCAACTTGGTGTAAACAAGGAAATATTTTATGAAGTCGCCGGCGAAGTCGAAGTTGTTGCATGCTGCAACAATAGCAGCAGGAGCAGAAGCAACAAAGTCTAACTGAGACCTCAACGTGGGCAGGAGGCGGTTGGGGCAAGATGCCTGGCCAGCTGAAACAATGCATTGCACGGGCTTTAAGGCAAACTCAAACTGAACTTAAATAGCTTTAAAACGAAGAACTTTACTTGAAAGTTATAAGATGCCTGGTTCTTGGCTACAAAATCTGCTAGTCTGCTCTGTTCGGTTAAAGGCATTGGCTTTTTAACTTAACCACACTCAAAATTTGAATTATATATGCACTGGCTTTGCGTTGCCGCTCTTTGCTGCTGTCAAGAGAAGGTGGGGAAGTCATGCGTAGGTATACATTATGATGAGCATCGCAGCAGTTGGGTCAAAGTGTATGCATTTTTCGATTATTAGTATTAATTAATGTCGAATAAATTATCCATTCCGCAGAAAATAGCCTCCCCAATTTGTATTCTCCTTTGTTCTTTAAGTAAACTTAGGAGAAGCTTGGAATCCAGTTGCATTTTCAACCGATTTTAAATTCTGTGTTCTAGGTTTGTTTTCTATGAATTGTTTTACAGATTTTTGGCTTTAAATCTGCTGTTTTTAGCCGGCTCGAGGTCATGTTATGCTATCGCACAACTTTAAACAGAGACAGCACCTTTCGCCATTTCGAATTTTGTATTATTTTGAATTTTTTTAATTTATTTTTATATCTAATTAATTTTAAATGTTATCATAGATGTTAGCTGCTTTTAGGAATTTTGTTAAAGTTTGCACACAATAAAATGAAAACAAGCAAGAAAGTCGGTCAAGCCCGACTATAACATACTCTGTACCAAGAAAATAAGTTACGATAAGTTATCCTAATAACTAAATATGTCCAGAAGGAACAAGCCATCTATCTTCAAAACTGTGGGAGATATGACGATTTTTCTAAATTGCGGGGGCGGGAGGGGGCGTGGCCAAAATTGAAAATAAACTTGATCTGCCTGCAGACATTAGAAGCATATGTCCCATACATGTCAAACCTCTATCTCTTACCATCTCTGAGATCTGTGCGTTCATACGGACAGACAGACGGACAGACGGACATGACGGACATGACTCGGCTGTTGATGCTGATCAAGAATATATATACTTTATGGGGTCGGAGATGCTTCCTTCTGGATGTTACATACTTTTGCACAAACTTATAATACTCTATGTACCTACGGTACAGAGTATAATTAAAGTAGTTATAACTTTTTCTGTATTTAAAGCTTTTGTCAGCCAATCTACAACTTAATTTTATTTTGTAATGAATCAAAGAGCAGGATTCTTTTACATTTGGTTCTGAAAACTACGAATTATATAAATTCGAATAGAATTTTAACTAATTCAGCGGGGACTCGAACTCGATTAGAATACCGTCTCAACAAGTTGTGCCATCGAGTACGCTGGCTGCTAGACGGCTAAAAATCAACTTATATTGAATTGTCCAAAATTGTTCAACATATTTCTGGTATTTTGCAAATATACTTCCGTTCTCAAGTTGGAATTCCCAGAAGTGGGAATTTAAAATAGGTTACTTCCATTGGCTGGTTTAATAGGTGTTTAGTTAATTCAAAGTGCTTTTTAATCAATTTGAATACCAAAGGGGCATAGTAAAATCAAATATGAGTCTGTTAGATTTTACTATGCGATTGTATCCTGTGAGTGCACTTGGCAGAGGAAACCTCGCTTCAGTGTTCAGTCATTGATTTTGCTTTTTCTTTCCACACCGCTCAATATTATTAAAAGTGAAGGTGAATATTCGGCTTGGGTCTTGCCGGATGCATTAAATTTGGCGTGATGAAACGTGGAAGAAGGTTGGCTTCGCATCACTGTGTGGCGTGAGTTCACTTATCGGATATTATTCGGTAAAAGCCTTGGATGTGCTTATGGAATGCGTTTACTGTAAATTATGCGCGTCGTGGAAACTTCTGCCAAAAATCCAGCTTTCATTAATTTTTGTCCCTTTCCAAGTTCTGTTTTAAAGTCTTATAGGCTTTTCACACTGAGCACATCTAACATCCAACATCCAAAATTATGAGTCATAAAACTTTATCCGGACAAAATTTGACATATTTGCAACGCATTTCAAAAAACCACTGATCCGCTGAATAATTTGGCAAAACAAAAATATTTAGATGTTCGCATAACCAAAAGCATTTTAACTCAGGATGTGGAATGTTAGATGTAAGATGTGTTCAGTGTGAATAGGCTATTAGCTAATCACGGGTATATTTGATGTTCACTTCAGTGAATCCTGCTAGGACACACCTTTTTTCCCAAGGGCTCGCCGAAAATGACGGAACAATGGCAGAGTTTTCAATAATATTCTTCAAAAATATCAGTAATCCCTCATTAAATTTAAATCAGCCAATAAAAAGATTGATCCAAAATATTTATTTTTATACTCTGTACCGTAGGTACATAGATTTTGTGCAAAAGTATGTATGTGACAGCCTGAAGGAAGCATCTCCGACCCTACAAGGTATATATATATTCTGGATCAGAATCAACAGCCGAGTCCATATAGCCATTTCCGTCTATCCCTCTGTCTGTCCGTATGAACGCTTCTTATGTTTGCAGGCAGATCAAATTTATTTTCAGGGAAAGTCGATCAAGCCCGACTATTATATACTCTGTACCAACGAAATTATACGCTCAGCACAAATCTTGATGCTGCAGTAGCAGCTGAAAGCAGCGCTGCTACTGCGCCGCAGCAGCAAACAGTCATAACTCGACAACCGTTCATTTGATCTTCACCATTCCTTAGGAGGATCGATAGGTTTTCCTGATTACTAAATATGTCCAAAAGAAACGAGCCATCTATATTTAAAACTCTTTTTGTAAATTGCGGGGGCGGGAGGGGGCGTGGCCATAATTGAAAAGAAACTTCATCTACCTGCAGACAAAAAAGTATATGTCCCATACATGTCAAACCTCTATCTCTGAGATCTGTGCGTTCATACGGAGAGACAGACGGACATGACACGGCTGTTGATGCTGATCAAGAATATATATACACTTTATATGGTCGGAGATGCTTCCTTCTGGATGTTACATACTTTTGCACAAACTTATAATACTCTATGTATCTCCGGTACAGAGTATAAGAATTGAGAAACAGACTGCGAACAAAAACATAAATATGTGTTAAATGTCCGAATTACACAATCTAGATCAATTAATACGGTCTGGCTTTAGAAAGTCTGGCTATATTCCATGTGTTCTAAGCAATTAATTTATTGCTGTCCTTGGAATATTGAAGCCTACTCAAAGCCTGCCAACTATAGCTTGAATGCCTTGAGAGCTTTAATTCTGAAACATAAAGTCAAAGTGTTTTGATGAACTTAAATTCATCTGCGGCCCACAAGTCGTGAACATTTTAAATGACATTTTGGCTATTTGACCACCAAAGCGGACTCCTGTTAAGCGCCTCGATACTTGCCTGCCAGTGTTTGTCCAGCGGGAGACAATGATTGCAATCAAATGGTTGGCCTGGACGCTGGCATGCTCAAAGGGCCGATCACTCAATTAATTATTCCATCGAATTGCGTTCACCGCTTGTGCAGCCTGACAATGGGTGCGTGGCTCGCCTTTTGTTGCTTCAATGACAACTCATTCAATCGCCCGCATTAAGGAGTCTTTCGTGGTCACGGCAATTTCGCGTTAGCCTCGAATTCTTCGGGGCAATATTTATCATTAATTAAGAGTATGCCGCGCAATCCTTATTCCCATCGCGGCAGAGGCGGGCGTCAGAAGTTAATTCGCCAGCTACGTAAAGACTGTAATGGCGGCAGCGTCAACGACCGGATGCAGATGCATCCTGTGATTCTGCTTTATTATTGCAGCTTAAATGGCATTTGCTGGCATCGTGTGCGTGCGGAAAATCCATTTTCTGCCTTCGCAAAACATGACGTTGCCAGCGGCGGCGTCACAGAGAATTGATGCTTTTTAAATTGCATTAAATTTCATGCAATTTAATCCCTGACACTCGCACTCAGACACGAGCGCCGAGCAGCAGTGCAAATTAAATTAATTTTGTTTGCCTTGTTCTTGGCTGCCAGTTATGACGGCAGTTGGCTGTTGGGAATTGCGTGTATTGATCGAGGACGTCTACATCCTAAATAAACTTTCAGTTTTAGTTGCCGGCTCCCGGCACGTATCGGCCAATTTGTGCAGCCACTTTGATCCGGAGATAGCAGAGAAAGAAGCGGAGGTAAGGTGGGAAAACACCAGCGGATGCAGAATCTCTAAAATTATGTGCAAGACAAGAGACAAAAAACTTACGCAATATCTGCTACAGCTCCAGAGAAGAGACTGTAGACTGCTCATTGGCATACTTACGGGACACTGCCTAGCAGCCGCTCATGCGATAAAGCTAGGCATAACAACAGAGGACACATGCAGGAAATGTAAGGAACCTGGAGTCGCAGAAACTCTGGAACATCTAATCTGCAGCTGCCCAGCAATTGCCACGACAAGATTACAAATTCTGCACACCCCACGGTTCTCTTCTTTGGAGGAAGCGGCCAAGAGACCCTCAAAACAGTTATTGGCATTTGCCAAAAAGACAAAAATCCTCCTGGACTTCTAAGACAAACGTACCCAAATAATCACCCGGCCTCATTAAGGACCCTAAGGTCTATGTGTGACCCCATCTGGGGTCAGCCGGAACTACCTACCTACCTTGATCCGGATGCATCAAGTGCCGGCAAGGCAAATATTTAGCAGTAATTAAATGAAATCAGCGATGGCAACTCATCGCAACCAATGGCAGGAGAGGCAAGTGATGGCACCGACTCCATCATTAAAATCTTCCGCCGGCTGCACAACAAAGCGCCAGTAAATTGCTCGGCATGAGTGTGTGTGTGTGTGTGCTTGGCTGCTTTTCCTTTTTCTGAAATTAAAAAGCTTTGGCAGACATTTTGCTCAACTTATGCTGCCGTATCACACATGACGTATACATAATTACATTTACCACACATCAAGGGCGCAGAGGGGGGACCTGGATCCGCAACAAACTATCCCGTGCCACCCGGCATGCATGGGGCAAGGAGGCATGGCATGACCATGGCCACACATTTTGCCAGCTGCAGTAATTTTCATTTCAATTACAGTATCTGTCGCCTAGGCATTTGAAAAGAGCGACCGTCGACAGACGGACATTTGGGGGTCCTAGTTGCAGTGCTGCTAACGGTAAATGTGGCTTTTATTCATTACATAATTACTGTTGTGTTTGCTCTGCGTCAGCTGTACCCCCGGGTGGTAGTGGGGAGGGGGGGGGTCGGATGGTGGCTGAAGCAAGTGGATGTGATTATGAGTAATTGCCAGGGTCAGCTAGGGAATTGGCTTAGTGATCGAAGGTTGGGGATAGCTCTTCAGGCCAACTATTACATCTCCATAATAACTGGTCAATGTGCGAATGCATCTTGTGTCTTCTTGAAATATCCACGGAATTTTCATGTAGATCATAGGCTGTTTTACCAGAGTCTAAAAATGGTAAAGCCGATGCGAAACTGGCTCAGAACACAAACTGATCGACAGCCTTTTATTGTCGACTATTAATAAATAATAATAATAATAATAATGGGCGTGGCCAAAATTTTAAATAAACTTGATCTGCTTGCAGACAATACTGGTCCACTGGTGGCTCTAGCTCTTCTAGTCTCTAAGATCTAGGTGTTCATACAGACAGACGGACAGTCGGACATGGCTATATCGACCCGACTATTGATGCTGATCAAGAATATATTTACTTTATGGGGTCGGATATGTTTCCTTCTGTCTGTCACATACATTTGCACGACTTTAGTATACCTGTTCGTCTGTCCGTATGAACGCACAGATCTCAGAGATGGTAAGAGATACAGGTTTGACATGTAGGGGACATATGCTTCTTATGTCTGCAGGCAGATCAAGTTTATTTTCAATTTTGGCCACGCCCAAAGATAGGAGGGTTGTTCCACCTAGAAATATTTAGTAATAAGGATAACTTATCGATCAGCCAAAGGAATGGTGAAGATCGGATGAACGGTTTTCGACTTATGATCAAAAGACTGTTCGCTGCTGCAGCGCAGAAGCAGCGCTGCTTTCAGCTGCTACTGCAGCATCAAAATTTAAGCTTAGCGTACAATTTCGTTGGTACAGAGTAGAGAGCTGCACGAGTGATTCCGGCATCGTATGATTACAGGTAAAAAGTAATCAGTTTTGAGTACACGAGTATTTTTTTTGTAATCATGTAATCGTTTGTATGATAACGATTATTTCCGATTACTACTCATGATTATTTTCCAAGTAATACTCGTGGCATCGTCTAAAAAATTTAATCGTAGTAAGCTGCTTTTTGTTATGAGTTTCCTTATATTGATATTTAGCTAAGCGTTTGACAAAATGGGTGTTGGCTGAGTGGTTAGGACTGCCGCCTTCCTTTTTTGATTTGCCAGTTCAATCACTGCTAGGAATAATTTTTTTTTTATTCCGGCTAATACTCTTTTTTTTACACAATCGATAATCGAAAAACAAGAAAGAAAGTCGGTCAAGCCCGACTATAACATACTCTGTACCAAGAAAATTTGTCTTTTGATCATAACTCGAAAACCGTTCATCCGATCTTCTTCATTCCTTTGGCGGATCGATAAGTTATCCTAATAACTAAATATGTCCAGAAGGAACAAGCCATCTATCTTCAAAACTGTGGGAGATATGACGTTTTTTCTAAATTGCGGGGGCGGGAGGGAGCGTGGCCAAAATTGAAAATAAACTTGATCTGCCTGCGGACATTAGAAGCATATGTCCCATACATGTCAAACCTCTATCTCTTACCATCTCTGAGATCTGTGCGTTCATACGGACAGACAGACGGACAGACGGACAGACAGACAGACGGACATGGCTATATCGACTCGGCTGTTGATGCTGATCAAGAATATATATACTTTATTGGGTCGGAGATGCTTCCTTCTGGATGTTACATACTTTTGCACAAACTTATAATACTCTATGTACCTACGGTACAGAGTATAAAAATAAAGAAAGTAACATGTTACTACTCGCCGAGTATGATTACAAATGTGTATGATTACTCACATCTTACAAAAGTAATCATACTTGTTTCAGTATTTCTGCATATAACTCGTCAACCAATAGACCTATTGACTCGAAATTTGATGTCCATACCCTGCAAGATAATAGCTACAATCCCTGATTCAAAACATTCAAAAATCTCCTGGGGCACTTTTCTAGTCTTATTCGGCTATGCCCTTTCCTTTGTAATAGAAGGCAAGAGCAGAATTCTTTTAGATTTGGTGGTGAAAAAGTTAAATAAATTTGTGTACATTTTTAACTTATTCTGGGGCCGGGACCTTTGGACTCCAACACGATTGGAATGCCGTCTCAACCAGTTTTGCCATAGCGTACGCTAGCTGATACACAGCTTAAATACAACTTATATTGAATTGCTCAAAAGTATTCATCAATTTATTTCTGCCATTTTGCAAAAATACGACCGCTTCTAATTCTCAAGTTGAAATTCTCTGCATTGGGAACATAGAAAGGGTAGTCAATTCAAAGTCTCTGGAATAATTGACTGACATGGATAAAAGCTTAAGCACCAGAACTGACGCTGAAACTTTGTTAATTGCCATGCAGTCATTTTCCTTCCTTTGTTTCTTGGGCCTTTGGCAATCTCTGCTGGTTGAAGTAGAAGATGTCCAAAAGTATCTGCAAGTAAAGCGCCTTAATATATCTTTGAGTGCTCAGAAAATAAAAGCCTTGCAGACTACGTTAATAAAAAACGGAGGGAAATGGCAGTGCGGCGCTCTTCGCTATACTAAAGATATTTCTGAAGATATGTCTTTTCGAATCGACGGACAAAATCAGTGCAGAAATAATAGAAAGGTTTGGACAACTGCAGGGGGGTGGCCTTTTCCATTTCCGCCTCGGGCGGCAGACATTCACGCTACGCCACTGGCCAGACCCATTGCCACGTTTATGTACCAGCCAGATAAAAGCATCCCGAATCTGTCAAAATATATATATTCTTGATCAACAGGAAAGATATACAGGCTTGACATGTACAGAACACATGCTTCTTATACTTGAAGGCGATCAAGTTAATTTTTTCTTTCTGCTACGACCCCTCCAGCTTCACAATTTAGAAAAAGTCCAATCTCCCACAGTTTTAAAGATAACGAAAGCGTAAGCTAAGCCCTGAGTGACTTCCATATATCCGTTACTCAGGGAATTATTGTTTAATTGCCTTCCCTTATGTTGAATATGACCAAGTTTTAGAATCAAATTTACATGGTCCTACACGACGGGGGATACCATCAGAATACTAAATACACGAATCTTAGGTCTGTTGCGCGAAAGAACGTTCCGCAGGAATCACGTCAAAGTCTGAAATCTTGGCTTTCGATGAATAACTTGAAAAATACTCATCCTAGAGGGGTCGAATATTCCCGCGACCCTACTTACTTTTACGATTCGTATTATGATTTCGATTATTATAAGCTGAAGCACACGGTAAAGTAAAAAGTAGGTCGTTGCCTATTTATCAAATATAAAAATAGCACTTCTTTTGTCGTAATTGTTTCTATCACAAAAATGTCGTTTCGCAGTAGACCATAATAAGAAAAAATGCAAAGAAATGGAAAAAAAACGTATCTTCAAAACTGCGAGAGTTTCCTAGTATTGAGGGCAGTTTAGCCGAATTATCTGAAATTCCAATGGAGGCTGTTGGCAGATTGGCAGATTTTTTGCATTGGCTAATCACAAGAAGATTAAAAAAACTCGTATAAAAATTATAGCCCTGGAATTAATTCATTTGTGGAGCAAACTTAATGTACCTATTATCGCTGTGACTTCAGTTGAACGAAAAATTGACAAGCTTGTCGGAAAATACCATACATTTTCAAAATATCGCAGTGGGAAAAGCTTAGCTTTGAATACAGCTTTCGATAGTAGCAAGTTAAACGCTCAAGAATTTAAAACGTGTAGAGAATTTGCAGTAGCCCAAAATGAACCAGAGGACACAGATGACCCATTCGACACGGACGACACAGAAGACTATGAACCACCAGATACATTTGATGCAGAACGTTCTTCCACGAAAAATTCAGTGGATTTAGTTACAAAAGGAAAGATTAGTACTAGAATAGCTGCTAAACTTGGTAAACTACTGGCGGATTCAGGCGTTGAGATGCCAACGCCTTCAAGAGCACATGGTTGCTTTCAAAATCATTGGGTAAAAGAGGACTCTGCCATTCCGAACCAGCAACGCAGCAACATCTGTGCAGAACATGCAAAAAAAAAAAATTTGTTGAACTATGTGAAAGCATGTGAAACAAACAAATGCAAAATAGCAGGATGTTACCATTACAAAAAAAAAGTTTTTCTAACTAAGACTGCTTTCAGACCTATCTTTTGTATGGCAGCTATACCATATAGTTGTCCGAGTTTGATAAAACTTGGTAGAATTATAAAAATTCAACGAAAAGCTACGATTACGTTTGAGATGTTATCATTGAAAAGAAAAACTAAAACTAGTTTTCCGACTGATTGTTCCTATGGGACCTATGAGATATAGTCATCCGATCCTGTCGGTTCCGACATTTTAGTAGTGTGCAAAAAGAAGAGTCTGTGCAAAATTTCAGTTCGATAGCTTTAAAACTGAGAGACTATTTCGCTTAGAAACATACAGACAGACGGACAAAGCTCAATCGACTCAGCTCGTCACCCTGATCAAGAATATATATGGTTTATCGAAAATTAATATTCGAAAATTAATATTTCTATGCGTTGCAAACTTCTGGGCAAAATTATAATACCCTTTGCAAATGTATAAGCATTATTAATGTTCGCGATGAGGCCACAAAGTTTGCTCTTAAAATAACCCATCCGCACCGTAATCTCTATCGTTATTTTAATAATGAGATCTGTGATACATGGGTAGAGTTGTCAATTTTCGAAAGCCTTGCAAGCAATTTCGATTTGGATAATAATATTCCCACATTGTGAACAAAAATAGACAATGAACAAAAAGCCGAGTGGCTCAGATGTTAGAGCGTCGCCCAAGAGCGTGGAGGTTGTGAGATCGAGTCCCACTCCCATTGCAGGCGTAAGTATTTAATATTTTGTAAAATTATTTTTATACCCTGTTCCCATTCAAAATTGCAAAATGAGGATCATGGAGTTGTGCGAATGTATGTAACAGGGAGAAGGAAACATTTCCGACCTGGCTAATTGTTTAGTAGAGCTACCCCTCACCAAAAATTCTGAAAAAAATATCCTCGATGGACCGCGAATTTACAAGAAAATTATATTAAGTTGATAGGCAACACTGCGTGTGAGTAATATTAAAATCTTTGGAGCCGCGTCGCGTCCTCTAAAACATATCTTTTTTAACTTTAGTTTTATACAAAATAAACTAGCGAATCAAGGGGCGCAAGTATGACTTAAATTTTCCATACAAAACAAGAAAGAAAGTCGGTCAAGCCCGACTATAACATACTCTGTACCAACAAAATTACACGCTCAGCATAAATTTTGATGCTGCAGTAGCAGCTGAAAGCAGCGCTGCTACTGCACTGCAGCAGCGAACAGTCTTTTGATCATAGCTCGACGATAACAGTTCATCCTCACCATTTCTTTGGCGGATCGATAAGTTATCCTGATTACGAAGTATGTCTAGAGGGAACGAGCCATCTATCTTAAAAAATTGGAGACAGAATAGGAAGGAGACTGCCATACTGAGAAGCGAATAGATATTTTCTTTCTGTTGGTTCCCTACTAGTAATCATTATTTTAGTTATTAACTTTACCTTGCCTGGGACTCGAACTCGGGACCTCGGGGAAACTCCAACACGAAAGGCTTATCGCATCTTATCGCATCGACTCGATCGCACTCTTTTATATTCCGAAAGCAAGGAATCCGAACTTAAGAATTACATGCGGTGTCTTTTTATATTTTTCTAAATTTAAGGGCGGTTTTCTAGACTATTTTTCTATATTTTAGGGCGATTTTCTCAGCATGCCGAATATTAGTTGCCCCTTTTATATATCGATTGCACGGAATTCGTACTTGAGAATTACAAGGCGTGGCTTTTTAATATTTTTTTATTCTTTAGGGCGATTTTCTAGACTTTTTTCTAAATTCGCCCTATTTGCAATGTTTTTTTTTTCTAAATTCAAGAGCGAATTCGCCCTTATTTAAGAAAGAATTTAGATAAATTAGCCTTAATTTAAAAAGAAAAAAATCTAATTTCTAAATTTAAGAAATTATTTTCTAAAAATTATTTTTTAAGGTTGTTTTTTCTAAGTTTAAGAAAAAACTGTATAAAAACAAGAAAGAAAAATTATTTAGGGTGCATTTCTAAAAACTAGAAAATAAATTTTTTGAGTGTACGGTTCAGAGTATTAAAAGCGCGTTCTGGGCACTCTATAAACACACAGTTGTTAAAAGGTGCGCCAAAATTAAAAAAAAGGTTCAATATTTGGTTGCTCCAGCTCTTCCTGTCTCTGAGGTAAAGGTATTCATAGAGACGTACGATCGGTCCAACGAGCAGGGTTCTTAATGCTAATCAAGATTTTATATACTTTATGGGGTCTGAGATGCTTCCTCCTGCCTGTTACTTACTTTTTCCCAAGCTTGTTATGCTCTGTAACCTTCGGTATATAGGATAAAAACTATTTAATCCTGCCTTTTTCTCAAAGTCATTAATCAATGCCCTCTCAGCAAACTCCATTCAGCAATTGTGAATCGTCTTATATTTAGCCCTGAAACTCAGGCAGAGATATTTCTATGGCGAGTCGATAGCCTGATAGATTCATTTAAAGATCTCACCTTGCATAGTCAAGTTCTATTTTAGTCGTAAATAAATGTCCATCAGAGCAACAAATTTTCCCACTACACAAATGCATCAGCACAGACAATACGCAGTCTGCGCCCCAAACCAGCACAGTTCATTTCGATGCTCCGCCATCTCCCCCATTTGGGCAAATAGCATGCACTATGCACGTTTCCGTTTCCGTTTTTGGGCTTTGCAGGCGTCGCAATTGTCGCTGCTTCAGCGTCAGCGCGCTGTGTGGGTGTAACAGTCTGGCGCACATGACACATACTTTATGCATAACTAATGACTGTTTAGTATATTGTTTAATTTATCAAGCATGAATTATTTATGTCTATTTGTGTGTCGTCCAATAAAATAAAGTGCATTGTGAAACTTGTACTTTGACTACAGACATGCCCACCTAAATAAATTGAAGTACACTGAGACAGCATTTTAATACTCAATCAAGTAGAAAATATTGAATACTGAACATCCAAATTAAATCCACAGATATTGTAAGTATAAAAAGTTTGATTTCATTCCGTATATTAAGATTAAAATTTAAGTTCTAGAAATCGTTGCATTATGCCAGTTACGGATTGAATAATGCCCATTGTTTATTTAAACACTATTGCCTTTAAAAATCCCGAGCTATATTTCCCGTTTCGACGAAAGATAAGGGAAGAATAAATCGAATTTATTAATGAGTTTATGGGAGATGGCCGCGGCTCATGTGGTATGACGACCAGGGATTAACAAGATTACCTTGGCTATCTCCTATATCTTTGAGTTTGCTTAATGTCGAGTGAAACAGTACGTTGTCTTAAAGTTTAACTTTATTGAATAATGAGTTATGGCGCGTCATTCACGTGGTAGGTACAGCTTCACTCTCTATGTCTTAGTGTTACAGTTCTTGAGTAAGCTGGAAAAGTTATAGAAAATGTGTAGGCCACTTTAGCGCTGCCAGAAGCTTGTAGCAAGGTTGCCATAAGTTTAAATAGTAAAACGCCTCTCGAATTGGCTAAACATAATCTGTACCCAGGGAATACCACGAGGTGGCCATTGCAAAAACAATGGGGTCACAACATATAAGGCAATATGGGACCCACGAGTCGACTTGAGCTGAATGGTTAAGGTAACTCCATGTTTCCCAAAAGTATAATTCGTAAAAACAACACAAAGCAAATTATTAAATAAAAAAAATATTTAAAACGAGAGCGTTAATTAAAGTCGGCCCTGCCCGACTTCGAAATACCCGTTACTCAAGGCAATTAGTGTTTAATAACCTCATGCGTGTCAGATAAGTATGCAACGTTTGTTTAACTCTGCCATTTATTATCCGATCTTTATGGAAATTTGTGAGATTGTACATATTGGCCACATGCACCATACTACATCTGAGCTCGATAGATTACAAATTGTGGGAGATATTCAACATTGTTTATTGCGTGGGTGGGAGGGGGCGTGGCCAAAATTTGAAACAAACTTGATCTGTCTGCAGACAATACTAGCTTACATCTAAAATTTGGTTGCTCTAGCTTTTCCAGTCTCTGAGATCTAGGTGTTTATACAGACGGACGGACGGACATGGCTATATCGACTCGGCTGTGGATGCTGATGAAGAACATATATATACTTTATGATATCGGAGATGATTCTTTCTGCCTGTTACATACATTACATCGAGTAACGGGTATAAAAATCAACTTTGAACCGAGCCATTATTGTAGTCTCATTAATTTTCTGGATTTCCAGAAGCGAAAATCAATATTTGTAGCGTTGCCACTTCGATAGATTGTGTGGACTGCAAGAACAGCCGACTTGGTGAAACTAAATTGAAAAAAAAACATACCTTGCAGCGCAATTTGTCGAACAACATCGAACAAATTGGAAACAAAAGCAAGTCTCAACAATATGGAACCAGAAGTAACAAATGCATTTGCATAAAAAACGACACTTTTATTAAATTGTATTGTAAAAACCTTCTTAGTTTAAGTATTTTATTTAAAAATATGGGATATGACTAACAAAAGCATTTCAACGCAATTTGCACCCTCCATAAATGCTCCTCCTCCTCCAGCGCCATGCAAAATGACCCCATAAAAACAACTATGGCATTCATCAAAGTCCCTGCATTCATCAAAGAGTCTTCCAGTTTACATTTTCACAGAAATATTAACTTATCTTAAGCGCCCAGTTTTTGTTATCAACAAACAGCTTACCACTGCAGGCTGACCGTTTCAGATTCAGTAACATTTTGTTGTGTTCTGGTCACACTGCAGTAACAGAGGCCGCTCTGAGAATCATGAAACAATTCACGCTGCGAGAAAATTCTCAGCGTCTCCGTACCTAGTTATACCCGTTACTCGTAGAGTAAAAAGGGTATACTAAAGTCGTGCAAATGTATGTAACAGGCAGAAGGAAGCATCTCCGATATCATAAAGTATATATATTCTTCATCAGCATCAACAGCAGAGTCGATATAGCCATGTCCGTCTGTCCGTCCGTCCGTCCGTCTGTATGAACACCTAGATCTCAGAGACTAGCAGAGCTAGAGCAACCAAATTTTAGATGTAAGCTAGTATTGTCTGTAGGTAGATCAAGTTTGTTTCAAATTTTGGCAACGCCAACAATCTCCTACAATTTGTAAGCTTTCGAGCTCATATCTTGCAGAATAGTGCATGTGCCCAATATGTACAATCTCGCAAATTTTCATAAAGATCGAATAATAAATGGCAGAGTTAAAAAAACGTTGCATACTTATCTGAACCGCATGAGGTTATTAAACACTAATTGCCTTGAGTAACGGGTATTTCGAAGTCGGGCAGGGCTGACTTTAACTTAAGCTCTCGTTTTTCTTCAAAAAAGAGAGCACTTTATTCCGCTAGCTAATTGACTTAAACGCGTTACAGATTTCGCCGTGTCGGTAAAAATAGTTGCAGGCGACATCAACCATAAAGGCATACCAAATAGTTGTTTCTCAACAAATCATGGAAATATAGTAAGCGAATCGTCGAAAGTTGATTGTGGACAGATTTTGTGCGCAGAGCGCTGCTCACAATACCATTCGGGCTAACTTCGAACTTCCAAGTTCGATAACTCCTTGTGATCACGATCCAGCTATTGGCGCCAGCTGTGAAGCAACTAGTCACTAAAACAAACATCTCAAAGTTTGCCCTTCGAATTCGGCGTTAAACTTTCTTTCTTTTCTGAGAGCATAAGTAACATTCAAGCTCTGCCTTTCTTCAGTTACAAATTGAAAATCGATAATAAATTACTAAAAAGTTTCAATCGGTGACTACCGCCCCTGATCAAGCTGACCAACTCTCAACTGCTCTCTCGCAGTGTGATCGCTTCTGCCGAAGCTAAAACCTGTCGGACAAATAAAAATTGATGCCCTATTTATGACCGTTGCCATCGTGGCATAATAAATAGATTTGGTCCTGCAACTACTGCCAACTTGTTGAAATTAAAGTTTTATTGAATTGAATTTTGCTGCCAGCAACTAGTTTAATTTAGATTTGTTTCGGTTGATTAATTTGCATATAAAATTGTGAATGTGCAAAAACAAATGTGGCTAACGAGTCGACGGAGAGTTGTACCTGTGAGAATGAGTAAGAATGCATGTAGATGTGCACTTACTTCACGTACATTCCGGGCCATCCATGAGGGTGGGCGGACCATAGCTTGTGCGAACACAATGGCACGACGGAGTATAAAAAATAACAAGGAAGCAGTGCACTACAATGCTCCGTGCTCGCCGCCTGGAAAGGCTAACGAGTTCAGCTCTGGGTTGTGAGAGTATCCTTCACAGCATGTAGAGTTCCAAAAGTCACACCTTAGAGCCTCTCCCAAGCTCACTTTAAGCATTATTGTGTATAGATAACGTGTCTATTCAGAAGAAAACTGATATGACGACAAAAACAGATGCAAAGGCAGCGACAATGCCACGACAGCGGCAACAAGCTCGAGTTACCAGTTGGGTACAACGCGGAAGCTAAAAAACTGTTGCACACTTTTATGCCACGCCACAAAGCAGTCACTCGACGCTTATCACCGCAAAAGTTTTTTCCACTTTAGAGCCAAAGTTGGAGTTGAGAGACATTTGCCTGGTCTGTCAACGGAATTTTGCTGTCCGCCCGGCACTTGGGCTTTAAAAATTCAGCATTAAATTATAGCTAGAGCTTTGGCAGAGCGTCTGGCAGTTTGATTGTGTGTAACCAGACTGGCAGGGCATCTGTTTTTTGTGGTTGCCATTTGTAATTGCCTTTATCACTTGTTTCCGCTTAAAGTACATTTTGCACTGGCGCATACATCATGTTTGAAAGTGCGCCTGATAGAGCACAACCATTACCAGACGCTCAACACTACGCATTGCCTAATTAAAAATGTCAGCTGGAAATGCAATTTATGTTCAGTTACATTCGACCTGCAGCAGAGGAGTGAATGTGTCAAAGTAAAGAGAATTATCCGCAATCAATCAAGAACAGACAATCTCCAATCATTTTCTGTGCTTTTTGGGTGAAAGAGCACTCCATAAGATGACCTATTCTGCGACATTTTCGCAATTTATCGATTGTGATTTAAGTGTTTGGGTTTGTGCAGGGGTTTTCAATAGAATCAAGGGCGCTGCATTCAAATGCCCCGACTACAAAATACCCTGTCCTTTATTTCATTTGTTTGTTTTTGAACTTAAATGTAGCAGGTTTTTTTTAACAGTAATTAAAGGTTCATCCTGAAAGTAGGCCACATTATTTGGTAATTTCAGCGGTTTTAGACCGTCAAGCTCAACCAACGTCAAGCTTAATTGTTTCGCTTATAACTGTTGTAATGTATCAAATTATATGTATCGATAGACTAACATGTGCCATCCCCAATGTATCGACTCACATGAGCGAATCAGTTGTCTACGAATCTCCGACGCGAGCACACAATTATTACTTAATAAAGACACTATCGGGCCTGTTCCGAATTCCGAAAACAAGTGGAATTGCCGCAAATCGAGTTGATTGCTGTTCCGAATTCCGCAAATCGACAAGAATTGTTGTTTTCAAAAGATGTGCTGTTGAGTCAGCGGAATTAAGAGGAAATGCTATTTAAAGCATTAAAATAAATCCCCAAAATTACAAACTGAAAATTAAAATAATGTTGAACATTTTTAAGATCGTTTAACATCACTACTTCAACTGTTTAAAGCTCAAGTATATTTTAAAAGAATTTTTTTATAAGCATTTATCAAAATTGCATGCAAAAACAAAACCGAGCGGCAATGACTAAGCCGAGCTGTTCTGAATTCCACTTTAACTTTTGCTATCGATACCAACTCTCGCAATCGATATCGATACAGTTGCTTCAATTGAATAATAAAATTCGAACAACGCAGTTTAAGTTTAATTTAGCTTTAATCAGCTATATTTAGCATGAAATATTGAAAATGAATATTCAAAAATAATTTTATATAAATCTAATCGGATTTAAGATAAAAATTTAAGCTTGAATATTTATATTATTGAATTGGTGACAACTCTTGTTGTTGTCCATGTAAACAAACACATGCAAATGACAGGCAATTAGCTGGTGACAAAAAAATGTAAGTGCAATTTTATAAATTGATCAAAGTTTTTAGTAATAATTATAAAATTATAGGGGAAAACATCGCAGTTTGGAGCAAGAAAAGATTGGCTTGCAAACAGCCAATAAACATAACTGCTGGCATTTTGCAAAATTAGCTTAGCAATTTATTTTTTGCACTTGGTTTCTTCTTCTTCATTGACTAAAACAGCTGATACTATCGATGACATGCTGCTCTCGAAACGACTTCGAAACCGAGTTCGAAAAGTAAAAACGAGTCCATTTCGGTCGGAATTGGGAACAGCAAATAGTAAAACCTTCGTTATCGTTTGGTTTTTACTTTTCGAAAACGTTCGGAATTCGGAACAGACCTGTATATTAATTATCACCTAAATCCTATGGGCTCACCTTATTAACAACAATTACTCCGGTGATTTTTGTCCAATCTGATTGTACTTTTCGGAATAAATATATATTGGACTCTAACTTGAAAATTGTGGATTTGAGTGTTTTTTAGGTCTTTTCCCATTTTCAATAGGAACAGGGAATAAAAATGTATGGGCAAACAATTCCTGACTCTCTGTCAAAGGGCTAAGCGGCACACCAAATCGGTTCACTTACTTATTATTATTATCCTTATTTCCTAGGGCGACAAGGGTAACCTTATATATTAATGCACTAGTCACTACAGAAAAACATAACAATTGACAAAAGTATTAACCTACTTAAGACTAAAGTTACATTGTGTCTGAATATTAGGATGAATGAATTATTATTATTATTAGCCCCGAATATAAATACATAACCATCAATGAGAAACTCCCTCACCTTCATGTACAGTCTGATAATCGCCATTGGAATGGAGTTATGAGAGCGGAAGGTCAATTAAAAGCAGGGATGCAAACCATTCAGTGGTTCACAAAGGCACACTATGAAATATTATGATTTCTGCAGTAAAGTCTCTTCGGGAAACGATTCGAGTTCCCAAATTAATAATTAATAATTCAGAACCGGCTGCATCCCTGATTAAAAGACACTTTTTTATCAAGAACCGCTTAACCGATTGGGATGGTTTTAGGGAAGTTACCAGCCCAGAGGTAAAAATATATTTATAATCTGGCTAGCTACACCTCAGACCAATTCTGTTTACTGACAATAAAATTCTCTACCATTGAGGAATCGTTCGATAAACAGAACGATTGAGTTAATGCTGTAGCATGAAAACAAGCGTCTGAACTCATTCCGAGAGTTCAGAAAGGTCACCATTCGGATTATGTGATGGTTTGCCAGAGAGTCTACTATGATGGGCAAAAATGTTTCAACCCGACTTTTTGAAAAAGGTTCAACCCGACTGTATTTGGAAACAAACTATGGACTGTTCAACAAGGCTCCGCTTCAACTCAAAATCGAATCAAACAAGTCTTAAAAACCATGTACCGAACTTCATTTGTAATGATGATTGGCTGGCCGGTAGCCCAGACCTGAATCCACCTGACATGACCTGAACAAACTGTTTTCCATTTTCGAGACTATGGCTTGCTCTACTCGAAACCCAAACATTGAGTCTTTGAAGCGAGCTCTTGCCCCATCAGTGGACAATTTCCCAATGCATGAGAAGTACACTGCGATCGATGAGAGGCCAGAGATTTTCGGCGATTTTGGAAGGCACTGATATTTGGAATAAGTTGTTCTATGATTTTTTGCCATTGATAGACCCGATTATAAAGAAGACAATAGTTTTGAAAAAATGCATTCGCTTCCATTTTATGATCATAAAACCGATTACCAAAACAGTTGTGAGCGCATAGTATTATTGTAAACAGGGGTACAAACCATTTTGAATCTGAAAAAAGAAATCAATTCGCAACGGGATTGAAAACAGGGTAATCCCGGATACTCTTGAACCGATCCGAGAAAAGATTGATTTGCCTCACACTTTTTGTTTTTAGTCCCAAAAAACAGGATCACTTCAATCCTGTTCCGGGATTACCCTGTTTTCAATCCCGTTTCGGATTGATTTCAGATTTTTTTTTTTCTGTGTAGCTGAGATAAACAGCTAGAAACAAAGGAAAAATGTACCAACATGGAATGTATTAATAATTTGTTATGATTTGATTCTGTAATCATGAAGATCTTGACAAAATGTAGTTCACCAAGCCAACAGCCAGTTCTGATGAAAGTTTACTTAAACTATGCTAGAATACCGTGGCCGTAAAGCAGCGGCTGGTGCCTTTATACCGGTTACTTGAAGTGTAAAAAGGGTATTCTTAAGTCGTGCAAATTTATGTAAAGTAGATATATTCTTGATCAGCATCAACAGCCGAGTTCTCTCCGTCTGCCGTCTCAGTATGAATGCACAGATCCCAGAGATGGTAAAAGAAAGAGGTTTGACATGGACATATGCTTCTTATGTCTGCAGGCAGATCAATTTTATTTTCAATTTTGGCAGTCTCCTCCGTCATATCTCCTACAGTTTTAAAAATGGATATCGCACATTCAAGACATTTTTAGTATTCAGGATTTCTTATCGATCAGCCAAAGGAATGGTGAAGATCAAATGAACGGATGTCGAGCTATGATTCGCTGCTGCAGCGCAGTAGCCTTGCTGCTTTCAGATGCTAATGCAGCATCAAAATATATACTGAGCGTATAATTTCGTTGGTACAGAGGATGTTATAGTCGGGCTTGACCGACTTTCTTTATTGTTATACTTTGTACACTGCAAAAAAGTGCGTGGTATAATTAATTATAAGCCTGTTCAATTTGCAAATGCCACTTTTCATTCTACATCTTAAACGGGGGCATACAATAAGGCCCGGTGAAATAAGGCCCGCGGGTGTTTCTCCCCGGGCCCGGACTTCTGAGGGGGCCCGGATTTTTGGCAAAAACTTAAATAAACTATGTATTGTACAACATGAGAAACAATCATGACTATCAAAAGCCGCAAGTGGCAACGCCTGATTCTTCGCATGTGGAACAAACAACTTTTGTGCTGCGCTTTCTTCGTTTTGATGAAAAAGAAAAGACGTTTACAATCAAAGAAAGATTCCTGACCTTTGCTGATTGTAATAAAAAAACTGGACAAGTTATCGCGAACCTGATCCGAGAAACGTTGGGCAAATATTATATTCCATTGACCGACTGCCGGGGACAAGGATATGACAACGCAAGAAACATGAGTGGTCAGTACAAAGGGGCTCAAAGCATCATTTGTGAAGAAAATCCATACGCTGTCTATTCACCGTGCGGAGCTCACAGCCTGAACCTTTGTGGTGTCGATTCCGCTGAATGTTGTCCAAAAGCTATTACATTTTTCGGTGTCATTCAGAAAGGTTATAACATATTCAGTGGAAGCCCTCAACGATGGGAACTTCTTCAAAAGTAAAATCCCTCTTCCCATTACAATTTGTCCGGTACGCGATGGTCTGCAAGAGTTGACGCCGTTAAAACATTCGCGAAACATCTTTCTGGAATACAAGATGCACTTGACGAACTGAAGCAACTCAATTTGACAGCGGAGACTCTCCGGGACATCAACGGTATTCAAAAATACATGAATTCGTTCAAATGTATCTTGATGTCGTCGATTTGGTGCAACATTTTAAGTGCTATCAATGAGAGTCCTTCAAGCAAGAGAAACTGCAATAGACGTTGAAATTGACAATCTGAATGCTCTACTTTCAGATTTGCAGTTTATACGAAATCGAAGGGGTCTCATTCTGAGTGAATGTAAACTTGTCGCAAGAGGATGCAACATTCCTGAAACTTTGCCAACCATTCGCAACAGAAAACTTGCAAAAGTATTTTTGGATGTTGAAGACGCAAGTCCAGAAATCGACATCATTTCTGAAGAAGACAAATTTAAGACCAGCACTTTCCTCTACATCATCGATTCGGTAATTGCAAGTATGACGAAAAGATTCAAAGCAGTAAAATATTTGAATCAAGTGTTTTCTTTTTAATGGAAATTAAACACGTTGGATGAAGATACTCTTCAGACGTCTGCCGGAGAATTTACGAAGAAGTACGAAGCTGATGTTTCCAAAGAGTTGAAAGATGAAATCGTCCTCCTCAAACATATATATGTAGATAATTTTGAAAATAACTTTTTTCCATTTGGATTGCTCAACGCACTGTACTCAAGAAACCTTCAGAATCTTATTCCAAATTTCTGCGTTTCTTTAAGAATTTTTTGTACTCTCCCTGTCAGTGTCGCTAGTGGAGAACGCTCTTTCAGTGTTTTATCGCGAGTCAAAAACTTCCACAGATCTTGTTCTAAACAAAAGCATCTAATTGGTCTGGCGATGTTAAGTTTGGAGTCCGAGTTAGAAAGCCAGTTGGATTTCAGCGTAATAATCGAATCCTTTGCCTTTGCGAAAGCGCGAAAAGCGAATTTCATTGGAGGAACAACTACCCGCGATACATACGAAAACTTGAAAATTAATCCTTTTTCCATGCCTTTGTATTGAAACAGAATACCTATTGTTCATCTGTATACAGATGAATAAATTATATATGTATCTAACCATTTACAAAACTCAACATGATTTTAGTTATGTTGAAAAATATTTCTTATTAAATGGGGGCCCGCGAATTTTTGTTCCCCCCGGGCCCGTAATTCCTCTCTACGGGCCTGCATACAGAACAATTCAGTACCCAAGAGTTCGATCAGTTTCCAAGCCTGTTCCTCGTCAGGAAAGTGACTATTTTCCAACACCTAACACGAACACGATGAACCAAAGTTCGAATGAAGAAAGTGGTGACAGCGACTCGGAAATCAACCAAAAAGCTCAAATATCTAAAAATCATTTAAATTCGCAAGCAGAGTTAAGGGGGTAGATGCACTTAGAATTTTTGAAAAAACAATTTTTTTTTTTATATTAATATTCTCTTAAAATTTCAAGTCAATCCGATGAATAATTTTCAAGATATTTAGTAATTACTGAAGCAACATTAAACCTCTCGATTGTGACTATATGGAAAAATTTTGGTTAAATTTCATCTTACACTTGACATTGGAAATGAGTAGTCGATACACGTGTTTTTCGATTTGTGAAAATTGTTTTGGAAATTTTTATCATGGATCGTGCGAAAGTTTCAAGAGAACTTCGAAAGTCTAATGGTGTTCGTAAATCGCGTACTGTCAAAAGAAAAAATGTTTTCAATCCAAAGACAGCGAAACGTGATCAAAGTGTTCTAAGTTCGTCAGCTAAAAAATTAAAACGTGACCTCGAAGACAGTGCGCCTGAAGATAATGGTGTTAAAATATACGAAAATCAAAAATCAATTTAAAAAAAATTAAATTTTTCTATGAAATTATTTAAACAATTAAATGTTCAAATTATCAGCAAAAAAATATGTGATATTCGGATTCAACAGATAAAATTACGCAAAAATTTTAATATTATCTTTTTGGCATTAAGAACAAGTCTTTAATCGAAGGATATTGATTTTTGTTGACAACATCATTCACATTAAACAATTAACTTTTAACTTTTTATCGAAAATCAGATTCCAAAGTTTCAAATGCCACCATTTTGTGAATTTTCAAAACAAAAAAAAGCTTTAATTAAAGACTGGATTTATTATTAAACTAAAGGTTTAACCTTGGTTTTTCGAATTCAGTTGATCCAGAAGGCTGCTGTGATGGTCACCGCGAAGCACCACTCGCGGTAAGCTATTTAAAATGTTAAGAATATTGTGTCAAAATTTCAAGTCAATTGAAGCAAAATTGACGAAGTAACGAGTATTTTTATACCTGTCGTATGAACGTTTTATACCAAATTTTGTAGTGTTCAACATTTTAAAGCGTTTTTCCCACAACTTTCAAAGTCGGTGCCCCTCATAACATAAAAACTACTGAACCGCTCATTTTGAAATTTTGAACACTATTTCTGAACATAATTTACGAGGTAACGCTGTAGAGTTTTTTTCAAATTTGTTAACAATTTTTATTTTACAATAACAAATTATCCGAATTTTTTCATAAAAGAACGCTTTTTTCACTTCAAAATTTTCGAAAAGAGTGATACATTAAAATTTCGAAACAAAAATCGACAGCGTTACCTGGGTAAAACTATTGTCTGACGAATAAACTTTGGATTTTTGATTTAGGATGATCCAGCACCAAGTTATGAGGGGCACCGCAATTCACCTTTTTTTCCGAGAGACTTTCGAATATTTGCTGCCATGGCCGTGATTTTTAATATTTCTTCGTAAATATTCTATGCAACATTCTTTAAATGTCATACTTAAATGTGCTCGTAGTTTTAATAAAGAGATTTTAACTGTGTCGTCACAAAAAATTCACAAGAAAAGTGCATTTTTTCGTGCGAATTAAGCTTACCCCCCTTAAGCGATTTAGTCAGAGACTTGCAGTTGTCAAAACAAAAAGCGGAATTGCTGGCCTCGCGGTTGCACCAATGGAATGTTCTTCAAAAGGAAGCAAAAGTTACATTTTACAGGGAGAGAAACAAAGATTTGATGACATATTTTCCGAAAGCAAGTAAAATGTGTTTTTGCAATAACGTTCCTGTTTTGTTCGCCGAAATGAAGGAAGAATACGTCAACGAAGGGTGGCGTCTCTTCATAAACAGCTCAAAGTACAGCTTAAAAGCTGTGCTTTTGCATAATGGCAATTAAAAACCTTCAATTGTACTTGCTCATGCCCTTGTGTCGCAAAGGAAGATTACGAAACGATGTCCAAGATTTTGAACAACATCAACTACAAGAAACACAATTGGAAAATTTGTGGAGATCTTACGGTACTAAATCCCTATAATTAAGAATATAACTTTGACTTACTTTAATCTTGTATTCCAGGTGATTGGCTTGCTAACTGGCATGCAGTCCGGTTACTCAAAGTATGTACTGTTGCTTTCTGTGTTTGTTGGACAGCCGCGATAGAACAAATCATTACACAAAAAAAGCTTTGCCATTCCGCAAACACTATAAACCTGGAAAACATAACATTTTGGCAAGATCGTTGGTCTAAAGAAAATTTTTCTACCACCTTTGCACATAAAACTAGGGCTTATGAAAAACTTTGTGAATGCACTTAACAAAATGGGAGATGGGAGAGGTTTTCAGTATATCGTTGCTCTATTTCCCAATATTTCATATGCAAAAATCAAAGAAGGAATCTTTGTTGGACCGGACATAAGGAGACTAATTAAAGTGGACAAATTCTCATAGTGTCTGTCAGAAACAGAATCCGCAGCGTGGGAATAATTTAAAAGCGTTTTCCAACATTTTCTTGGAAAAAAGAGAAGTATGAATTACAAGGAAATTGTAGCTGATTTGCTAGAGAACTAAAAAAATATGGGTGTGAACATGTCCCTTAAAATACATTTTCTGCACTCGCACTTGGACTTCTTACCTGAAAATTTGGGTGATACCAGGGACAAGCATGGGGAGCGCTTGCAACAAGACTTGAAAATAATTGAGAAAAGCTACAAAGGCTTTTGGGATGAAGGCATGATGAGCGATCATTGTTGATCGAGAGACAGCGAGACAGAAGCAAACAATTATAACCGACAGAGCTCAGCAATTATTAACTTAAAATTTTTATACCCGTTACTCGTAGAGTAAAAAGGGTATACTAATGTCGTGCAAATGTATGTAACAGGCAGAAGGAAGCATCTCCGATATCATAAAGTATATATATTCTTCATCAGCATCAACAGCCGAGTCGATATAGCCATGTCCGTCTGTCCGTCCGTCTGTATGAACACCTAGATCTCAGAGACTAGCAGAGCTAGAGCAACCAAATTTTAGATGTAAGCTAGTATTGTCTGTAGGTAGATCAAGTTTGTTTCAAATTTTGGCAACGCCCCCTCCCGCCCCCGCAATACAAAATGTTAATTATCTCCTACAATTTGTAAGCTTTCGAGCTCATATCTTGCAGAATAGTGCATGTGCCCAGTATGTACAATCTCGCAAATTTTCATAAAGATCTTATCTGACCGCATGAGGTTATTAAACACTAAGTGCCTTGAGTAACGGGTATTTCGAAGTCGGGCAGGGCCGACTTTAACTTACGCTCTCGTTTTTTTAAATATTAATAAAAAAAAACCATAAATAAAGAAAAACAGTTCAGAGAAGTAATTTTTTATTGTAATTCACATGGAAACTGATCGAACTCTTGGGTACTGAATTGTTCTGTATGTCTTAGAACTTATTCCAACCACGTTTGTTAGACAGAAATGGCAGTTATTGGTGTGGTTTGTCGGCTCTATCCAAAGAGTTGGCACAGAAAATGAAAAATACTGCTTTCCTCCTAATGCCCATTTGTAGAGTGTACTTCGGCAAGTGTTGCAAAACTTGTCCGGCACCAACGTCTTTTCAGTGTTTCGAACTTTTAATTTGAATTATTGGTAATACATGTCCTTTAGCGACTCTGTTATTTTCCTGGCACTCTTTCCGAGGATGTATCTGCCACAAACATAACAGAATAAATTAGCGCTGACCATGCCACATTTTCCCTGGCGTTTTGATTGGCAATTAATTTGTAATTGCCAAAACATTGGTCCGTCAAAGCCTGCCATGTTTTTCACACTGGAAATTATTTTTGTTGTAAAAAGCCTACAAAGCCTACTCTGTTTTTTTAATTGCATGATTGTTTGGTAGTAAATATTTTATATGAAAAAGTAGTACTCTTTTTTAGTTTTTATTCCATAACTTCTAAAATCGCGATAATATCAAAAAAGTGTGTTCAGCGGCCGAAAATATATTAGGAACGATTGCTATCTTCTCAGGAAACTATTCTGGAGGATTATTTTTCATACTCGGTTTTTATGTCTCCAAGCTTTTCAAGCTTAATGTAAATAAAGGATGGCAACGGGCACTATTTAATTGATGGGACTTTTAATATCGTTCCATCGTGTTGATTTAAGCAATTAATTGTTATTCATTTTAACTTTATGAACCATGTAAGTATCTTTGGTTTGCAAGATTTGAGAATTTTTAACTCTATGTAACTTTAAATTTTCTTCTAGACTTTTCCATTCATTAATGTCCTAAGGACTAGAAAAGCAAAAGAGGCCTATGAACACGTATTTGGAATCATAATAACCAAGATTTTCAAATTAGAGGCTGCAAGTTTAAGAACGGACTGCGAAATTGGTCTTCAAAAAGCAATAAAATCAGTATTTCCGACCACGACTTTAAATGGCTGCTGGTTTGATTATTGCCAAGCACCACTGAGGCGCAACAGCATAAAAATAAAAACAGTTGGAGCAATGTTGGGGAAAAATGAAGATTGCCTTAAATGGTATTGCACATTTTTAAGTTTGCGCTAGTTCAAACTCAGCAGAATGAGAAAATGTTCATAAGCTTGAAAGCCAAAGTATTAAACCTGCCCAAAGAATATCATGGCATACTTCTAAAATTTAAACAATACTTTGAAAAAGACTGGATATTCAAGGTGAGAAGAAATGTGTGTAATGTGATTAAAGGGATGGGCTTTCGATGGAGGCGAAGTATTAGCGATAAAGCGCCGTTCTTCAACTGCATTACAAATAAGAAAAATGATCTTATGCATGTGTATTCTACACCTGATATCAGGGATGCAAACCGGTTCTGAACCGAACCGGTTTTGAACCGAACCAAACCGCTTAATCCAGCCGGTGAACCGAACCGGCTTCCTTTCAGAATTGCTGAACCGAACCGAAAACCACAATTAAAAACGGTTCGGTTCGGTTCAGTTCTCTTACTGAAATCATGCATAAAATCAACTAAGGTCATGACGTATTAGAACATGTCAGAGTAAAATCCATGGCTAAAATTCATAAAAATGATGTCATGAATTCGGGACCAGCCCTTTCATTTCTGAGCTGATTCAGCTATGATTCAGTTCTGAGGGAAATGATAAATATAATAATTAAGATGCATAGTACTTATTCTTTTCTAGCAAACATTCTCAATTTTCGAGAGTATTCATCTAGGAACTTATAGACGACTCCTGGAAATCCGACATAATAAGCATTGGACATTCTTCTAAGGATTTTAAAAATATTTAAATGGATTAAAAGAATTCAATTTCAAAAGTGTTCGACAAATCACATTACTACAACAATCATAATATTTCATAATGTGCCTTTGTGAACCACTGAACCGAACCGAAACCGCGGTTCATTTAACTCCAAAAACCATGTAATGAACCGAACCGGCGGTTCAGAAACTGTGTGAACCACTGAACCGAACCAGTCCTTTTTTTCGAGTGGTTTGCATCCCTGCCTGATATTGATGATTTCGACTCCGATTCTCTTCAACTTAAGGCTAAATCAAACTGTTGATTTCCTGACATGCATAATATGTGTGGAAAATCCACAGAATGTGGCATTGAAGCCATGTCATCATTTCAAATTCTGTGTTATGATAAATTAGAAGGCAAAGCGAAAAAATATAATTCTTTACTGCTTTGCTCATATTGCAGACAAATAATTGAAGACCATTTTAAAATATATAAATAAAACCATCTGATTTGCACTGCTTCCATTATTGTTTTACATTAGTAGCATTTTTATACACGTTACTCGTAGAGTAAAAAGGGTATACTTAAGTCGTGCAAATGTATGTAACAGGCAGAAGGAAGCATCTCCGATATCATAAAGTATATATATTCTTCATCAGCATCAACAGCCGAGTCGATATAGCCATGTCCATGTCACATAAAGATCGGAAAATAAATGGCAGATTTAAAAAACCGTTGCATTAGTTATTAAACACTAATTGCCTTGAGTAACGGGTATTTCGAAGTCGGGCAAGGCCGACTTTAACTTACGCTCTCGTTTTTTTTAAATAGATGTAGTTGACAAAAAGAAATCCTTCGTCCAATTCATGGTAAATTATATCTCGAAGATCTGTGTAAAATCTCATCAAGATCGGTTAAGTAGTTCTCGAGAAATCTTGTCAACCGACATTCAAAACATAGTGTTGAGAAAAAATCGTTTAAAGTTTTGAGTAACAATAAAACAGGGCTTAAATGTTTTTTTCCAACTTACATGGAGTCATCGATTCCTGGGCCATAATCTAAAGAACCTGCTGCAGCTGCAATGTCCAGGGCATCCTTTTGTTCCTGTCTATGACGAATCCCAGCTTTTAATCCCTGCGGCGCAGATACTGTTTTCGTCAACTTCTCGGGCATATTCGTATTTTTCCAAACATGGAAATATTATTTATTGGTTTGATTTGAGTCACTTACTAATGACATGCATCAAACTTGCCACAATTTCTTATGCGCAACACCTTATCGGCGTTTTAGCAGAGTTGGCATTATTCGAATAAAAAATCATTTAGATAATTATTTGAAATTAAATTTTATTTGTAAAATCGAATAAAACGAATAAATCTAGCTCAGATAAGAAGGCGTTCAAACCCCCAAATGACAGAATGACAAAAGCTGTGGCTCTAGTCATACCCGCGTGTCTAGTTAAACGCCCTGGTTTTAGAGAGAGGGCCTCTGGCGATGCTTGTTGGGGAAGATGAATTGGTGTACCCTCATAATTAAAATGTAGTTCGGGTCATTTCTTGATTTTTGGACATGCCAAACTAAGCATAAGATAGTTAGGATAAGTTTAATGGGCTTATGCAGCTATAATAGAATATTTGTTATTTGTAAAAAATTTATTCGCAGATAAATTATTCTGACACGAATAATTTGTCAAACAAATAAATTTCGATCATTTTTCCGTATTCGAATAAAAAAATGCCAACTCTGATATTTAGTATGATTAACTGCTTATCTTTATTTTATAAATAAATTTAATTATTGATTTTTTTAAATTATGGAATGGAAATAAAAAATTATTATTATAATTCGATTTTTATAACAGAACTGAAGGATTACAGTCCCTGATTTCAACACATTAGCTAACTAGACGAGCAGAGTGTAGCTCCAAAACTATTACTCGGATCGAGTTGAAATTTTAGGACAATATTCTAGAGATGTTTAGAATTTAATAAGACAATAAAAACTAAGTAAGGTTGCAGCAGTCGAGTGCCCCGACTACAAAATACCATGTTCATTTGTTTTCATTTATATAGGAAATAGGCTACATTATTGAGTAATTTCAGCGGCTTTAGACCTAACTAACGTCAAGCTCAATTGTTTCTCTTATAACTCCGGTTTTTTTGTCCGATCTGATTGTATTTTTCAGATTAGATAGATTTTGGGCCTAGCTTGATGTATACTAAACCACGAAACTTGAAAACTAACACTAACTTGAAAATTGTGGATCTGAATGTTTCTTAGGTCTAGGTTGTGACGGTATTTTGGTGATAAGAGGTGGACGGGGGGGAATTTTCCAAATCTGAAACATAATGAAAACTAAGTATTTATGTTCTCAATCGGCATCAACAACCGAGTCGATATAGCCATGTCCGTCTGTTCGTCCGTCTGTTTCTATGCGATTTCCTCCTTCAGTTTGAAAGCTATCGTGATCAAACTTTGCACATAGTCTTGTAGTACAAATACGCTGTACAAGTATTGAAATCAGCCGGATCGGATGACTATAGCACAGCGATGCCTAAGCTGTGTACGCTTCATGCCCCAATGTTGTCGTAATTCGCGCATAGGGCTGACGCATAGACATAGGCAAAGGCTAGCCGCTGTTGCGGAATTAAAAACAACAATAATACGTTCAGACAGCGGGTATGTGTCTCTCTTGTCTTTCTCTCCTATGCTCTTGCGGAATTAAAGCAGCTATGTTCACCCATAGCCCCCAAGGGCCGAACACTTTAGGCAATTCATGCCGAATGCTTGCCGAAGTAATGCTTCAGTGAGTGTCAGAGAGAGACAGATAGCTACAGAGAGCCTCTCTTCTTGAACATCGCTGAATTAAAGGCAACAACAATATCAGACTGCCACAAGCACACACACACACAACCGCGTTCTTGTGGTAGTTGTTTCTGATTTTGGATTTTTGTTTGTGTGAGTAAAAGCGCACTCATGCGAAGCTGTTTGCTTAAAATCGGACATCTATATACAGTATACAGCTTTATAAAGCTGTCATTGAAAAGTACAGTCAAAAAGTAGTCTTTGTGAGAAAAACTTTATTGTTTCCATTGGAAATGTCCTTCAAATTAGTTAGAAAAGCGTGCTGCAAGGGCTTAAATACGCTTGCCGAGCCGAAGTTAACTTTCCTCTATTTTTGAAGACTAATTTCTTTATTTTAATATTAATTTTTCTTTCGATTTGTTTTTAAATTTCCACCTGTATTCAGGCAGAATATATTTTGAATTGTTTCCGATTTTATTCCGATCACATTAAGCGAAATCGGAATTGTTAATCTAGTCGGTTTGGCAAAAGCCGGCTGTGTTTGTCGGCTGTTAATAACCAAACGATTCCAGCAGATCCTTTTATTAATTCCTGCAAATTACAGTTTTTGTCCGCTTCATTCCCGACTTTCTGATTGGCCTTCAGCCATTACGTTTAAGATGTAGAAGCATTGGGTCAACGTATTTCGGTGTCGGACTAAGGTTCCTATGTCTGGTTATAAAGTCCGCGCCAAAGCCGTCCCCTGACTATTCTGTAAAGCCATTTAGGTTCAAGTCCATCAAATGTTTTCGCGTTCCCGACGTGAATGAGTGGAAAAAATATTTTAATGGGACGACAACACAAAAGCAAAGAAAACTTTTCAAAATGGAAAGCCAAACAGACAAGGCGAAAACTCAGACGGACAACGGAGCGTCTGTTTGCTACATTTCCATCAAAGGCTAAGGGCATTTCTTCATAAGAAGTATTTTGCATTTCACATTTTGCGCAAATAAATTTGGTTCCCCAGAGACAATGAATCGTCGCGACGCCTGCCTTGTTGTTGTCGGTCTCGTCATGTCTAAAATGTTATAAATCTGCGCGTAATTGTGCAAACTTCCTTTCTGGCGCATGTCGAATTTCATTTAGTTTTTTTGGGGTAAATTGGATTATAATTTGTTTTAATTGGCAAAAGGCAAATGGATGCACAAAACAAACAAAGAAGGGACTAAAGGCAACATTTCCGTCTGCGTACGCTAGACACAAATGAAAATTAGCCACAAAATTACGCAGTCTGATGCCGCTTTCATTAGTCTAATTGTAACTCTTGGCCAGGCGTGCGTATATGCCCATCCAGCTCAGTGATTGGCCTTACCTTTTAGGCAGAAGGTCGGACACAAAAGCCGGCACGAAACGATGCGTGACAGTGTTAAATTGTGAGCCAGCTTGGTGAAGTATGTGTGCGGCTTTTAATTAGAGGCAAACAAAAGAAGGCGCACAGGTCGGCGCACACCTTTCACCCCCAGGCTCACATATTAACATATGAACGGCAGCCTAACTATGGCTTAAATGGCCGTGTCGCCAGTAGGCCGACTGCAAAGCGTTTGGCAAGCCAAAGCCAAAGTCCAAAAAGCATGGTTTCCTGTTTGCGCAGGCAACCCAAAACCTGGCCGCAATTAAGCGACTGAGAGTCAAGTGAGTGTGGGTGCCATGTTATACAGCCACTTTCAGCCAGAGCCATGATTGCAGTTGTAGGGAATGGGTTCTCCCATAACGCTGAGCTCCAAGACAAACAACCTTGGCAGTCGCTGGGCAAACAAACTCACAAGTTACCAAAGTTCCTGTTGCTATTCCAACACAGCGTGCACACATAAAGTATGTCCGTGTATCTGCATTTGCGGTGTGAGTGTGCTCGCTTGACTCTTAACGTCTGGTTACATTTGTTTTGAATGGGCGGGGGGGAGTACGAACATAGTCTTGTTGCTCTTACTTTCGTTCAGGACTTGTGTGGCATGTACGATTTGAAATGTGGTGTTATCCTTCATTTCACTTTTGGGGCGTTCTAAACTAAATAATAGAATTTTTGGAATGCATTATATATTTTGGGAACAGAAAGCCGCTGGGATGGGAACGATTACAATTTTTTAACCTTTTTAACCTACCTTCTGATTTGTTTCATTAAACTCAGCAATTACTCTTAAGTTGTAATTTAAAATACAAATTATTTTAAATTTAACAATTAAATTTAAGATCAAATTGATTACCATAAACAAAATATAAATATGATTTCCTTAGTTTTATTTTAAAATTGAAACATCAAATTATTTGTTATATTAACTAAACCATCTGAGAAAAAAATTGAATTAAATATCTGTTAAATACAAATACCATATTATCAGTGGTTTGGTTTGGTTTGGATTTGGTATGTCACATGTTCTTAAAGGAACTCTATTAAAGATCTAACAAAAACAATACCCTTTACTCAAAGATTAAAAAGCACACAAAAAATAATGAAATGAACTGCGGCTCAATATTATGTTTTCTCAATTCAATATAAAACCGATATTATACAAGTGAAAGTTACCTGTTCGAAAATATCAACTTTCACTTCACTCTGCTGTTTTGTCTAAGTATTATAAATAGTTTTAGAAAATCTGAAAACAACAAATTGTAAACCACGAATAATTTTGAATTTAAATGTTACCGCTTTAGGTAACCGCCATTCCTATTAAACCTGTGCAACACTTAAAACTAGTGCTATATACTGACTGATGTCGATTTGTCGATAAGAGAGGAGTCTTATCGATATATCCAGCGTAGGTGAGTCAGATTGCGCCCGGTGAAAGAAGAAGCAAGGTTCCTCTGTAAATAACATTAAGCTAAGATTAAACAATAAAGAGCATATATTATAAAATTAATAATTTGAATTATGTTATTTTAATTGTCTCTCCTTGATTGGGGATCGAACACAGGACCTCTTTCACCCATACGAATGAAATTGCGTCTTATCGTACTCCTCCATCGGACACGCAAATGATCACACGGCGCAGGGCCTACTTAAATATTTAAACCCTTTCTCTTTATGCTCAAAATAAAATGTAACAGATTTAAAATGATATGAAAGTCCAAATCAACTTGGTATTGACATTTTTTTTTCTCTATGAGGGTATGGTAAAGTCGTGCAATTGTATGTGACAGGCAGAAGGAAGCGTCTCCGACCCCATAAACTATGTATATATTGATCAGCATCAACAGCCTAGTCGATATATCCCTGTCCGTCTGTCTGTTCGTTAGTCCAAACGCCCTGTAGTCCGTCCGTCCGTCCGTATGAACAACCGAAACCGGATACTAGAAGAGCTATAGCAATCAAATTGTTTATGTAGACTTCCATTGTCGGTACTTAGATCAAATCTAATTTTAATTTTTGCCTCGCTGCCACATTTAACGGAAGCGTAAGCTAAAGTCGGCCCTGCCCGACTTCGATATATCCGTTACTCAGGGGAATTTGGGTTTAATAATCTCTCCTTATGTTAATTAACAGAGCATTAACATACATTTGAACATTGTGTAAGCAAGCAGCGCATACGGCTCAGATAAGTATGTAACGTTTTTAGTAACTTCTATAAATCTGCCATTTATTATCCGATTTTAATGAAAATTTCAGAGATTATTGATATTGGGCACATACACTACACTGCATGCTACACTACACTGCAAAGCTTCGGATGTTAAAACACAGAAGCTATTATGAGTGGGGATTTTACAAGCAGCTCTTTATTCTATACTAAGTTTTCTATTACACTTTCCTGCCCATTTTTGCTGAACCGAAATGTTTGGTTCGGAATGAGGTTCACAGTAAAATAAAAGTCATTCGGCTCAAAACCGGATTGCAGCCGTGATAAAAACGTATAAAAGACTCTTGTAATGCTGGGGAATCAATGTCACATGTTGTAGATTGGCGCGACGGGCTGTTATCGTAAGTTTATGTAAGAATAAGAATTTGAGTGCTAAGGGCAATACCAATTTAAGTTAAGCTGGCATTCCTGTGATTAGTATGTGAACGTAGACGTAGTTGAGAGAATCTATTGGAGCAAGCTAAAAAAGACGCACGTTGATTTAAAGTTCTCTTAATACAATTCAATTTTATGGTTAATATTCAATAAAATAAACAAACATATCATTACTTGTGCCAACTGGAGAGTGTCTAAATCGAACTACATCCCCATCGCATTTCCCATCCCACATTTATAAGTAAGCACTTACAACTGCCGACATCCTATTGTAAACTGCGGCTTTCTGCATCACCGAATCACGGTAATCCAGAGTCGAACAATTTAAAAAGCCGATCAAAAAAAGAAATAACTGTCTATTTGTTCAGGTAAGTGAAAGCAGTTCGTTGAGTGCAAGCAAACGCATTTTTTAGCTCACAGACTTAACTCAGTATTCATATTTAATACTATTTCAATTATAGATGCCACTCATACGCCCTGCGGTCCACATTACGCGCGCTAATTGAAAAGCTCACCCTTAGCATTGAAATCTGCAGGCATCAATTAAAAATTCAACATTTGTACATATGCCACTTGTATTGCGTACATATTGAACCAAACCCCAAGTGGCACACCCTCGCCCTTATGTTTCCATAAATTTATGCACCCTCCAAACTAATTTTTGCCAATTTGAACGCATGCCAGGCGGGGAAATGCCCTCTCGTCATTTTGGTATTTTGATTCTGGCTTGAAGTTTGCAGAGAACAGACTAAAGCTTAATTAATCCGAGAATGAATTTTAATTGGACAGCGAATTGCCATTTTGCAATCTGTTCTCTCAGTTTTAAAACTAACGAAACAAACTCGAGTTTGCATTGCATCCGGATCAGAAGGCTACTAAAATTCGGTCAAATAAGGATCAGTAGCGGTTGAATGCAATGTTGCGAATTCCTAGCCGGTTTTTGTGTAAACGTTTGCATGTTCAGTTTAACTGGATTCCAGATGGGATCGCTAGTATAATTCACTTAAATATTATATAAGCTAATTACATGAAATTTATGGACAAATTACCTAAATTTACAACCAAGGAATATTGGATTTACGTTTTGGACTTTGGCAATGTATGGCTTTAAGCCGATTTTATTGGGAATTATAGATACATGAAGTTTTTGATAATATATGTACACCTTACTTAGGGCCGATCTCACATCTTCCACATAGAGCTGTTTGTCACATAAACCAACAAATAACACAGAAAAAAATTCCAAGCTTATCTGATACTAAGCAGCTATTTAAAAGATGAGAAACAGCCCTTATAGTTTTTAGGTAACAGAATATAACCTTAACTAGGGGCTGCAAATAACAGACAACTATTCGCCACAAAAAAATAATCTAGTTTCATAGTTCTTCCATATTCTCATTGTTTTATTTTCAAGTAACATATTTTACTAAACTTGTTGAAGCAAAGTGGGGTGGTTTCTTACATACTTACTGAGCTTGTTATAAAACTTTTGCACTGTTTTCTGTTGGTTAGTTGTTGATTCATTGAAGAACCCCAAATTAATATATTTGTATGTTTTACCACAGATTGTACAATGAATAAAGAGGCCAGCTCCTGAAAAACAACATTTTGTATTGCGAATTCCGCTAATATTTTTTAATAGAAGAAACACGCAGCTACCTTTATTTTTGAATTGTAGCTAAGTTGGTTATTGACTCCAAAAAAGGGCAGAATCAAATCGAATTTATTATTCAGGTAGTTGAACAACATTATAAAAGTAGGCGTGGCATGTGATTATTAACATTTTTAAACGTGCTGTTATCCCAAAAACTGTGAACAAAATTTAAATAACAACATGAAATTAGGCGTGAAATCGCAGAGATGGTAACAGATATGTTTCTTATACTTGCAATCAGATCCAATTTATTTTATTTTATTTTTCACGTCGCCACAATTCGCAAGAAACGTTAATCAATCAGCAATATTAAGTGATCAGGATCACTTATCGCCAAAAGGATTCGAAAGCGAGAAAGCTAAGCTTACTTCGTCTGTGCCGAAGTTTTTATACACTTGGAAGTGCTCGATTAAATATTCTCATAAAAAACCTTTTTCCCAAGATGACCCATTTTCCGACCGATCGATCTTATGGTAGCAATATTATATAGTCATTAGGTGAAAGCTTGTGATACAAACTTTCAGGATGGTACCATTCAAAACAAAAAATTTTTATACTTGCAGAGGGTATATTGAAATTGTTCAGATGTTTGTAGCGCATACACTCAAAAAATGTACTTTCTAGTTTTTAGAAATTCATCCAAAAATTTTTTTTATACTTTGTTCCTTATTTACATAGAGTATTATAAGTTTGTGCAAAAGTATGTAACATCGTGAAGGAAGCATCTCCGACTCTATAAAGTATATATATATTATTGATCAGCATCAACAGCCGAGTCATGTCCGCCTGTCTGTCCGTATAAACGCGCAGATCTCAGAGATGGTAAGAGATAGAGGTTTGACGTATATGGGACATATGCTTCTTATCAGCTCAACTGTTTCGCTTATAACTCCGGTGTTTTTTGTTCGATCTGATTGTACTTTTCAGAGTAGATAGATATTGGGCCTAGCTTGATGTATACTCAACCATGAGGTTGTGGATCTGACTTGTCGGAGCCGACCGGATCGGATGAATATGGCACATAGCTATAGTCCGGTTGCGACCAAACTAAGTGAAATCGTAAGAAGGCAAAGGAAACCAAGGATTATAAAGATTGGAGGCGTTTTTTTTTTTAAAGACACAAAAGTTTTTCATCCTTAAACTAGTTTTTCGACCAATTGTTCCTATGGTAGCTATGAGATTTGCGTATTTGTACTACAAGACTTCGTGTTAAGTTTCGCGATGATAGCTTTCCAACTGACGGAGCAAATCGCATAGAAACAGACGGGAGGACGGACAGACGTCATGCTGATCAAGAATATATTTACTTTATGGGGTCGGAAATGTTTTCTTCTCCCTGTTACATACATTCGCACAACTTCATGATCTCCCTTTTCCCATTTTCAAAGGGAACAGTGTATAAAAATAAATCAAACAAAATATTAAATAAACGCTTGCAGTGGAATTCGAACACACGACCTCTACTCCACATCTTTGCTCCGAGCGGCTATTGGCTAACCTGGGATTATTTGTTTTCTTATGCTTGGTTGGTATTTATTGGATCTCCTCTTAAAGAGACTAACAATAAGTTTTCAAATCTTAATCTAGAAACTATTTTACAAACCATCCCCTATTGGAGGTAGTTTTTGTTCTGCGGGCCTTCAAGTCAGTCGCTGGATCGTTTCTTCGGAGACTAGAATGCGTCGAGAATCGGTACTGTTTCGGCCTACACTAAGACGCCATGTCGTTACTGTATAAACACCGAGGATCCGAGTTCTCGAGTTCCTGCAAGACAAAGTTAAATATACTAATGTTCTAAGGTTTTTTAGAAAGAAGAATAAGGTGAATACTTATAACTCCGCCACACAAGGAATTAGCTAGCAACCTTCAAGTTACGATTAGATGTCTTTGTGGCAATTTTAGGTTTTTTACGCGGTTTTAGGAAGTTAAGTTTTTTGGCTGCGTATTTGATTATATTTATATCATTCCAAGGCCATGGACTGCTTAAATAACACCGCTCGACACCCAAATGGATTCAACAATGTTTGCTACAAGAAAATTTTGGAATGATTTAAGGTTTATTCTATTTGATACATACGGTTGACAGACTAGAGACTGTTAGCTCCTCAGCCTAATATTCTGCCGGACAAAACAGGGGTTTTGAGACTTTTGGTTCGCTTTTTTTGGCCGGGTTCATGATCAGCGATGAGAATTCTTTAAGATTATCCCTTTCCGATCTTTGAATCAAAAAAAATTGTAAAGTTTAGTAACTTTAACTAAAACAAGATTTTTCAAAATAAAATCAATTTTCCTAGAATATAGGAGTTATCTCTTTTTTAGGCTTACCTATCAGCCCTCTTCACGTGGCCGGATCTGAAATGATAGGGAAACAAATAATTCGGCACAAACGAACTTTGTTTACAATTCTTATTTTTTCCAGCTTGCATATTTTTTGGTCATCTCCGGTCGGGCTTGACCCGGTGCTTGGGGAGCAGCGACCTCGCTCAATGTTTTGCACTTTCAATTGCCCTTCCCGGGTCCTTTAATGGCCATTTTTCTTCAGCTGGAACTGACATTCAAATGCAGCTCACAACGCTCTCCCCCACGTGGAAGATGCCATTAAAAATTACGTCGCTGACAGCGGCACGTTTTGGGCTGTGTCCTTGCCGCCGCCGTGTGTGCGTTTTATTTGCATGCGCGTATTTGCTGTGCGATGTCAATGTGTAGGCTTTTGGCTTGGTATTTGTGTTGTCATACGTGCGCACACATATATGTTTGCAATTACATATCGTATTTATCAAAAAGTGTGTCATCAAAGGCGCCTGCTAGGATTTTGGTCTGTCCCATAATTGTTTGCTCTCACTTTGCGCGCACCCGGGGAGCGGTCGGGGCCGACCTGGGGGAAGAAGTATGCAAATAAATCTCTGGAAACTCGGCGCTGCCTGCAATTTCCCTGTACATTATTTGATTTTGTGTACATTTGCATTTACATTCGACGAGACGGGACCAAAACACATGGCAAATTGATTGCTTTTACGGCTCATTTTGTCGACACACTTCGGCGCCGTTCGATGCTCGTTAAGGCATTTATTTCACCTTTTGCCACATAAAGATAGCGCGCAAGTGTTCCGAGGATATGAACAGACGACCAACGGGGACGGGGGCTGGAGCGATGGCGTTACATTGGTATTTGCTATGTGGTGGTGGTGTCTGTGACACGACGGTGGATATTTCCATAGATCGGTGTGAAAAGCTTGAAAAGTGCAAAACAAACTCGTTGAATGCATAACCGTAATTGAATTAGTTTCACGCAGCTCACAACGTGCCACCAGCCTACGGTGTGGGCCTGGTTCTCTGACATTCCATTGCCGGGCACTGGACTGCGTGAGTCATAAATTGATTTGGCCCCACCCCTCCATCCCCAGTGCGATCCTGTCTATTACAATCGCACCTTTCGACGCCTTGTTCTAGTGCCGCGCCACTGCACTTGGAGAGCTGCGGCTTCTAATTCGTTTAACGTCGCTGGGGCGCCGCACCCCGCTATGAATTGCTGAGGTGTTTTGTTTGGCGGCTTTCAGCGGGGTGCTTTGCGTGCAGGACGCAATTTATTGCATCGCTGTGAGCACTTTTCACCACGCCCAGACCCCACCCATTCATCAAACGGCTGTGGTTCCACACATTGTAGTTCAAATTTCAATTGCAAAGCACACGCACAAGGGTCGAGTGCGTTGCGGCGGCGGAGGTAGGCGCATCAAATTAGTTTACGTGTTCTTTTTTGTGCGACGGCGCCCCAAAAGTATGCAGCAGAGCTTTGTTCACTTTTGCGGCTCACGCCCCAATGTGGCACGGACAACCTTCTTCGCTTTGCGAAGGGTTTCCGGGACTGCCCGCCCGCACGCGGCGCTCACAAAAATGATTTAATGGCCGTAATGTTAGTTGAATGGTTAATTCACTTACGTTTATGGCCCCGATGCCCACCCGCATTCGGACCGGGACTCTCCTGGGAGCCATCGTCGAAACATATGTTGGACTGCAGTGAGGTTGCCGGCCCGCTGCTGGTCGCATGTGTAATTACGGCTTAGATTTTATGTAGCCGGCTGGGTTGTGCGTCTTTAATGTGTTTATAACGTTTGAGTAATGCGAGTCCTTTTGCGGTTCCTCTGGGCCCGGGGGCTGGGGGCTGGGTGCTGGGGTGCTGAGGCATGCCCACAACTTGGGGACGGTTGATTTGAAGCTCTTGTGTTTTTAATTAGACGTGAAAGCTTTGGGTTGTTGAGGCCCTCGGTTCGTCATCATTGTGTTTTGAGAAGTGCCATCAATCTCTTGAGAGGTTGTCGCCACGCCCCCCGGCAGTCCATTTATTATGCGACTGGGCTGAAAGTCTGCCGTATAGTTGTCTCCCGCACAAATTCCGCATATGAGTGTGAGGTGGCAATAAAAACTTTTTCATTAAGTTCAAGAAAGCAAACATGGAAACCATCACATGCTTGCAGTCGACATTTTTTCCAGGCTTTTGAATGCCAGACCGCATCTAGGGCGGGCGCCCGGGGCTGCCACACCGCCCTGATGGACTCAAATTCCTGAGCGTAGTTTATGAAAGGCATTTCACGTCAAAGTTAGTGAGCAAAAGTGACAATTGGCAATGCATACATTTGTCTTCGTGCGTGAGAGGATGGGTGTAGCTGTCCTTGTGATGTAACGCACGCGACATGCATAACCAATCATCTTCCATCAAGTTTGCACCATAAAAGTGGCGATTGGGGAAAAGTTTTGTTTTGGTTTTGCAATGCGATACATACCTTATCTCATCGCATCGGCGCGAAATCGAGAAAAATTGGATTCAACTGAAGCTGGGTTTGCCGGAAACAACATCAAAATATGGAATATCGATATTGTTGTCAAAACCAGTGTTTAAAAACATAGATAAGTTTGAATTTTATTGACTTCTACTTAAACTGCTGCTTTGAAAATCTCAGAAGTTAGTGTCAAAGCAAAATCAAAAAATCAAAATTTGAAAAACATGAAGGCAGATCAGCAGTCAATGCTTTGCAAGTTTATCATTTGATTGACTGAGTCTTTCCGAATTATTGTAAGTCTAAGCAAATAGTCAATGAATGCTTTGTCAGTGGACGACAGTCAGTGCTTTGAAAGTTTATCATTTTGTTCGATTGCAACTTATCTAAATAGCGTGATTCGAAATATAAAGAAACAGACCGCCCCAAACGTGCGAGCAAAATCCGCCAGCTGTACAACCTGAACAAGGAGGATAATGAGTGCCTGTTTGTGGTTCGTCGCTCCTCCACCGGCCAAGGATAAGAAAAAGGCCACCTTCAAGACCCCCAAATGCGGATCACTGTCCTGCAGCTCAAGTGCAGACACATTGCCCTCAAGAAAAAGCGCGGTAATTGTCTAGTATAGCGGCCTACACTCCGAAAATTCCAAAAAAAACTCCCTTCGATAGATCGCGAATTATGAAGAATTTTCATGCAGAAAAAACGCGGGGGTCATCCATGGTTTCTTTTCAAACGAATTTTAAAGTTGTAATTTTTGCCCATACAAATACATTCTTGATCACATATGCGTTTTTTTTTTAAGTGGTGTCCCCTAAGGAAGGGCCTAATCCACTGTCGTCTTCCCCGTGCACTTCCTCTTCCACCTATGAATTAGTATTTTATGTTCATAATTCGCGATCCGTCGATGAATATTTTATTGTACTCAATAAAGTAAAATTTTGTTTTAAAAATTCGCGCGATTTTTTTAAAAAAAAATGTTTGCCTGCAGCGCACATTTATCGTTCCTTAACTCACAAAAATGAAGGTCATTTATGATGTTTTCTTTTTCAGGATTATATTACTGACCAATAGCCAGGAAGATGTTATGGATCCTTTCCTTGTGACTTGGGAATCGTTTGTAAAATATAAACTTGGCCAAATATCCGGGATAGTGCATTTTTTTTCGTCCAAAATGAGGCAACTCGGCCTTCACGTCCCGCCACAGCCTTTCTATGTTTTGTGTGTGTGCTTGTGTAGAGGGATCTACAAAGTTTTTCGAATGGTTGTCCGTTTGGTGTAGAAACCCCTCATCTTCCAGACAATTGTAAGCTTTCCAGCAATCCGAAATGACCGTGGATCCGTCAGCTACATTTTCCTTAATTATTTTTAAGAGTGTTTCCTTTCCACGGTGTTCAACCGGAATCACGAAAAATTTACCGGACTCTCGTTCCAATCCACCAAAAATCCACTGACCCTCCACAACCCCTCAATAACCTCTATATTCGTCAAAGACAAAAATTTTGACTCCGTAAAATTGCAACTCATTCACTCCATTTTGTTTAGAATTATTGAATAAACAATAAAAATCCAATTAAATTTGAATTAAATTTGACACATTTCTCAAAACATATATGTTTTATTAGGTAAAAAAATGAAATTTTCAAAATTCGTTTAAAAAGAAACCATGGATGACCCCCGCAATTTTTCTGCATGAAAATTATTCATAATTCGCGGTCCATCGAGGAAATTTTTTGGGAATTTTCGGAGAGTAGGCCGCTATACTAGACAATTACCAAAAGCGCCAGCAGTCCAAGGATGCTTCCGCCGACTATGCCAAGCTTTTGGTACAACGTCATCGCTCTGCCAAACAAAAAATTCTCTAAAGACTGCGTACGCCACTGCCGCCCGGTTTGTTGTTGGGGAAGAAGTGCACCGCGACCAATCCTGGTCTATTGTGCCCCCTACTGTTTTACAACTGTCCAAGCGGCCCAAAATAACAGTATTATTTTCATCCATTTGTACCATTTTTGTAATTTAAAAAAAAACCCTAACTAAATTCAAAGCCCCTATTACAAAACAGTTTTCCCGTTTGCTTAAATACACCAAAAATGGAGAGGAAATTGTTTAGCGATCCAAAAAGCAAAACCTTAGGTTCGACAAATTTTGAAGCCGGTCCACGGACCGAACCCATAATTACATAATGAACTATACACTCAGAGTTTTTCTAGTGCAGTCGTCGGCACAAAACACGATCACACTTTGACATTGCGTATGTGTTCGTAGCAACAGGCAAGACGTTGACGTTGTCCCTTAGGCTATTTATATTTTACATTATTAGATTACTAATCATGTTTTTCTTTGTTTTATTCATATGTATGTCTATGTTTTTTGGATATATATATTTCCAAAAGGAGTGAAGGAGTGATGTGTCCGTAGTTACGTTCCGAAGTCCTTCAACATTTGGCCATCGTCTTCTTCGTTTTCTTTTTGGAACAGCCTTGCGTTTATTGCAGCATCCAGAAAGCTGGGATTAAGCTTTACCAGCAATAAGTTTTCTAAAACTTCATGACTTAATCTATTACGATAGTCGGTTAGCACCATCTTTAAGGCGGAAAACGCACGTTCTATAGTCACCTATAGAAAAAAATAGATATAATGATACTCATCTTATTTTAGACTAGCTAATAATATTTACCTGAGTGGGCGGTATTGCGAAGCACACTTTACTGAGATCATACAGCTCTTGATCAGTGTACTGCTTTTCTTTCCAAAAGAGCAGCACGTTTATATCGCTTCTGTGAATCCATTTTGAATTTTAGCGTACACGTCAAGAGTACTACCAGCGTTTGATTGAATCCCCTCTGATAAAAACTCATTTAACCAAAATTCGTCCTCGTCAATAATTGGATGTTCCGATATTTCCGTTCTATGTGGAATTCCAAAATTGCATGAGCCGCCAGGATTGGTTTCTTGAATTCTGTCCCATATCGTCAAATTTTTGAACCTCTGTCATGGTGTGTTGGAATCGCGGGTCCAGGTACAAACATGCAATTAATCCTTTATAGTCCATTAATTTTTTAGTCCCTTTTTCAAAAGAGTCTAAAATCATTCTTCCAAGAGTTTTGGTAAGTGTATGATCTGACTCTTTTACAATTTTTTCCGTACTAAGTTTATATTTTAACCATTGCACTATGGGTTTTTTTCGTTTTTTTTTTTTTGGCATCAACTTCAAATTGAAAGATAGAAAGCTAAGTATTTGCACATAAATTATTAAAATTAAGGTAGAATTTCGGTTTTTGTTGTTTATTTTATGATTCTCAATTTGATCAATTTGCAACCAATTTTATAATGTTAACAAGTTTTTAACATATTGTGCCTTATTAACTGTGCCTTAGTTCCAAATTTTTCTTTTCATTTTACTAAGATCCTCGCTTGATTCTGCTGCTTTCAAAACAGCAGCCATGTCTTTATCTGCTGATTTTGTAGCTGAAACTCTAGCAGCATGAACTAGAAATGGCAACGAGTAATTATTAACTTCTGAAAGCTCTGTCATCAACTTTCCCTTTTACCGGGAGCTAGCGTTCTCATAGTCCACTTTTGGACGACCACCTCTATTTATCGATCCACAATTTACTTCGATGTCAATTATTATCTTTTTAGCAAGCCATTCAGAATGCTTATCTTTGAATTTGTCGCCCGAAAATTGGCCATTTCCTTTCCAAATATTTGACAAAACCGCGTAGTTTTTCATTTAGTTGTGTTTCGACGCTTTTACTAAGGTCGTTTTCCCCAATTTTTTGCAGTATATGCTGTTTGACAGTGGCCTCTGAGCGTTTGTGGCTGACAAAAATGACTAGAAGCTCTGCATGTTCAAATGCATATCCCTCTGGAAAACTACGATTTCTTTTCGCGAAAATGCAAATTAAAGCAGACAAATGAAGTTGCATGTTATTCTTGTCACTTTAGTTAGTAACTCCACATTTAACAACCTGAGCACTTTAGAGTGCCTTGAGAGTTCTACTCCACGAAACACTGCTAAATTTTCAAAGATTAATCAAAAAAACACACTTTTTTTTTTTTAAATTTCCATGGTGTAATTGCTGTTCTTGAAATACTTTGATATCTTTTTGCAATGGGAAAAACACGATGCAATAACTATCAAGAAATTCCCTAAAGGTAGCATATATTTCAAAGTTTTCGTCTGACGATCTGTTTTTAATTGATACTAGTTTCGACAAAGCTTCGTTTGCGCCATTCAAGTGGTCTAGCATAAGGTAGGTTGAACCCCAGCGAGTTGGACAATCCAGTTGAGGCATTTTCAATATCTTTAACTCAAAATTTTCCCTGTATCCATTTGAAGTTTTTCTTTGAAATTTTGTAACATTTCGACATCCTAACAAATATTTTATCATTTTGGCCGATTTGGATACATCCAGAGCACAAAGTTGAGCAGTATGAGCAGCACAACGATATACTTCAATATTGCCCAAAAACATTTTTGGGGTGTTTTCCAAGAGCCCTATTGTTTTTAAATGATAGTCGT